>CM038142.1:199300269-199900269 GCA_021437245.1 Aegilops speltoides | reverse complement strand
AGTTTGGAATATCGGTGGGACCGAGATTACTTATGAGTGTATATGGCGGTGAAAGTTGCCGATAGTTTAGGAGATGTATCACTAAGCACTTGAGCAACGGATCATCATCATAACCTCATCCCTTTTAATAGTATTGGCTTTTCCTATGGACTCAATGTGATCTTGGATCACTAAACCAAAAATGGAGTCTTGAGCTTTTGCCAATGCTTGCCTTAGCATTTTGAGGGTCCACTTCTTGATCCTTGCCATACCCATATCATTGAACTCTCTGAAATAATTCTCAAGTAACTATTAGTTCAATGATATATATGTTGTTATTAATTACCAAAACCACCCGGGGATTAGTTGCACTTTCACAATGCTACAGGAAAACACTAGTTCAGGACATGTGGCGACAAGGACACAGCAGCTGGATAGTTCAGCAGTAGAACTCATCATCAGGTCTTCCAGTTCACGCGGCTTGACTTTGAGAACTTCATCTCCACCGCGGACCTGGTTCTACTTCAAACAGAAGCCATATTTTATTACTACCTCCGTTCAGAAATATAAAATGATTTTTGATATTATACTCCATATATGACTACATATACGCACAGAAATGAGTGAACAAAGACACTAGAACATGTCTTCAAAGGCATGAGAGCAGAGGGATTACATGCAATATCCATAACACAAGTTACTGAGGCAAACATACCCTCTTAAAAGGTAGCGTTGATGTTTATAAAGTACTCGCTCCGTCCCAAAATTCTTGTCTTAGATTTGTCTAGATACGGATGTATCAAGTCACATTTTAGTATTAGATACATCTGTATCTAGACAAATCTATGACTAGAAGTTTGGGACAGAGGGAGTAGTTGAAAGTAATCTATAAGAAATCAGTGTCAACCTCTCGCATGTTTTGCTCAAAAGAGGAATTTAGAACCGTCATTTGGCACACTAAAATAACATGCAAGATCACCCAGAAAGTTGTACTACCAGTACTAGTACTGCGTGTTAGATGAAAATACACGATCAAGATTGAGAAAAAGATTGTCAATAAGAGATATTACCTGGACTTGCTTAATGAGGGATCCCGGAGAGGGGGGCTTGGACAGGGCAATGGCTTTGAGCTTGTCTGTGGTAGTCTCGGCGGGGTGCTTGCGCTTCTTCGTACCATGAGCCTCGGCGGTTTGGCGAGCCATAGACATCACGTCGGCGGTGCTCGGCGTCCATCCAAGAGAGGAAGCTGAGAGAGAAGAGTGAAAGGAGGAACAAGATGAGGGAGAAGCGAAGCGAGTGGGGTTTTCTTCGGAGAGCAAGGCTGACGAGAAGAGTGAAATGATGGTTGCTTCGTCCGTCAAACTTCTTCTTTGGAAAGGAGGGGGTTTTGTGATTTGACGGCTCATTGGGCATTACTACGGCGGTTCGATCGGGGTAGTCTACCGTCACTCTACTACGGAGTAATTTAGTGCATGGCTGGTGGATCCAGGTGTTGGCTGTCCCACACGTCGGCGAAAGTGAGTAATTTAGTGCATGGCTGGAGGAGGATCCGCACTGTAGAGCGTGTCCACTATTTTTCAATTTGAAGAAAAAATGATTACAGCAAGTGTTTCCACTCTTACGACGGAGGAGTGCGAAACACGGCAGTCACTTGAACATACACAGTGCTCCTACTACTAGGCATGTGCAGTGGTTCATACGTTAGTACTACACAATCATGTTGCTAGTGTAGTAAGATATGACGATAACAAATGATGTTGTGCGCATGTCAACTACTCCTATATGTAACATAGTACCGCTTTTTCGACTGTCCGGTCGAGAATGAACGGTGAGATCAATGTTAACAGAACTAGGTCCACAGCAAGACGGAGAGTGCGGTGCTACAGAGACTCCACGAAACATGAACCATATGAAGCACATCCTATAGTGTTAGACAGGGTGTATGAAGGGTGCACGGGATGGGAGCAAAAGTTCCCTTCTCGACCCACTTTTGGGTGTTTGGCAGAGTGCATGAAGGGTTCATGAGTCCACCCTAGTAGGTTGACAAAAATACACGAAGAGGAAACAACTATATTGAGATGAGAATGCAACCAAACACACCCACACGCTTTGTGCTACAGTGACTGATCTGGACCGTCTGAGTTTGATCCAATGGTCATGTTGCGCCGAGACATGGACATGCCCATGCAGAGGGCGCTTAAATACCACCGAAGTCCCTCTTCTTCTCGAAGCGCATGACGTTGGTGAGGCAGGGTGCAACCGCCCGCAGAGCCCGCTCCCGGTTGAGCACGAATAGATTCTGGTGACGGAGCCCTGAAAGGATTCACCCGGCAACGATGACGGCAGCCCGCAACCCCTCCTTGTCCAGCTCATCCCCCACCATCGCGCGGAGACGGCTCAGCTCCTTGGAGATATAGGTGAAGAAGGAGACCAGGTCAAGAAGCCGCATCTCGTTGAAGTCGACCGGGTGGTTGAACGGGTTTAGCCCGATGGCCGGCATCCTCGCGCTGGCACGACGGTAGGCACTGTGCAGCCGCAACACGTGCGTGGCAACTTGGTTCACCAAGTGGCTGAGGCAATCCTGGACCTGGTCACGATCGGCCCGCTCGCGCTCCAGCCGGCTCCGCTGACGGCCTATCGTATCTCCCACTTTCTGCAGCAACGCCGCCGACGCCTCGAGCATCTTTGTGGTGGACGCCTGCCACTTTTGAAGCTCCGTGAACTCTCGCACATAACGGAGGAGCATGGCACTCCTCTCCTCCTTGAGCTCACGGAGCTCCACGTCATTTGCCCTAAGCTCCGCATCCTTGGCATGGAGCTCCTGTGTCAGGCGCCTCACCTCGGACTCCGTAATCTGTTGCGCCGCCATGGCACTAGGTTGCAATGGGAAGAGGAAGCAAGGGGGCGAAACGGCTGAAAGGTAATGCAATCTACGGGAAGGTGGAGGGAGCCAGCCGAGGAGTTGGGAATCTTTTGGTTTTCACCATGGTAAAACACCAGTCGACGACTTCTCACATCAGGGAGCAGTGGGTTTTTACAGGCGGAGTCATCGTGACTAATTGCTGCCGCGCCTGCTCCCGTCAATAAAAATATTAAAAATCCTACTGCGCCTACTCCCGTCAATCAAAAAATTAAAAATCGTGCCGCACCCAAACACCAGAGCAATGCCGCGGTGGATATTTAAATTTACCTGCCGGCAAGTAGATAAAAAAAGGGGTGAAATAACAAATGAGGCGGCGACCTAGCTAATCGATCGAACTAGCGCAACTAGCTAGCCACCGTGCTTCACTGATGTACTCGGCGGGAAAGGTGGTCTTTCGTGATTTGACGACTCATTTACTTGCTTTGGCGCTACGACCGAGGAGGACCCAGAAAACGCGTGGAACGGCGTCCCACGTCAGGAAGAATATATGCGTGCACCACCCGGGAGGACCCCGAAACCGTGCGGTAGGGTGTGCCACGTGTCGGCACGGAGGAAAAATGTGCGTGTAAAAATATACTGTATCAGACGTAGTACCTATGGTTCGACCTCGGGACCCAGCCAATTGGTCGAAAACACCACACTAGCCACACAGCTTCATCATGCAAACATGGCACGGTTAGCTCCGTCTCGACCAGCCACGACGTCTCTTGTTCTTGGCGATTCTTCTATTTTCCAAGCTTTTTTTAGTTGTAATAACACCACGGCAAGCTAGCGCCGCTCTTCGTGTGTGCTCGTGCAAAGGTTAGACGATGGAGAGAAGAGAGATTGAGATCGCAGACCTGAGACCCACCAGTAAGTGAGACAACGGTCATGCATGTGTTGACGAGGCACTCCCTCTACTCTACTCAACGCAAGTACTGTATAAAATCAAGTTATGGGACAAAGCCAACAACCGTTCGTTTTTTAGGCTATCGACTTACGCTTTGTAGTCCAGGTTGCCAGTTCGAATCTCGTCTTTCAGATTTGTTAGTTTTAGGTCCAAATTTGATTAATGACAAGTGGGACCCCCGTGTGTTGTTCCGATATTTCAGTGTAGGATGGTTTTTTTTGAACAAACACTTTGCACGGTTAGACAAGTAACGACATGAGTTACACGTATTTTGCAAGTTTACGAACAAAAATGACAGTGGCATAGAATATCACATCCACCCCGCAGCTTAGATACTATGGTGATACGGGTTTTTACACCATTGGAAGTGAGATCCAATGGCTTGGGAGTAGTCTTTGTAATTATGTGCAATTTCCAAACTCTCCAAAGGTTTATTTGCAAATAAAACATTCAGGCCTCGTGTGTGCCGCTGCATCTTCGATCCAACGGCTCCCGGGTGCTCATATTAGATGCTCCCCGTAGCTACCTACTATGGTGATATAAGCATCTAGGTCGTATGATCAGTGATCAGTTGGCACATGCATAGTACTTGTACTTTCCGCGCATTCCCAATTTCTATCAGCCGTATATTGCAAAAACATTCAAACCTCCTACTGTGGCGCGTTAGATGTCAGTGAACTCATATCACCATAGAATCTACGGTGCAGGAGCACCTCATACTCTCCCGTGCGAGAAAACATAAGGTGCTATCGCAGCTTGGATGCTACGGTGATACGAGCTTGGAGGTTGTTTGATCTGAGATCCAATGGAATGTGAGCAGTCTTTGTGCTTGTAAACAGTGGCCGAACTCTTTTGGGGCTTTTCTGCAAAAAAACATTTGAACCATCGAGGAGGTGTTGGGTCACAAATCCAACGCCTCCGAAGACCTTGTATCACCAAAGCATCTAAGGTGTGGTAGCACATGATATACTTGCATAAAGGAGAATATGATGTCCTCCTTCATCTTAGATGCTACGGTGATACGAGCTTCGAGGTCGTTGGATATGGGATCAAAGGGCATCTAAGTAGTTTTTGTACAAATTGTGTGCAATTCTCAAACTCATCAAGGTTTCCTGCAAAAAAATTAAGACACATCATGTGAGCTGCTATATCTCGGATCTACAAGCTCCAAGCAACTCAGTGTCGGCATATAGCATCTAAGGTATGGGGCACATGATATTCTCCCGGGAGGAGGGGTGGGGTGCACAACCAATCGGTGGTTGGGAGGGTGGGGACAAATATAATCTAAACAACCCTAAGCAGAGCTCCACAATTTTATCTAAGGTCGAGGGGTTGACCCCCGACAATCATAGCTCCGGCTAGACACAACATTTGCATGTACTGTAGTACTAGACTTAATATTCATGTTTCAGTTTCATGATTATTTTAAATATTGAACTGAGGACCATGGATGTCTTACATTTTACTCCTTCGTTCCTAAATATTAGTCTTTTTAGAGGCTTCAAATGGACTGGCACGTACGGATGTATATAGACATATTTTAGAGTCTAGATTCACTCATTTTGCTCCGTATATAGTCACTTGTTGAACTCTCTAAAAGACTAATATTTAGGAATAGAAGGAGTATTTTTGAATTCATGTCATACATGCATTGGTTGGAAAAATAGATGCACTATACTTATTGGGTTGTTGTTGTGTTCGTGCGTGTCTCTCTCTCTCTCTCTCTCTCTGTGTGTGTGTGTGTGTGTGTGTGTCATATGCTTGATACATACAAATTTTTATCAACTCCATATTGTTCATCTTTTAAATTTGAATTTGCATTGGAAAACTTACTAGGGATACCATGAAATGTGAAATCCACGTTTTTTTGAGAACTGATGACAGTGGGGGAGATCCCCACTGACTTTGTATTAAAAAGTTAAATGGTTAGTACAGTCCCAACAGTCCAGTTCAGTTAGCCTACAATCCTACTACATAATCTCTGTTACTTAGTAGAGGCTGGGGGGTAAAGGAGAGCAGTTACAGATGTTGATATCCCCCTAATTACAATGCAGCTACTACAGATAAGATATAAGGAGTTTGCTCCTGCTTGGCCCTATGGACAAGCATAGCAAAATCATGTTTGAATCTGTTTTTCCAGGAAGAAAAGGACGGCTGGACTCCTCTGAAGTGGTTATCATTCCTTTCCTTCCAGATCCCCCAGGCCGCCACCGTGAACACCTCCATGAACATGTGGCCATTCCAAGAGTTCTTGCCAGCGTGCACCAAAGCGAGTCTGCAATCCCCATATGGCCACTAAATCCCAAGACTGTTCCAACACCGTTTACTAAACGGACAGTTAAAGAAGAGGTGAGTAACGTCTTCTTCAGGTGGGTTTTGGCAGAGTAAACAGGCATAATCATCATTCTGGATTTTATAGTGTCTCCTTCTCAGCATATTTCTGGTGTTTAACCGATCAGCCAACAGCAGCCAGGCGAACATTTTCCATTGCATGGTACATTTGGTCTTCCAAATCCAGCAGAAAGCCTCATCCACCTGCATATCTTTGAAGCAGTGCTCATAGAATTTAGTTGCTTTAAATTCAGACCCCCCCACACACAATTCCATGCATCATCCCTGGCAGCCAGGGACACATCCGTCGTGACCAGCTGCAGGTTGGTCACCTCCAGCCTAGCTTCCAGTGAGTGGGGTAGGTGAAAGACATCTCCCAACCTTACTGATGAGAGAAGAGACTGGACTGACACATCTTGATTCTTGGCAAAGGAGAAGGCTCTTGGGAATGTGTCCTGGAACAGGCCATCCTTCCAGTCGTCTTTCCAGAAAAGGATCGAGTCACCCGACCCAACGGTCGCCCTGGTAACCCCTCTGTATATATCAGATAACTGCATTAGATCTTTCCACCAGAACAAGCCACGCAGGTCCACTGCATGCGGAGTTTGATTGCTGTAGTAAGAGTTCCAGACAAGCTGAACCCAGGGTACATCTTGCCTGTTGTAGAACTTATGAAGTTGTTTCAGCAGTAAACCTTGATTCTGAACCTTGAGGTTTATGATTCCCAAGCCTCCCTTGTTTTTCGGTCTGCAAACTATGTCCCAAGCTGCGAGGGAATTGCCTTTGGTGCCATCCTCAGTTTTCCTTAGCCACAGACAGGATCTTCGAAGTTTGCCCAGGTGCTCAATGATCCTGGGGTTCAGCTTGATGGAGCACATCGCATAAATCGTGGCGAAGTCACGGCCGAGTTGAAAGAGTCAATTTGGAGCCATAATCAAGCAAGGAAACGCCGCTGGAATCTTTCTCTGCATCAAGGTGACCATGGGCGACAAATCAATGGCTTCGTGGGTGGTCGTCCCCATGGGCAGCCCAAGATACGTGAATGGCATTTTCCGACCACACATCCGAAAATCTCGCCAATTCGCGCGACTCCGCTGGTTCGAGTTGATTGGGATCATCGTAGATTTGTGGAAATTGATTTTCAGACCAACTGACGTAGCGTAGTCCAGCAGAATTTTCTTGAGTACACTTGCTTGATTCGGGCAAGCTGGGAAAACCAGAATCGTGTCATCCGCATATTGAATAATGGGATAGTTGCCGTCATGCGCCCGGATCGGCAGGTGCAGTTGCCCAGCGCTGCAGGCTTCATTGATCGCTGATTGCAAAAGGTCCGCAGCAAGAACAAAAATTAAAGGCGAGAGTGGATCACCCTGTCTCACTCCACAAAGACAGGCGAATTGTTTCCCCGGTGTACCGTTGAGTAACACGGAGGAGACGCCGGAGGAGAAAATGCTTCTAATCCAACCAATCCACCTCTCATCGAACCGCACGTGCCTCATGATCTCAATCATAGGTTCATGTTGAATTGTGTCAAAGGCTTTAGCGAAGTCTAACTTTAGCAGACAGCAAGCACGGCCCGAAGCTTGACACTGATGGATGTATTCGAAGGCCCAAGCTAGGCAATATTGAATCGATCTCCCTTTAAGAAAACCGTACTGGTTCTTATGGATGATTTGGAGGATTACTTTCTGCAATCGATTAGCCAAGAGCTTGGTTATCAACTTGAGACAACAATTCAGGAGGGTGATGGGCCTGTAATCATTTGCGCCTCGGTAGTATGACTTCGGGATTAATGTGATAAACCCCGAGTTTAGGCTTTGTAGATCCAGCTTTCCTTCATAGAAATCCTCACAGAGGGTGTAAAAATCATGCTTTATTATATGCCAGCATGATTTCAAGAAGCACCCGTTAAAACCATCTGGTCCAGGCGCACGATCGGAGGGCATTTCTCGGACAACTTTATCAATCTCCTCATGTGTAAAAGGTTTTGTCAGGTCATCTAATCCTTCCACCTTTTTAATTAACCTAGACAGGTCAAATTTCATGTCGTGCGGCTCCGCCCTGCCCAATCTGTTTTTGTATGTCTGATAGAGCTCCAGCGCTTTCCCTGCATGGTCAGAAACGATCGATCCATCAGATAGTTTCAAAGAGGCGATCGAGTTTCTTCTGAAATGTTCACTTGCTGCGGAGTGAAAGAACTTGGTATTGTCCCCCCCACACTGGAACCATCTAACCGTGTATCACTTCTTCCAGTATTCCCGTTTATACCCAAGGAGGACAACTAAATGCTCCTTAAGAATAACACGGAAATTCTTCTCTGGTATTGTGAGAGGCCTTAAATCCTCAATCCCATCTAATTCAAGGAGAGCCCAGTTGGAATTATCAATACACAGATTCAGTCGGGAGATGTTCTTGCTCCACTTCTTCAGAGCATATCTGAGATGCTTAAATTTTTTGCTCAACATGGCAGCCGAATTATGTGCAAAACAGTTTTTGTTCCAGTGGACTGCACCACTTCAAAGAAGCCAGGGTGTGATATCCAGAAATTCTCAAAACGAAAGATCTTCGATTTAGGGACAGAGGTCTCAATTGAGATCACACACGGCACATGATCCGAGACCGGTTTGGGGAGCGGTGCAACAGTCGTGTTGGGGTAACTGGAGGTCCAATTGGCCGAGGTGAAGAACCAATCAAGCTGCTCAAGCAGTGGATCTGTCTGCATATTACTCCATGTAAACCTCCTCCCCTTAATCGGCAGATCAACTAGGCCTTGCGATTGTATGAAATCATTGAAGGTGAGCATATCATTAGCATTCCCTCCAGGCTTATTACGATTGTCCGGGGCTCTGATATAGTTGAAATCACCGCATAACAACCAGTCCTCATTGTTCGGAATATCTAGGTCAAACAGCCAGGAAGTAAAGGTTGTCCTAACAGGGCCATCACATGGGCCATAAATATTAAACAAGTTCCACGATTTGGCAGTTTGTAAAGA
Organism: Aegilops speltoides; assembly: GCA_021437245.1. Classification (NCBI taxonomy): domain Eukaryota; kingdom Viridiplantae; phylum Streptophyta; class Magnoliopsida; order Poales; family Poaceae; genus Aegilops; species Aegilops speltoides. The sequence goes on along the minus strand of CM038142.1, from coordinate 199,891,152 downwards.
GGTAAACTGAATACCCAAAGCAAAAGATTCAGAGCAGATAAGATCACCACTGAATATCGAACTATCCCATAAAGTGATCAGGCCTCTAGAAGCCCCTTGAGAGGGCACAACTTCAAATTTATCAAACCGTTTTGGACAGAAAGTTCTTACAAATGACTTATCAAAAGAGACACGCTTAGTTTCTTGAAGACAGATAACAGAGCAACCACTACTATCAATTGCATTTCGCAATGCCAAAAGCTTCTGATCAGAGTTGATCCCCCGCATGTTCCAGCAGAGCACCTTCCACGCCTTATGCATCAGCCTGGGGATCTTCACGCTCCTGCGCTGCCAAGGACGCGAGCAGCTTCTGCTTGCTTAACTGATCCGGGCGTAGTCCACACATATTAGTACCAATAGATTGTATGGTAGAAATAGGTGTGGGAGGGGGAATATCACTAAGTACCTTGTTGGTCTTGGTCGGAGCACAAGGCGCTGTGGCAGAAGAAGCACATTGCACTTGAGGAACTTTGCGTGGTTTCACTTTGGATTGCGCTGGTTTCTTGTCAGACATGGGCGGGACTTTAAACCCATCGTACTTGTTAGCACGCGCACTTCGGCGCAACATAACGGTATCCACATGTGCCGGTTCATTAGCTAGCAGAGAGCTAATGTGATCAGCAACAGATCCAGATCTCTACATGTTCAGATCATCATCAGTAGAAGCTTCAGCAGAAACATTATCTTTCCCAATGTCATTGCAGCAAACACCCAATGAGACACCCTGAAACGAAGAGGCAAAAATGCGACCAAACACGTCATCTTCAGGGGAAATGGACTCCATCATGGCACGGGCGATCCCGTGTAGGTGTTGCTGCAGGATAGAAAACGGATTGAGCGGCAGATAAGCTCCTTCAGGATGGCCAGCAGGAAGCAGAGACTTTGTGTAGATCCTTTGAAGCATGCCTCCAATCCAATGCAGCAGTTCCATGTCTGCAGTTATGAGGAAGGAGATAGACTCGCCCCCAGCCCTGACAAACGCAAACTGAGCTGCAGGGACCCCATTAATAAAGTTATCTGCCAGTTCTTCAACCTGAGAGAATTCAGACCAAACATCCGACAGGTTATCCACAATGTTGTTCTCTTGGTGCACTCCATCCATGAGAGAGGGACCATCATATTCAAAGAACATTCTGAAACTGAACCCAGTGTAAGGAGGTGGTACTACCGGCCAAGCTGCCCAGCCATTCTCCTGAGCCTCTTCCTGCACTTGTCCTGCAGCGTTCCATATCATCTCATTGGCCACCTGCTGGGCCTCCATCTCATTTATCCTGGCTTGCTTCATCAGAGTATAATATGGGAGTTGATATGGGTGGGGGGGGAAGCATTGAGGGGGGGTGGAGCATCCTCATTGTCCACCAGCCCAGGCACTATGTCTCTGCCATTCAGAACATACACTGGGACTGACCAAGAACGGCCCAGACCAGGGAGCATTCCCACTCTGGACACAATTAGACTATGTGGAACTTGCGCTATGTCCTTAATGTGGCACTTCACTAAAATTCTAGCTTTGTTCTCATTGGGCCTTGGCCAAGCTATCAGCTTGCCAAAGTTAGATACAGCCTTATGCACATAGTGCTCTGTCATGTAATCCATTGGAAAAGCTAACAACATGATCCAGGCTTCATATTGAAACGCGGGCATCCTCATATTGATACCCTCATCATGCGGGGTGAGAATGAAATAGGAGTCATCATCTATCGCATGAGGACCATCTCTAATGGCATCATCTCTGCTCTGCATATCCTCAAACGCGACGCAACCAATGTGTAATAGCCTGGCTTATTAGGGATGATAGACTACTCATATCAATAAGGAATTCCTTCTTTTCTGGGATCTCATTCGGACAGAACTCCAAAGTTAAGCGTGCTCAGCTTGGAGTAGTTTCAGGATGGGTGACCGACCGGGAAGTTGCTCCCGGGTGCGCACGAGTGAGGACAAAGTGCGCAGAAAAGACTAGTATTGATCTGTGGGGCCAGTCTAGATCCCGCCAGGAGTAACGACCACCGGCGGGTGTGTCCGGGGCGTTACAAGTTGGTATCAGAGCCGACCCTCGCGGTTACACGGATGGTTGCGGACAGGTGCGCGGTCATGTTGTTCATGACGTTTGTGACCCGTCGTGGCACACGACATGGCACATGTACCGGACTGGATGCACAGACGGTTGTGCCAAGAGGGAACGTTCCTGTGGCCCGACGAGGACGTCGGTTCCTCTGAGTGGGGGTGTATGTAATAGCCTGGCTTATTACGGATGATAGACTACTCATATCAATAAGGAATTCCTTCTTTTCCGGGATCCCATTCGGACAGAACTCCAAAGTTAAGCGTGCTCAGCTTGGATTAGTTTCAGGATGGGTGACCGACCGGGAAGTTGCTCTCGGGTGCGCACGAGTGAGGACAAAGTGCGCAGAAATGATACGGCAAACCTCGTCCAACCAGAATCTCTTCTGATGATCGGGAGGGGGAGGCTGAATCGAGATGATAGCGTACCTGTCATGGTTTAATGGCGGGTCATCCACCACCATGACACTCCTCTGCAGACGATGGTTGGGCCCCCTCTCAATGGTAGCAGCGGGCGGAGCAAACTCGAACGGCTGGACCGGGAAGTTCGCCATCTTGTCGCCAGAGTTGGGCACCGACGGAGCAGAGTTCTTGGATGGCGATGGTGGAGCGAGTTCGGAAGGGGCAGAGGGGGTTTTGGAAACAGAGGAGACTAGACGGGATTGGGTCCCCCGGGCGGTGGAGTTGACAAACAAGCAAAGCGGTCGTGACGGCATGCAATGGGAAGATGACACGTCAACACGTGGTGGGATTTTCTGTTTCACTTGCCAAACAGAACTCCGATTATATGCCCGTGCGTTATGATTTCCATGACTTGTTTTTTGGGCAACAGCATGGCATTGTTTATCTAACTTATAAACCCCAATTCTGGCCGAGGAGGGTACGGGCTGCCATTTAAACCTGGGCCAGTGTTGCTGATGTATCCGCCCATGGGCCGTGTGCCCCAAGAGACCGCAGGATGTACAACGAATAAGGCCAGGGCAATTCTTAGCACGGTGGTCCTTTCTACAGCATGCAGTACACACATTGTTATGGCCCAGCATGCATGCTGCCTCCAAAGAACGTGAATCACTACAGGTGCACTCATGGATCAGATTGATGCATCTTTGACAAAACTTACCTGGGCAGTCTCCAACCAGATGGCCATGTCGCAGGCAATTCAAACATTTCAAAAGTCTAGCATCAATATAGTCTTGAGTAGGCACATCTTTGATTTGTACCATAATCTTGACCTCATCATCTGAATATCCGGCTTGCCAGCCATCCATAACATGCAATAGTTTTTCATCCGGGATAGACTGCCAGTATATTTTCCTGAATTGTGGGCCTTGGAAAGAGGTGCGGATATTATTCCGGAAATCTTTCTGATTGAGAACAAAATCCCCCACTGTAATACTCCAATCACGATCCGAAAATATCGGGAATTCGAACTTGCCAAGAGGGATGCTCTCCCCGACCGGCGAGGTAGACACCTTCACCGCCGGTAGTTTAGATGAGCGAGAATTGATCAATTGCTGCTGCTCACGGAGCCAAGTAGATCGTATAGCGATCGGCCTCACCTCAGGAAGATGATCATCAACATGCCAACTCATATCAGGATAATCCAGAGCCGAAAGATCACCATGGTAGAGGTGGAAATGACAGATAAAATCAGGCCAAATGCGGTCTTTAAGACCATATATGAAATGACCAACTCGATTTGAAGCCACAGAGAACTGAAAACTACGATCACTTAGCCTCAAAACCCTAAACCCCGAACTGATACCACCAATGCACGATTGCAGGGCAAGAGCCACAGATTCTTCTGTAAGTTTGAATGATGCCGAGGAGAAGGAGACCACAAGGAAGAATTCCTTGGCAGATCTAGGGTTGGCTGGTGAGAAGTGCACCGTGGATTGGAACTTGTCACGTACCTGAGATTCAATCGCCAGGCCAGGGGAGAAGTCCCAATGGAGAAGACTCTCCATGGGGGGCGGTGGATGTCACCGCCGGAGTGGCCAGAGACAGTGGCAGAAGGTGGTGGCCGCCGGGGCCGGAGTGGCCGCCGGCGGAGGCGCCTAGGAGGGGGAGGCGCCTAGGAGGGGGAGGTGTAAAAGCAGTAGTGTTGTTGTGAAATCCACGTTGAGATCACTATATCACAAACTCACTCTAATTCAACAACTCTTCATAAATCAATTACCCATTGAGATTAGTATTTGCAAGGAAAATACGGGTATTGTAATACACATAGATTCATTCGGCAATTTAAAAGGTTCCTTTCGTATTCTCGAATGGTAGGACCCAACGGCGTACCAGTCAGACCTTGGCTCGTGTTGATCCTAAAAAAACGGGCTAGTGCCCTTCGATGGCGTGCGTGGTACGCACATTAGGCAACCCCAACCAGTCGAGCCTCAACATTTCGAGTCGAAATATCTGGCGGCCAGAATTCCAGCCCTAGGAAATTCCCCTCATGTCCCCGGTCCATAATGACTACCGATGAACAACGGAGGGATGCTTTAGTAACTAGACAACGTTACCTACTGTGCCAAGCACGGTTCAATTCCCTCGGTCGCCGCTTGTCAAGGTCACCCGTCAACTGCATTGCCTAGTACTACTACTACACCAGGATGAGCACAAAATTGAGCCCGTTTGTTCGTGCCTAGTACTTGAGTTAATATATCAGGCAATGCACTAGTACGAAGGGATTATCCTTTTACTCCCTCCTTTCCGGTTTATAGGGCTTATCTCAAAATTTTAATTTTCCCATTTTATAAGTCTCAATTTGGTTGTTCCCCATCACATGTTCAGATTTCACGGTGCAATAAATCATTGCATGCAAGTATTGAGAGAAAATTGACCAATGCATGTACTTTATGCATGCATGCATTGCAATTAATGCATTCGTAAACACAATTTTTGAGGAAAACAAGCACTTTAATTGAGTGGTTTCGCAAACTACAACAATTGTTCCACCACTCACCATCTACCTTGGTTGGTGAGATTTTTGAATTGAGCCCTATAAACCGGAAAGGAGGTTTAACTAAGCAAAATGTTTAACCAAATCCTTTCTTAAGAAATACATCAGGACAAATGTACGGCTTGAAAATTTATTGCATGACGCAGGTTATGATATTGTTTCGAATCCTGGATCTTAAATTTCAGAAAATCCAAAAGTGAGCATAAATTCTTGAAACTGAGCATGGTCACGTGATATGGCACAAATATTACTTCGTATGTTTTTTCTTCAATTCAAGACAAGATGCTTATGACAAGTTGTACAAATGAATAGCCAAGGTATTTTGGAACAAAGACCTCTCACGTTATGACAAGTTGAAACCGTGTGCATTTACGTGCCGCCACGAGTCCCCGCTTCTCATCGGCAGGTGCCATCCCAGCAAGCGTGTGAGTCGACGGGAGGCGTGCGAGCAGACCGCTGCGCCGGCTGTCAAGGAGGCGTGCGAGCAGATCGCTGTGCAGACTCACCGGGAGGCAAGCCCTTTGACCAGGCTCCGCCGACTGTCAAGGAGGCGTGCGAGAACCGCTGTGCAGACTCACCGGGAGGCAAGCCCTTTGACCAGGCTCCGCCGCCCACCGTCGTCCCAACTGCTCCCACTTTTAATGTTGCCAGCGCCAAAGTTTAAAATCAACCCCGCACTACCCGGTATCACTAAAATCCTCTCTCTTCCTCTCCGATTCTCCTGTAGTCTACCTCAAACTAGCCTGACCTAAACGTATGCCATGCCGCATCACGATGGTCTGCCCTTAGTGTTCCAGTTTCATGAGGAAGACACCCAGCCGGAGTCTCAAGAACATAAGGCGCTTGGGGACGAGTTTGAACTGGCCTTGCGGGAATACGTCACGCCTGTCCCCGCTCCCGTTCCGGCTCCCGTCGCCCCGACTATGCCAGCGCCCATCCCCGTCGCATTGATGGGCTGGGAGCCACACATTGTCACTGAGCTTGATGCCATGGGGTTCCACGAGGTCCCCACCGACTTTCACGCATGCATGCACCTGCCAGCGCATGCGCCTGCATGTCTGCATCGACGCAAGACGCCGCGTGCGGTGCCGATGCACCTGCCAACAAGATGCGCCACTGGCAGACTGACGCGCGTGCGCGCCGCCCCGGTGCCCGTGCACACGAATGTCTCCGCCAAGCCGTTGACAAATTTGTCCCGTGTGGGTGCGGTGCCCCCTCGCCGCATGGATGGCCGTCGTCGACTTCTTCCTTGCTCCAATGCCAGTCGCCTCCTCCCACCAGTTGACTCACTCCGAAGTCCAGAACATTTTGGCCTTCCTTTAAGCTAGGCCAATGTCCAAGAGTACACCAACAATAGCGCAAGACGCCGCAGTCGCCGTCGGTCAGTGGCCTGACGACACATAGAGCACGGCAGAGGAGCTGCTTCCCACCGCGAGACGCCCCCGCCGCCGCCGCGTAATCTAAATTTGCCATGAAAAGCATTCGGATTGCCATGCTTAAAATCCGAACGTTTATCATTTCCGTGTATTTTATATCGATCGTCGTATAATTTAAAGTCGGAGTCAGACTGAACGAAATGTATGGTTTGATCGATTGAATGTTTTGCTAGAGCCGTATCAAATTAAATATAAAATGTCATCAAGACACATGTATTCCTTGTCATCCAACGACCTAGACTGCTTCAATGTCGAGCGCTCAACACGTTTAGCGTGTAGTTAATTTCATGCCAAAAATAGTGCTAATCACATGACAACACGCAAATAATATCCTAGTAGTTAATATCCGCATGCACTTAATATACGTCCAAATTAACGTGCATTGCACGTACACACTGACTAGTGCTGCTAGCACGTGAAACAGGTGCCATGACTTGTGAACGCATCCAGATATGATCAATGGCAATATCGCCCGCGAGTTATTCATGTTTGCCCGTGCGTCTAAACGCAGAAGGGGAGGAGAGAGAGAGATCACACATGGAACCCACCAGTAAGTGAAGGCGAATAGTACTAAAAATAATATTACATGTTATCCATTAATTAGGCTGTGGTAATATAAAAACACTATGTTAACAAAGGGGGTACAACAAACATTGCTATTCTACGTATGTTGCCTATTGACGTGCGGCTTGAAGGCCCGGCCGCATGTTCGATCCTCGTCCTTTATTTTTTAATTTGTATATGGGTCCAAATTGGTTTCATGACATGTGGGCCCCTTGGTGTGTAGTTTGCAGCACTTTAATTTGTGGGTTGAAATTTGTTCCATATCAAGTGGACTATCGGTGTGTAGTTTTGTAGCTTATTTATAATAATTAAAGACAACAACATAGTTTTTTCAGTAATACCATGGTGCGACGTTGAAGGCGAGAAAGGACGTGCGAGAGAGCAATGACCGAGCCATAGGGAAATCAACTAGGGGAGTTACGTGGGTTGCAACGGGGTTTGGAGTAGTTGTGGGCGAATGCTATGAAAATATAATCTAAACCGACCGGAATAAATGCCTACACAAATTAATCCAAGGTTGGAGTGCCCCTCGCAATGTAAATAGCTCCGGCTTTGCGAGGGATGGAGAGGTAGTAGCTTCAACACGTGGAAGATACGGTGTGAGAAAGCGAGGTCAATCGAGAGACATATGAAGGAAATATGCCCTAGAGGCAATAATAAAGTTATTATATATTTCCTCATATCATGATAAATGTTTATTATTCATGCTAGAATTGTATTAACCGGAAACATAATACATGTGTGAATACATAGACAAACAGAGTGTCACTAGTATGCCTCTACTAGACTAGCTTGTTAATCAAAGATGGTTATGTTTCCTAACCATGAACAAGGAGTTGTTATTTGATTAACAAGGTCACATCATTAGTAGAATGATCTGATTGACATGACCCATTCCATTAGCTTAGCACACGATCGCTTAGTATGTTGCTACTGCTTTTATCCATGACTTATACATGTTCCCGTAACTATGAGATTATGCAACTCCGTTTACGGAGGAACACTTTGGTGCTACCAAACGTCACAACGTAATCGGGTGATTATAAAGGAGTACTACAGTGTCTCCAAAGGCGATGTTGGGTTGGCGATTTCGAGATTAGGTTTTGTCACTCCGATTGTCGGAGAGGTATCTCTGGGCCCTCTCGGTAATACACATCATCAAGCCTTGCAAGCATTACAGCTAATGAGTTAACTGTGAGATGATGTATTACGAACGAGTAAAGAGACTTGCGGTAACGAGATTGAACTAGGTATTGATACCGACGATCGAATCTCGGGCAAGTAACATACCGATGACAAAGGGAACAACGATGTTGTTATGCGGTCTGACCGATAAAGATCTTCGAGAACATGTAGGAGCCAATATGGGCATCCAGGTCCCGCTATTGGTTATTGACCGGAGACGGTCTCGGTCATGTCTACATTGTTCTCGAACCGTAGGGTCCGTGACGCTTAAGGTTTCGATGACACTTATTATGAGTTTATGTATTTTGATGTACCGAAGAAGTTCGAGTCCCGATGTGATCACGGACATGACGAGGAGTCTCAAATGGTCGAGACATAAAGATTGATATATTGGAAGCCTATATTTGGAGTTCGAATGGTTCCGGTGAAAACGGAATTTATCGAGTACCGGAGGTTACCGAACCCCCGAACTAAATGGGCCTTAGTGGGCCTCGAGGAGAAGAGGAGGGCCGGCCAGGGGGGCAGCGCCCCCCCCCCAGTCCGAATAGGACAAGGAGGCGGCGCCCCTCTTCCTCTTCCCCTCCCCAATCCTACTCCAACTAGGAAGGGGAGTCCTACTCGGTGGGAGTAGGACTCCTCCGCAGCGCCTCCTCTAGGCCGGCCGCACCTCCCCCTCCCTCCTTTATATACGGGGCAGGGGGCACCCTAGAACACACAAGTTTGATCTACGGATCGTTCCTTAGCCGTGTCGGTGCCCCCTCCACCATATTCCACCTCGATCATATCGTCGCAAGCTTAGGCGAAGCCTGCGCTACCGATAGAACATCAAGATCGCCACCACGCCGTCGTCTTGACGGAACTCTCCTCGACACACGGCTGGATCGGAGTATGAGGGACGCCATCGAGCTGTACGTGTGTCAAGAACTCGGGGCGCCGGAGTAACGGCGCGGGATCGGTCGGATCGCGAGGAGAACGTCGACTACTTCCTCTACGCCAGATTGCTTCCGCCGGGTCTACGAGGGTACGTGAGACAACACTCTCCCTCTCGTTGCTGTACATCACCATGATGTTGCGTGTGCGAGGAAATTTTTGAAATTACTACGCCCCCAACAAAGGCATCCGAGCCTAGGTTTTATGCGTTGATGTTATATGCACGAGTAGAACACAAGTGAGTTGTGGACGATATAAGTCATAGTGCCTACCAGAATGTCATATTTTGGTTCAGCGGTATTGTGAGATGAAGCGGCCCGGACCGACATTACGCGTACGCTTACGCGAGACTGGTTTCACCGTTACGAGCACTCGTGCTTAAAGGTGGCTGGCGGGTGTCTGTCTCTCTCACTTTAGTTGAACCGAGTGTGGCTACGCCTGGTCCTTGTGAAGGTTAAACGGAGTCTATTTGACAAACTATCGCTGTGGTTTTGATGCGTAGGTAAGAACGGTTCTTGCTAAGCTCGTAGCAGCCACGTAAAATTTGCAACAACAAAGTAGAGGACGCCTAACTTGTTTTTGCAGGCATGTTGTGATGTGATATGGTCAAGACGTGATGCTATATTTTATTGTATGAGATGATCATGTTTTGTAACCGGTTATCGGCAATCGGCTGGAGCCATATGGTTGTCGCTTATTGTATGAAATGCAACGCTCGTAATTGCTTTACTTTATCACTAAGCGGTAGCGATAGTCGAGAAGCAATAGATGGCGAACGACAACGATGCTACGATGGAGATCAAGGTGTCGCGCCGGTGACGATGGTGATCACGACGGTGCTTCGGAGATGGAGATCACAAGCACAAGATGATGATGGCCATATCATATCACTTATATTGATTGCATGTGATGTTTATCCTTTATGCATCTTATCTTGCTTTGATTGACGGTAGCATTTTAAGATGATCTCTCACTAAAATTATCAAGTAGTGTTCTCCCTGAGTATGCACCGTTGCCAAAGTTCGTCGTGCCCAGACACCACGTGATGATCGGGTGTGATAAGCTCTACGTCCATCTACAACGTGTGCAAGCCAGTTTTGCACACGCGGAATACTCAAGTTAAACTTGACGAGCCTAGCATATGCAGATATGGCCTCGAAACACGGAGACCGAAAGGTCGAGCATGAATCATATAGTAGATATGATCAACATAAGATGTTCACCATTTAAAACTACTCCATCTCACGTGATGATCGGTTATGGTTTAGTTGATTTGGATCACGTGATCACTTAGATGACTAGAGAGATGTCTGTCTAAGTGGGAGTTCTTAAGTAATATGATTAATTGAACTTAAATTTATCATGAACTTAGTCCTGGTAGTATTTTGCAAATAATGTTGTAAGATCAATAGCTCATGGGTTGCTTTCATATGTTTGTTTTGATATGTACCTAGAGAAACCGTGTTGAAAGATGTTAGTAGCAATGATGCGGAAAGGATCCGTGATCCGAGGTTTATCCTCATTGCTCGCTTGAAGAATTATGTCCTTGATGCACCGCTAGGTGACAAACCTATTGCAGGAGCGGATGCGGCGTTATGAACGCTTGGCTAGCTCAATATGATGACTACTTGATAGTTTTGTGCACCATGCTTTATGGCTTAGAATCGACTTCAAAGATGTTTTGAACATCATGGACCATATGAGATGTTCCAGAATTGAAGTTAATATTTCAAGCAAATACCCGAGTTGAGAGATATGAAGTCTCCAACAAGTTCTATAGCTAAAAGATGGAGGAGAATCGCTCAACTAGTGAGCATGTACTCAGATTGTCCAGGTACTACAATCGCTTGAATCAAGTGGGAGTTAATCTTCCGTATAAGATAGTGATTGATGAATTCTCTAGTCACCATCACCAAGTTAGTAGAACTTCGTGATGAACTATAGTATGCAAGGGATGATGAAAATGATTCCTAGTTTTTCATGATGATGAAATCGATGAAGGTAGAAATCAAGAAAGAGCATCAAGTGTTGATGCTTGACAAGATCACTAGTTTCAAGAAAAGGGCAAAGGAAAGAAAGGGGAACTTCAAGTAGATTGACAAGCAAGTTGTCACTCCCACGAAGAAACCCAAAGCTGAACCAAAGCCTGAAACCGAGTGCTTACAATCGCAAAGGAAATGGTCACTTTGAGCGGAACTGCCCTAAATATTTGGTGGATAAGAAGGATGGCAAAGTGAAAAAGGGTATATTTGATATACTGGTGTTTTATGTGTGCTTTACTAGTGTTTATAGCAACCCCTCGGTATTTGGTACTGGTTCGGTTGCTAAGAGTAGTAACTCAAACGGAGTTGCGAATAAAAGAAACTAGTTAAGGGTGAAGTGACGATGTGTGTTGAAAGTAGTTTCAAGATTGATATGATCATCATTGCACACTCCCTATACTTTCGGGATTAGTGTTGAACCTAAATAAATGTTATTTGGTGTTTGCGTTGAGCATGAATATGATTTGATCGTGTTTATTGCAAAACGGTTATTCATTTAAGTAAGAGAATAAATTGTTGTTCTGTTTACATGAATAAAACCTTATATGGTTACACGCCCAATGAAAATGGTTCATTGGATCTCGATCATAGTGATACACATATTCATAATATTGAAACCAAAAGATGCAAAGTTAATAATGATAGTGCAACTTATTTGTAGCACTTGCCGCTTAGGTCATATTGGTGTAAAGCGCATGAAGAAACTCCATATTGATGGGATTTTGGAATCACTTGATTATGAATCACTTGATGCTTATGAACCATGCCTCATGGGCAAGATGACTAAGACTCCGGTCTCCTAATAATGGAGCGAGCAACCGACTTATTGGAAATAATACATACCGATGTATGCGATCCAATGAGTGTTAAGGCTCATGGTGGGTATCGTTATTTTCTGACCTTCACAGATGATTTGAGCAGATATGGGTATATCTACTTGATGAAACATAAGTCCTAAATAGTTGAAAGGTTCAAAGAATTTCAGAGTGAAGTGGAAAAATCATCGTGACAAGAAAATAAGATTTCTACGATCGATCGCGGAGACAAATATTTGAGTTACGAGTTTGGTCTTCGCTTAAAACAATGTGGAATAGTTTCACAAATTCATGCCACCGAACACCATATCATAATGGTGTGTCCGAACATCATAACCGTATTTTATTGGATTTAGTACAATCTATGATGTTTCTTACCGATTTACCAATATCGCTTTTGGGATCATGCATTAGAGACAGCTGCATTCACGTTAAATAGGGCACCATCTAAACCGCTGAGACGACACTATATGAACTTTGGTTTAGCAAGAAACCAAAGTTGTCGCTTTCTTAAAGTTTGGGGCTGCGATGCTTATGTGAAAAAGTTTCATCCTGATAAGCTCAAACCCAAATCGGAGAAGTGTGTCTTCATAGAATACCCAAAGGAAATTGTTGGGTACACCTTCTATCACAGATCCGAAGGCAAAACATTCGTTGCTAATAAATGGATCCTTTCTAGAGAAGGAGTTTCTCTCGAAAGAAGTGAGTGGGAGGAAAGTAGAACTTGATGAGGTAATCGTACCTTCTCCCTTACTTGAAAGTAGTTCGTCGTAGAAACTGGTTTCTGAGACATCTACACCAAGTGGTGAGGAAGTTGATGATGTTGATCATGTAACTTCAGATCAAGTTACTACCGAATCTCGTAGGTAAACCAGAGTGAGATCCGCACCAAAGTGGTACGGTAATCCTGTTCTAGAAGTCATGTAACTAGACCATGATGAACCTACGAACTATGAGGAAGCGATGATGAGCCCAGATTCCGCAAAATGGTTTGAGGCCATGAAATCTGAGATATGATCCATGTATCAGAACAAAGTATGGACTTTGATGGATTTGCCCGATGATCGGCAAACCATAGAAAATAAATGGATCTTCAAGAGGAAGACGGACGCTGGTAGTAGTGTTACTATCTACAAAGCTCGACTTGTTGCAAAAAGGTTTTCGACAAAGTTCAAGATGTTGACTACAATGAGATTTTCTCAACTGTAGCGATGCTTAAGTCTGTCTCAATCATGTTAGCAATTGCCACAATTTATGAAATTTGGCAAATGGATGTAAAACTGCATTCTGAATGGGTTTCAGGAGGAAGAGTTGTATATGATGCAACCGAAGGTTTTATCGATCCAAAGGAGCTAACAAAGTGTGCAAGCTCCAGCGATCCATCTATGGACCGGTGCAAGCATCTCGAGTTGGAATATACGCTTTGATGAGTTGATCAAAGCATATAGTTTTGCATGCAGACTTATGGTGAAGCCTCAGATTTACTAGAAAGTGAGTGGGAGCACTACAAGATTTCGATAAGTATATGTGAATGACATATTGTAGATCGGAAATAATATAGAATTATTCGCAAAGCATAAAGGAGTGTTTGAAAGAAGTTTTTCAAAGAAAGACCTCGGTGAAGCTGCTTATATATTGAGCATCAAGATCTATAAAGATAGATCAAGATGCTTGATAAGTTTTTTCAATGAGTACATACCTTGACAAGATTTTGAAGTAGTTCAAAATGGAACAGTCAAAGAAAGAGTTCTTGCCTGTGTTACAAGGTGTGAAATTGAGTAAGACTCAAAACCCGACCACGGCAGAAGATAGAAAGAGAATGAAAGTCATTCCTATGCCTTGCCCATAGGTTCTATAAAGTATGCCATGTTGTGTACCGATCCATTGTATACCCCGCACCGAAGTTTGGCAAGGAGTACAATAGTGATCTAGGAGTAGATCATCGGACAGCGGTCAAAATTATCCTTAGCGGAATAAAGATATGTTTCTCGATTATGGAAGTGACAAAAGGTTAGGTAAGTAAAGGGTTACGCCGATGCAAGTTTTGACACCGATCCGATGACTCTAAGTCTCGATCTAGATACATATTGAAAGTGGGAGCAATTAGCTAGAGTAGCTTGCAAGAGCATTGTAGACATAGAAAAATTGCAAAATACATAACGGGTCTGAATGTGAAAGACCCGTTGACTAAGACTCTCTCACAAGCAAAACATGATCACACCTTAGTACTCTTTGGGTGTTAATCACATAGTGATGTGAACTAGATTACTAAATCTAGTAAACCCTTTGGGTGTTGGTCACATGGCGATGTGAACTATGGGTGTTAATCACATGATGATGTGAACTATCGATGTTAATCACATGGTGATGTGATCTAGATTATTGACTCTAGTGCAAGTGGGAGACTGAAGCAAATATGCCCTAGAGGCAATAATAAAGTTATTATATATTTCCTCATATCATGATAAATGTTTATTATTCATGCTAGAATTGTATTAACCGGAAACATAATACATGTGTGAATACATAGACAAACAGAGTGTCACTAGTATGCCTCTACTAGACTAGCTTGTTAATCAAAGATGGTTATGTTTCCTAACCATGAACAAGGAGTTTTTATTTGATTAACAAGGTCACATCATTAGTAGAATGATCTGATTGACATGACCCATTCCATTAGCTTAGCACACGATCGCTTAGTATGTTGCTACCGCTTTTATCCATGACTTATACATGTTCCTCGTAACTATGAGATTATGCAACTCCGTTTACGGAGGAACACTTTGGGTGCTACCAAACGTCACAACATAACTGGGTGATTATAAAGGAGTACTACAGTGTCTCCAAAGGCGATGTTGGGTTGGCGATTTCGAGATTAGGTTTTGTCACTCCGATTGTCGGAGAGGTATCTCTGGGCCCTCTCGGTAATACACATCATCAAGCCTTGCAAGCATTACAGCTAATGAGTTAACTGTGAGATGATGTATTACGGAACGAGTAAAGAGACTTGCCGTAACGAGATTGAACTAGGTATTGATACCGACGATCGAATCTCGGGCAAGTAACATACCGGTGACAAAGGAACAACGTATGTTGTTATGCGGTCTCGACCGATAAAGATCTTCGAGAACATGTAGGAGCCAATATGGGCATCCAGGTCCCGCTATTGGTTATTGACCGGAGACGTGTCTCGGTCATGTCTACATTGTTCTCGAACCGTAGGGTCCGCACGCTTAAGGTTTCGATGATGCTTATTATGAGTTTATGTATTTTGATGTACCAAGAAGTTCGAGTCCGGATGTGATCACGGACATGACGAGGAGTCTCGAAATGGTCGAGATATAAAGATTGATATATTGGAAGCCTATATTTGGAGTTCGGAATGGTTCCGTGAAAACGGAATTTATCGAGTACCGGAGGTTACCGAACCCCGGGAACTAAATGGGCCTTAGTGGGCCTCGAGGAGAAGAGGAGGGGCCGGCCGGGGGGTGCGCGCCCCCCCCCCAGTCCGAATAGGACAAGGAGGGGCGCGCCTTCCTCTCCCCTCCCCCAATCCTACTCCAACTAGGAAGGGGAGTCCTACTCCTGGGAGTAGGACTCCTCGGCCGCCTCCTCTAGGCCGGCCGCACCTCCCCCTCCCTCCTTTATATACGGGGCAGGGGGCACCCTAGAACACACAAGTTTGATCTACGGATCGCTCCTTAGCCGTGTGCGGTGCCCCCTCCACCATATTCCACCTCGGTCATATCGTCGCAAGCTTAGGCGAAGCCCTGCCGTAGAACATCAAGATCGCCACCACACCGTCGGTCGACGGAACTCTCCTCGACACTCGGCTGGATCGAGTACGAGGGACGCCATCGAGCTGTACGTGTGTCAAGAACTCGGGCGCCGGAGTAACGGCGCCGGATCGGTCGGATCGCGAGGAGAACGTCGACTACTTCCTCTACGCCAGATTGCTTCCGCTTGGTCTCGAGGGTACGTAGACAACACTCTCCCCTCTCGTTGCTGTACATCACCATGATCTTGCGTGTGCGTAGGAAACTTTTTGAAATTACTACGTTCCCCAACAACATATAGATAGAGAGACAAAGTGAGTGTGGTCCGACATTCATTGAACAAATATATATGCTCCGGAAAGATATTGTCCGACTGAGCTTTTGGTAATGGTGAAGGCTGTAAGATAGAGCTTGAGAGATGATCTAGTCACAGACGTGTAGATATATTTTGTGCGTGGGAGGAATCAAGGTCAACCGATCACATATGGCCACCGTGAGATCGAAAGAGTGTGACGGGTTGGAGAGAGTGACCTAGATAGACGATGTGCGTGAGAGTATACAATGTGAATAGGTCGAATTGGGCTCAAACATTGTAATATATCGTTTTTGTCCGAGAAAGAGCGAGGTCAATCGAGACATACGGAGAGAGATAGATAGATAGATAGATAGATAGATAGATAGATAGATAGATAGATAGATAGTTAGATAGATAGATAGATAGATAGATAGATAGTTGATAGATAGATAGAGTGAGCGTGGCCCACCATGAGGTCGAAAGAGTGGCGGCGGCTTGGATGGACTTACCTAGATAGACAATCTGTGTGAGAGAGTATAGAGTGTGTCGATCGAGGCCCGAACAGGGAGATATATCATTTGTGTGTGAAAGAAAACGAGGTTAAACGAGACTCAGATAAAGAGAGCAAGATTGAGCGAGTGTGGCCCGCCGTGCGGAAGAAAGAGTGAGACAGTCTCAAGGGAGTGACCTAGATATACAACGTGCGTGCGTGCGCACGAGAGTTGGGGGGCTAGATAGGCAATCCATGTATTGAGCGCGAGAGGGTGAGAGGGAGGGAGGAGAGAGAGAGCTCGGCATGGGGTGCAATGGCGGGTGTGTGAGGTAAATACATTTGGTAACAGGAGTGGAAAAAGGGGTTGTGTAGTTGAGAGACTTAGAGATCAAAACATGGAGAGAAAGAATGAACATGTGTTGGAAATCGATAGCTTGCTAAGGTGGTTAGGAGAGGAAGATTGACTAATACAAGAAGTATGTAGCGTTTGTGCGGGGGGGGGGGGGGGCTAAAACAACATTTGAATGTACGTAGTACGAGCCTTAATATTGATGTTTCAATTCGGTGTACATTGTAAGATTTGAACCGAGGACCAGGCATATGGGTAATTATTTCGAATTCGTGTCATACCAAGTTTCGAAAAGTTGACATTGACTCAATTTGTTGTGCTATTTTGTAGGTCATATGTTTGAATCCATCCAAAAGTTCTCTCACTACCATGGTGTTCATCATATACATATGAATTTGTATTAAAAAAGTATTGTGGATACAGTGAAATGCGAAATCCACGTTAGAATTGGAGATCGCTACATGACACACACTCTAATTCAAATAACTAACTACGTGACACACACTCTAATTGAAATAACTAATTATGTGACACACTCTGATCCACGTTAGCGTGGGTACCGTTTCGATTTTTTTTTCAAATAACTCATCATTAATTAATTTATAGTACTCACTCTGTTCACTTTTATAATACCTTGAAGACATTTCAGACAATGTGCAAAACAGTTAATTTTAAGTTGTCCGAAATGACTTACAAAAGTGAACGGATGGAGTATCTCGTTTCGAATGACTAATTATTGCAAGGAAAACACGGGCATGGTAATACATACAGATTCATTTGCAAATGAAAGAAGATTCGTTTGCATTCTTAAATGTAGGCGCACCAGGCAGACCAGGGTCGTGTCGGGGTGGACGCTGCTTTGGTGCCTTAAAGGCAACTGCCCTTAGGTGACTGACATGTGGGCCAGCCACCCGTTGGGCCCGCATGTCATGGACACAAAGGCAGGTGCCTTAAGGCACCGAAGCATAGTCCTGTCGGGGTGGTCGCGTGTGTCGGACGGACGCGTAGCACCCAGCCACCCACCTCCCCTGCCCCCCAAAAAAAGGACGACGACAATATAAGTTCACGCTTCCACGTTTCGGATTGAAATATCTGGTGGCCCCAATTCCAGCCCTGCAAAATCTCTCTTCTCCACCGTCCCCTTCCGCGCCCAGATTGCTCAAATCCATAATTTGCCGCCATCCCTCCAATCGCCCCTCGTCTCGTCTCTTTCCCCACTGTTCCCCACCTCTGTGCCGGACGACGACGATGAAGACGACGGTCGCGCTTCATGTAACGCCCTCGATGCGGCTATATCTCCCACGTGTCGAAGCACGACTTAGAGGCATAACCGCATTGAAAGGAATGTCGCAAGTGAGGTAATCTTCACACAACCCATGTAATACATAAGGGAAAAAGATACATAGTTGGCTTACAATCGCCACTTCACACAATTACATGAATAAAAGCATTACATCATCCAGATACAATCAAGGTCCGACTACGGAACCAAAATAAAAGAAGAACCCCAAATGCACAAATGGCTCCGATCGACCCCAACCGGGCTCCACTATCGATCAACTAGAACGAAACAACACAAAGGGCAAGGTCTTCATCGAGCTCCTCCTTGAGCTTGATTGCGCCACCGCTCGGTAACATAGGCACCTGCAAACTGGTTTGGAAGTACCTGGTGAGCCACGGGGACTCAGCAATCTCGCACCCGCGAGATCAAGACTATTTAAGCTTATGGGTAAGGTAAAGGCATAAGGTGGAGCTGCAGCAAGCGACTAGCATATATGGTGGCTAACATACGCAAGTGAGAGCGAGAAGAGAAGGCAAAGCACGGTCGATAAAAGTATGATCAAGAAGTGATCCTATAGCAACCTGCGTCAAGCATAACTCCAACATCAGTGTTCACTTCCGGACTCCGAAAGAGACCATCACGGTAACACACGCGTTGATGTATTTTAATTAAGGTCAACTTCAGGTTGTCTACAACCGACATTAACAAATTCCCATCTGCCACATAACCGCTGGCACGGCTCTCGAAAGTTTAAACCCTGCAGGGTGTCCCAACTTAGCCCATGACAAGCTCTCGCGATCATCGAAGAATAGACCTTCGCCAAGACACTCCGATCAGGCTCGGTATCCCGTACATCAAGACATTTCGACAATGGTAAAACAAGACCAGCAAAGCCGCCTCGAATGTGCCGACAAATCCTGATAGGAGCTGCACATATCTCGTTCTCGTGGCACACCGGATTGTCCAAACTTCCGTAGGCCAGCCCAGAGTTGCCCTGGTACACCGGCGGTCGACGGTTTGGACCAACACTCTAACGAGCACTCGCCCGGGGTAATAAAGATGACCCTTGGGCTCCGAAACCCAAGGGAAAAAGGGCTAGGTGAGGCAAATGGTAAAAGGCAATGTTGGGCCTTGCTGGACAAGTTTTATTCAAAGCGAACTGTCGGGGGTCCGAATCACCCGATCGCGTAAGGAACGCAAAATCTGGGAACATAACACCGTATGACGGAAACTAGGGCGGCAAGAGTGGAACAAAACACTGCATAAGGCCGAGCCTTCCACCCTTTACCAAATATATAGATGCATTAATAATATAAGAGATATTGTGATATCCCAAAGTAAACATGTTCCAACAAGGAACAGATCTCCATGTTCCAACGAGGAACAAACTTCAATCTTCACCGCAACTAACAACGCTATAAGAGGGGCTGAGCAAAGCGGTAACATAGCCAAACAACGGTTTGCTAGGAGTGGTGTCAAAGGTTAGAGGTTTGACATGGCAATTTGGGAGGCCGACAAGCAAATGGTAGGCATCGAGCATTGGCATAGCAAAAGAGCGAGCAAACTAGCATAGCAAAGATAGTAGTGATTTCGAGGGTATGATCATCTTGCCTGAAATCCCGCAAGGAAGAAGAACGATTCCATGAAGAAGACAAAAGGACGTAGTCGAACGAATCCTCACAACTCCGGAACGAAACCGAAGCTAGCGAGAGAAAGCACCCGGAAAGAAAGAAACAACATGGTAAACAACCATCACATAAAACATGGCATGATGCGCAAACAAGTATGATGCATGTCCGGTTTAAAAAGCATGGCATGGCAAAGGGCAACAAACAATACTACAAGTTAAGTGGAGCTCAATATGCAACGAGTTGCATATTGACGAAACACCACATCAATTATTTAGTTCACTCTCGGTTATGTTACCAAAACAATATTAAGTGTTGTAAAACATGGCAAGAGGTGAAGCATAATTAAACCAACTATTTAGGCAAGTTTAAATGAGGCCGGAACAACAAACAACACTTCCGGAAAATCCCCATGTTATATAGCAATTTAATGCAACAACAATTTTAAACATTTTAATTGTTGTTATCATGATGCGGATGACATATGCAAGTTTTATGCAATTTTTATGAAAACGTTGACATGAGCATGTTATGAAGCATTTGTCGCCATGGCGGAACAAAAGGGTGCCACGGCGGCGAAACGAAAAGGGTGCCATGGCGGCGAAACGAAAAGGGTGCCACGGCGGCGAAAAGGAAATGGTGCCACGGCAACATATCGGTTCCGGTAGCTTGAGGAGATACCGATGCAAATGAGAAGTGGGCGGAGCATGTCATGCAAAGATGGTGGGGTGCTCCCGACTTCCGGGTTCCCACGGGTTAGTGGCGTGGAAAACGAGTGAGAATTCGGACACGGTGCAAACAGTGCATCTCATGCGACACATGCATTCGGTCCACGGCGGTCGTCTCGGGTTATACCTTCGAAGCGTGCATTTTCGAAACGGGTCGAGTTCGTAGTGGAAGTAGACGTTCACGGCCGACGGTAGTGGAAGTAGTTGTACTCGTGTCGACGGTAGTTGTACCCGTTTTCGTAGATGTTCATGTCGACGGTAGTGGTACACGTTCCGTAGATGTCCGGGCGGCGGTAGAGGTACTTGACCGTCCATGTAGTCGAACTTGGCGCATCCGAAGGGTACTTGACGGGTTCGGTTTTGGCGTATCCAAAATTGCTCCTGTTCGGGTAGTTACCGTGACAACATCTCGAGGCCGAGGCCATGTGTGGGATGCGCTCGGGTCGATGGGGACGACGCAGCGTAGGCGCTGGCTGGACTGCAGCGCAGCAGGGCGGCAAGGACGGCGGCCAGCGGCGCCTTGGCGCGCAGCAGGGAGGCAAAGCTCTTGCTCGAGAGGTACCGCGAGGGGAACCGCGTGGAGGAGAGGGCGCTGGGCGAGGGGTCGCGCTTCGAGGTGGCGACGGGCTCTGCCGGCGGGATCCGCCGAACGGGTGAACGGCGGCGTGCGAGGCGACAGAGGCGAAGGCCGGCGCCGTGGAGGCGGCAGAGGCAGCAAAAGGCGGCGACGGGCGGCTCTGGCGCCGGGCGGAGGCGGCGGCAGCGGGATCCGCAACGCGTTCATGAGGCGGCAGGGCGGCATGCGGCCGGGAGGGAGCTGGGGTGGATCCGTCGGCCGGACCCGATCCGCCGGATCCGGCGACGGTGGTGGCGAGCTCGGCGGGGGCGGCGCGGAGGACGGAGCAGGGGCCGGCGAGGAGGCGGAGAGGCGCGGGGTGGAGGAGGCGCGACGGGACGGTGGGTGGCGATGGGAGAAGCGGGCGGAGCGGGGCTTGCTCCTCTCTGGCAGCGCGAGGGGAACGAGACGAGGGGGTCGAGCGAGAGATGGTGGGGATCGGGCGAAGGGGCGACGGCGCTGCACGGGGGAGAACGAGGAGGAGCTGGGATCGGGATCGGTCGGGGCCTAGGGTTAGGATAGGTTAGGTGGGCTGGCTGGTTAGGTGCGGTGCTAGCTGGGCCGGCCTGGGAGGCCGAGGCCCAGGGGGGGTGGCTGCGCTGGCTGCATTTGTTTTTTTTTTATAAACAGAAATGAAACAGAAAAGCTCAGGGAAAAAGAAGAGGATTTAGAGGATAAAGAAAATATTCTCCACCCCTGCAATTATCCACTATTTTAATAAATTGCATTGGGCATTTTTAAAGGTAGAAAAATAAGACAAGTTTGAAATATTTTCAAACTTGTGTCATTTTTGAACCTGACCAAAACAACTTCAAATAAGGATATCTTTGGCAGAGAGGTTTAGGGCAAGGAGCAAGATTAACAGGGAGAAGATGAACATTTTTGGTGGAGGCAAAGTGGCACTTGCAAGAATAGAAGAAAAGGGAAGGAAGGAGAAGTGAAGGTGCAATGGTTTGAAGAGGTGACAAGGGTACGCACAAGATGCTCATGGAAACAACATGAATGACAAAATGCAACATGGCAAGCACGAAGCTATACTTGATATGACCAAGATGCAACATAAGATGGCATGATGACATGATGCAATGCAAAAATAAAACAAATCACACAACAAAACTCGAAATAGCTGGAAGGCAACTGAAGCTCCGGTCTTGGGGCGTTACAACACTCCACCACTACGAGAGGATCTCGTCCCGAGATCTAGAATGGCACCGGAGGGAAAACGGAAGAGAAAGAGAAGAGGTAAAACTAAGTTGCTTCTTTGACCAATGAGTGAAACCAAAGAACCTTGAGAGGTTGAACAAATTGAAAGAAAGAAAACCACGAAGATGAACAAAGTTGAAAACACTCCGTTTGAAAAGAGGAACAAGGAGTAATACGAGAACTTGAAGATTGCAAAGACATGAATCTAGAGTTTCACGATCGAAAAGAATATGACCACCTCGGTATAATGAGATAGCCAAGGAACAAGAATGACATAATTTGGACAGCACTTCGGTAGAAAAGAGAAGAAAACTTGATAAGATGAAAAGAACTTGAAGAGATGACACAACACTCTGGTTAACTGGATAAGCAAGAAAAGAAGACGATCCTCCCCAAACGAGATGATGATTGAAGAGCACAACATCACAATGCCTCCGGAACGAAAGAATAGAAGCTAGACCACTGGGATAAAGGGACGGAGAAGAAAATGCCAACTTCTACCACAATTGAATTTGGAAGGCATCCTTGCAAGAAGGATTGAACGGAGTTGTTGGAAAACCAACAACGAAACGAAAAGAATCAGCTTGTAGTGGGCTTATGGAAACATCTCAAAATTATGAGGTGACAACCGGCCACTAACGGAAACAATTGCTTGCTTGAGATTAACAAAGAGATGAAAACTGCTTCACCAAGATGATAGAGATATAACTTGGATCATTGATAAGCACCACACATTCCTTAGGGAAGGCTTTAGGTGAAATCTATACCAAGATAACTCCAATGAAGAGATTGACGGTTGAAAAGATCTCTTGAACGAGAGAAAATGATGGATTTAAATATACCTCATTCTTGACAACATATGAATCATGAAACATGAAGGAAATTGTCAAGAGTGACATAACACCACCTGAAAAGATAAGGTCGAAAGAACTGCACTTTGGAATGCAAGATGAAGAAAACTTGAGCTCCTCAAAACAAAACATGTGTTGAACACCATGTTCATTTTAGAGTATAGCTTGGATCATAACTATGAGAGAAATCTTGAAGAACAATTGAAGAATGAAAAGAATCCTTGACGAACCACCATGAAGAAACTCGTATTAAAAGGATGGTGGAAAGAAGGAGAAGTTGAAAACACAAGGTGAAGCCTTGCAATGATTTAGATGGATCTCCGTGATAATTAGAGCTTGGAACTCCGGAAAAGAGAAGATGAAACAAATGAAACCGAGAATTTTAAGGGCCTCCGAATAAAGAATTAATCACTTGGATGAACAAGAATAAGAATTATGTTCGCTTATCCTTCACCAATTAAATTGATGACAAACAACAGATCCGCATACTACTTATTCTCGTAGAAAGAATTAAGAGAGATATATCGCAAACTTGAAGGTATTGATGGAACCACCGGTGGGATTTCGAAACAACGAATGAATTGATATGATAACGAAAGAGGTGAAATCTTGAACGAACCAATCGAAGAATTGAAAATGCAAGTAGCAAACACACAACTCACCGGGAAGAATTGGAAAACGAATGAAGATACTCGAGGGGATTTAAATACATGAGAACAAAGAGATCGTGAACCGATTAGAGGATATTTAAACGATGCACCGGTAAGATTTAGAGAATGATAGCTACACGCTGAGAATGACGAATTATGACATGATGACCTTCGGAAGAAAGAAATGGAAACAACTCATGAAATGCTCCGGATGGGTGAAAAGAATTCTCACAATCGAAAACAATTATGAGAGGATGGCAACAAGCTAGAACCACGCATCTTGAAGAGAATAGAGCAAGATTAAAGAGAAACTCTTCTTCGGTCTTCAAAATCCGAGAATGACTAGGAGAAACACCACCAAGAATTATTGAGGCACACCGGAAGAATCAAAAGCGAAGAGGTTGAGCCAACTATGAAAAGAATTTGAAAGACCTTGGAGAAAAGCATTTGACTTATGATAACTCATTCTTACGTCAAACTTGGAGAAGAATTTAGGATAGCTCTGGGAAAATAGAAGAGTCAGGTAAGATCCTGGGAAAAGACCTGTGGGTTAGGGCCCACTCAAAAGAAAACCATTGGAAATGATTTAAAAGAGATGTTGCACCGGTTGAATTAAATGGCTTGAATGAGATAGCAATCTCGAAAGAGCTTGAACGAATGCAGAGTGGAAACACGAATCTTCGAGATATCTTGAGCACTCCGGAATAACAAATAGCGAGAAGTAGAATGATAATGAGGTGCACCGGTATGAGAAGACATTGAAATGAGGAAAAAAAAATATGATGAATAACGAAAGCTAGAATAGGATCCACCGGAGAAGAAACAACAATGAAGGATGATGAACTTGAAACTGTTGAGCATCTTCATGGGAAATCACCGGATAAGAACATTGACGGAAAAGAATGAAGAGCCTTCACATGAATAAATGGATACTTGATTAAGAAATCTGTGTCCTTGAAGAACAAGGGTGGGTGGGCGGGAAAAACAAAGGCAACTTGGAGACGGATGAAACAAACACCATTGAGAAAACTTAGATTTGATCTTGCGGATGGGAAAAATGATGGGATCCACTTGAAGAGAAGCACACCGGTTGGAAAAGAATTAACATGACAATCTCGATAATCAAAAGGATTAGTATTCACATAGCAATATGAGAACACCACTTAGGAAAGGTATGGATTCAACATTTGACTTCGAAGCAACCCGAATACCACAAATAGAACAAAACAAAGGATTGGCTTGCAGAATAAGCCGGAACAAACATATGATAGAGATTTCGTCCGAAGTTTTCGTGGTGGGGCCTACACGGGCTCAATCGTACAGCACCATCATGTACAAGGCAGTGCACATGACATACGAAGCGTCCCCGAGTCGGCATAGCCAAGGACTCTTTAAGACACAACGAGACTACTCAGAAACAAACCGTGAATAGGCGGACCACTAGACGTCGAACCCCAATTTCATATCATACATCCGTCGGAAAGATATTCTAAGAGCTACTTGAATTCCCACCTATGAAACTCCCAAACTTTCTCGGTTATGCAATCTGGTGTTGGGGATACAGGGAGCAATATATATCTCACCCAAACTAACAATCCCTACATCCAAATTGTATCCATCCGTCAACACATAACCAAGAAACCTTCGAAATCGTCTACCTCAACCTTCAAAAGCATCCGTTATACGAGTCATGGCAATACTCCGTACTCACCTCAAGATCTTTGGGTTAGCGGGTTATCTCACCAACAACTGCATAAAAGAGATTTTCGATGTCGGCGCATTAAACTCGGTATTCCAGAATCTGCAACGATAAAATTATGACGACAACACCTCGGAGCTCAACTCCCCGACACCGCCACAACCCCTAAATGTCGAGGCAACCAAGACAATGTTGTCATCATAAAACCATCGAACGATTCTAAGATACCCGCGTGATCCTAAAAAAAATTTTAGTGAAATTTGAGAAGAGAAGAGTCAAAACTCTACGTCAGATACCTCACCGTAAGGTCGAAGGACTGGGAGTAAAAAGAATTCCTAAACTCTCCGATATATATAATCCTAAATGACTCAAAACATTTTTCTAGACACAACTCGCCACTAAAAACGATCAAGCAAGGGGGCTCCTAAGGTCGGGATGGCTCGATTACCAACTTGTAACGCCTCGATGTGGCTATATCTCCCACGTGTCGAAGCACGACTTAGAGGCATAACCGCATTGAAAGCAATGTCGCAAGTGAGGTAATCTTCACACAACCCATGTAATACATAAGGAAAAAGATACATAGTTGGCTTACAATCGCCACTTCACACAATTACATGAATAAAAGCATTACATCATCCAGATACAATCAAGGTCCGACTACGGAACCAAAATAAAAGAAGAACCCCAAATGCGACAAATGGCCCCGATCGACCCTAACCGGGCTCCACTCTCGATCAACTAGAACGAAACAACACAAAGGGCAAGGTCTTCATCGAGCTCCTCCTTGAGCTTGATTGCGCCACCGCCGGGTAACATAGGCACCGCAAACTGGTTTGAAGTATCCGTGAGCCACGGGATTCTCAGAATCTCGCACCCGCGAGATCAAGACTATTTAAGCTTATGGGTAAGGTAAAGGCATAAGGTGGAGCTGCAGCAGTTTACTAGCATATATGGTGGCTAACATACGCAAGTGAGAGCGAGAAGAGAAGGCAAAGCACGGTCGATAAAAGTATGATCAAAAAGTGATCCTATAGCAACCTGCGCCAAGCATAACTCCAACATCAGTGTTCACTTCCGGACTCCGAAAGAGACCATCACGGTAACACACGCGTTGATGTATTTTAATTAAGGTCAACTTCAGGTTGTCTACAACCGACATTAACAAATTCCCATCTGCCACATAACCGCGGGCACGGCTCTCGAAAGTTTAAACCCTGCAGGGTGTCCCAACTTAGCCCATGACAAGCTCTCGCGATCATCGAAGGAATAGACCTTCGCCAAGACACTCCGATCAGGCTCGGTATCCCGTACATCAAGACATTTCGACAATGGTAAAACAAGACCAGCAAAGCCGCCGAATGTGCCGACAAATCCGATAGGAGCTGCACATATCTCGTTCTCGGGCACACCGGATTGTCCAAACTTCCGTAGGCCAGCCCAGAGTTGCCCCAGGTACACCGGCGGGCCGACGGTTTGGACCAACACTCTAACGAGCACCGCCCGGGGGTAATAAAGATGACCCTTGGGCTCCGAAACCCAAGGGAAAAAGGGCTAGGTGAGGCAAATGGTAAAAGGCAATGTTGGGCCTTGCTGGACAAGTTTTATTCAAAGCGAACCGTCGGGGGTCCCATAAATCACCCGATCGCAGAAGGAACGCAAAAATCCGGGAACATAACACCGTATGACGGAAACTAGGGCGGCAAGAGTGGAACAAAACACCAGGCATAAGGCCGAGCCTTCCACCCTTTACCAAATATATAGATGCATTAATAATATAAGAGATATTGTGATATCCCAGAAAGTAAACATGTTCCAACAAGGAACAGCATCTCCATGTTCCAACGAGGAACAAACTTCAATCTTCACCTGCAACTAACAACGCTATAAGAGGGGCTGAGCAAAGCGGTAACATAGCCAAACAACGGTTTGCTAGGAGTGGTGTCAAAGGTTAGAGGTTTGACATGGCAATTTGGGAGGCTGACAAGCAAATGGTAGGCATCGTAGCATTGGCATAGCAAAAGAGCGAGCAAACTAGCATAGCAAAGATAGTAGTGATTTCGAGGGTATGATCATCTTGCCTGAAATCCCGCAAGGAAGAAGAACGATTCCATGAAGAAGACAAAAGGACGTAGTCGAACGAATCCTCACAACTCCGGAACGAAACCGAAGCTAGCGAGAGAAAGCACCCGGAAAGAAAGAAACAACATGGTAAACAACCATCACATAAAACATGGCATGATGCGCAAACAAGTATGATGCATGTCCGGTTTAAAAAGCATGGCATGGCAAAGGGCAACAAACAATACTACAAGTTAGTGGAGCTCAATATGCAACGAAGTTGCATATTGACTAAACACCACATCAATTATTTAGTTCACTCTCGGTTATGTTACCAAAACAATATTAAGTGTTGTAAAACATGGCAAGAGGTGAAGCATAATTAAACCAACTATTTAGGCAAGTTTAAATGAGGCCGGAACAACAAACAACACTTCCGGAAAATCCCCATGTTATATAGCAATTTAATGCAACAACAATTTTAAACATTTTAATTGTTGTTATCATGATGCGGATGACATATGCAAGTTTTATGCAATTTTATGAAAACGCTGACATGAGCATGTTATGAAGCATTTGTCGCCATGGCGGAACAAAAGGGTGCCACGGCGGCGAAACGAAAAGGGTGCCACGGCGGCGAAACGAAAAGGGTGCCACGGCGGCGAAAAGGAAATGGTGCCACGGCAACATATCGGTTCCGGTAGCTTGAGGAGATACCGATGCAAATGAGAAGTGGGCGGAGCGTGTCATGCAAAGATGGTGGGGTGCTCCCGACTTCCGGGTTCCCACGGGTTAGTGGCGTGGAAAACGAGTGAGAATTCGACACGGTGCAAACAAAGGCATCTCATGCGACACATGCATTCGGTCCACGGCGGTCGCCTCGGTTATACCTTCAAGCGTGCATTTTCAA
This sequence comes from Aegilops speltoides, assembly GCA_021437245.1. Classification (NCBI taxonomy): domain Eukaryota; kingdom Viridiplantae; phylum Streptophyta; class Magnoliopsida; order Poales; family Poaceae; genus Aegilops; species Aegilops speltoides. The sequence goes on along the minus strand of CM038142.1, from coordinate 199,862,583 downwards.
ACGGGTCGAGTTCGTAGTGGAAGTAGACGTTCACGGCCGACGGTAGTGGAAGTAGTTGTACTCGTGTCGACGGTAGTTGTACCTGCCAGAGATGTTCATGTCGACGGTAGTGGTACACGCCCGTAGATGTCCGGGCGGCGGTAGAGGTACTTGACCGTCCATGTAGTCGAACTTGGCGATCCGGCGGGTACTTGACGGGTTCGGTTTTGGCGATCCAAAATTGCTCCTGTTCGGTAGTTACCGTGACAACATCTCGAGGCCGAGGCCATGTGTGGATGCGCCGGTCGATGGGGACGACGCAGCGAGGCGCGCTGGCTGGACTGCAGCGGCAGCAGGCGGCAAGGACGGCGGTGGCGGCGGCCTTGGCGCGCAGCAGGAGGAGGCAAAGTCTTGCTCGGAGAGGTACCGCGAGGGGAACCGCGGAGGAGAGGCGCGCTGGGCGAGGGTCGCGCGCTTCAAGGTGGCGACAGGCTCTCGCCGGGGATCCGCCGAAACGGGTGAACGCGGCGTGGCGGAGGCGACAGAGGCGGCGGCCGCGGCCGTGGAGGCGACGGAGGCAGCGAAGGCGGCGACGGGCGGCTCGGCGCCGGGCGGAGGCGGCGGCCGGCGGGATCCGCAACGCGTTCGCGGGCGGCCGGGCGGCGCATGCGGCCGGGAGGGAGCTGGGGCGTGGATCCGGTCGGCCCGGACCCGATCCGCCGGATCCGCGACGGTGGTGGCGAAGCTTCGGCGGCGCGGAGGACGGAGCAGGGGCGGCGAGGAGGCGGAGAGGCGCGGGTGGAGGAGGCGCGACGGGACGGTGGGTGGCGATGGGAGAAGCGGGCGGAGCGGGCTTGCTCTCTCTCAGCGCGAGGGGAACAAACGAGGGGTCGAGCGAGATGGTGGGGATCGGGCGAAGGCGACGGCTGCACGGGGAGAACGAGGAGGAGCTGGGATCGGGATCGGTCGGGGCCTAGGGTTAGGATAGGTTAGGTGGGCCGGCTGGTTAGGTGCGGTGCTAGCTGGGCCGGCCTGGGAGGCCGAGGCCCAGGGGGGGTGGCTGCGCTGGCTGCATTCGTTTTTTTTTAAACAGAAATGAAACAGAAAAGCTCAGGGAAAAAGAAGAGGATTTAGAGGATAAAGAAAATATTCTCCACCCCTGGAATTATCCACTATTTTAATAAATTGCATTGGGCATTTTTAAAGGTAGAGAAATAAGACAAGTTTGAAATATTTTCAAACTTGTGTCATTTTTGAACCTGACCAAAACAACTTCAAATAAGGATATCTTTGGCAGAGAGGTTTAGGGCAAGGAGCAAGATTAACAAGGAGAAGATGAACATTTTTGGTGGAGGCAAAGTGGCACTTGCAAGAATAGAAGAAAAGGGAAGGAAGGAGAAGTGAAGGTGCAATGGTTTGAAGAGGTGACAAGGGTACGCACAAGATGCTCATGGAAACAACATGAATGACAAAATGCAACATGGCAAGCACGAAGCTATACTTGATATGACCAAGATGCAACATAAGATGGCATGATGACATGATGCAATGCAAAAATAAAACAAATCACACAACAAAACTCGAAATAGCTGGAAGGCAACTGAAGCTCCGGTCTTGGGGCGTTACACTTCACCACCGCACCGGAGCTACCTCATCTACGCCCTCGTCCACCACACCGGGTGGTCCACCGACAACGTCGGCCGCCGCAACTGACATGCCTCACAGACACCGATTTCCACCGCATCAGGTGCGCTTCACCGACGCCGTCTCCCAGCTCACTGGGGCTACTTCACCGAGCACATCGTTGCACCTCCGCCCCCCGAGGCCGTTGGGGCTTCACCAACGGTCTCGTCCATCGCATCGTAGCGCTCCGCTGCCACTCAAGATCAGCATCCGTGCGCGGCCATCCAGCGCATCACCCTCAACGGCTCTGAAGTGACCTTCACTCTAGCTAGGCGAGATGCCCAAACGCTGGCCCAAACAAGGTATCCACACTACACTCCCTTGTGCACTGTTCCGACGATGTTTGGATATCCTTTCACTGCTCTCTTAGCTTACATGCCTATGCAACTCTGACTTTAACTCTTATTTCTTCTGGAGATATCATCTGACACAAGCAAATCCATTTTTAGCGAAGCATGACGGAGCTACAGGATCTGGTACACATCCTGCCACTACAAAAAAAACACTTCCGTGATGATACATGTTTGTCACAGTAGGTTGCGTTTTTTGTCATGCATGTACATCCATGAAAAATTTATGACAGAATCAAGATAGTCATACCTGTGCTGTCGTAGAAGTGTTCCATGAGATCATCACGGAAGTGTCCACTTCCATGAAGATAAATCGCGCGTCATAGAAGTGCTTTCGTCAAGGGTGACTGACACGTGGCATCCACAGTAACGGAACGCCGTTAAGCTATCGGGTCGGGTTTTGGATCCGATAACCCGTTAACAGCCCCGACCAATGGGGATTTTCCACGTGTAAAATCATCATTGGCTGGAGGAGACAAGTCTCAGGTCCGCGCTGGCACAGGTGTCACTCATCCAATGGGCGAGACGCGCCTATGATATGTTGACACGTGGACCGGCCCATCAAGTTTAAATGGGTCGGCACAACTAAAGGCCCACAAGATTTTGCGGACCATAATGGGCCGGCCCAGCTAAAGGCCCACGAGATTTTGCGGACCATAATGGGCTGGCCCAGCTAACGGCCCACAGGATTTTGCGGGCCATAATGAGCCGGCCCAGGTAAAGGCCCACAAGATTTTTGTGTGCCTTAATGGGCCGGCCCAGGTAAAGTCCCACAAGATTCGGATCATAATGGGATGGCCCGGCTAAAGGCCCACGAGATTTCGCCGACATTAATGGGCCGGCCTAGCTGTAGGCCCACAAGAATTTAAGGACCCTAGTAGGCCGGCCCATTAACCGGCAACCATGTTTTGGGCCAAATGCCGGCCCATATTTGATCCGGTCCATTAATGGCGTCCCACGTTCCGGGCCTAATAGTGGCCCATATGAGATCCGGCCCGTTAAAAGCCTACCACGTTCTGGGCCAAATTACGGCCCAGATCAGGTACGGCCCTTTAAGAGGCTATGGGCTCAATTATGGCCCATATCAGATTCGGCCCATCAACTGGAAACTATGCTTTTGGGCCCACTTGCTAGAGGCCCACTAAGTAATTCGGCCTGAACTTAGTTTTGGCCTCTTAAGGACCCGTTTAACATTTCGACCCTATATTAATTTCAGCCTGTTAAATGCCCGTCATATAGTTGGGCCTAACTACGGCCCGGTTTGCATCCGGCCTGCTCGCAGCCGATATCTGATTGGGCCAAACAAGGACTGAGATAATTTTGTCCTGTTAAAAGCCCGTGATTTGATTCGCAAAATCATGGGCCGGGGTTCATTTTGGGCTGCTGCCGGCCCGTTAGCTATTGGGCACGTTTCAGGCCCAACCTACATCGTGATTGCATGACGGCCCGATTATGTACAATAATTTTACGGTTTGGCCGGTTTACTGCAAAGACAGGATATATATACAGTAAAATAACTACAGCATCGTGAATAAGAAAAAACCTAGACTATACAATAAAGAAATTACAGCATATTACATCCACTGGGCATCAAAGTTCGCCACTATGACAATAAAGCACAAGCAGACAGCAGATTACATACACTGGGCATCAAAGATCGCCACTAGTGCAAATAAACACACCGACAAAATAATATACAAAACCAACAGCACTTCAATAGAGTTCAAGAAAGGTTAGCCCTGCCGGGGAGCTGCAGCACAAGCAGCTGAGCAAGATGATGAGACTGCACTTGTTCAACACTTAAATCTTCCTCACTCTGAAAGATAAACAAGCGAGACATGATGATGATTTTGCACATAAAAGTATCAAGGTTGATAATTCATCACATTTCTTCTTGTTAATAAAGTGACACAGTTTAAAATTGCATTAACACAATATGGTATTGTTCAGTCAAGACATGGCAGGAAATGCCATTGTGAACGAGTTGGTAGCTTCACAAAGATCACCGATTACGATCAAGAACTCATAAGTATCAATGGTTAGTGTGCTGTCAATTTATCCCATTTCAGATTGGCAAATAAAGAGATGGTTTAAATAATACTCCCTCCATCCGGAATTACTTGTCATCAAAATGGATTTTTCCAGAACTAAAATACATCTAGATACATCCATTTCAATGACAAGTATTTTCGGATGGCGGGAGTAGTAGAATGATATGACATTGTTCATAGTTAAGACATTGCAGAATATGACATTGTGCTGTAGTGGGTAGGTTCACCACACCACTGGATTACGGATGAAGAACAGAAGCATACATGGAGTGCAAAAGAAGATCACTTGCTCTGTATAGTTTAATTTACATGGTATGAATAAGGAACTTGGTTGTACAACTGAAAACTTAAATTGAGAAAGGAGAAACTTTTGTTTATGAACTACATAATAAACTTTAAACATGCAATTTGATGCAAACACCAAAAATAAACAGCTATTGCAGTCATGCGTAACCAAATATATACAACAAAGTTTGAAGGCTTGAGATGGACAAACTTACATTATTGGTGAAGACAGGCTCTATAAAGGCCTTGTCCATGCTGATGGGGGGGGAGCAATTCAAGAAGTTTACCACAGAATCTTCTTCATAAGCATTGCCTTTATTGTACATTTTGTTAACAGTAAATATAGATTTGATAATATACGAAAAAATGGAGAATATTTAAGATAAGATGAAGAGTGATGCTACATAACCAAGTAGCTATAAATGCAAGTGCAGCGATACAGGCAAAAGGTACAGCCAAGAGCAATGCATAGCCAAACTTCTTCAGTACCAACCTTATGGTAAGAGTAAATATAGATCTGATGTGTAGAAAATGGAGGTCAAAGGAAAATAACTTGCAGAGTGATGGTACATGCACAACTACCTGTCATTATAAGTACATTGATAAAGGACAACATGTACTTACAAGAACAATGCAGAGCTAAAAAAACATTGGCATTGGATATATTCTACACTAATGTAACCATTCATACAGACCAGATAATTTGGAGCCAACAATTGATAAGCAAGCTATCATGCATACTGCTGTCACATAATGAACTAGGTATGTATGCAAGTACAGTGATACAGGACAACAGGTACTAACAAGAGCAAAGCAGCAGGCAGCATATTTGTGATATCATGTCATTCTTTTCGAACCGGAATTCTTCTTCGAGCAGATTTCCTACAAACAAGATCCATAAGGCATATGCGGAAAAGTAGAAGTTCAAATTGTCATGTGATTTCATAGACAGTACCTCATCCTGGGAATGAGACCAGTGCATAACAAGGTTTTTCCATTCAATGTCTTCTAAATTTAGCACAGAGACTTCACCGAAATTCATTTATAGATTTGCCACCAAAGTGTGATTTCCTCGTAACACCGATACTCTTGCAATGCTTCCTTGAAAAGCACAAGCAAGCTTTGCTCGTCATGACTATCCAGATTGACCCTCGCCTAGTTACAACAATGTAATGTAAATCATTGATGTGTTCAATCAGCAGAAAACAGGAAAATAATAACCATGAATAATAGCACTTACACGTACGTTGGACAAAAGATGTGAAAATGGTGTTTGTCTTCACAATAATCTTCCCATGATGGGAATATATGCACGTAGTCCCTAACAACATTGAAAGCATTGTCGTTTAAACTGGGAATAAATTGAATGGGGTTCCAATCTGCAGGAATTGGCTATTTCTGCAGTTGGGATAGGTCTTCGGCCGGTGGACTTGTACTTTTTGCTGGAGTGGGATTTTTTTGTGATACAGCTGGTGCTATGGCAAATGAAATCGGTATGCCTTTTGCTGGAGTGCAGGTCCTGTGTGGTGGGGCTAGTGGTGTGGCCAGTGAAGTATGGGTACAGTTTGCTGGAGTCGGTCCTACGTTTTGTGTCACTGGTTGTACAACCAATATAAGTGGGGTGCTGTCTGAATTCTCCGACACCACCACGTTTTTCAAGGACTTTGCTGGTGCTCCTTCAGGTTCGGCAATAACCCTCTTCCTTTTTGATGTCTGATGCACACGAACAACATTTGAGTGGAAAAACATGGTATGATGACAGATGGAATATGTATTGATAATGGATGGGCATGGCATCTCGACATATATGATGAGTAAACTAAGCAGATGGCGGTGCAACAAAGTAGAAGAAATGCAAGACAACATATGCAAGATACCCGCAATCAATAAAACATTTCCAAATTAGAACAACCACCTTGATGGGTGAACAGGATAGGGCATATGCCTTTGACTCCTCGAGGTTAGAATAGTCATTAGGATCATATTCTGAAAAAGAGTCAACAGGTGGGGAGCGTATGAGTTTCATTGCATCCAGAATGGCACTCAATGCCTTGGTGCCAATTTTGTAAGTCATTGCAGTGTTTAGCTTCAAGAGTGGACTGTTGCTAGTGCGACACAAAGCAGCTACACAGATCATAGTGTAGATAGAACGGGAAAACCTTAAGCATCAGAGTAAAATGAGCAAAGTGGACCTTTCTAGAATATATGTGCTAGTATTGCCGGTACGGCTAGAAAGGCTTCGGATACCAGCTCTCTTCAAGTGAAGGTGCGGTACTATTAATACCAGTATAACTCTCAAAGGCGACACAGCTCCGCGCATTTCCTTGCTATTCTTATAGGATTCAAGTGGGCAGGCCACTACAAATCCTATTCCTATGTTTACAAGATCCTACGAATCAAAGAGGTTCAAAGTGTCCATCACAACCGACCATATAGACCTCTACACTGCAAATGTCCCTGCTCATCTTCAGTACAAGGAACATATTGTACTACTAGCATACTCCCTCCGTTCCAAAATATAACTCTTGGTAGAGATTTCCACTATGGATCACATACATATGTATCCAGATACATTTTAGAGTGTAGATTCACTCATTTTGCTCCATATGTAGTCCATGGTGGAATCTATACAAAGACTTGTATTTAGGAACGGAGAGAGTACATATTAAAGAAGAATAGAAGAGGAACATGGTAAAGAAGAGCAAGCAGATTTTGGATAATAAAATGTTGGTTGCGCAGTGCCCACACATGATGAACTAGAGGGCATTAAGAATGCAACTCCCAGCTGTCTCTCGCCCATTTCAGGAAGTTGGATGAAGATCCTACGTCTCCTATCCCTTCTTCTTCCTTATCTCTGATTCTTCCCATACAGAACACTACACGGGCCGCCAGCCGGACCACTGGCCCCCATCGCATGTGTTCCTCCGCCACCCCCACCCCCACCCACATCGAGTTTTCTTTGTTCAGTGAGGCCCCACAACCACCCGAGCCTCTTGGATCGCACCGGTGAACCCCGGCGAGCTCTGAAAAATCGACTGACCCAATTTTGAAATTTAGTCTACTTTGATTTAACTAGTGTGGAATATAAAAGGGGAAAACCATAAGCATTGGAAGTATAGTGTTGAGCATGCCATGCCGGATCTGAAGGTGCAAACCGGACAAAGGCAACATCGCAACCAAGACAAGAAATCAGAGTAAAGCAGTGGCGATCTATTTTCTTGCTGTGATAAATAAGTTGAGTAGATACGAAAGAGTACCGCCTCTGGTGCGGCGCCGTGTATGCATCTATTGAGAACTTGATGGTGCTGCGGTAGCGATGGCTGTCGGCGGCGTGGAAGCAGATCTAGGAGGGTAGACGGTGGCGGCAGGGCGCGGTGGACGAGACAGTAGTAGGAGCGGTGCCCGCAAGGTGGACAACGACGGGAATGAAGCGAGAGGACAGGATGCAAGGATCCCGGTCCGAAGGCGTGGATGAGAGAGGTCGATCTCTTGTAATGGACGGCGGAGTCGGGGTATCAGCTCCGGCATGGTTGAGGAGGACGGTGGTGGACGGGGCGGCGGACGGCGGCGGACGGAGGAGGGTGGGTTGGGTGTTTTGGCGCCCACGGAGTACGAATGGGGAAAAGGGAGGTAGAGAGGAAGGGGAACCATGTATTCAGGGTGCGCTTGTCTCAAATGCGAGGAAATTTACAAACTTAGCCCCCGTTTCAAATTTCTACTACATCAGCAACATTAGTCGGTTGGGGATAGGACGGTAATCTCGCACACACCGAATATTTGCCGACGAGAGTTTGTTTTAGGCGCCCACCGTGTATGAATATGAATCGGGGAGGGAGTCTATTTCGGCTGAGGGCACACTGTGTTTTGGCGCCCACCATGTATGAATCCGGGTGGGAGGCGGTTACGTCATGTTTGGGTGAAATTAAAAACATACCCCTATCGAAACGTATAGAAATCCAGCAGATAGGCTTTGCGTGGCAGGGATAGGCAGTAGTGATTTCCATCTCGCAGATTTTGGTTTCGGGCGGTTACTGCGACTTTCCCCACTTTGTTCAAATTTTGCACAAAGGCACGCCATCGTACAACTCAATTCAATCCCTTTGTATTCTACTATTTTTTCAAGGATCCATTTTCAATTGGAATTACATTCTATATACATCATTTTTTTACATATACTTTCAAAAGCACAACAAAGAATTCTGCTCCTTTATATGTATAATTTGATTTACAAATACAACGATCTCGAAATCTTAAGGTTGAATTCAAAAAAAATTAACCAAATTATGTTCTACTAAAATGTATGGATCAGTAATATCTACATATTAAATAACACAGATGTGCGTGAATTCATATGAGTATGCATGTTTGATAGATCAATTTTGGTTCGAGTATGGATTATATGTATCATCATCCCGAATTCAAATATTTGAATCCTTTTTTGTACACTCCTTTCGCGTCCATCTCTCTCGCATGCATGCTCCTTCAGGTAGCCATCACTCTCTTTTCTCCAGCTCACCCGCGCGGTCACTTCATGTTTCACCTATCCTCGCAAACATGGTCTCTCGACGTCTCCCTTGAGAAGTGTCACACTCTCCCTATCATTATACATTACACGGTTTTCATTATCTCTCACGTCTCTACTGTTCTCTAGTATCACTCGGTACCTAAGATTTCTTTTTCACGGAAACACACACAGTCTCTACTTGTCTTTCACTTTGTCTTTCTCTCTATGGGATTCTCACACACACCCTATATGTCTCTACATATGACCCATACCACTAAAATTACTCTCTCTCTCTCTCCTGTAGACACAACATTTGTTGCGGTCTCCTTTTTGTCTCCATCCTGCATCGACACCGATCGAGACAACCCCGACTATCGCCTCCTCTCTCTCTCACACAGCACACACACACACAACTCCTGCTTCCACTCCCTTCCCGACTCACCGCCTCTCTCTCACACACAAAAACTCTCGCTTTCGCACCCCGACTCGTATTTCTCTCACAAACATTTATCGACTAGATAGCCTCTAGATAGGTTTATACACTCGCACACTTATGCTTCCACCATCACATACATGTCTCTCTCCCGCTCCTTGTATCTATGTATCTTATTCTTCCCTTCTTGAGACACGCCCTCTCGATCATGCACACACACACTATCGCCTCATTTTAAGCTGATACCTATCGCACACACACTACTTGTGTCCTTGTAACACATGCACTCCGTCCTCCGCCACTCTCCCTCTCTCTCACACACACATGGGCTTTTTGCAACAACTAACAGGATGCCCATGCGTTGCACGGAACATCAAGATGCATTTGTATGAGTAGTTTATCTTGTGGGGGAAAAGGATGAACGAGGGAAGACCTTATTTGCAAATGAGGAGAGGGTGTGGGTATCTTTTTGCAAAATTGCCATAGTTTCCTTCCTATCCGTCAGATATAGATCGGACAGCCTATATTGCAGGATGGCAGGCGCACGATCATCACCGACAATGCTTTTTATAAGAGTAGGGATAAAAAATAGAGTTGGTGATGATGGTGGGCCTGCCATCCGGCAATGTTGGTCGCCCGATTTATATCTAACGGATAGGAAGGAAAATATGGAAATTTACCCACACTCTTCACCACATTTGCAGATAAGGCCTTCCCTCGTTCATCCTTTAATCCCACAAGATCTTGATGTTCCGTGCAACGCACGGGCATCTTGCTAGTAAGAGTAGACATTAGACATATACCACTTCTCAAATCTTGAAACCAACAACATGCCTCCCTTATCTCATCAAAACCGCCAAAGGAATATAGTTTGAGTGAAACATAACATATTTTTAGTGATATACGTATTTCAAAACTAGACTTTTTTTCTATCAAATCGGTGAATATGTATTAATCTACTTTGATCGTGTGGCAACGCATTGGCACATTGCTAGTAGTTATTATAATTTTTTGGACACCAGACAAACGGTGCAGTACATATACGAAGAGAAGAGGCGCACGCACGCAGTCGGCCTCTCGTTGTCTCGCACACATGAGTGTTACATAAAGGCGACGTTAACAAATAAACCATAAAACTCTAGGTGCAAGATTGCTGCATTCGCGGGTACCGGGTACGTGGTGGAGCACCTTTGTAGGAGTTGATGGTCGGGACCACAAGTGAATGACTTGGAGCGCGGTGGCTCGCCAGTTGCCACAGATCGAGTAGCCACGTTTAAAATATCGTTTTTTAGCGGGGTTAAGAGTTCCGATTTTCAATGGCATGTTATAAGTAGTAAGTAGTTTTTAGAACGATTGGTATGGAGCGAAAATGGAATTCATCGTACTATGTACCTCCTTGGCGTATGGTTGTATGGGTTTATGTTACAAGATGTTGAACTGGTAGTTCTAGGGCAAATACTATGGTTTAGATTTAGATGCTGGTTTTCAGTAATCGGAAGGGGAAACCCTTCTATGATAAAAATACTACTACCACCATTCTGGTTTACCAGTCCCCATCGTACTTTGGGTCAAAGTTTGTCAAAGAATTTTACTTGTAAAATGTCAATGGAAAACGAGATTTTGTTATACCCAAACAAAAAAGGACTGGAGGGAGTGATTGCTCTGACACGGACGTGACCTCTCATAGCGTAGGCATTGAACCGCCACGCCGGCCAAGAGGGCCGCACTCGCTGCAGGCCCGGTAGATCACGCCTCCTTGCCGCGTGAAACCAGCTTAAGACTGCCTCGCCTACCTTCATTGAATCCGCACGTGTGCCGGCAACACGTCCTTCCGCGAGCCGACAGGCATTTTAGAACACAAAAAATGACTAAAATATAATTAATTTACGCATGGTCTTGACTTGTTGTGCTCGCACTGGTAGCAGGAACTAGTAGAGGTTTTTCTTTATTTATAACTCTCCTCACATTTTTTTGGCTTTGAAGTGAATCATGGTTGTGGACATTATGTATGAATATGCAGATATCTGTGAAAATGAGTTTGATGTGGATGCTGAACTTGGAATGTCGGGCTTGTGCGTGAACTATACCATGTCCAATGCTTCGTCTGTTATTGTTTCAAAAGTAATTGCTGTTATTACATGACCCGAAAAAAACATTTTGTGCCACATCAAGAGATGCACGAGACATCACATGAGCATGCCGACCGGATAAACATTTGAACCTAGCTATTATGAAGGAAATTTTGTATTGACAACAATTTTAGATAGCAGGAGACGCCTAGCCTGCTCTGCCTCTGCTAGCTTATTTCTGGCTTCTTCCATCGCTTCTTTCGCTTGGGTGAAGAGAGCATCTAATTTCTCTTTTCACTTCTTCAGGAACTCAGCTACATTCTCAAGGGTTCTTGCACGCTTTCTTTCAGCCTTTACTAATGCCACGAGGACACAAACAGCTGACGACTCCACTTGGCTTGTGTGTAATCCAGCATCATCTGGGAATTTGCACCTTGTGTCTAATCCATCATCATTAGGGAACTGGCACCTTGTGTGTAATCCAGCCTCATTTTGGAAACATGATCTTGAGGTTGACCATACTTCCCTCCTCGCAGGAACTGCATCCTGACATGAAGTTACTTCTTTTTTAGATCGATACTCAGAGAAACCTAGATCCATTTAGTAGAAGCCAGATCAACAGAACTCAGAGAAGTGAATTCAAAAGCAAAAGAAATATAAAAACAGACTACAAGGTGAGAACACCCACTACCTACATCAAGTTAAAAACGAAAGCATTAGGACGATTAAGACTCTTCTTATTACACATCGAAGAACACCACGCTTAAGAGAAACGGAAACTACAACATATACACATCGAAGAACATGAGCCTAAACGAAAGTAATTGAAAGGGTGTTACTTACCAAAGCTCATTTTACAGGTTCGATGCAGCTCCTCTTTAACTTGCCACACTCCTTGAAGATGTCCCGAATATCCTGTGTTTGGTCTTCATTACTCCGCTGCATGTTCACACTCATGGTTTTAAAATCTCAGCATGGCAAGAAAAATACTACTAGTAATACTTGCGCATCTTGTGGGCAACATTAAAGCACTCATCTGCCATGTTAGAGCATCTCCAACAGAATCAAGAACACGCGCGCTTTAAAAAGCGTTTGCGATCTTGAGATCGAGAAGTAGATACTAGAGAGTAGAGGATAGTTCTCAGCATAGATAGATAAAAAAAGATAATTCAACTACTCCTCGTTGTCACTCCTCCTCGGTGATGTCCTCCTCCGACGTCTGACTGTAGGCGTGAAGGTACCGATCATCGTCGGATTCCCAAGGCAACGCTGCTCCTAGCCTCATGTTGAATTGAGCGTCCACTTTTCACCTATGCTTGTCCTCGCGATATGCGGCTCGCTCCGCCCTCCTCTTATCTCTCTCTGCCCTCCTTTGCGCATAGAACTCGCGCTCGTTGATGATGTCCTGTGGGAAGTGTTGGCGCCACAGCACAATGGCTTCCTCGTCCATCTAGGCGATGCCGAAACGGTGCTCCCGCCTCCAGTTGTCGCGACGATCCACGTCGGTGCTAAGACGCGGCAGAGGCGCGAGCTCCTGCGCCCGCTCCCGCATCGGCACGTTGGGGAAGTTCAATGTTCTATGAGGCCACCGGAGGCGCCACGCCGCCGCGTTGTACGCGCGGGCGGCCTCGGTGGCGGTGTCGAAATTGCCGAGGCCGAGGCGCATCCCGTGGAACCAGATCTCGGCGGAGAAGTCGCCGGAGGGGCGCGCGCGGACGCCGCGGTATCCCCAAGTTTCCCGGCGATGCGGCGGCATGGAGGCGCGGCGGCGGCGAGGCGAAAAGGAGCGGGGAGAGAGCGGTGGCGAGGCACAGAGCGGTGGCAAGCGGTGGGAGGGCGTTGGATTTTATAAAGCGCGCCGGACGCCGCACGCCAAAACTAGCGCAAGCCCGGCCGCTTTTTCCCAAAACTAGGCACAGAGCGGTGGGAGGGCGTTATATCCTTTCCAGACGTCTCTGCTATCTCTATGGTTATATTTATTTTATATTTAATATTTAATATTTGTCACTACTTCCTTTACTGTCTACTTTTTTTTCTCTGTACTTTTTTTTCTTGCAATATAGGTCTTCCGATTTATATCTGACAGATAGGAAGGAAACAAATGGGAAGTTTGCAAAAAGATACCCATACCCCTCTCCAGGTTTGCAAATAAGGCCTTCCCTCGTTCATCCTTTTCTCCCACAAGACAAACTACTCATACAAATGCATCTTGATGCATGCAACGCATGGGCATCTTGCTAGTTCTAAAAACCTTTCCATCATTTGCCACACTGCTGGTTGCAGATGAAAAACCTACCCAAGCACAGCACGATACAGGAGCGACGCACAATTACAAGCTGATATTCTGTTGGACAATGGAGGCTATAACCAATTACTTTTACAGGAACAATAGCACCCAGGAAAATTGAAGGGTAGGGATGAACAAAATTGGAACTGCACATGTACTGCTAAGTGATTCAATACACACATTACCAACCGAGGGGGAGAACGATGGTCGCGGCGGCCTTTGTGAGTCATGGTCGGCAACGGGAGTCAGTTCATTGTGCACGACGGTGGTACTTCTGCACTTGGCGTCAGCTTCCGAGAAGCAGATCCGAGACCGTGGAAGACGATGCGGGGAAGAGGCTCCGTCTATGACGACGACGGTGGACCGGTTGCAGTGTGGCGTACGAGGTCGTCGATGAGGCAGATGCGCTGTGGTGGACGAGTGCGCCGATGTAAAGGGGAGGAGCACGAAGGCTGCGGTGCCGTGGAGAAGTGTATTTTGCGGTGGGGATAGAAAATGGGGAGTATTCAGGTGTACTACTCTGGGTGCCGGGGTGGGGCTGGCTGGGTAGGGTGAACCTGAAGTTACGAAAACAGCCCCCAACCAAGCGTCGTCCGTAGGCCTGTTCCGAAGGCTATGATGGTAACTTCCCACTGCTCGAATCAAGGTCGTGGGAGATTTTCCCGCCGACCTCATAATTTTGTGACACTGGACTCCCCGTGTGGCGTGTTGAGTGATTCGGCTAAGCAACTAGCGAGTAGTAGTAGTAAACTCTGCATATTAGGTTTGACCGAAGTCAAACTTTCTAAAGTTTGACCAAGTTTATATAAAAATATAAACATTTACCATAACAAATATGTATGATGTGGAAGTACATTCAATAATGAATCTAATGGTATTTATTTGTTATTGTATATGTTAATATTTTTTGTTATTAGAGAGTTTACAAAACTTGACTTTGACCAATGCTAATACACGGACGTAAATAAAAATGGAGGGAGTACACATTTGTTTTCTTAGTTTGTAGTGAACTAATCATTTGTTGAAATTGTGAAATAAATATATTAGGCTATTGACTTCGAATGTAATGGTCTATACAATTCAATAGTTACAATCATTGTCGAATCCCAAGATGTATTCAAGGTCTATGGTACTTTACAACATGCTAAAACTCACATAATCCCATTCAAATGAGAATCTAAATGTATTTCATAGTGATTACTTTGTAGGATGCAACAAAAACAACCAAAACTCTACTTCAGCCATTATAGAAGCAACATTTTGACATATCCCACTTTGTGAATGAAACGTGCAGAGAGAGCTTTTGAAGATAGAGCAGATAGGGCGGGAAAGATTGTATGTATGTGGACGAGAGAGTAGGAGACCAACCTAACCAGACAGAGAGAGAGAGATATGTGGACGAGAGAGTAGGAGACCAACATAACCAGAGAGAGAGAGAGAGAGAGAGATATATATATATATATATATATAGAGAGAGAGAGAGAGAGAGGAAGAAGTTAGGTCTGTGAGAAAGATGGAGACATGTAATATACGTTATTCTGTATACGTGGAAGGAGAGGAGACAACATGTTTGATGAGAGAGCTAGAAAAACCTGGACGAGAGGGGAAGGATCTCATGGGTTGAGGGATTGACAATTTTGTGCGTGGGAGAGAGGGATTGGTAATTTTGTGCAAGAGAGAGAGAGAGAGAGAGAGAGATAGGGTGGGCGGAGGAGTCAGTCAGCCGTCGTCACATCACCCTGCTTCCAAATGACCCTGCATTCTCTAGCACGGTGTGGTCGCCGTCTTCGATCTGCTCGATGCCCTCTTTGAAGATTGAGGTGTTGTGCATGTTGGGGTGCAAAGAAGCACAAGCGAGAGTGGTCGCCGTATAACCTTGGATGGGGATGAATTGTGTGCTCGGGGAAGTGTGTGTGTGCCTTGTGCTGTGTGTGTGTGTGTGTGTCAGATATTGAGCGAAAACAAACCTAACGAGAGAAATGGGTATTCACGAAGAGATTGTTCGGGCCTTGAGGTGGGCAGGGGCCGAGTGAGGGTGTCCAAATGTGCGCGTTGATGCATATGTTGCATCCTCTCTCTCTCTGTCTCTCTGTCTGTCTGTCTCTCTCTCTCTCACACACACACACACACACACACACACACACAAGTAAACTAGAAGACCGTTCTCTCATGTATACACAACGTATCGGCATCTGTCTATGTCTCAATCATGCATGATCATTTGCACATTCACACCCCTCTATGTCTGTATCACACGTACACCGTCTCCACATTGCCCTTCCGCCACAACACACATATGGACACATGCACACGTTCTCTCTCAGTCACACACACAAAATAAGTATTAAAAAAACTAGGGCGCACCTAAAACGTCCAAATCCAAATAAACACAAACTGGAGCTAAATTCAAATATATGGAAATATTGCAGCGTCAAGAACTTTCCCAGGAAAAAAAAGTTGAGTAATATTTGAGGATTGTTTTCACACACACAAAAAGGTTCGGTGGATGTCCTTCCAGCGCGACACGGTGACGCACCGTTCGATCGACCGCGCGGCCGTGGTTCACGCGCTTATACAGGATTCCGTATCATGGCTGTGGTACGAACATAAAAAATATAATAAAAGCGCTGCCTAAGTCTAATGTTTACGTGTACTAGTACGACTTTCTTTTAAGTTTGACCAACCTCATATAAAACTAAATTAAGCTCCCATATGCCCACTCATCAATATGCCGGCGCCGTCGTTGCGCATGCCGGCACCCGCCTGCTCCGGCCAACAATTTCTCGCCCATCACCACCGTGTCGCCGCCATCCTTGTGCCATGAAGCCGAAGGCTCGCTGAGGGAGTCCTGGACTAGGGGGTGTCCGGACAGCCGGACTATCATTGTCCGCCGGACTCCAAGACTACGAAGATACAAGATTGAAGACTCCGTCCCGTGTCCGGATGGGACTTTCCTTGGCGTGGAAGGCAAGCTTGGCGATACGGATATGTAGATGTCCTACCATTGTAACCGACTCTGTGTAACCCTAACCCTCTCCGGTGTCTATATAAACTGGAGGGTTTTAGTCCGTGGACACAACAACCATTACAACAATCATACCATAGGCTAGCTTCTAGGGTTTAGCCTCCTTGATCTCATGGTAGATCCACTCTTGTACTACCCATATCATCAAGATCAATCAAGCAGAGTACGGTTTTACCTCCATCGAGAGGGCCCAACCTGGGTAAAAACATCGTGTCCCTTGTCTCCTGTTACCATCCGCCTAGACGCACAGCTTAGGGACCCCTACCCGAGATCCGCCGGTTTTGACACCGACATTGGTGCTTTCATTGAGAGTTCCTTTGTGTCGTCACCGATAGGCTCGATGGCTTCTTCAATCAACAACAACGCCGTCCAGGGTGAGACGTTTCTCCCCGGATAGATCTTCGTATTCGGCAGCTTCGCACTGCGGGCTAATTCACTTGGCCATATGGAGCAGATCGAAAGCTACGCCTCTGGCCGTCAGGTCAGATTTGGAAGCCTAAACTTCACGGCGGACATCCGCGGAGACTTGATCTTCGATGGATCCGATCCGCAGCCGAAGCGTGCGCCGCCCGCCGCTATGGGCACGATCTAGCTCTGCCGTCGGATAGTGCCTTGGAGGCCGCACATGAATCCGCTCCGACCCATAGTTCGGAGCCGATCGCGCTGATCGAGGACGAGTGGCTGGACACTGCCAAGGGAGCTGCAACATCCGCGGCGATGGAGCCGAACACTGACCTTGTCCCCTATAAAGCTCGTGACTCTGAGGTGCCGGACTCCCTGCCGGACTCCGAACCTCCTGCGCCCCTGCCAATCGAATCCGATTGGGCGCGGATCATGGAGTTCACCGCTGCGGACATCTTTCAGCACTCACCCTTTGGCGACAGCCTAAATTCGCTAAAGCATCTCTCGCTATCCGGAGAGCCCTGGCCGGACTATGGCCGGGATGGTTGGGATGCGGACGACGAAGAAATTCAAACCCCACCCACCCCCCACTTTGTAGCCACTGTCGACGATCTAACCGACATGCTAGACTTCCACTCCGAGGACATCGACGGTATGGACGATGATGCCGGAGACGATCAAGAACCATCGCCTACAGAGCACTGGAAGACCACCTCGTCATACGATATATACATGGTGGACACCCCAAAAGATGGGGACAGCGAAAAAGCAGCGGAGGCAGATTCCTCAAAGAAACAGCCCAAGCGCCGGCGTCGTGGCCGCTTTAAATCCCGCCACAAAGAAGAATGGAGATTCCGCACCGGAGATAATAACACCCGTAAAGTGCCAAGACAACCCTCCAAAGAAGATTCAGCACAAGAGGATGCGTATGAAGCCTCACGAGAGAGCGGCAAACGAAGAGGTCGAGGATGATAATTACGTACCTCCCTCTGGAGACGAGGCAAGCCTCAACGACGACGAATTCGTCGTGCCCGAGGATCCCGTCGAACAAGAGCATTTCAAACGCAGGCTAATGGCCACAGCAAATAGCCTAAAGAAAAAGCAGCAGCAGCTTCAAGCTGATCAAGACCTGCTGGCCGATAGATGGACCGAGGTCCTCACGGCCGAAGAGTATGAACTCGAACGCCCCTCCAAGAGATACCCAAAACGCAAGTTGCTCCCCCGATTAGAAGAGGAAGCATACATACCTTCATCACCAGCGCACAATACGGCCGACCGACCACCCCGTGGTCGTGACAGAGAGGCATCCAGGCCTTCCATCAAGACCGTACCCCAGCATCGCTCGAAGAGTACGAAACAACGGGGGAACGCGCCGGACTTGCAGGATATATTGGAGGATAAGGCAAGACAATCCAGATCTATCTATGGATCACGTGGGCGCCCCACGACCCACGACGAGTACCGTCGAGCCGGATACATAAACTCCGGCCGGGCCAAACACAGCAGACAACACTCCCTTGAGCTACGTCGTGATATTGCTCAATACAGAGGCGCCGCACACCCGCTATGCTTCACTGACGAAGTAATAGATCATCAAATCCCTGAAGGGTTTAAACCTGTAAACATTGAATCCTACGATGGCACGACAGACCCCGCGGTTTGGATCGAAGATTATCTCCTTCACATCCATGTGGCCCGCGGCGATGATCTCCACGCCATCAAATATCTCCTGCTCAAGCTTAAAGGACCAGCTCTGCATTGCCTTAACAGCCTGCCCGCAGAGTCAATTGGGTGTTGGGAGGACCTGGAAGCCGCATTCCTCGACAACTTCCAGGGCACATATGTGCGACCACCAGACGCGATGACCTAAGCCACATAATCCAGCAGCTGCATTTAATCGCCGAGCACTCGACACGGTTCTTAACAAAGAAAAATCAAATCGTCGACTGTCCGGATGCAGAGGCCCTCGCAGCCTTCAAACACAACATCCGCGACGGTGGCTAGCCCGGCACCTAGGACAGGAAAAGCCGAAATCCATGGCAGCCCTAACATCATTAATGACCCGCTTCTGTGCGGGAAAGGATAGCTCGCTAGCTCGCAGCAACAACCTCAGCAAAAATGCTGGTAGTCCGAATACCAAGGACCATAATGGCAGGTCGCGTCGAAGCAAAAATAAACGCCACGTTAACGGCGACGACAAGGAGGATACGGCAGTCAACGCCGGATTCCGAGGCTCTAAACCCGGTCAGCGGAAGAAGCCATTCAAAAGAACCACTTTGGGTCCGTCCAATTTGGACCAAATACTCGACCGCTCATGCCAGATACATGGCACCCCTGAAAAGCCAGCTAACCACACCAACAGAGATTGTTGGGTTTAAGCAGGCAGGCAAGTTAATTGCCGAAAACAACGACAAGGGGCTGCACAGCGACGACGAGGAAGAGACCC
This sequence comes from Aegilops speltoides, assembly GCA_021437245.1. NCBI lineage: Eukaryota > Viridiplantae > Streptophyta > Magnoliopsida > Poales > Poaceae > Aegilops > Aegilops speltoides. The sequence goes on along the minus strand of CM038142.1, from coordinate 199,843,069 downwards.
GACCACCGAACAGTACAGGACATAAGGGTTTCCCCCCACAAGTGCGGACGGTAAACATGATATACGCAACCCATATACCCAAGAGGGAGCGGAAGCGTGCACTAAGGGACGTATATGCGATGGAGCCAGTTGCCCCTAAGTTCAATCCATGGTCCTCTTGCCCGATCACTTTCGATCGAAGAGACCATCCGACCAGTATCCGCCATGGCGAATTCGCCGCATTGGTTTTAGACCCAATTGTCGATGGATTTCACCTCACGAGAGTCCTGATGGATGGCGGCAGTAGCCTGAACCTGCTTTATCAGGATACAGTGCGCAAGATGGGCATAGACCCCTTAAGGATTAAACCTACAAAGACGACCTTCAAAGGCGTCATACCAGGTGTTGAGGCCAATTGTAGAGGCTCAGTCACACTGGAAGTGATCTTCGGATCCCCGGATAATTTCCGGAGCGAGGAGATAATCTTCGACATAGTCCCGTTCCGCAGCGACTATCACGCTCTGCTCGGACGAACCGCATTCGCAAAGTTCAACGCGGTGCCGCATTATGCATACCTCAAGCTCAAGATGCCAGGCCCTCGTGGAGTCATCACGGTCAACGGAAATACGGAACGCTCCCTCCGAACGGAGGAACATACATCGGCTCTCCCGGCAGAAGTACAGAGCAGCCTTCTAAGGCAATTTTCGAGTCCGGCCGCTAAATGGCCGGACACGGCCAAACGCGCCCGGAGCAACATCAACCAAGACCACCTGGCACGTTCCGAGCACGCATAGCAATGCGGCCCCAACCCCACCCCTCGCATGATTGCAAGAGCAACCCTCCGCATACATCATTACGCTCTGGAGATACCATGGGCCTAGGGGGAGGGGCACGACAACAACAGACCCAGAGTGCAGCTCGACCACACCAGGGGCTCACAAGTGTGTCGCTCTTTTTTATTTTTTATTTTCCTTCTTTGTATACACAGACTCTCACTCACGAAGCCTGTCCGGCGGTGAACCCGCCAACACACGATGCAACAGCCAGGGAGGGAAAAAGGCTGCATTTAACACTCGTGTGGTCTCCATTACGAGCATTAAATTTGATTATATACACCAGTCCGCAGCCCACCCCTCGGAGGGGGACATGTTTAATTAGTCCAATCCTTGCTTACCGCACTATTTGTATCATTCCGCACTCATAGTAGAATTCCTTGAATAAATAATGCAGCACTTTTGCCTGTTATTGCATTACTTTACATATATGTTCACTAATCACATCTTGCACCAGATATTTTGGTACGGCTGAATACACCAGGGCTTATGTTGCCCGATTATGGTGTGATAAGTCCAACACTTTCACAAGTCGGGACCCCAAACTTATAGCATTATATGAATCGGCTCAATCATGTCTTGGGTCAATAGTTGGGTTTGCCTGGCTCCCACGTTTTGGTACCTTACGCCCGCTCACGGGCTAAGGTGGCACTGGAGAACCACTCGCGATTGCGCCTGGTTGAGCTGGGCGAGCCTCGAAGGAGAAAGCTAAAACTGATCGTCATGATAAGGCGAGAGAATGGTCGCTGTTCGAGAGGTCTTTTCGAGTCCTTAAAGACTTATGCCGCTTCAAGCGAAGAACCGGATAATGTCCGGCCAAGGCGTGGATAGCGCCCCGAACTAGGTCTTCCGAATACTAGGGGTTCGCCGAAATTTAAAATTATAGAATTCTATGGCTAAGTGAGAGTGTTCAAGCATTATAAGTCCGGTTGCCTTGTTCGTTGTGTTGAGCGCCTCCCTAGATGGACCCAAAAATGGGAACAAGAGTGCTCAAGTTTATCCCTAACACCCCAAAGACTGTGGCTTGGGGGTGAAGCCGTTTTACGACTTGCCATCTCTCGATTTTATAAACGGCCGCACAAAAGGTAATATTTTAAATCAAACAAGCGTTGCTTAGCGCATATGAACAAAGTTTTCAGCGCACAGGATAATACATAGCGAGTCTACTCAATAATTACATCTCTGGGGCACTCATCCGCAATCTTGCAGGAACCCTTCAGGACAGTCTTATAGTACATCTCGGGCGTACGATACTCCTTGCCTGCTGGCGGCGCATCAGTGATAAGCCTCTCCGCCTCCAGCCGGCCCCAGTGCACCTTTGCGCGGGCAAGGGCCCGACGAGCACCTTCAATACAGGCGGAACGCTTGATGACCTCCACCCAGGGGCACGCATCCACCAGCCACCGCACGAAGCCAAAGTAGCTCCCAGGCATGGCCTCTCCAGGCCACAGCCGGACTATGAGGCCCTTCATGTCCTGCTCGGCTACCTTGTTGAGCTCGACTAGCTGCTTCAGCTGGTCGCTAGGGGGCACCGGAAGGCCGGCCTCAGCATACTGAGACCAGAAGACCTTCTCCGTTGAGCTCCCCTTCTCGCCACGGTAGAATGCGGCCGCATCGGATACACTGCGAGGCAGATCTGCAAACGCCTCGAGAGCTCCGACCGGGTAAGTGTCGTAGTTTAGATTAACATGCTTGCTTTGCATGAAAAATGCCTTACCCGCCGCTATTTTCTTCACATCCTCAACCTCCTGAAGGCCTTATGGGCCTCGGCCTTGGCGACTTTGGGACTTTTGAGAGCCGAGGCAAGCTCGGACTCTCGAGTCCTTGAGTTGCGCTCCAAACTCTCATGCTTTTCTATGAGAGCCTGGAGCTCTTGCCGCACTTCCGCCACCTGCGCCTCCTGTTTCTCTCGCTCTGCCTGCTCATGCAAGATTATGCTCGTCATGACACAGCCTCCTTTAGGGTTGCCACCTCGCTCGTGGCCCCGCAATACCCACGCTATCCTTGTTATTTTTATTGCAACCTAAATCCTTTTCAGAAGGTAACTATTCAAAGTGGTGTTACTCACCTTCTTTGTCCTCGAGCTGCTTCTTGGCACGGCCAAGCTCTTGCTCGGACCGCCGAGGTCCTGCTTCAAAGCACCGACCTCCAAGCAAGGCGGCAGAGGTCGGCAGCAACTGCAAAGCCATATTGACAAAAAATTAGCAACCCTGCAGATATCTTTTTAGATCCTCATCCGCTTTTCTTTCCAACACCGAACCGAGCATCATGGGCTACTTTCTGCATGCGGTATTACATTACATAATTTTAACTTCTTACCTCAAAGCCTATTAGAAGGCTCTGCGAGCTTCGTCAGCCCGCTCTTGGCGAGCTGAACCTTCTGAATCACCGCACTCATGATAGTGCGGTGTTCTTCCTCGATGGAAGCGCCTTTGAGCGCCTCCAACAAGTTGTCCGGTGCCTCCGATTGGACGGGGGCCGCCGATGTCACGGTATTGCCCTTCTTGCGAAGGAGCCGCCTGCCGGACTCCGGAACCACTGCGGGTTCCGGCGTGGAGTCCGGCGCAAAGTCCGGGAGGCTGTCTTGCGGTGCCTTCGGAGCCTCCTCCTGATGGGTCCCTTCCTGGGATCCCACCTCGGCGTCCTCAGCGGCGCGAGGGGTGGAGGCAGCCGGAATGGAATCCACATCCGACGGAGCTAACGACCCGCCGACGGCGCGGGAGATCATCGTCGGCGGACTGCAGCAAGATATGCGGCATTAGAAGGACACTATGTGACACAAAAGGAATTACAGATCATTCAGAATCAGGACACTTACGATCTTGCCGGAGGCCTGGCCCTTGAGGGCCACTCTTCTTCGCCAATGTTGGCATTGGCGGAGCTGTTCGGGGGAATAGTTCTTCCCTCTGATTCTTCGGCCTCCCCCTGGGGAGGCCTTCCTCTTCCTCTCCCTCCTCCGAGAGAGTCCTCTGTCTCCTCCTCATCTTCGGGGGAGGAATCCGCCTCGGAGTCGTCATACACCTGAAAACGGGAACTCTTTCGAGTACCCATGGCCACCTTCTTGGCCTTCTTCTCCGGCACCACGTGTGGTGCCGAACCAGCAGCCCGCTAGACAAGCGCCCACTGGGTTTTTCGGCATGGGAGCCGGGCAGATGAGCTGCTCGGCCTTCTTCATCCAGTCCTTTCAAAGGAAAAGGGAGATTGAAACCCGCTTAGGGTCGAACTATTAACAACAAGTGTCCCGTAAAGGGGTAGAATCACTTACCTCGTCAGCTGGACGCTGCAAGTGAAATCCACGATCTTCCGTCGCGGATGTGAGGGCTTCGGCGCCCTTAAACAGCACCCTCCAGGTGCCTTCGTACGTTGTGTTGAAGAGCCCGCTCAACGCCTGGTGTTGTGCCGGATCAAACTCCCACAGGTTGAATGCCCGTTCTTGGCATGGGAGAATCCGGCGGATGAGCATGACTTGACCACATTAACAAGCTGAGCTTCTTGTTCACCACTTCGGATACAGGCTTGGAGTCCCGTCGGCTCCTTGAACTACCCCATAGCAAGCCCTTCTTTCTCGGAGGTGAGCTGCACAGGATACCAGATCTGAACTCGGGGCCGCCGCCCACGAGGGTCGCTGCTCGGTGATGTAGCACCACCCCGATCGCCACCCCTTGACGGACTCCATGAAGGCCCCTCGAACCCGGAAGGACGCTGGGCATCTTGCCCAACATGGCGCCCAAGACTCCGCTGCGTGCCTTCATTACCTTCGGCTTGACATTGAAGGTCTTGAGCCACAAGCCGAAGTGGGGCTGGATGCAGAGGAAGGCCTCGCACATGACGATGAACGCCGAGATGTTGAGGATGAAGTTCAGCGCCAGATCATGGAAATCCAGGCCGTAGTAGAACATGAGCCCCCGGACAAAGGGGTGAAGTGGAAAGCCCAGTCCGTGGAGGAAGTGGGGGAGAAATACGACCCTCTCATGGGGCCTGGGGGTGGGGATGAGCTGCCCCTTGTTGGGCAGCCAGTGCGCAATGTCGCCGGAAAGGTATCGGCGCTGCGCAGTTTGGCGATGTGCTCCTCCTTAACAGTGGAGGCCAACCATTTACCTCCCGCTCCGGACATGGTCGGAGAAGGTTGAGACGAGACGCACGGGCTTGGGCGCTGGAGCTCGAGAGTGCGCGAAGATGGATAAGCAAAGGAGGAAGAAGGCGTAGGTGAAAAGGTGGATCCTTATCCCCTTATATATAGGCGGGGCGAAGACTATGCGTCCCCACCGGCCTGGTAAACTCGCTTATCTCCCAAGCGCCACCATCAATGGCGCGGTTGGGTTACCCACGTCCGTATTGATGAGAATTCCGGAATAAGGGGAACACGATCTCTGCTTCGACAAGACGTGCCAAGGGAACCGCTTCGCTAAACGCGCTGAGGTGGTATAATAAAAAAAGGTTCAAGTAAAGGCTTGGTAGTGGCGTGACGTCATGCCACGAAACACGTCAGCAGATTGAACTTGTGTACATGATATTCTCTCTACGGTGGAATGTGGAAATTATTTTGCAGAGCCGGACACTATCCTGGTGTTCACGATCTTCTATGGATTATTCGGAGGAGGAACCCGCCTTGCAATGCCGAACATTATGCGTGCCAGACACATCGTCATTGAAGCCAGGTTCAGGGGCTACTGAGGGAGTCCTAGACTAGGGGGTGTCCGGACACCCGGACTATCATCGTCCGCCGGACTCCAAGACTACGAAGATACAAGATTGAAGACTCCGTCCCGTGTCCGGATGGGACTTTCCTTGGCGTGGAAGGCAAGCTTGGCGATACGGATATGTAGATCTCCTACCATTGTAACCGACTCTGTGTAACCCTACCCCTCTCCAGTGTCTATATAAACCAGAGGGTTTTAGTCCGTAGGACACAACAACCATTACAACAATCATACCATAGGCTAGCTTCTATTGTTTAGCCTCCTTGATCTCGTGGTAGATCCACTCTTGTACTACCCATATCATCAATATCAATCAAGCAGGAGTAGGGTTTTACCTCCATCGAGAGGGCCCGAACCTAGGTAAAAACATCGTGTCCCTTGTCTCCTATTACCATCCGCCTAGACGCACAGTTCGGGACCCCCTACCCGAGATCCGCCGGTTTTGACACCGACACTCGCCCGCTCACGTCGTCTGCAGTCCCTCCTCGCCATGCCGCCGCGCTGCCGAGCACGCGAGCAGCTGGTGGAGCCGCGTCTATGCACGCAGCGTACGAAGAGGAGGACGACCACGTGCTCCAGCACGCCGCCGAGGAGGAACTAGTGTGTCATTGTCGTCTCCGCCCGCACGGAGGAGGAGCGCCTGGTGGCTGTCACGGCGAAAGCCGGTCGCGCGCGCGTTGAGCCTGCAAACCGAGTGCGGACGCGGAATCTACCTTCGAGACCTTTAATGCCACATGGATACTGCAATCTGAAGGAGCAATTTGGGTCAGTCGACTCATGTGAGCCGTTTGATGCAACATGGATGGCTAGAAGGGCTTCTTCCACCTCTTCTGTCGTATTCTTCCTTCGCTCTGCCGAACTTCTTTCACTAATCGACTGACCCAAATTATACTACTAGTACGAACATATTAAGTACAGTAGGAACACGAAGGTACGAGCAGTAGTACCAACTACAAGGAGAATAGTAGTAAGACATAGTACTAGTACTACTCTACGTACTAAAGAGTTCAAATAACGAGAAAGAACATAAACATTGTTCTATTGGGTCCTCAGCACAACACACCCTTGAAAATAAACTAAGCAACTAGTCCGCTTGACACTGCAGTAGAACCAGCATGAGCGACGGCACTGCCACCTACTCGGAGTCTGAGTCCACGTCCTCGACTTTGTCCTCGTCCCTCTTCCTCTTCCTCTTCACCGATGCTTCTTTGCTTGAACCGGACACTAGGCTCTGCTTCTTCACCCAACCCATGTAGATATCTAAACAAAGGTAGGCATCCATTGCTGCATACAGGATGTGATCTTCATCTAATGTCTTCGACTCCCATGCATGATGAAACTCCTGATGAGGTTTCTTCAGTTTAGCGTACGAAGGATCAATCATGGCTGCTGCCAGGGTCAGCATTGAAGGTTGAGAGGAGGACACCAGGCTTGCCTTCTGGAGATTGAAGGGCTGGCCTACAACGAGACCTATCCGACGCAGGACATCCCTATCGTTCTTAAAGCCTATAGTAATGAATTTCACTCTTTTGTCCTTGAGGAAGTTCTTAAAATCCTGGCACTCAACGTCAGCATGGCATATGTGGTAGACCAAGCAAACATTATGTACGCAAACCTGGATAACGGCGGTCTTCTTCCTCTCTTCGTCCTTTAGATCCTTCGCCGCCCCAGATCTGTGGTGTATCAACATCTAGCCTGTGGACCCACTCATCCGTTGAACTGTTGAACATGCGTAGGAAGCGAGCAAGCCATGCTTTCACCGTCGCGGATCCACGTGTGTAGATGACGATGAACTGATCGCCGGTGATGGATCTAACCTGGTATCAGTGGCGACCATCGAGATTTGGGAGGCCATGGATTTTGGAGGAGGGTTAGGAGAAATTGAACTGATGTACCCCGCAAAAACTAGGAGCGAACTAATGTGAAAGGACGGGACAACTAGGAGCGAACTGTTGTGAGGTAGCAGACGGGGACGATTAGGGCATGCGAACGGTGTGGGGTTGCTGGCTTGCCCGGTGGATAAACGGCTGCAAGCCCCCAAAGAGTTCTCGAGAACTATGCGGGACCCACTAGATGTCATGTCTACTAGACCCATATCGTAGGCCTGACGGTATAGCTTCTGCCTGTTCGCGCGCCATGCCGGTGCGTCGATGTAACTTCACTTAATTCCGTCAACCGTCGCGCCTCCCACGACCTTCGCCTCCCTCACGTGGTCGCGCCCTTTGAGACTTTGACCGGCTAGAAATGAGCATTTTTGCCTACTCCGCATGCATGATACTCCCTCTGGTCCTTTTTACTCCCGTCAACCGTTTGCAAAGTGTTTGACCAAATATATACTTTTTTTTTGAACACCACCTTATATCAACTAACCAGCCACACCAGTACACTCATGTGATACAATATTCACCACAAAGGGTGGTACGTTATTTACAAGAATACCATCTAAACTATTGTCAAAGCTATACTTAGCGATTAAGTGTGCCACCTTATTGGCCGAACGGCTAATCTTTGACAATTGAAGATTGTTGATCAACTTCAAGATGCTCAACGCTTTCATCTTCAGGTCACGCATAGCAGACCTGTCATAGTCCCCTGATGCAAGATACGCTACCACAAAAGCGCAATCAGTCTCTAAAATTACAGGATTATGAAGAGAAATACCTATGTAGGGACCGGCAATGCAATCCCTAAGCTCCGCTTCCTCCACGCTTTGACAGGCATCAATGAAATCCCATGACCAAATTTATACTAAAAATATCAATATCTATAATACTGATTATAATGAGTATAAGAACTACGTTTTATAATGAGTGTAAAAATATTGATATGACATTGTGAATGTTGATACTCCCTCCCTCTAGGTGAGTAAGTCATTTTAGGCTGTGCACCGTGACCAAGGAGGAGGGGAAAACGAGAGACATTAATATTTATTTGCTAATTAAATTGTATTGCATGCAATGAACTAACCACTGCATGTCATGTTTGATAGTCTCAGGTCATTAAAAGCATGCACACCCTCATCTCTTATTGGTTGATATGTCAAGAAGCAAGAAACGAGGTAGAAGTTAATGCACCGCGCCTACGTGTTTTGGGATTATTTGGTTTTCGTAAGATGACTTACACACCTAGCTATTAGAGTACCACTACCTCCCTTCTAGTTTAAAGGGCTCGACTCAAAAATTTCACCTACTCTTGGCAGGATAGTAGAGGCGGTGGAATAGTTTTTGAAGTCTGCAAAAGTACTCAACTAATGCTGTCGTTCTGCACAAAAAATGTGTTTACTAGTGTATGCATGAGCACTAGTTACTCTAACCCCCCTCTCTTCTTTAATTCTTTGCCACATCAGCATGTTTGCTATTCCCGTGTGCATGATACCACCTAAGATACCACCATGATGGCCAGCCTTAATCATCGCATGCAATAATTTAGTGCACCTTGAAATATGAACATGTGTGGGGCGTGTATGGTTTTCATGACTTGAGACTATACCTAGCCCGACATGCAAGATGACTTATTATGCACCGGTCCCCATGCCTGCAGGAAGCCCGTTCGTCTCCAAATCTTTCCCTCTCCATGTGTGGAAACAATATGCCTTTCAAACTCTCCTTCTCCCTCCGGCGGTCCCACCACTCCACCCTGTGTGAAAAAATCTACATGCATGACTCTCCTCCCCCCGCGCTCGTCCAATCCGTTGTGACCAGCAATATTTCCACCCCTTTGCTCCCCCGTAATTTACTCCAACAAATATGCCCACGTAGCTTTTACTTAACTTCAGGTGCATTGGGTCACTGACATACGGGCCCAGGAGTGTACTGGCCCACTTGTCAGTGACGCAACTGGACCTGCAGTTAAGTCAGTGCAGCTCGGTCCATATCTTATGTAGGTGTGCCATTGCTCGCTATAAATACTGCGCCTCCCACGACATCGCTATCTCCTCCCCCTCACGTTCATGTTCATCGCTATCTCCTCCCCCTCCCTCTCAGGTCGACCACCATGGCATCGCCCCTCCCAAGCCCTAGAAGCCCCTCGCTGCACCGCATGGACAGTCACATGTCGCCGTTCCGTTCCTCGCCGTCACTAGTCGAGGAGGATGCGCCAGCGTTCTGCTCCTCGCCACTACGCGACGCGTCGCCGTTCCGTTCCTCGCCGCCATTATCCGAGAAGGACGCGTCGGCATTCCGCTCCTCCCTGCGATGTGACGCGTCGCTGTTCCGATCCTCACCACCACTAGTCGAGGAGGACGCGTCGGCCTTCCGCTCCTCGCCGCGACGCGTCGAGGTGGATGCGTCGGCGTTCCCAATCTCGCCAGCACACACGTCAGAGGACGCGTCGGCTCCCCGCTACGAGGAGAACGCTGCGCCGCCCGCCGAGCCCCCAACCTTGAGGAGCTTTGGAAAGAAATGGATGCCGCCTTGTGGGAGGCTTTGCCTCCAGCAGAGTGCGCCAAAATAGAGGTGGAGAAGAAGGCCGAGGAAGAGAAGCGCACCACGCAACAAGCTTTCTGGGAGATCTATGTCGCGTCCGAGAGAGTCAAGCAATTGGTTCTTTGGCAGAAGGCTTGTGCGAGGGCCGCGACGTTGCGGAGGAAGCCTGTGCCGACGCCTTGAGTGCACTCGGGCCCAAGCGCCTCATCTACGCTTGGCGGTACGTGGACCGGGTGCACGCTTCCAGCCAGGAGGAGTACCTGTTGGTGCCGGATCACCTCACCAGTGAGATCGCGCTCGCCCACTGGCAAGCCGCCAATCAGCACCTCGCGAGTTGCGAGGCTGAGGAAGAGGCGTCGTGTCGGCATGCTGGGAAACGGCCGCGCACTAGGGCACTCGTGGCGCGCCGCAAGCGCTCCTGCGAGCGCCGTGGCTTTTACGAGGAGTATAATTTTTGTTTCATAAGGCGATCTCATTAGTTTTGGGACGCAAATGATAAATCCCGAACGTTCAGGAATTTTTAGCGTCCTTAATTAAGTATGTAAAAGGGAAAGTTTGGAAACATTGTGTATTATTATGCATTTTGCAAGTACGTGCATATAGCACAAACTTTACTATATACTATCGGACTACACGTCTCTCTCGATATACGCTTGCAGACTGTGCTACTCCCTCCGTCCAGTTCAATAAGTCATCTTTGGTTGTGCACGGTGACCAAGAAAGAGGGAAGACTTGTACACCTAGACAGAGGGAGTACTACTATTACTTATGTACGTGCAAATGCATGTTTTAACATTATGTTGCGGTTGTAAAATTAGAAAAATAGCACTAGTCAAGCTTGTGAAACGATTCAATGCAAAACAAATGCAAAAATGCTCTCTTGATTGTTTACTTTTAGCTTCCTTCTCTGTGGTTATTTCTCTGTCGTACTTTGTACGGCGTATCTCGCTGGTTGGAAAGGCATGCAAATTCCCAAACCGCTTCCTACACCATGTATCGAATTTTTTTCCTAACAAGTTGTGCCGTGCAATTGGAATTCCAACTTGAGTACTACTACTAGTAGGAGTACCAGGGGCCAGTTCTTTTAGGCTTCTAGATTAGTAATCCCATAACTACTACCTCCGTCCTGGTTTATTGGTCCCCATTGTAATCTGTGTCAAATTTTGATCATAAATTTAACTAATGAAATGTTAGTGCATGTCACATGCACTACTCCATCCGTCTAGGTGAGTAAGTCATCTTAAACTGTGCACCGTGACCAAGGAGGAGGAGAAGACGAGAAACGTTAATGTTTATTTGCTAATAAATAGTATTGCATGGAATGAACTAACCACTGCATGTCGTGTTTCATATCTCAAGTCATTAAAAGCATGCACACTCTTTATCTCTTATTGGTTGATATGTCAAGAAACAAGAAACGAGGTAGAAGTTAATGCACCGCGCCTAAGTGTTTTGGGATTATTTGCTTTTCGTAAGATGACCTACACACCTAGATGCACCGCGCCTAAGTGTTTTGAGTAACATTTTATCAGTTAAATCTTTGGTCAAAATTTAGCACAAATTACAATGGTGAGGAATAAACCCGTACGGAGTAGTAGTTTAGAAGCCCAAATAAATGAGTGAGGCGCCTTATTGTCACTCTCCAGTGTGACTAGTCTTGTGGGAAAAGCTGGGGCAGCAGCCAAAAGAACTGGCCCTAGGAGTAGTAGCTAGGGATCGAGTGTGGGAGATGAACCGGAGAAAGTAAATGCAGAGAGATGAAATGCAAAAAAGATAGAGGGATGTGATGGTTGCTTGTCCGCTTATTTTACTGTGCCATTTATTACCGGGAGTGGTTGGGTTTTGTGATATGACGGCTTTACTGCCGCGCCACGAGCGGGGTGAGAAGTGAGACTCCCGTGCAGCGCCGCCCTCTACACTTGTACTACATCGGTCGTGGTTTATTAGTCCCCCATTGAATTTGACTGGAGATTTAACTGACAAAATGTTAGTGCATGTCAACAAAAACTATATCGTTGGATTCATATTTGAACATAGTTTTGAATCACATAATTTTAGGTGACATGCATCAGTATTTATCGTACTATATATAATGCTAGTTCCCTTTTTGGTCGTACTAATCTATAGTAGTAAGGTGCCCGTGCGTTGCACCGAAGAGTGAAATGCATTGATCGGGGAGTTGTTTATTTTGAGAAAGGATGTGGGGGTCATCTCATGTGTAATAGGTATCGATAGGTTTCTTCGGATATTATCTCATCTCTAGAGCTCACAAACATCTGGGTGAAATAGATAAAAAGGTATCTTTTGCAAACAAAAGCGTTCAACTGTTCAACCTACATCCAAAACTTGTGAAGAAATAACACTTATTGTGCTTTGCAAGAAATGATCTTTAAGAATTAGTTTTTGAGTATCGATTGTTATACATGTTGGCTACAGATAACATGGCACTTTCTTATTGTCTATAGTTGGCTATACTATTAAGTAATATTAACCATGCCCTTATACACCTAGACGGAGGGATTAAATCAGGATGACTTGCAAGGGGGCAGAGAAGATGTAAGAAATGGTTCATCGTAAGTCTTTCACCAGTACTGTAGTAAAAATTCATACATGGAAGATTCTAGACTAAACCATAAACGGATACACTTTTATTCATGCGCGATACTCCAATAGAGAATGATACTGCATGGAAGTCTCCACATGCTTAGATAGCGGATTACATTGAGTGAAGACTAATGATCAACATTTAACTTGATAATGCGTATTTTTTAGAAGAACAGGGAGGCTCCTCCCCGGTTCCATTATCAAATGAAACCCAAAGTGTATTACATCAGCTCACTGAGAGGAGTAGTTCAAAGGAAGTACTGCGGCGAAATCCACTCAAGTTTAGCAACAAGCTTACAGAATCAAAAGCGGCAAAGACACGGGCCATAAGCACCCACACACACACTACATGTTTTCTAAGTGTACTTGATAATGCGTATGTCCAGGTGAACCTCCTTGGAGTCCCCGTGCATCGAGTCAGTGGGTAAAGGATGGAACGGACGCCATGGGTTTTCCACGTCCACATTGGCGGGATAGTCCCAGCTCCTCAGAGTCCAAGTCTGTCCGATGAGGCCGGTTTCGCTGCATGCGCCCGGAGGGGCAGTAACATTGACCACGCACCCGTACATCTGCCTCGTGTCAGTGTCAGCGTCAGCGGTGACGCCCCTGATGCATATTACAGAGAAGGGGCGGCGGCCTGCGCGGGCCTCGCTAGTGCCCATGATCAAGAGGAAGACGCTGCCGTCCTCCTCCGAGACTAGCAGGCGGCGGTGATCCTCCAGTGACTCCGGCATGGTGAACTGGTAGCACGTGTCGTACTTGCTGTTCTCCGCCAAGGGCCAGCAGTGACCGCTACACGCATCCATGAGGTGATGCACCATGTCCGCCGGCGAGCCACAAAACGGCATCGGGCACTCATAACAGTGGACGAAGGGCTCCTTGGAGAAATCGACCACGCCGTCCATGAAACGGGAGTGGTTGTAGGGGACGTTGCGCCAGTTGAATATGTGAGCAAGTTACTACGAGATTTAATCCGAATAAGCACAAAATAAATCATGATGGCTATAACAGAGATGAAACTAATCATGTGGACTAGCATAGTAGTAGGATACAGAGTAGAAACATGAATTCTACTACGATTTCGAACAGGAAGGACAGAAACACATACGGTGCAACGGGAGCAGTAACGTTGGCGTTGAGGTTGTCGCCCATGTCGTTGAGGAAGAGGTTGCCGAAGTCGGGGAAGAAGTCGTCGTCGGTGAAGTCGTGGCTGCCAGCAGTCGCGAGAGTGCGCTCCCCAGATTTCAATAGCGCCCGCCGAATGGAGCGCAGGAGGGAGTGTCTGTAGGGGACGTTGCGGCCGACGAATGTAGCGCAGGAGTAGCACATGAAGCAGTAGATGGTGTCCTTACTAGTACTCCCTAGTCTCTATCTATCTATATCTATATATATCTACTCTTATAGAAAACCGAGTTGGTGATGATGGTATGCCTGCCATCTTGTAATATAGACCGTCCGATCTATATCTGACGGATAGAAAGCCAACTATGACAATTTTACAAAAGATACCCGCACCTCTCTCCACATTTACAGATAAGGCCTTGCCTCGTTCATCCTTATGTTCCACAACCTCGTGCTCCTCCCTATGTCTCTATCTCTACTACTTTTTTTATAACAAATCGAATAGTATTGTGCCGTCCGCTGCACGCCCGGCTGAACACGCCTCCTAGCCTCCATCATCGCCAACTGAGTCTTTTATAGGAGTAGCAGTAGAGAAAAAACCGAGTTGGTGATGATGGTGTGCCGTGCGATGCACGGGCATCTTGCTAGTTTTTTTTGCATATAATTCCAAACACCACGTAGACACAGTCTTTGAGCACGGTTCGTAGTCGTTCCATGCTCGGGCATTGAAGTTTGTAAATATTTTAGATTAGAATATACTACTCCTCTGGTGCTAGAAGTAGAGCAGAGTCCTACTCTACTACTCTGCTGTAGCAAGCTAGGGCATAGTACTGTAGTAGGTACTGTAGGGAGTACCAGTACTATGATCACTCAAGCAAGTTGTCTGGCATCGATATGACCCTACGCTGCTGGTATGTGTCTCGTAAGTCAAGCGGCATGTTGTAGTCATCATCACCTGTCCACTTCCCATAGCACATATTCGCTTCTTCATCTTTGTCCGCGCATAATCTCATCCAAGCTTCCATCCCCGCTAAGGCGCCTACCCCCCTCATCCCAAACCCAAGCACTAACAATGGCAGAACCGAGCAGCGTCCACCAAAAGGGTGGCTGAAATTCGCTCCCCACAAAGGTATTCAAGCTCATTATTTTGCGTGTGGACAATCTCAGTACCATGCCGCTCACCGCGTTCTCGTCGGGGCTGTACCGTTTACTCAAAGCCCTCAGGCCGGAGCTTTTTAAGCCAGCTCCTTGCTTGCTGATGCCGCCTGATCTTCAGAAACGGCGTGTCACGCAGCATAACGATCATAGGGTGGCGAGCATCAACCCCAATCACTGCGATCCGATCCCCGTCAGCCTTAGCTACATTAACGGTATGTACTGGGTCGGCATGAACATGTCTTGGATGGTGCTCGTCGACGGTCGCGGCAGCTGCATGCTCGTGAAGGTCTACACCCGGCGATTGATGCCCCTTCCTTCGATTAACACTGCGCTGCTTTGGCACCGCCACCCAGAATACTCGGAATCTTACAGTAGCCAACATGATACCAAGTTTGATTTGCTCAAGGTTGTAATCTTCCAAGTGCCCACAAGATATGTGAATTATAAAGATTTATGGCTAATTCAGTTCTTCAACCACGGTCTCGCCTATTTGACAGGTCACTGCGGTAAGTGGATAAATCGGCACGTCCATCACAGGATCATACATCCTCCGTGGTTCTCTGATGCCATTGAACACAAGGGCTTCATTTACGCTGTCGACTCCTTCTATGGCGGGACGTATTGCTGGCCTACTCCAGTCATCGCTACAAACGGCTGTTACAACAGTATGTTGCTTTCCTATGATATCATGATGTCTTGCTTATATTACTGTCAACATTTACTGAAAAAATATTAATGCTCATAACATGTTGTTCTTAAGATTGAATAAATCAAGAGCCCTTTTTTTACTTCAACTTGATATGATGTTGTAGGCCGCCTGGTGTCCCTACCCTTCCTAATCCCAGAACCTTTCAAAGAAAAGCGGCATGGCAGTTGAAGGTGGTTGCTGGCTTGATCAGACGATGGTGAAAGATTGATGATCGTTCGCACGTACCGGACGTGTTGTTTTGCGGAATACAATCACAGTCACTGCAAGGTCTTTGAGCAGGATCCCAGCTTCTCTAGGCGTTCAGGAATTTTTGACTGGAGGCTGGTAAGTAGCCTTGGTACACGCTCTCTGTTTGTCGGACTGAATTATCCGATTAACCAGGAGATAACCGACGGCAAGGATCATGATGGAAGCGCGGTTTCGTTCATCAGGCAAAACTGTGTGTACACAGTGTACCATGCGTCTCTGCATGCACCATACCCTGATATGTGCCGCCACGCTATGCAGCCCAAATTAGGAGAGAGGGTCGCAAGTATCGAGACTTGACCTGCTGGCTGGAGTTTCCCCGTCGAGCACCCATCCGTTCAAGCCGTCAGCCAATCTCCACAGCTTAATAAATAGTAACGTCTAACTGAGCCAGTTAGTTAGATGCGTACACTTGGTGTAGTAGGATCTTTATTTAGTTTGATGCATACACTTGTTCTTTTTTGGTAGCCCTTTTGTAATGATGGCTGATGTTTGGTTTGGAAGAGAGAGCTGCGTCTTCACTCTTCTGGCCTGCTTACTGCTTCTGTTGCACCCCCAGCCCTGGTTGTTGCTGCTGCTGTTTTCAATGTACAATCAGTAGTATATTTCGTCTATTGGTTGAATAAATGTGTTGTTAGAACGACAAACACAATGTTTTGGAAGTCGCTGCATGGTTCGATCCTTTAGTGCCCCATACCGTACGTAGCTCATACTATTTTTCGTACGGAACACATTTTCCACTTGTTGATAACATGCAGCCACTGATGAAGGCCCAATAGAGAAGCCCATAATTAACTGGAAGGGAGGCTCTCACATGAATCCGGCCCAGGTACATGCTCATGCCCCTAAACATAAATAAGTAAATAAATAAATAAAGCTAAATGCTCATGCACTACTTCTTTGGGAAAATAGGTAGCCCAGTATTTCTTTTTGAAGAATACCCAAGCTAGGCCTATTTGTTTTCTCAGAATTACTGGGCGCAAATCTTTCAAGACGAGCAAATGTGATATTAGCTTTTTTTTGAATTTTGTTCTTCACTGATATCTTATACTTATTTCATTGGATTTAACATGACATAATACTAATTTATTTTAGTATGGCTATTAATTTTTGGATTAAGAATATTTCGTTCCCCCGCAAAAATTTCCCACATATTTAGTTAATTTTTTGACCCTGGTACTGACCAGAAAATGGCCGGCAATTCTAAAAATCGAAAACGGGCTGCAATAAATTCCATATGAATTAGAAAATGAGTAAAAATTATAAAAATAATAGCAAATGGGCTGTACACGCCATAGATTTCGAGGCTGACTTGTTTACGCAAGGCTTTGTCAGTGAACACATGATTATAGCCGCCTTGCTTCTTCAATCTCTAATCTTCCTCCTCCAGCCGCCTAAACTAGCGCCGGTGGGACTGCCTGCTCCCTCCTCTTGTGGCCCGCTATGATGCCGGGCAGGCTTCCCCGGCCCACCCTACTCCCTCCGCTGGCCTGGCCGCACGCAATCAACTGCCTCCTTATTACGCGAAAAAAAATGATTCCTCCCACTGACATCTGGGGCGCACTGGTTGGGAGGCTGACATGTGGGCCTACTACGTTGACGCGTACGCAGGGCTTGTCAACTTAGTCAACAAATGATTCTAGCAGCAGTAACCATTGGATTTGAATCGAACTGTCCTGCTGCTTCTTCAATCGCTGCTCTTCTTGCACTAGCCGCCCAAACCAGCGCCGGGGAGACCGCCTGCTCCTGCCTCCAGTGCCGGCTATGCTGCCGTTGAGGCCTCATCGCCCCCTACTACTCCCACCGCTAGCCAGGCCCTGCGGCGACGGCAGCCTCACACCGCAGCCGAACCAGTGAACCCTCGTACTCCTCTCGGCGTGGGCACCCACTTCCGCGTCTTCCCCGGCTCCGCGTCGTCCCCTTCCTAGGCCTCGCCGTCGTCCACTGCCTTGGTGCTCTCGGCGTGGCATGGTCAATGTGGTCGATGACATTCCACCGGAAGAGTACTGTACGTGGAGAGGCTGACAGCTGGGTCCATGGCCACAGCCCAGTTTTCTGTGATTTGCCAAGTAAGTCGCTTTGTCAAGCCTGTTGGGCTGCAAATCTTTCTAGACAAGGAGAGCTTTCATTCGGCTGGCCGAGAAAATGGCCCATCAGTAATGAGAAATGGGCTGTACATTTTTAAAACACATCAAACCGGCAATTAGTTTCAAATATCTTTTTTTTTCATTTCGAGATTTTAAATTACATTAATTTTTATGCATGGAGAATTTGTTGGATTTTATATTGATATACATTTATTTTTAAAATCAGTTTGAATGTGAGTCAAAATTTCGGGATTAAAAACAGTTCGGACTGCACCGAAATATGCAAAAATTCGTATAAGTTTTTAACTATGGCCACAAAATGGGTTGTAATGCTAACAAAAAGAATATGGGCTGTAAATTATTAAAAACCTTAAGAATTAGAAAATGGGCTGTAAATTATTAAAAATAATGGAAGATGGGCTATATGCTGTTTTCCACAGATTTGAGGCTTTCCTAAAAAAAGGTTGACGCACAAGCAATGACTGTTGGATGGCCATCCAACGGCCGTCGTGCTTCTTTAATCTTTGCTCTTCCTGCTCCAGCCGCTCAAACAAGCGCCGGCGGGACTGCCTAGTCCCTCCTCCCCACGGCCGGCTCTGACAGGTCGGACCCACCAGCTACATCTTCGTACGCAAGGAAGTGCCTCCTTATTACACACAAAAAAATTGAATACTCCCCCTGTTAGCTCGGACCCAGTATAGTGGCAGGCTGACTTGTGGGCCTACTAAGTTGACGGGGACGGAGTGCTTTGTCAACTTAGTCAATATGCACGATTCTAGCTCCAGTGACCGTACGATGTCTATCCAACGGCATTAGTGCTTCTTCAACCTCTGGTCTTCTTGCTCCAGCCGCCCAAATCAGCGCCGGTCGTGCCTCGTGCTCCTGCCTCCCGTGGCCGTGGCCGGCTACAATGCGGCGGAGGCCTCACTGCCCCCTACTACTCCCACCGCTGGCCAGGCCATCCCTCTACTCACCCACACCCCCTGTTACTCTTCGGCGACGACATCCTCACAACGCAGCGAATGAGTGAACCCTCGTACTCCTCTACGCATGGGCATCCACTACCGCGTCTTCCCCGGCTCCGCGTCGTCCCCTTCCTAGGCCTCCCTGTCGTCCATCGCCCTAGTGCTCTCGGCGCGACGTGGTCAACATGGTCAAGGAACGGCTTCCATCGGACGTGGACTGTACGTGGAGAGGCTGACAGCTGGGTCCATGGCCGCAGCAAGGAAGTGCCTCCTTATTACACACAAAATAATTATTCCTCCACCTGACAGCGGGGACCCACCGGACGGGCCACCATATTTCGCGAAAAAAAAACGTTTCCCCCTGACTGCTGGGACCCACCAGCTACACCTTTCACACGCAAGGAAGTGCGTCCGGGCAAAAAAAAACAAAACGATTCGCCCCCTGTAACGCCCCGGCTTCGATGCGCCAGGTGTCCCCAAGGTATTCGCCGTCGTTGCCATGTCATTTGCTTGCGTGTTGCACTTTGTCATGTCATCATGTGCATCTCATTTTGCATACATGTTCGTCTCATGCATCCGAGCATTTTCCCCGTTGTCCGTTTTGCAATCTGGCACTCCTATGCCCTCCGGCGTCCCCCTTTTGCCTCTTTTCATGTGCGGGTGTTAAACTTTCTTGGAATGGCCCGAGGTTTGCCAAGCGGCCTTGGTATAGCACCGGTAGACCGCCTGTCAAGTTTCGTGCCATTTGGAGGTCGTTTGATACTCCAACGGTTAACCGGGTAACCGTAAAGGCCTCTTTTGTTTGCAGCCCAACACCCCTTCCAAAGTGGCCAAAAACCCATCTAAGTCTCTTCCATGCTCTCGGTCGTTCAATCACGATCGCGTGGCCGAAAACCGCACCTCATTTGGACTCTCCTAGCTCCCTCCACCTATAAAAATGTCTTCCCCTCTCCATTTTCGGATCATTTCCCCCCGAAACCCTAGTCCACCTCCCTCCGCGCCGCCGGACATGTCCGCCGACAGCCGGAAATGTCCGCCGCCGCCGCGCCCGGCGAATCAGCGCTCGCCACGTGGCGCCGCGTCCTCCCGCGCCGCCCGGCTGCCTGCGAGCCCATCAGCGAGGTTCAGACGGGTCAGCCCGCCGCCTCCCAGCCGCGCCTCGCGCCGCCGCCAGACTCCGCGCCGCCGCCCGCCGCGCTCGCCGCTGCCGCCACCGACCGGCCGGCCGCCGCCTCCGCCCGGCCGGATCCGCCTTCTCCGGCCCTCCCCGGCGACTTCCCCGTCAACTCCGGCGAACTCCCCGGCGATCCTCGAAAACCGTGCAAACCTGAAGGTTGCCCCCGTTTCACTAAGTCCCTAGTTTCAGTAATTATCATGCCATGTTCATGCCATCACATCTCTGCATCTATAGCTCCGTTTCGTGCGTGTAATATGTCAAATTGTTCGCCTCGACGAGTACTTCATTTCATTCCATTGCATCATTTTGATTTGAGCTCATCTTGATGCCCGAAATGCTATTGGAAGAGTGCATGTTGATGTTAATCTGCTGAAACTGTTATAACTTGCTCATTTATCATTTTTGCCATGTTTGATGTGCGCATCCTATGAGTATGAGCTCTACATATGTTTTGATCTATGCCATGCCATCTTTCCAGGGGTGCCAACCATGTATTTTTGTGAGTTGTGTGCTGAGTGTATCAAGCTTGTTAAGTAGGGTAGTTCTTTGTTCTTTTTTCTGGCAGATTCTCATATATTTTGTTGCTATGTTAACATGTTGCTACTAATCATTCTATGCATAATCTGGAGATGCTCTATAAACATGTTTTGATCTACATGTCATGCTCTATCCATTCATGCCCTTGGTTGCAATTATAGCCTGCTGGAACATGTTGTAATCTTGCTCCAAAGTTGCTTAAAAATGTTGCTGTCAGCCTGTTAACATTAAGTTCACTTGTTCCCATGTGTTTTCCTAGTGATCCATGCATCCTATGAACTTGCTCTTGCCATGCCTAGCTTCATAAACATGCCTTCTTACTGTTGGGTGCCTTGCCATGCCATGTATTGCTCTGTGGTGAGTGGTTCAAGCTCACGAACATGCCTACTTATTGTTGTTCCTGCCATGTTCAAATCTGTCATATAACTTGCCATGTTTACATGGGTGCCATCATATTTTCAATGCCTTTTTGGCTCATGGTCAGTAAGGGACTTTTGATCTATGCAATGAGTAGCTTCATGCCATGCCTTTTTTTGCCATGATAAGTTCCTGTAACATGTCGTTTGATAGCTCTAAACATTGCAACCTGATGTTATTTCTGCAAAGTCCGAAACTGTTATTATTTGCAATCTTACCATGTCCTTTTGAGCATGTTCTAGTCTTTTCTGGAGATAGCTCAGTGTTCATGTTTTGTTGTGCTTTACCAGTACTTCATGCCCATGCCTTTTGTTATTATGTTGGGGTGCTGTAGCATGTTGTTTTGATGCTTGCAATATGCCTAGTTCTTTGTTATGGATGATTGTTGTTATGACTTGTATAGTGTGCATGTGTTGAACCGTTGCTCCGTTTTGAGTGTGCTCTATATGAAACTTGCTTGTTTTTGCATGTAGCTTCATATTATCATGTTGCATCCTTGTTTTGGTGTGTTTGCTTGATGTTTGTATGCATTTTGCATCAATGCCATGCTTAACTTGTTTTGCTCATATCTTCTAGGCCGTAGCTCCGAATCTAATGAACTTTATATGCAACTTGACTAGAATTTCGTGTAGATCATCGTTGTACATCTTAACTTGCTGTTTAACAACTTGAACATAAGGTTTATTCACATCTGGACCAATTTCGAAATATGCATATGAGGACTTGCCGGAGTTGTTACATGTTGTTTCCGGCCTCATTTAAACTTGCCTTGATGTGATTTTCTTGTTTGCATCATCTCTTGCCATGAGTAGCTTCATGTAGCCTTGTCATGCATCATGCTTGTTGTGCATCATGTCTTGTTCATGTGTGGTGTGTTTACCATGTTGTGTGCTTCTTCTTGTTAGTTCCTGTTTCGTTGCGATCGTGAGGATTCGTTCGCTCACGATTGGTTCGCTTCATCCGTTCGTCTTCTTCATGGACTCGTTCTTCTTCCTTGCGGATTTCAGGCAAGATGACCGCTACCTGGATCTCACTACTATCATTGCTATGCTAGTTGCTTCGTTCATCGCTATGCTGCGCTACCTATTACCTGTTTATCAAGCCATCCCAAATTGCCATGAACCCCTAACCTTTGACACCTTTCCTATGCAAACCATTGATTGGCTATGTTACCGCTTTGCTCAGCCCCTCTTATAGCGTTGCTAGTTGCAGGTGAAGTTGAAGATTTCTCCATGGTGGACAGGGTTCATGTTGGGATATCACAATATCTCTTATATTATTAATGCATCTATATATTTGGTAAAGGGTGGAAGGCTCGGCCTTGTGCCTGGTGTTTTGTTCCACTCTTGCCGCCGTAGTTTCCGTCATACCGGTGTTATGTTCCCGGATTTTGCGTTCCTAACGCGGTCGGGTGATTTATGGGACCCCCCTGACAGTTCGCTTTGAATAAAACTTGTCCAGCAAGGCCCAACCTTGGTTTTACCATTTGCCTCACCACCACCTATCCCTTTCCCTTGGGTCGGCCAACCCGAGAATCATCTTTATTTTAGCCCCCCCCCCGGGCCAGTGATTGTCTAAGTGCTGGTCCGAACCGAGCGATGTCCGGCACCCCCTGGGCAACCAGGGTCTATGCCAACCCGACGTCTGGCTCATCCAGTGTGCCCTGAGAACGAGATATGTGCAGCTCCTATCGGGATTTGTCGGCAGCGGGAGGCTTTGCTGGTCTTGTTTTACCATTGTCGAAATGTCTTGTAAACCGGGATTCGAGACCGATCGGGTCTTCCCGTGAGAAGGTCTATTCCTTCGTTGATCGCGAGAGCTTGTCATGGGCTAAGTTGGGACACCCCGCAGGGTTTAAACTTTCGAGAGCCGTGCCGCGGTTATGTGGTAGATGGGAATTTGTTAATGTCCGGTTGTAGATAACTTGACACCTGATCCGAATTAAAACGCATCAACCGAGTGTGTAGCCGTGATGGTCTCTTCTCGGCGGAGTCCGGGAAGTGAACACGGTTTCTGTGTTATGATTGAAGTAAGTAGGTGTTCAGGATCACCTCTTGATCATTGCTAGCTTCACGACCGTTCCGCTTGTTTCTCTTCTCGCTCTCTTTTGCGTATGTTAGCCACCATATCATGCTTAGTCGCTGCAGCAACCTCACCACTTTACCCCTTCCTTTCCCATTAATCTTTGCTAGTCTTGATACCCATGGTAATGGGATTGCTGAGTCCTCGTGGCTCACAGATTACTACAGCAACAGTTGCAGGTACAGGTTGCGATGATCATGACGCGAGAACGATGCTTGCTTGCGTTGAGTTCTTCTTCTGCTTCTTCGATCAGGGGATAGGTTCCAGGTCGGCAGCCTGGGCTAGCAGGGTGGATTATGTTTGAGTTTCTGTTTATGATTCATCTGTAGTCGGATGTTGCTCTTATGTATGATGTATTGTTGTATTCGTGTGGCATTGTATGCCTCTTGTATGTACCCCCATCTATTATGTAATGTTGATGTAATGATATCCACCTTGCAAAAGTGTTCCAATATGCGGGTCTATCCTTGGTGGGACCTTCGAGTTCCTTTTGGATAGGGTCGCATATTGGGCGTGACAAGTTGGTATCAGAGCCTCGACCGACCCTAGGAGCCCCCCTTGATTGATCGTGTAGTTTGGCCGTTGTTGAGTCTAGAAGAAAACTATTTTCGGAGTCTAGTTATATCGGAGAGTAGGAATTCTTTTTACTCCTCAGCCCCTTCGTCACTCTGGTGAGGAATCTTGACGTAGGTGTTTTGAATTACTCCTCTTCCCATTCAAATTTTTCTTTAGGATCACGTAGTTGGTTTTCCGATCGTTGTTCCCCAGCTCTTTTATCCGGTGCATTTCTCGTCAAGTTGACTCGAGCCTCTTCATCTTTGCCAAGTTCAATCCTTAGTTGTTTTCTTTTCCCACCCGCCCTCCCTTCTTCTTCTCGAATCCGGAGTCCGTAATCGAGTATCCTTCCTACTCGTACGAAGCCTTTGCTTTCTCTCAATGATTTCAACGGGTGTTTTCTCTTCAAAATATTCGTCGGTTTCCCCTTCCAAGTTGCCTTTGTTTTCCCGCCCTCCCACCCTTTCTTCTTCCCAGAGTCTGAGTCTCTTTCGACCATCAATTTTCATTCATACGGAGCCTCTTCAGTCCTCCCTCAATTATCTCAACCGGTGAATTCTCGTCTAGTTCGTCATTCTTCATGTCTTTTCTTCTCCGGTGGATTCAATTCAAATTTTTTCGGGTTGATCATATTCTTTCTCTCGGCTCAAGTGCTTTCCTTGCTCATTCGCCTCTCGCCAGCGTATCTTTCCGGAGTGCTCATGACATCTCAAGAGACTCGTCTGTGTTCGAATCGATTCGATGTTGTCACCTTATTCTAATATTTCAATTTTTCCGGTGCATCATCTATCTGTTCAACAATCCTTTCCAACGGTGTTTTCTTTTAGTGGGCCCTAACCCACAGGTCTTTTCCAGGATCTTACCTGAATCTTCTAATTTCCGGAGTTATTCCCAAATTCTTTTCAAGTGTGACGTAAGAATGGATCCCATCAGTCACATGCCTCCTCCAAGATCGCTTTCAAATTCTTTTCATTGTTGGCTCAACCTCTCTGTTGTTCATTCTCCCGGAGTTCCTCAGTAATTTTGGTGGTATTTTCCGTCGTCATTTGAAGACCGAAGAAGATTTCTGTTAAATCATGTTCGTTCTCCTGGAGATTCATGGTGCTAGCACGATGTTATCCTATCAAATTGTTTCAAGTCATGCAAATTTCTTTTCATCCATCCGGAGCATTTCAGGAGTTGCTTTCTCTCTCGATTATCTGGAGGCCATCTTTTCGGAACATTTCTTCGTTCTAAGTTTTTAGTTTCGTTCGTCTCAATATTCTTCCAGCGCCTCGTTCAAGTGTTCTTTAATCAGCTCATGTTCTCTTTGTTCTTTTGCATCTAAATCCCCTCAAGCATATTTGTTCTTCTAATTCTTCCCGGTGATTCATTCTCTTTCGTCAGTCGTTTCCGAATTCTAACGGTGGTTCTTTCAGATTCTTTTCCTTGTTTATCATATTAATCCATTCGTTCTTTCGAATCCCACCGGTGGTTCATGAAGACATTCTCAAGTCTGCAATATATCTCTTCTCAATCCTTTTCAAGAAGAATAAGTAGTATGCATAATCCATTGTTGGTCATCAATTTAATTTAATGAAGGATAAGCATGCAATAAATCTTATTCTTATTTCATCCAAGTGATTAATCCCTTCCTTCGGAGTTTGTTCTTGATGAATAAATTCTACTTCCAAGTGTTTCATCTTTTCTTTTGCGGAGTTCAAAATTTCCTCGGTCATTTCTCCAGAACCTCCATCTAAATCATCGCAAGGCTTAATTTTGTTCTTGCATCCTTCATTTCTATCTCATCATCCTTTTGTTACCTGAGTTCTTCATGGTGATTCTTCATGATTTAATTCATTCTTCAAGAGTTCATCAAGTATCATTCCATCCTCTCAAGTTCGTTCTAATCCTTCCATTTTCAGCCAGAATGCTACCTAAATCCTTTCAGTCTTATCCGTTTCTTATCTCGTTGTAACCGGAGTGATTTCATAGTCTATCTGATTCAGTGAGTTTCGATTCTTGTCATTCTCGTCGTTCCTCTCTTTCTCGAGAGCTCTCGATTCTTTGCTTCTTCTCTTGAGTTCTTGTTTCACCTCATCCTTTTTCCCTTCCGTCTCGGTCCTAAGATCTCGGGACGAGATCTCTTGTTAGTGGAGGAGTGTTGTAACGCCCCGGATTCGATGCGCCAGGTGTCCGCCAGTTATTCGCCGTTGTTGCCATGTCATTTGCTAGCATGTTGCACTTTGTCATGTCATCAGGTGCATCTCATTTTGCATACATGTTCGTCTCATGCATCTGAGCATTTTCCCCATTGTCCGTTTTGCAATCCGGCACTCCTATGCCCTCCGGCGTCCCCCTTTTGCCTCTTTTCATGTGCGGGTGTTAAGCTTTCTCGGAATGGCCCGAGGTTTGCCAAGCGGCCTTGGTATAGCACCGGCAGACCACCTGTCAAGTTTCGTGCCATTTGGAGGTCGTTTGATACTCCAACGGTTAACTGGGTAACCGTAAAGGCCTCTTTTGTTTGCAGCCCAACACCCCTTCCAAAGTGGCCCAAAACCCATCTAGGTCTCTTCCATGCTCTCGGTCGTTCGATCACGATCGCGTGGCCGAAAACCGCACCTCATTTGGACTCTCCTAGCTCCCTCCACCTATAAAAACGTCTTCCCCTCTCCATTTTCGGATCATTTCCCCCCGAAACCCTAGTCCACCTCCCTCCACGCCGCCGGACATGTCTGCCGACGGCCGGAAATGTCCGTCGCCGCCGCGCCCGGCGAATCAGTGCTCGCCACATGGCGCCCGCGTCCTCCCCGCCCGCGGCCGCGAAACCATCAGCGGGCCATGCGAACCCTCGCCGCCGCCTCCGGCCGCGCCTCGCCGCGCGCCGGACTCCCGCGCGCCGCCCAGCTGCCTTCGCCCGCCGCCACCACCGGGCCGCCGCCGCCTCCGCCCGGCAGGGGCTCCGCCGCTTCGGCCTTGCCGGCCTCCCAGCGCGCCTCCCTGCCGCCTGCGCCCAAGACGCTCACCGCGCCGCCGGCGCCCGCTCCTCGCCGGCGAGCTCCTTCGCTTTCGCGGTCGGCGCCGCCGCCCTCCGCCCGCGACGCCCCGCGACTTCCTCCGCCTCCCCGCGCCGAGATCCGGCCGGATCCGGCGAGATCCGACACGGATTCGCCTTCTCCGGCCCTCCACGGCGACTTCCCCATCAACTCCGGCGACCTCCCCGGCGATCCTCGAAAACCGTGCAAACCCGAAGGTTGCCCCCGTTTCACTAAGTCCCCAGTTTCAGTAATTATCATGCCATGTTCATGCCATCACATCTCTGCATCCGTAGCTCTATTTCGTGCGTGTAATATGTCAAATTGTTCGTCTCGACGATTACTTAATTTAATTCCATTACATCATTTTGATTTGAGCTCATCTTGATGCCCGAAATGTTGTTGGAAGAGTGCATGTTGATGTTAATCTGCTGAAACTGTTATAACTTGCTCATTTATCATTTTTGCCATGTTTGATGTGTGCATCCTATGAGTATGAGCTCTACATGTGTTTTGATCTATGCCATGCCATCTTTCCAGGGGTGCCAACCATGTATTTTTGTGAGTTGTGTGCTGAGCGTATCAAGCTTGTTAATTAGGGTAGTTGTTGTTGTTGTTTTCCTGACAGATTCTCTTATATTTTGTTGCTATGTTAACATGTTGCTACTAATCATTCTATGCATAATCTGGAGATGCTCTATAAACATGTTTTGATCTACATGTCATGCTCTATCCATTCATGCCCTTGGTTGCAATTATAGCCTGCTGGAACATGTTGTAATCTTGCTCCAAAGTTGCTTGAAAGTGTTGATGTCAGCCTGTTAACATTAAGTTCACTTGTTCCCATGTGTTTTCCTAGTGATCCATGCATCCTATGAACTTGCTCTTGCCATGCCTAGCTTCATAAACATGCCTTCTTACTGTTGGGTGCCTTGCCATGCCATGTATTGCTCTGTGGTGAGTGGTTCAAGCTCACGAACATGCCTACTTATTGTTGTTCCTGCCATGTTCAAATCTGTCATATAACTGGCCATGTTTACATGGGTGCCATCATATTTTCTATGCCTTTTTGGCTCATGGTCAGTAAGGGACTTTTGATCTATGCAATTAGTAGCTTCATGCCATGCCTTTTTTTGCCATGATAAGTTCCTGTAACATGTCGTTTGATAGCTCTAAACATTGCAACCTGATGTTATTTCTGCAAAGTCTGAAACTGTTATTATTTGCAATCTTACCATGTCCTTTTGAGCATGTTCTAGTCTTTTCTGGAGATAGCTCAGTGTTCATTTTTTGTTGTGCTTTACCAGTACTTCATGCCCATGCCTTTTGTTATTATGTTGGGGTGCTGTAGCATGTTGTTTTGATGCTTGCAATATGCCTAGTTGCTGTTATGGACAGATTGTTGTTATGACTTGTATAGTGTGCATGTGTTGAACCGTTGCTCCGTTTTGAGTGTGCTCTATATGAAACTTGCTTGTTTTTGCATGTAGCTTCATATTATCATGTTGCATCCTTGTTTTGGTGTGTTTGCTTGATGTTTGTATGCATTTTGCATCAATGCCATGCTTAAATTGTTTTGCTAATATCTTCTAGGCCGTAGCTCCGAATCTAATGAACTTTATATGCAACTTGACTAGAATTTCGTGTAGATCATCGTGGTACATCTTAACTTGCTGTTTAACAACTTGAACATAAGGTTTATTCAGATCTGGACCAATTTCGAAATATGCATATGAGGACTTGTCGGAGTTGTTACATGTTGTTTCCGGCCTCATTTAAAATTGCCTTGATGTGATGTTCTTGTTTGCATCATCTCTTGCCATGAGTAGCTTCATGTAGCCTTGTCATGCATCATGCTTGTTGTGCATCATGTCTTGTTCATGTTTGGTGTGTTTACCATGCTGTGTGCTTCTTCTTGTTAGTTCCTGTTTCGTTGCGATCGTGAGGATTCGTTCGTCTACGATTGGTTCGGCTTCATCCATTCGTCTTCTTCATGGACTCGTTCTTCTTCCTTGCGGGATTTCAGGCAAGATGACCGCTACCCTGGATCTCACTACTATCATTGCTATGCTAGTTGCTTCGTTCTGTCGCTATGCTGCGCTACCTATTACCTGTTTATCAAGCCATCCCAAATTGCCATGAACCCCTAACCTTTGACACCTTTCCTATGCAAACCATTGATTGGCTATGTTACCGCTTTGCTCAGCCCCTCTTATAGCGTTGCTAGTTGCTGGTGAAGTTGAAGATTTCTCCATGGTGGACAGGGTTCATGTTGGGATATCACAATATCTCTTATATTATTAATGCATCTATATATTTGGTAAAGGGTGGAAGGCTCGGCCTTATGCCTGGTGTTTTGTTCCACTCTTGCCGCTCTAGTTTCCGTCATACCGGTGTTATGTTCCTGGATTTTGCGTTCCTAACGCGGTCGGGTGATTTATGGGACCCCCCTGATAGTTCGCTTTGAATAAAACTTGTCCAACAAGGCCCAACCTTGGTTTTACCATTTGCCTCACCACCACCTATCTCTTTCCCTTGGGTCGGCCAACCCGAGGGTCATCTTTATTTTAGCGCCCCCCCCCCCCCCGGGCTCGTGCTTGTCTAAGTGCTGGTCCGAACCGAGCGATGTCCGGCGCCCCCTGGGCAACCAGGGTCTATGCCAACCCGACGGCTGGCTCATCCGGTGTGCCCTGAGAACGAGATATGTGCAGCTCCTATCGAGATTTGTCGGCACAGCGGGAGGCTTTGCTGGTCTTGTTTTACCATTGTTGAAATGTCTTGTAAACCGGGATTCCGAGACTGATCGGGTCTTCCTAGGAGAAGGTCTATTCCTTCATTGATCGCGAGAGCTTGTCATGGGCTAAGTTGGGACACCCCTGCAGGGTTTAAACTTTCGAGAGCCGTGTCCGCGGTTATGTGGCAGATGGGAATTTGTTAATGTCCGGTTGTAGATAACTTGACACCTGATCCGAATTAAAACGCATCAACCGAGTGTGTAGCCGTGATGGTCTCTTCTCGGCGGAGTCCGAGAAGTGAACATGGTTTCTGTGTTATGATTGACGTAAGTAGGTGTTCAGGATCACCTCTTGATCATTGCTAGCTTCACGACCGTTCCGCTTGTTTCTCTTCTCGCTCTCTTTTGCGTATGTTAGCCACCATATCATGCTTAGTCGCTGCTGCAACCTCACCACTTTACCCCTTCCTTTCCCATTAAGCTTTGCTAGTCTTGATACCCATGGTAATGGGAGTGCTGAGTCCTCGTGGCTCACAGATTACTACAACAACAGTTGCAGGTACAGGTTGAGATGATCATGACGCGAGAGCGATGCTTGCTTGCGTTGAGTTCTTCTTCTGCTTCTTCGATCAGGGGATAGGTTCCAGGTCGGCATCCTGGGCTAGCAGGGTGGATATTGTTTGAGTTTCTGTTTATGATTTATCCGTAGTCGGATGTTGCTCTTATGTATGATGTATTGTTGTATTCGTGTGGCATTGTATGCCTCTTGTATGTACCCCCATCTATTATGTAATGTTGATGTAATGATATTCACCTTGCAAAAGCGTTCCAATATGCGGGTCTATCCTTGGTGGGACCTTCGAGTTCCTTTTGGATAGGGTCGCATATTGGGCGTGACACCCCCCCGACTGCTGGGACCCACCAGCTACATCTTTGCACGCAAGGAAGTGCGTCCGGGCAAAAAAACGATTCGCCCTCCTGACTGCTGGGACCCACCAGCTACATCTTCACATGCAAGGAAGTGCGTCCGAAAAAAAAACGATTCATCCCCTGACTGCTGGGACCCACCAGCTACATCTTCGTAGGCAAGGAAGTGCCTGATAGTCGGGACCCACTTGGTCAAAGTGTACATAGCATTGTCATTCTGGTCGCGAAAGTGTACGTACATACTGGTCGATGTAGAGGCACACACGAGTCGTAGTAGAGGCGCGCACGTATTGTAGTAGAGGCGCGCACGTAGCACGTACACGTACGTACAGCGACGAGGGTGCAAGAAAGAAAATACGGCCACGTACGTACATACGGGCAGGGTCTCGAACGCCTACTCGCGCATACGTACATAGCTGGGTCGGAACAGAGAAACAGCGTCGTTGTCATGTTCATGGGAAGGCAACAGAATGCGTCGTGTTCATGGGGAGGCAACGGAATGCATCGTGTTCATCGGGAGGCAACGGAACGCGTGGGAGCCAACCGGCTAGGTCGGAACATAATGCGTGGTCGTGTTCATCGGGAGGGCTTGGACGGAACAGGCGATGGAAACGAGGCCTGGCGTAGCGCACAACGGAGGAAACGGACCTCCTACGGTCGAAACGGGGGTCCTGTTGATCGAGAGGGGTGTGGCGTACCGCAAAACGGAGGAAACGGACCTCCTACGGTCGAAACTGGGGTCATGTTGATCGGGAGGGGTGTGGCGTACCACAAAACGGAGGAAACGGACCTCCTACGGTCGAAACGGTAGTCCTGTTGATCAAGAAGGGTGTGGCGTACCGCAAAGCGGACGAAACGGACCTCCTACGGTAGAAACGGGGGTCCTGTTCATCGGCAGGGGTGTGGCGTACCCCAAAACGGGACTCCACGGGATACTGTTCATCTCCACCGTCGACCTCCTCCAGCCTCCACGGGCTACCGTCGACTTCCTCCAGCCTCCACGGGCTCCTGTTCATCCAGCCTCCATCGCGCGCTACTCCACCGCTCATCGCTCAATCACCCCTCCACAGCACCCTCCATCGCTCATCGCTTCATCCAGCCCTCCACACCACAGGGTCCTGTTCAACCACCCTCCACGGCCACCCATCCACCATCTACTGTTCATCTAGCCCTCGACACCACAGGTTCCTGTTCATCCGGAGGCAACGCCACCGCTCACTGTTGATCCAAAACCCCCCGGAACGCTCACTGTTCATCCTAGAGGCAGCATCGATCAACTTCAGTTAGTAGCAGTAGCGATGGAATCGCTCCATAGGGTTCAGTTAACAGCCATCGATGGATCGCCGGGTTCGATGAACGCGTAGTTGCGGTCTGTCCGCCGGGTTCGATTAGATCCCAACGGCTCGCTCGGGTTCAGTTAGAGCCAACGCCTCGCACACACGCGCATACGTACGAGACAAACGCGCATCGCTCAGCCCCCGACCTCCCACTGTAACCGGCAACTCCCCTAAATTTTCCTCCACCTCGCTTCTACCACGGTTTTTTCCGTCATGGACGGCCCAAAGAATGTCATGCAGCTGCGTCTCCGGCCCGCCCAGGACGAAAAGCCCATTTTCTGTCATGATTTTTTGTCATAGAAGTAGGAGCCCACCACATCTATGATGATACCGGGTTTTGTCACAATTATCGTCATAGAAGTGTCAAATGTATGATAGAAAAAAAATTCGTTCGGCCCAAAATGTCACGGATGTGTCTTTTTTGTAGTGTGCACACCCGCATAACCTTGTAAGTATCTGTCCTCCAGTACAACATCAAGGTCGATTCCTCTTATTTGATCAACCATTCGCCGTGTCAAAAATGAAGAGGGGGATGCAAGGAGCACAAGGCCTGCACATATAAGCAAGTGGTAACATGGACTTGTACATGGAACATCCCAAGCGCAAGCAGAGCTGCAAAGGAGCCTGCATAACGAGCTAGCGTAAGTCCCCATTTCATCTAATTCAGACTTGGCATTCGTGTATGATTTCGTGCAATGGCTGATCCACTTAATTCAAGTTACCAGGTGAACATTTAACTTAAAAATACTGAAGGCACTTGCACTCGAAATCAACATAACGTGAGAAATGTGAAGCTACATGCACTTTGAAAACCAGCTAATGATTCAAAGTAGTTTAGATTATAAACACTAAATGATGCAAGCACCAAAAACACAAATGCAACATGGTGTACAAGGACTACAAACATGGTCTGCACTGCTTGAATTATTCGCTTCTCTGGATGAAAATATCGAAGTGTAATTGTACGATAACCAACGGTCAAACTGCATATCAATATATCTATCCTGCACAAGTATGCCAATAGTTTCAAACAACAGATTAGAAAAGTATTTATGCTATGTTGTAATGATACAGGGACTTTCTGGTAGATGGCCTCGACGTTTCCTCAAGCTATGAAAATGCACTTAATTTGCTTGTCATCAATGCCTGCAAATCTCTGTCTCTCTCAACCTAGTAGATCATCAATAGACACTAAATCCTTCAATGAGCTTGCAAAATGCTTGCATTAGATCCCTCATTAGACACTATATGTTCATCACTATGAGCATGTAAAATGTTTGCATCAAATCCTTCATTAGCAGTCTATTCATTAGACACTTCAGGCTCAAGAACAACATGAGCTTCTATGTTTGCACCGGAAACTTGATTAGATACATCAGATTCAGTCAGTTCAGTATTGATTGGGGGAATTATAAAATAAGTAGAAATTGGTTTCATTTTCTCATAGATTCCCTACATACAAGCAGTTTTACAACACCGTCAGGTTTAACTATTGGCCAGTAATTGAAGAGTTGAATTAGATATAATCAGGGATGTGATGTACCTGCTCGTTGGGCATGCTACTCTTGCAAGCTGCGACTGACCATTTGCACAAGCTTGATGCCATTCCCGTGCTGCCGCCGCTGCCTCCCACGCAGGCTACACCCAGGGTTGGATCTTCATCTTATTGTCATTCCGTTCTCTTGAAGCCCAGTGACCACCCTCCAACGAGGGCGCGAGGAAGTGCTGTGTCGGTCTGTCCAGCGGCGGCTAGGTTAGGAGCAAACCAGACTGGAGGCTGGAGCGAATGAATAGGGATTTTTCCTGCTGTGGATCGGTATGGGAGGCGCTCGTATGGGTCGCGAGCCTGCTATAGGGCCTGCCTTGCACTTATGTTATTAGCCCATCCAAATTTAAACATTTTTCTTCATTTTTTACATTGCCTGCTCGTGCGTTGGGACGAACAAAACTAGCGTGCGCCAACCTGGACGACTCAAACTAGGTGCACACTTTCCAGCCACCTGAGGCGGCCGCCCATACCAGCCCCTATGGTGGCTTCGCCCCTTTTTGCGTGTATGATTGGATAGTGAAAAATATTCCAGCGGCGCTTTTGATTTACCCACAGAATGGTTGAATTGCTTGTTTCTATGAAGTGAGTTCGCCAATAATGTGAAGGATGCTAGTATTTTCATCCTATTGTAGATTGCTTAGATCTAGATATGCCAAAAGTAATCACATCAAATATACAGTAAAAGCCAGTGTGATGTGTTTGGCTACAACTAGTCTGACTACACGTCCTCATATAGCATATCAAGGACGCCCCATCTTACCAGATTAACCATTCGACTTACCCATGCAGTGTGGGAAGAAAGAAGTATTGGGACTGCGTATCCAAGCAATTGATGCCATGGACTCCTTTGTACAACCTTGTAAGCAAAAAATAAGTTGCAGTGTGCCTGTACAAAGAACTAGCATAAGTTCAGTTACCTGCTTCTCGGAATTTTAGTTAGCCACTTATTGCAAAAAAATTCAATTACGTTGCTTGGCTTAATTCAGTTTGGTACTGATTACATAATGGCACAGCTTGTTAATCATATTGTAGATTGCGCCTATCTATGTGTTTGATACTTACTGTTAAGAATTACCTGTTTGCCTTAACTTAAATATCTAATTGTTTGTTTAACTGCTTTGTTGCTTTGCAACAATGAGTTACAATGATAAAGACTTCTTTCTCCGTCCCATAATATAGGACGTTTTTGACACTAGCATAGTGTTAAAAAACGTCTTACATTATGGGACGGAGGGAGTACTTTTCAGCATCCAATTGAAACTCTTTAATTCCTTGTTTGTTTAACTGGTTTGCTGTTATAACTCCCAGTTGAGATGTTTTGCTAACTTCAACTTTTCTGAATCCAATCGGAACTTTAATGGCAAAACAGGTTAGCCCAAGATCAAAGAGCGAGGTCCCCATGGACGTTGCATCATCCCACAACAGTGGCACCGGCCCAATCGTGCATTATGAATTGCCAACTGCTGATGCTCTAGAGGCTAAACTAGTGGTAGAAAGAGATTCTGCTTCTGCACTTAGAGATGAAGTTGACATGTTGAGGAAGCAAATAGCACAATCACAAGCAGTACTCAAGACAACCATTAAATATTTAGTGGATTTCAAGACGAAGCAGGCTGAGACTGACCAGATTGTTAAGGTCCTGAAGGAAAAAAGGAAATTAAATTCCTACTTGGTAAATCATAGGTGAAATGTTCTTTCCATAGTTGAATAACCTTTGTGTTGTCTGTTCATGTAATCAATCAAACCAATTGTTTTAGAGATCATGTAGTAATTGTTTTTTTTTGTTTTTTGGTTTGTAATTTTATTTGAGCACAAGTCTGTATTAATTGATAAGACTCGGAGACATTTCATTTGGATTGCTGTGCCAGACCTACAAATATGCCAATCGGGCTGAATGTGCATTCAGCAATAGTAGTAGTATAGATGGACCATAAGTGGCACGCATCGGAAAGGGCCAAGCTGCTGGCTAAAAAAGGATCTTGTTGTAGCCAAAAAAAATCAATGCCTGGCTTATGTATGTTAGTTGATATTATTGATCCATATACTCTATAAGTGTTTATATGTCCATTAGTTCTCAGACATTCTTGGTTGATTGACTCGGTATTTGAATCTTGATAAATCGCTTGTGTACATATCTAAATGGGAGTACACATTATGCTGCGTGTGACATTTGAGTTGGACATGAAGTGTTCCAAATATTCAAATTGACCTTAAACTGGATTCTAGTTTCTAAATTTGAGTATCGTCATTTGTAAACCATATTCATATATAACAGTGGAATACATCTTTGTCGTCCTTTTGAAGATATATGAATACACATAGAATGATTTATAAAGAATCATATAGGAATACAAAATGGATTCGAACTTAGTTGCCAGGGTAATCGTGGATGCTTATTGTCCCAAAATTTGAAAGAAGTAGAAAAATGTCCACTCCCACGTCGGCTGCCCGAAGCCAAGTGTTTGGGAGATGGAAATTACTGTCTACCCATTACACGGACAATCCATCAGCCCGATTTCCACTGCTCTCAATGGGGATAGGTTAGTAACTTCAATTAGACGTGACACGACCGCCTCTGAGCCCATTCCGACACGGTGGGCGTCAAACATGGGCGGCAAAACACATTTGATTCAAGCTCGTCCGAAAGACCTCTGTTTCTCCCTCCATTCCCCATTCATACATTGGTGGGCGGCAAAACAAACTCGACTCAGCCGAAATCGATGTAGGCAAAAGTTTTCAATAGGGGCAGGTTTGTAACTTCACTCAGACGTGACACAACCGCCCTACCTGTCAGCCCCGTTCATACACCGTGGGCGCCAACCACCCTTTCCTCGCCCGAAATCGCTCTAGGCAAATATTGGCGAGATGCAAGATTACCGTCCTATCCCCAACCGACGAGACGTCCAAATTTTAAACGGGGGCTAAGTTTGTAACTTTCCCATATTTCAGACAGGCGCGTCCCAAAAACATGGTTCCCCGTACCTCTCCCTCCATTTTACCATTCATACACCGTCCGTGCTAGAACACCCCATCCCCACACCAGCCTCCGTCCGCCACCCTATCCATCGCTGCCGTCCTCCACCATATCAATCGCCACCGTCCTCCACCATGCCGAAGCGCCTACCAAGACCGCGTCGTCTACTGCTAGAGATGGATGTTTCTCTTCCATGGCGACGGACCAATAGCCTTGCAGCGCGTCCTCTCGCTTCATCAGTGTCATCGTCCTCTTTGTCGGGGCCGCTCACATGACCTTCTCTTCCACCGCAACGGGACTTATCCCCCGATGCACCCGTCTAACGTCGCAGATCTGCTTCAACACCACCAACAGCCATCGCACCCCCGATGCCTACATGGCGCCGCAAGAGAGGTGGTACTTCATATCTCCTCAACTTTTTGATCTCAACCAGAAAATAGATCTTAACTTGGTTACTCTACTTTCTTTTCAGCTCTTAGAATTTAGTTCTTAGTTCGAAGCAAACAATGGATGCTAAATATCATTTCTCCGGTTTGCAGCATCAAATCTGCCATGGCACAGCCATAATACGGTTTAATTGATCATGCTTAGGGTTTAATTGATCATGTTGGTTCCGTGATGGTTTCTTTAATAGAAATCGGAGGGGAAACCCTCTTTTTCTAAAAAAAATATGCTTAGAGTTTCCCCTTTTATGATCACTATACGATCAGAATACGTGCTTCGTGTCATAATAACACTGCTCTACCCATCAAGCTAAACAAGCTTAGATGTTCAAATACGAATCTGATATTATTAATACAGAGTTGTTTAATTGGTCTGCTAAATGTTCCTAAATTAGTTTCGAAAATGCATGTTCGTCGCTCGGGTGTGTATCTCTACAGGGTGCCGACGGTGGGCCGGCCCACCCTGGGATTTTGGGTCGTCCCAGGCCCCAATTCCCCTCTGTTCTGTTGCGCACTTCTGATCTCTACTCGCCCCCAGCCGCCTGCCTCGCCGGCGACTTGCCATCCCCGGACGGCATGACTCTAGGAGGAGACGCCGGACTAACAGGAGGCCAGGAGCCGCTCGCCCAACAATGTCACCGCTGCCCAGGCGCGCCGCCATGCCTACCTTCCCAGTACGTTCCGGGCTCATGCATGCAACACCCACCAAACCAACCCGATTTATCCTGAGATACGTCCTCAACACTCAGCAGCCACTCCTCATCACCCATTTTCTAATTGATTCATTACTCATTAGGCAGGACTGTCATTAGGGTTTGTTGTGTGCTCAGTGCTACCTACACTTAATGGTTCAGATGTATTTCGGTAATCTTTAGTACCTCTAAGGTTCACAGGGTTTTCAAAATTCCGTCCCTCAGAACAGAAACTAGTCATTTTGGATTGTTGGTCGTAGTGACATTGACCCAGATTACTACTGCAAGCCAGGTTTGTTGACAATTTTACTTGTCTTTCTTACTCATTCGACATAATATCCAATTATTCACGTCGATTAGTTGCAAACAATAAGTGCTAGACAAACTTCTTCATTCAGATTTTGGACGGTCTCTTACTGCAGTTACAATTCTACATACTTGTCCTAATAAGCTCACAAGTAAATGATTGATTCACTACATCTATGCTTGCCTTGTCATATTTGTTGTCAATATTCTTTTAGGGTGGACCACCCTGTTTCTAAATACTGGAACCGTAGACATGAGTGAATAGTATTTCTCTATGTGATCTCTTCCATCATGTGTGGGTAACGAACACTGCATTGTATAGAAAGAAAGTGTCATTTCCAGCTTTTACATAGGTTTCAATCTTTTACATGGATTACAATCTGCCTACTTGCTTTGTGTCGCACTACCAACACTCCACCCTTGAAGCTAAACATTATGCCACTCATAATTGCTTAGTTTATTTGTTCAAATACGAATTTCATATGATTCTAATGTTCCTACTTCAGTTTTGAAATGTGTGCCTACCTGTTATAGAGACATAAGGGATTTGTATTTCTGTGTGTGGTCTGGTCAGCACGGTTGGGGAGGTTTATAGGGAGACACTCTCCGAGTTGAATCCGCAATGCATTCCCTAGATAATCTGACTACTTTTTATGTTTTCATGAATCTCAGATTCTGAACAGCATCATAATGATTATGAGCTTGCGCGCATGAAAAGAATAAAGCGTAACAATGCCATGGCTGTCAAACTTGGCATTAAGGGACTGAAATCAAGTGCGGATGCGGTGCAATGCAAACGCTCTCCACCTCTGATTCATGCTCGAGAATATGATCCCGACGCGGTGATTACGAGCTAGAGGGAGACCTAAGTCAATGTAGCTCCCTAGTGGAGGAGTCAGAGGAAGATGCCCTAAGTTTTGAAGGTTACATTGCTCTAAGTTTCCAAGGTTACATTGCTCGCACATATCTTGCAACTGTTTCCTTGATTTTTCAAATATTTGAAACCTCTTTATGCTGAAATCCAATGTGTGCATTCCTCGTGAACTATCTCCAATTAATGTGTGTTTCATGCGGGGGTTTTTCCACTTCTCAAACACGTATAATGTGTTTGACACACATGCAACATATAGTGTAATCCTCTTTAGACATTAATTTCATATAAACCATGCATTGCCTCTAATTAAAAAAATCTATGGATCACTAATATTGAAAAACTAAATAACATTACACGCATCCCCAAATTCAAATGAATATGCATGTTCGATAGACCAATTTTCGTTATGATATTATTGATGTCCTGGTCTCTAGTTCAAATATTTGAATCCCCTTTAATTCTTATATTCGTATCATGTAGTTATTACTCATGACTTATATCTCTCTCTAGATCTGTACGCCTTCATCATCTCTCGGGTATCTCTCGTGCTAATTATATGTCGATAGCGGTCTTTTATCTTCGTAACACACTAACGGTACTCTCTCCCTTGACCTTCACTCTATCTCTCTAAGTATATCTTGCTCCCCACCATCTATCTCCAATTACAATTCTCCCTGTGAAATCTCTTTATCTCACACTTACACAAACTTTGTCTCCCGGGGTCTCATTTCTCTCAACTATTCCCCTATATGCGACTCACACACCCTCTCACTCTAGAGATGTCTCGCGCTGCTGATGACCCACAAGTATAGGGGATCTATTGTAGTCCTTTCGATAAGTAAGAGTGTCGAAGCTAACAAGGAGCAGAAGGAAATGACAAGCAGTTTTCAGTAAGGTTTTCTCTGCAAGCACTGAAATTGTAGGTAACAAATAGTTTTGTGATAAGATAAATTGTAACGAGTAACAAGCAACGAAAGTAAATAAAGTGCAGCAAGGTGGCCCAATACTTTTTGCAGCAAAGGACAAGCCTGGACAATTTTTTATAATGAGAAAAGAGCTCCAGTGGACACATGGGAATTATCGTCAAGCTAGTTTTCATCACGCTCATATGATTCACATTCGGTACTTTGATAATTTGATATGTGGGTGGACCGGTGCTTGGGTACTGCCCTTTCTTGGACAAGAATCCCACTTATGATTAACCCCTATTGCAACCATCCGCAACTACAAAAGAAGTATTAATGTAAACCTAACCACAGCATTAAACATATGGATCCAAATCAGCCCCTTACGAAGCAACGCGAAAACTAGGGTCTAAGCTTTTGTCACTCTAGCAACCCATCATCTACTTATTACTTCCCAATGCCTTCCTCGAGGCCCAAATAATGGTGAAGTGTCATGTAGTCGACATTCACATAACACCACTAGAGGAAAGACAACATACATCTCATCAAAATATCGAACGAATACCAAATTCACATGACTACTAATAGCAAGACTTCACCCATGTCCTCAGGAACAAACGTAACTACTCACAAAGCATATTCATGTTCATAATCAGAGGAGTAATAATATGCATTAAGGATCTGAACATATGATCTTCCACCAAGTAAACCAATTAGCATCAACTACAAGGAGTAATCAACACTACTAGCAACCCACAAGTACCAATTTGTGGTTTTGATACAAGATTGGATACAAGAGATGAACTAGGGTTTTGAGAGGAGATGGTGCTCGTGAGGATGTTTATGGAGATTGACCCCCTCCTGATGAGAGGATCGTTGGTGATGACAATGGTAATGATTTCCCCCTCCCGGAGGGAAGTTTCCCGGGCTGAACAGCTCTGCCGGAGCTCTAGATTGGTTCCGCCAAGGTTCTGCCTTATGGCGGCGGAGTTTCGTCCCGTAAGCTTGCCTCTAATTTTCTCCAGGGTGAAAGCCTTCATATAGTAGAAGATGGGCACCGGAGGGCCACCAGGGGGCCTAGGAGACAGGGGCGCGCCCAGTAGTGGTGGGCGCGACCCCCACCCTCCTGGCCAGGGTGTGGGCCCCCTCTGGTAGTTTCTTCGCTCAATAATTCTTATTAACTCCAAAAATAACTTCCGTGGAGTTTCAGGATTTTTGGAGCTGTGCAGAATAGGTTTCCAATATTTGCTCCTTTTCGGCCCGAATTCCAAATTGCGGCATTCCCCTCTTCATGGTAAACCTTGTAAAATAAGAGAGAACAGCCATGAGTATTGAGATATAATGTGTAATAACAACCCATAATGCAATAAATATTGATATAAAAGCATGATGCAAAATGGACGTATCAACTCTCCCAAGCTTAGACCTCGCTTGTCCTCAAGCGGAAGCCGATATCGAAAAATATGTCTACATGTTTAGAGATAGCGGTGTCGATAAAAATAAAATACGGACATGAGGGCATCATGATCATTCTTATAACAGCAACATAACTAGATTTTGTCATATGATTTCTTATGCTCAAGTAACGATCAATTCACAATGTCAAGTATGGTTCAGAAACTTCATTGGGAACTAACAAACTATAATCTCAGTCATTGAAGCAATTGCAATTTATAATGAGGCTGTTAACAACAATGGCATGGAAGTTCAGAATGAGGAAATCTGGGATCAGTGGAACATACCAATGCAGAACAATGAAAATGCAGGTCTGGAGGATCTGTTAGATGTTGTGCAGCAAGAAGAGATGGCTTGGGCTGATGGAGAAGAACTGCTCCCAGCAGCAAGCAATAGTAGCTTTTCCTCTGACATGTCCTTTTCCGAAGGAGACAATTCGAACCTGTTTTTGCAACCTGCAGTGCCTATGATTTTCCAACCCATAATTGTTGAACAGGCTGCTTTACCTCCTGCCAATATAATTGCAAATGGTCTTCAGAATATTATTCAAGCACATCAATCTGATGATGAAGAGCCTCCCATGTTGCAAGATCAGATGCTGGATGCTGCTTTGCCTGTTGAACCACCTCAAGATCAAAATGTTGCAATTCAATTGCAGCTTGTTGCTGACAATCTTTCTCCTAAGCTTGATGAGCCTAGGGCCACTGCTGTCATTCTTGGTGGTCAAGCTCTGGATTCTAATGCCCATGTTCAACATATTTGAGAGGAAGAGATATCTTCATTGCCCTTGGCTGATTCAGAGGCTTCTGCAAGTGTCCTGCCTCTACAGGTTGCTGGTTCTTCAGAAAGTGACAAATTATGCAACACTGGGCACATTACTACTTCAAGAGGAATCCTTGAGCCAGTGGTTAACTTGGAAGATCTGCAACCTGGGTTTCAAGGTAACTGGGTCAACCAAATTGATGAGCATTTCACCATGGCTCCTTCTCTCCTTGGATTGAAATATATTCAACTTGCTGCTTCTGCTAATAATGATCTTGTTGTCTCTGAAGAAGGTCTTTTGTTGTGGAAAAAGCACTTTCAGGAGCAACCAGTGGATAATAAGAATGCTTTCACTGTCAACATTCCTGTAAGTTGGTTTAATTTTATTGTCCACTTACTCACACCGATAAGTTTGAATGGATTGTTACAATGTTAAAGTCTGGAATGTGGGAACTGGTCTCTTCTGTGGAAAACATGGATCATGCTTACATATTTTACATCCCTCA
Organism: Aegilops speltoides; assembly: GCA_021437245.1. NCBI lineage: Eukaryota > Viridiplantae > Streptophyta > Magnoliopsida > Poales > Poaceae > Aegilops > Aegilops speltoides. Next base: position 199,800,996 of record CM038142.1, on the reverse strand, counting down.
TAAGTGTCCTTCTTCTCATGCACCTATTTGTCAGGCCATGGACACTGAGGGCCATCTTAGTAAAGACAAGGGCAAAGAGAATTTTGGAATAGCTTCCAACCTGCATGATGAGGAGTCACACGATCTTCTGCAGCCTTTTGGCTCTGGAAATTTAAGGAAAAGAAGGGGTGGGAAGACACCCCTAGTTGAAACAGAGGTAAGGAGAAGTGATAGAATCAAAAAAGATAATGCTGGTTATAAAAGAAATTCTTGCTCAAATTCTAGATGTCTGCCTTGCAATGCTACCCCTCCAATCATTCCAAAGTCAGTTGTCAAAAACCTCACTGCCTCTTTCTGCAAGGTTGCTGAGGGGGAACTGGAGGACAAGCTGGCTAAGAAGGCCAAGAGAAGGCAAGATGAGGAGCTGGCCAAGGTGCCCTTGGTCACAGGAGAAGACAACCCATCCAACTCTTCTTAATGTTAGTTGCCTTCAGTTGGTCTAGGGTGTTTCGGGGTAGTAGGTTTGGATTATGCTGTCTTTCCTGGGACTTCTCAATGATTTTTGTAATGATGGGAGAATGGTTCTTTCTGGATCTTGTGGATCTGCTGGTGCACTATATTATTAAGACCCTTATGATGTATGGCTCATGGATGCTGTGCTACTCTTCTGATGTGTTGTGTTGCATGATGTTATGTTTTATGTGCTTCCTCAACTACATGTATGTGCTATTGATTGATGAAGTGTTGGTGCTTGATTATTGCTTCATAAGCTTCTATTGTTATCATGAATAACTCAAACAGGAATTGGAATATTCTCAATTGGAATATTAGAGGGATGAACTCTGAAGATAAATGGTTGGCTATTAAGCGGAAAATTGAAGAGAGTGACTGTAGCATCTAGTGTCTTCAGGAAACTAAAAGAGAGACTTTTGATGCAGCTTACATCAAAAACTTTTGTCCAAACAGAATTAACAAATTTGCTTTCCTACCATCTGTTGGAGCTTCTGGGGGGCTGCTAGTTGCTTGGAATGGTTCTCAGTTTACAGGAGAAGTTATTGCTCAAAATAGATTCTCACTCTCAGTTCAATTCACCAGCTTGTTATCCAATCAATCTTGGATCCTAACAAACATATATGGCCCATGTGATCCTCAGGACAAAGTTGATTTCATTAATTGGTTTCTGAATATTCACATGCCTGCAGATGTGGACTGGATCCTTATGGGGGATTTTAATCTCATGAGAGCCCCCTCTGACAGAAACAGACCTGGTGGAGATGTAAATGACATGCTTTTGTTCAATGAGGCAATCAGCAATCAGGGATTAATTGAGCTGCCACTGCAGGGAAGAAAATTCAGTTGGAGCAACATCCATCATGATCCTCTTTTGGTAAAATTGGATTGGTTTTTTACTTCTGCCTCTTGGATGACCACTTTCCCAAACACAATAGCTCTACCACTTGCAAAACCTATATCTGATCACTTGCCTTGTGTCATCAAAATTGGCACTTCCATTCCTAAAGCAAGAGTTTTTAGATTTGAAAACTATTGGCTACAACACTCAGACTTCAAACAGGTGGTGGCTGCTGCTTGGAGCATCCCAGTGGGGAATCTTGATGCTGTTAAAAATTTGAATGCAAAATTCAAGAACCTGAGGAGAGCTTTGAAGTTATGGGCCAGGGCTTTGTCCTGCATAAAGGACAAGATTGCCAAGCTTAATGATCGCATCTTCCTTTGGGACTTTTTTGAGGAATTCAGAGAACTAGACACTCATGAATGGAACTGCAGGGATATCTTAAAAGAGCAGCTACTCATTCTTCTCAGGAACCAAAAGATCTATTGGAAGCAAAGGGGAAAGATTAAGGGGGTCAAATTTGGGGATGAAAACACAAAATTCTTCCATACTAAAGCTTCTATCAATTACAGGCACAATCATATTGCTGTACTTCAAAATGATGACCAAGTTGAAATATCAGATCATGCTGGGAAAGTTGCAATCCTCTGGGAAGCTTATCAGAAGAGAAGGGGTACATCTCATAAAACTGCTATGCACTTCAACTTGGAATCCCTTTTTGGTCCCAGGCAGGATCAAACTATTTTTGATAACTTGGAGTTACCTTTCTCTGAAGAGGAATTAATGAGGTTGTCAAGGAGCTTCCACCTGATAAATCCCTAGGTCCTGATGGCTTCAACAATGAATTTTTGAAATCTTGTTGGGATATTATAAAAGGGGATGTGCTTAGATTTATTCAAGAGTTCCATGCTGGGCAAATCTCACTTGAGAGCTTAAACACCTCTTACATCACCCTTATTCCTAAAGGAAGCACACCAATGACAGCTAATGACTTCAGGCCTATTTGTCGGTGTACTAAGGTAGGGGTACCTCAGTACCCCAACTTGTGCACGGGCGGTTGAAGCCTCCCGCGGCAGGGTTTACCACGTGCTCGCCGAAAACCTTCCTGCTCCATGTCAAACCATTCAAAAACAAAGTATACAAGACAGAAGATCGAGACCCCGGCAAGCGGAGTTTGCCGGGAAGGCCGTTCCAGGCTCAAGGTTACATCACTCATGCAAGCCCCTGGCAAGAGGAGCTCGCCAGGAAGACTAGAAGATTACATCATAGAAGACACGCCTCGGCGCTATATGCGTCCCGGCGAGGGCCCGGGAGCGACAAATTCTGAGCCCGGCAAGCTCCGGGTCCGCAAAGTCAAGACCCGGCAAGGTACTTGCCGGAGAATTGCTGTTGTGTGCCGCGCTCAGCTCATCAGCCCACGCTTAGCCTACAGGGCCTTTCGAGGGACGCGTGGCGGATGGTCAGTGCAGCCTGGGGCACGGTGGCACTCCACGGTGGTGGATCCATCGCTGTGGCGACGGAGACACAAGGGCGGGGAGCTTTGGGGTCGACGGCGACGGCATTAAATGCCCTTGTCCCCATCACAAAGTAGGTAGCGACCACTATTCACGCCTTTGTAGCTCCACTTGTTCCCTTTTATTCCAACTACCACCTCTTTTACATTTTTACCCCTTTCTCCTCGTTGACACTGCTTGTGACCCTTGCACTATAAAAGGAGGCCCATGCACAACGTGGGGGGTTGGGTTGAAACCTTCGCAACTCTCGCGCTCGGTGTAGCTGCTCAGAGCTCTTCAAGCTCCGAGCTCAATACAATCAAGCAGAGTAGGGTTTTACGCGTTCACCGCGTCTTAACTGGGTAAAGCTGCCCGCGTGCTCGCTACGATCTGCTCTCCGTGCTCCCTCCGCCCTCGTACCGCACAGACAAGGGGCTCCGGTCCCATAGGTGTTCGTGGCAGGCAGTTTCCCCCGACACTATTTCTCTCCTTAATTGCTATCTTAAACTTGTCACTAAGTTGTTGGCTAATAGGCTGCAGAAAGTAATTATAAAACTAGTGCACATCAACCAATATGGTTTCCTTAAGGAAAGGTCCATTCATGACTGTTTGGGTTGGGCATATGAGTATCTCCATCAATGCCATAAGTCAAAAGAGGAAATTGATGGTGCTTAAACTAGATTTTGAAAAGGCTTTTGACACCATTGAGTACCAAGCAATTCTGGAGATATTAAAGGCCAAAGGTTTTGGGGACAGATGGATTAACTGGATTAAAATGTTGTTCACTTCTGCATCATCTGCTGTCATGCTTAATGGGGTTCCTAGCAAAAAGTTTTACTGTCTCAGGGGGGTCAGGCAGGGAGATCCTCTATCACCAATGTTATTTGTGCTGGCTGCAGACTTGCTTCAGTCAATTCTTAACAAGGCCATGCACTTGGGTATTCTTTCTTCACCTCTGCATGCGCAATCCTGTCCTGATTTTCCAATTGTCCAGTATGCTAATGACACTCTAGTTCTTCTCCAAGCTGATGCAAAGCAACTTCATTGCCTCAAAGCACTCCTAAACACTTTTGCTGATGCAACTGGCCTTAAAATGAACTATAACAAATCAAGTCTTATCCCATCAATGTGCCTGAGGACAAGGTGGAAATTTTGATAAATACATTTCATTGTAAAAGAGAATCTTTCTCCATTCAGTATTTGGGAACACCATTGGGCCTTCATAAGCCTACTGTGGAGCAATGCTTGCCTCTTGTCACAAGATTGCAAAAAAAGCTTGTGGGTTTATCCTCATTCATGACAATGGCTGGGAGATTGCTGCTGGTAAAATCTGTTTTAAACTCTTTGTTGATTTACCTAATGGGATGCCTTGATGTGCCTGTGACCATCAAATCACAAGCAATCAAGTTGTTGAGACACTGTCTCTAGAGAGGACCTAACCTTGAGGATCATAGGCCTGCCATGGTGGCTTGGAGCACTGTTTGTTGACCTAAGGACCAAGGAGGTCTGGGGGTGATGGATATCTTTGTCCAAAATAGAGCTTTGCTTCTCAAAAACTTGCACAAGTTTTATAATAGACACAACATTCCATGGGTTAACTTGATTTGGGAAACTTATTATGCAAATAATTTGGTGCCTGGCAGCAATTGGGTTGGTTCTTTTTGGTGGAAGGCAAATCTCAAGATCATTCCTAATTTCAAATCCCTGGCCAGATGCCACATTGGGGATGGAAAAAGTGCTCTATTCTGGTCTGATCTGTGGCATTCAGCTTGTTTACAGGACTTGTTCCCTCACCTCTTCTCGTTTGTGAAGGACCAGAACACCACTGTGCACACCATCATTCACACTGAATATTTGGAGGATCTATTTCAACTACCTCTCACTGTGCAAGCTTTCCAGGAATTTGAAAATATGGAAGACATTTGTTTTGCTCTAAGGAATTCTGGCTCTCTAGATTGTCCTGACACTTGGAGTTACATTTGGGGCAATGAGCAATTCTCAGTGGCTAAGGCATATAAAGTATTGATGGGAGTTAAAATAGTGCTTCAGCAGTTCAATTGGATTTGGAATGGCTCTTGTCAGCCAAAGCACAAGGTGTTTTTTTGGAGATTACTTCATGACAGGCTCAATACTAGGAATCTTCTTCGCAGGAAAACTTTCCAGTTGGTAAGCTACAACTGTGCTCTCAATAATTGTCCTCAGGAGGAAACCTTACATCATCTCTTCTGGACCTGCCCTTTTGCAGCTCAGTGTTGGGATATTATTTGTCCTTCCAGGCAACTAAATGTGTCTGTTCTTGAAGCTTTTGAGGATCTCAGGGTCAAACTTCATGTCCCATTCTTCATGGAAATCATCATTCTAGCATCTTGGGCCATATGGATATCCAGAAATAATATGATCTTTCAAGCCATTCAACCTTCCATTCATAGGTGGAAAGTCATATTCCTTGATGAACTTAACCTTCTCAGATACAGAGTCAAAAAGAGCTATGCCACAGCCTTCTGTACTTGGCTTGATAACCTTGTACTGTAATTTATTTTTTAGGTTTTTCTTTTCTTCTGTTCTTTTGTTCTTTCCTTTTTCTTTTGGCTTACCTCAAGCCCCACACTGTTGGACCTTTGTTTATTAAATTAATATAAAAATTGCAGTGGGGCTTTGCCCTACTGTGTACAGTCAAAAAATTGCAATTTATCATAACATCAGAAAGAGTCAAGAATAGAGCTTTTCAGCAAGTCCACATACTCAACTATCATATAGTCTTCTACAATTGCTAACACTCACGCAGTACTTGTGGTTATCGAGTTTCAACCAGACAGTGAGAAAGATAGGGGCTTATTGTGTTGCCTCCCAATGTATTCACCTTTGGGTGATGTCAACAATAATAATTCATGCTAGCTTACATCCAATTGGATATATATATATATATATATATATATATATATATCAAGATCTTTCAAACACGAGGAGCTTGCCAAAGGATAAAATGAAAAAGGGAAAGGTGAAGATCAGCTTGACTCAAGCATAAAGTAAAAACATAAAGTAAAAGATAGGCCCATCGCAGAGGGAAGTAGAGGTTTTCATGTGCTTTTAGGGTTGGATGCATAAAATCTTAATGCAAAAGAATGTCACTTTATATTGCCACTTGTATATGGACCTTTATTATGCAGTCCGTCGATTTTATTGCTTCCATAACAAGATCGTATAAAGCTTATTTTCTCTGCACTAATAAGTCATACATATTTAGAGAGCAATTTTTATTGCCTGCAACATGACAAATTATTTGAAGGATCTTATTCAATCCATAGGTAGGTATGGTGGACTCTCATGGCAAAAACTGGGTTTAAGGATATTTAGAAGCACAAGTAGTATCTCTACTTGGTGCAAGGAATTTGGCTAGCATGAGGGGGAAAGGCAAGCTCAACATGTTGGGAAGATGAATGACAATATACTTTAACTGAGATGTGAGAAAACATAAACCATTACGTTGTCTTCCTTGTCCAACATCAACTCTTTTAGCATGTCATAATTAATGAGTGCTCACAATCATAAAAGATGTCCAATATAATATATTTGTATGTGAAAAACTCTCTTTCCTTATTACTTCCTATTAATTGCAACGATGACCAAAACTACGTTTGTCAACTCTCAACAACCTTTATGCCTCATACTTTTTATGTGTGAAGTCATTACTATCCATAAGATCAATATGAACTGTTTTATTCTTTTTATTCTTTCTACTTCTCAAGATCATGGCAAAATAGCAAAGCCCTCGACTCAACACTAATCTTTATTATAGATAGCAAAGCAAAGCAAAGCAAAACTAATTGATACTAAAACTTCAATCTACTAGATCAAGATACTACTAAAAGGATCGAACTAAGTAAAACGGTAAAGATAGGAGTGTGATGGTGATACGATACCGGGGCACCTCCCCCAAGCTTGGCAGCTGCTAAGGGGAGTGCCCATACCGATGTGATTATGTCCTCGGAGGTGGTGAAGTAGGAGTTGTTGATGATGTAGACTTTTCGTCCATCTTCCAAGGCATAGGCTCACCATCATAGAAGGATCCTCAAATCTGCAGCCAAACTCATCCTCTTGAATCTATATTCATACTCATAGTTTTGGTTTTGCAGATCATAGATCTGGGCTTGGAGGTGCTCGATTTTTTCTTAAAGCTCGAAGATGGTCTCCCCAATAACCTTGGCATCTAGCTTGTGGTTGTTTGTGAACTCCGTGATCATCATCTGGTTGGCATTGAGTCCACGCTCCACCATCCCTTGGCACTTGAAAACTTGTTGCTCCATGGCTTCGATCTTTGTCTCCACGCTTCCGGTACGCCTTGGTCCCTCCACATCCCGGATGTGCAGCACCCCCTCACGCATCTCAATTGTTTGAGGGTGTTGCAGCACCTCCGCGAGATAGGGGTTGATAACCCTCTCAAAAAACTTGTCCTTGGTAGCGCTTGGAGACGTCATGATGCTCTAGATCTGTCAGAAAAACAGCTCAAAACGAAAACAGAGGATATTTGCATGATACGGTGGTCAAAGCCTTCGGAAGATTATATAATGAATTTTTACCGACCAAAATACGTAACGTGCAAGAAAACGAAGTTCGGGAGGCACACGAGGTGGCCACGAGATAGGGGGGTGCCCCCAGGAAGGGTGGGCGCACCCTCCACCCTCGTGGAGGCCTCGTGTCCTTCCCGGATTACTTCTTTCTACCAAAAATTCTTAAATATTCCAAAACGGATAAAAATCGCCATTAGAATTGTTTTGGAGTCGGTTTACTTACCGTACCACATACCTATTCCTTTTCGGAGTCTGGAATATTCTGGAAGGTGTCCCTTATGTATTCCTCTGAGGTTACGGTTTCAATAATATTGGTTTCAACATTGATAGGATTACCTAAGATATAATGTTGAACTCTTTGAGTGTTCACCACCCTCGGACATGTGCCTTCGAAGTTGTTGATTTTTATGGCACCGGAACGATAGACCTCCTCAATAACGTAAGGACCTTCCAATTTAGAGAGAACGTTTCCTGCAAAAAATCTAAAACGAGAGTTGAATAATAACACATAATCACCTACATTAAACTCACGCTTTTGTATCCTTTTATCATGGCAGCATTTGACTTTTTCTATGAATAGCTTGGCATTCTTGTAGGCTTGGGTTCTCCGTTCATCAAGTGATCTAATATCAAATAACCTCTTCTCACCGGCAAGTTTGAAGTCATAGTTGAGCTCTTTAATAGCCTAATATGCTATATGTTCTAGTTCTAGAGGTAAGTGACATGCTTTTCCACAAACCATCTTATACAGAGACATATCCATAGGATTTTTATATGCAGTTCTATAGGCCCATAATGCATCATCAAGTTTCTTGGACCAATTCTTTCTAGATCTATTGACAGTCTTTTGCAAAATTAATTTGAGCTCTCTATTGCTCAACTCTACTTGACCACTAGACTGCGGGTGATAAGGATATGTGATTCTATGATTAACATCATACTTAGCAAGCATCTTACGGAAAGCGCCATGAATAAAATGTGAACCACCATCAGTCATTAGATATCTAGGGACTCCAAACCTTGGAAAAATAACTTCTTTAAGCATTTTAATAGAAGTGTTATGATCAGCACTACTAGTTGGAATAGCTTCTACCCACTTAGTAACGTAATCAACAGCAACTAAAATATGTGTGTAACCATTAGAGGCAGGAAAAGGTCCCATATAATCAAAGCCGCAAACATCAAACGGTTCAATAACAAGAGAATAATTCATAGGCATTTCTTGACATCTACTAATATTACCAATTCTTTGACATTCATCACAAGATAAGACAAACTGACGAGCATCTTTGAATAGAGTAGGCCAATAAAAACCAGATTGCAATACCTTATGTGCAGTTCTATCTCCAGCGTGGTGTCCTCCATATGATTCGGAGGACACTTGCGTAGGATCTATTCCTATTCATGCTCAGGTACACAACGTCTAATAACACCATCTAATCCTTCTTTATAAAGGTGTGGGTCATCCCAAAAGTAATGTCTTAAATCATAAAAGAACTTTTTCTTTTGCTGGTATGTGAAACTAGGTTGTATAAATTTAGCAACAATGTAACTAGCATAATCAGCATACCAAGGAGCAGTACGAGAAGCATTAATGACCGCTAATTGTTCGTTAGGAAAGCAATCAGCAACAGGCAGTGGGTCATCAAGAACATTCTCTAACATAGACAAGTTGTCTGCAACGGGGTTCTCAGCTCCCTTTCTATCAATAATATGCAAATCAAATTCTTGGAGCAAGAGAACCCATCTAATGATCCTAGGTTTAGCGACTTTCTTTTACATAAGATATTTAATAGCAGCATGATTAGTGTGAATAGTAACTTTGGAATCAACAATATATGGTTATCACATGCAAACACAACTGCTAAGAACTCTTTTTCAGTAGTACCATAATTTCTCTGGGCAGTATCAAGAGTCTTACTAGCATACTGGATAACATTCAATTTCTTATCAACTCTTTGCCCTAGAACATTACCTACAGCATAATCACTAGCATCACACATAATTTCAAAGGGTAAATTCGAATCAGGTGGATGAACAATAGGTGAAGTAATCAAAGCTTTCTTAAGTATTTCAAATGCTTCTACACAATCATCATCAAAGACAAAAGAATATCTTTTTGCAATAAATTAGTCAGAGGCCTAGAGATTTTAGAAAAGTCCTTAATGAACCTCCTATAAAAACCGGCATGACCAAGGAAACTTCTTATACCTTTTATGTCCTTGGGACATGGCATATTTTCAATAGCATCAACTTTAGCTTTATCAACTTCAATACCTCTCTCAGAAATCTTAGGCCCCAAGACAATGCCTTCATTAACGATAAAGTGGCACTTTTCCCAATTCAAGACGAGACTAGTGTCTTCACATCTCTGCAAAACTCGATCAAGGTTGCTCAAGCAATCATCAAAAGAGGATCCATAAACAGAGAAATCATCCATGAATACCTCACAAATATTTTCACAAAAGTTAGAGAATATAGCCATCATGCATCTTTGAAAGGTAACAGGTGCATTACATAAACCAAAAGGCATACGTCTATAAGAAAAAGTACCTAAAGGGCAAGTAAAAGTAGTTTTTGATTGATCCTTCCCTGACACAGGTATCTGAGAGAAACCAGAATAACCATCTAGAAAGTAGAAATGTGTGTGTTTTGATAGTCTTTCTAGCATTCGATCGATAAAAGGTAAAGGGTAATGATCTTTCTTAGTAGCTGTCGGTGTTCTGGGAACGGGGGTACCCAGACTTGCCTGCCTGCGGCCTACGGTGTGGTTCAAGGAGTGGCCCAGTGCGGCCCATCTTCATCAACACATGATCAAGACCCTCGCGAGGGGCCAAGCCTCGGGGGGCGGACGACAGGAGGCTCCCTCAGGCACGGCCTCGTTAGGCTGGCTCGCGAGGAGGTGGAGAGATCAAGGCGGGGTACCTAACGAGGTGCCCGTGATGCAAGCCATGACGACCAAGGCCAGGCGGGCGCCAGGCGGGCGCTGGCCCGCGTAGAGTCCTTGTTTCCCCTTTGGTGCAAAGGGGGCAAGCGCAGGGAAGGGTATCAAGCAAAGGCAACCATTTTGGTGCAACAAGACCAAGACCAATAGGACGGCAGAACGGAGGTCATCGTGGAGCCCAAGCCGGCATCATCGCCAGGGACTTTGGCAGGCGAGGACCAACTTTAGTCAGGATAAGTGTACTAGATGTTCCCCTTCAAAATGGCCAATTGTTGGCGCCCTTCCCGCTCAATATTTGGGAAGAGGCCCGGGGCCTTTGCCTATAAATAGGACTAGCCACCCACAGGGTAGGGGATCTGATCGGATATGCATCCAAGACACAGAGAGAGAGAGGCGATTCAACTCCCCCTAGCAGTTCATTGCACCAACCAAGAACAGACCCTTGCGAGGCTGTTCTTCCCTTGTACTGTTCCTTATCAGCCTCAGAGGCAATCCACCAAACCACAAACTAGAGTAGGGTATTACACCACAATGGTGGCCTGAACTAGTATAAATCTCGTGTCCCTTGTGTTGTTCTTCGTGTACTTTTAGATCCTGACGAGGCGGTGAGATATGGGTAGCCTGGGGGTGTGATCTCCGCGTGCAACCTAGTGTTCGAACCTCAAGGGTCTGCCGAATCCCGAAATCCAACATTTGGCGCGCCAGGTAGGGGTGCACCGGAATCTACCCTCCGTCGCCTCGTGCTTCGCCGCCCGTCGCATCATCGTCATCATGTCCGGCGACCCCACGGGCAATCCTGACCCCTGGGCGGCCTGGCCTGCCCACGCAGAGCCGCTCGCCCAGGGCGACCTTAACCCCATGCCCTAGGGAGCCAGCGGTCCGCAGGGCGCTGCGGGCCGCGGGAGACGCGGTCAGACGACACCAGCTCTCACACCGCGGCAGGTGCGGTCGACAGCAAGGGCCTCTAGCCACGCCACGGCCACGGCGGCGTACTCACGGCGGGAGTTGGCGAACTCAAGGGCCGCACACACGGTAGCTCGAGAACTACTGCAATGCAGGCTGCTAGAGGGCGGCCGCGATGTGCTACTGGAGCGGGTGGCAGAGCTCCTGGGCTCCGCCGCCTCGGGGGCTCACCCCTTCTGCACCCAGCTGCTGCCTCAGGCCCAAGGCGGATCGCCCGGAGGCCCCACATGCGCCCGCACAGCTCCAAGCGGATTCGTGGCGATCCGGCACCAACCCGGCCCTCGGCGCTGCCACTGCGGTGCCGCCTCCACCTTCGACCATCGAAGGGGGATCCACTACAGCCCACGGTCCCGGTGAGCCGCCGCGCTACCGCTCCCAGGTTGGCATCGTGAGCAGAACTACGCGGCACATGGGGCACTACGGCGAGGCATTCGGGGTGGCGGCCCCGGAGGCGTATGTGCCCCACATGATGGATCAAGGACACGCGCAGGAGGAAGACCATGGCCAGTTCCTTGGCCCAGGCTGGGGAGAAGAAACACCCGAGGCTGAGCTCTTTCAGGAGCCCAGGGAAGGCCCCGTCGACTGCGCCGGAGGCAGCGACTATCGGGTACCGCTAATCCCTCAGGAACAGGCATACGCTAACCATGGATCGCAGGAGGTACAGGTCATCGCAGCGGGTGGCTGCCCCAATCCAGCAGCTCCCCACCCCTCAGGAGGAGGGCACCGGGGGCTGCAAGAGAGGGGCCGAGATCCGGCCGCGCCCACGCGGCGCTTGGAGCATAGCGTCCTCAGGAGGTAGGCCCTCTGCCGGGGAGGTGCCCCATGGCCTACCCCCGGCAGAGCACCCGTGGTCGTCGGGGGAACCGCTGGCGACCGCTCTATCCCATCAGCGGCGCCCTCGGTCTCCGGCCGTCGTCGGTGGCAATAGAGTGTGGCGCAAGGCAGGGCCCTCGTCTGGCGATATGATGCAAGGCCGGTACCTGTGAAGAAGGCCATGTGCCTGTGAAGCTCGCCGCCCCATGACACTCTCACGTAATATTGAGTGGGGCTGTACACGCCCCGGAGTCTCCGGAGAGCCGCCCTCGGGCCTCGGGGGCTCCCGCCCACGCCAGATGGCAGCAGCTTCAGCTCACTGGTGAGAAGACGTCGAAGACTAGACTAGGTGCCGGATGCGGCTTTTTTTGCTTTTCCTGCTTTTCCCCTTGGTTGTTGCTTTTCCCTGTTTGGATTTAAGTTGGATTTGAGCTCTAGATTGTTTCCGCCAAGGTTCCGCCTCGTGGCGGCGGAGCTTCATCCCGTAAGCTTGCCTCTGATTTTTTTCCACGGTGAAAGCCTTCATATAGCAGAAGATGGGCACCGGAGAGCTGCCAGGGGGCCCAGGAGACAGGGGGCGCGCCCAGTAGGGGTGGGCGCGCCCCCCACCCTCCTGGCCAGAGTGTGGGCCCCCTCTAGTAGTTTCTTCGCTCACTAATTCTTATTAATTCCAAAAATAACTTCCGTGGAGTTTCAGGATTTTTGGAGCTGTGCAGAATAGGTTTCCAATATTTGCTCCTTTTCCAGCCAGAATTCTAGCTGCCGGCATTCCCCCTCTTCATGGTAAACCTTGTAAAATAAGAAAGAATAGCCATAAGTATTGAGATATAATGTGTAATAACAGCCCATAATGCAATAAATATTGATATAAAAGCATGATGCAAAATGGACATATCAACTGCCTATGTCTGAATTAGCTACAACTCTCCCTCTTAAATATCTCTCTAACGCACAAACACAAACTCTATCTCCCACTTTCTCATATCCCTCCACACTTCCCTTGTATGCCGCTCACACACACCCTCTCTCCCTAGGGGTATCTTGCGTTCCCTAATATGTCTCTCTTGCGACGACTCTCCTTGTGAAATACCTTTATCTCTCGCAAACACGAAACTCTATCTCTCAAGATCTCATTTCTCTCTAATATTCGTTTGTATGTCACTCACATGCACCCTCTATCTATCTCTGTCACACCCACACACATAACTCAACCTTCTGATCCACTCAACTCTTATCTCTAACAGATAGACTAGACGATATCCCTCTAGCTAGCATCTTTATCTATCGATTCTCTGTTTCTCCATCAACCTTCTTTCTCGCGGGCACTTTTGCTTCCTATCACACACACTATATATGTTTCTCTCTACATGCAGTTATGCACCCTCTTTCTATCTTTCTCTCACACACACATAACTCATCCCACTGATCCACTCGACTCTTATCTCTAACACACAAACTAACTGATGTCCCTCTAGATAGCATATCCACCTCTCTATCTATCTGTTTCTGCATCAACCTTCTTTCTCGCACGCACTCTTGCTTCCCATCATGCACACTATATTTGTCTCTATATACATGCATCTATAGGTCGATCTCTTTTGCACACACATTGTGTCTCGCTCTCTCTACTCGCCATAGATGCACTCTACAGCCCACACCTCTCTCTCTTAAAGACAAAAACACATGCTCAATCATTGGTCCTTCTTCCCTCCACTCCCACATGCGTGCATATTGTCATACCGACCCATCTCTCCCATCCCGTTGATCTTATGTCTTATGTCTCCCTTCTTTCATCTCGATAATGTGCGCGCATGCCCACACACACAAACACACACACACACACACACACACACACACACACATCCCACGTATACCTCTCGCACATGCATGTTCAAGGTCTCATATGTCTCCATACGTAGTTTATTACACCCCACCTTGAATCATCCTCTTCTTGTGTGCACATGACTTCCATCTGCATGGGTGTCTGCAAAACACACACTCACACTTACTATCTCCTTCTTGCTACCCCCTCTCGCACTCCTTCCCTCTATCACCGAAACCAATAAGACTATCCCTTCAATTTGTTTAATCAATTCCCGCATACATACACCATCATTAGTAGTCTTCCTCGGTGTCTCTCGAACAAACACGTTATCTTGATGTCCTCCCCCCTGGAGGCCTCTCCCATACACATCACCCCTCTATGATGAAGCCACACACACTTTATTAGTTTCCACATTGAAGACTCCGTTTCAAAAAGACACACACATGCTCTAGGTGGAGCATTTGTTCCTACCACCCTTCGTCCAACCTTACTCATATGATAATGAATCACCTTAATTTACTTATATAACGTGGACAAATCCCACTTTATTTCAGTAGATAGCAAACTTCTCATAACTATATAACGCAAATCACGAGCAAGAAGTGACATTTTTTTACACAACCGCTTTAATATGGCCACGTAAATCACAAGCTCCGTGCATGACGTCGACGGCCTATCGTTCATGAAGAACGGGTGCATTTTCATTGTGCATTGATGGATTCATATCATGAACGGCCCTATCCCTGATCAATGCCGCTTCAGTTTGGATGAGTCTCCATTGTGGGGAGCCACACTAAGAAGCTGCGATGATATGGATCATGCCATCTATGAAGAACATGTGGCACTGGAACTTCGAGATGGACATGTACACAGGGATGTACGAACCTGAGTTATGTTGCACAGTACGTGAAGTAGCCAGACACAAATAGTATGAACCTGCATGGCATATAGGCATTTGTCTTACTACCACTAAATTTTACATGCAATGCACGGTGATATTATGATGTACGTGCTTAAGTACTCTACTATATTAATTGCAGGCACATATTAGGTTGGATATTTGTTTACGTGTATCGATGTATGGTCCGATACCTTCCAACTAGATGTGTCGGTGTCTCTGGGTCACACTTTGTATAATTATATAGTACTATGTGTGGCATATGACCTTGAAGTGGAAGAAATGGAGATGCTCTACCACGCTGTTCATGTCCCACTCCTTTCGCTGACGTGTGGGACATCAAGCACGTGGTATTTCACACCGTTCGTAAGAGTTGAAAAGAATACTTTTGTTCATCGACATGTGGAACATTGACCATCCTGGTCAACCTGCCATGCACCAAAATTACTCTAGAGTGCATCATGGCGATCACGCACACATCCAGGGGAGAGTCACACCGGTCATCGTGCCGAAGTAATAATGACTAATGAGCCGTCAAATCACAGGCCCACCCTTTCCCACTATAAGTTGCTCGAATGAAGGCACCATCAGGCTTCGTTGAATCCTGCTTGTTCAAGAAAACCATTGTACGTATACCAGCAACACTGCTACCACACGCGTAGACTGAACAACACTGTAGCAGGTCATATTACTGGAAGCACTTACGCATGGCATATCACTGACATGTGGGAACGTTCGTGCCACAGAGTGCGTAGTACTAGTACAGTCAGCAGGCTATCAGGATTAAACTATTATGAGTTTGATGAGAGAGAAGGGAAGCGGGCTGCAACACAGACTCGAAGAAACATTGTGAGATTGTATGGTGGGCCATGCATTTGTACAGAACTCTTAGGTTGACTATATATGCGTTGGCTATTAGGTTCACTGAAATGTGACATGGAAACTCTATATATCCCGTCTTTGGCTATACTTAACGATGCTACAACATAGCTACAACATGCAGGCTGTAGTTCGACAGCCTACTGCTCCGCCTCGCATGGTTTGGCCATGCAAGATTTCCATGCAGGCGCACGTAGCTGTCGATGTCGAGCTCAAATATGGGCGAGGAGATCCGCTCGTCCAGGTTGTTCCTTGCGCCCAGAAAACAAACTAACCCCAATCACAGTAAATGTCGTGCGTAGTTATATTTCGGGGGGTCTCTCCAGCGCGGCGTGCCCATGGTTGCAAGTTCACGCCCCTTCATATGCCGATGTTAAGGGGCACTCGGGTGGATGAAGGAGCGGCGCTATGACCCGATTGGTCAATTTTTTCCTAGGTGGACGTTGCCGAGTGGATTTAGGGCCGGGGTCCGGTTCTAAAACTTCAGCGAACACATGTTAAGCAACGTACAAAGCCCCTAAAGTAGTACTAACTCGTAATTAATTTAAAAATGTACAAGCGACACAGTCACACACATTAACTACTACTACTTCTCACACGCTGGCCACACACGATCGTTCTCTTTGTCATTCTTGTCGGCGGCACCCCATCGTGCTTGGATCTCTGCCCTGCTCTCCTTAGCGTCGCAGTAGCTGCCGCCGCGATCCTGGAAGGTGGAGGCATCGGGGCATGCTGGCCAGACACCGTCGTTCTCCTTCCCGGCCTTGCCAACAACACCGCATCATGCTTGGATCTTCGCCGAGCTCTCCTCAGCAGCGCGTGCGTCCTCTTTTTTCTCGTGGCGGCGGGACTCTCTTTGTGACGCCCAGATAATTAAGCTACGGTAATCACATACTAATGATGCCATGTCACCTCGGTTACTGTAATTAAACTCGCGTTGATTGAACCCGATTCAAATTCAAATTTAAAACATAGGCAAACAACAAAAGTTTCCAAACTTTAAAACTAAAATGTTCGGAGTGAACTAAATAATGCATAGGTAATTATGGTGAAGAAACCCCACTTTTATAAAATGTTTTAATACTCTAAAATGATTAAAACAGTAGTTGAAACGATTAAATAAGTGCCTTTGATATTTTATTAAATGATAAACTATTTATTTTGAGGTAGAACTTTTAGGGTAGTGGGTTATTTTGAAACACTATTTTTAAAGCTATTGTCTTATTTTACTAAACTAAAGATAAAGTGTAACTAAAGTAAAACAGAAAATAAATAAAAGCAGAAAACAAAGAAATACAAAAACAAACAAACATAGAAGATCCCCTTCCTGGGCGTTCATTGGCAACCGACCACCAGGCGCCCACCCCACTCCACCATAACCCCACCCGGTCAAACCCTAGCCCATTGCACTACACCACTCCCCGATCCCCATCTCTCCTCGTCCCCCCCACCTCGCGCCTTGCCGCTTTCATGAGCACGCGATCGCGTGCTGGGAGAGGAACTCCCCGCGCCCAATCCCCTCGCCAACCACGACGCCTCTGCCGTGTCTCCCTCTGGTCCTGCTGTAGAGCATCACCGCCACCGCGAGTTTCCCCTCCGCCCGTCGCCGTCTTCCCTGCTCTGTCGGGCCGCCAACCGCCGGCACCGAAGGCCGCCCCACTCCACGGCCTCCTCGTCGCGGCTCCTCTTCCTCCGCACCTCTGCTTCATCCTCGCGCCTGCCGGCCCGTCCGGCCACCGGACCTCGTCGGCAAGGTCCCGCCGGCCCCGCCCCGAGTGGATCTGGATCGGGGGCAACCGATGCCCCCGACCCGTCGCGCGCCATCGCCTCGACCACGCCTCCTCGCTGGACGTCATCGCCGGCCTGCTTCCCCTCCGATGCCGTCGTCCCCGTCACCCTCCTCGCGCTCCGTTGCCCCGACCCCTACTCCGCGTGGTGAGGCCAGGCCTCTCCCTCCTCTCTGTCTCCCTCGGTGCGCCACCACGTGCACACACGCCACTTCAGGCCACTCACCAGCGCCCGACGCCGCGCCCGGCTCCCCATTGCAGCGCCTCTGGCCGCACCCACTGCCGCCCCGTTGCCGCACACCCTGGCCACCGTCCGTGCCCGGACGTGTCCCCGCACCACGATCGCTGCGATCGGCTCGTGCGCTGCGCCCCCCTGGAGCATACATGCCACGCACCACACCGTGCCTCTTCTCTTCCCCCGCGCTCTCTGCTACGAGCTGCGGCTGCTGCCGCCGGCAGCGCGTCTCGGTCGCGCCCTACTCCCGCTTCAACCGCCCCACCACTGGTGCCGCCGCCTTTACCCGTGGCCTCTGCCGCCGCGCCCGGTGGCCTTGCCCCGCTGCGCCAAGTCGGGCGCTCAAACTGCGCCCGTAGCCCGTCGCCCGCGCGCCCGTTAGCCTCCCCAATAGCCACTGACTATGGGGGCCCACGCCCCTGGAAAAGAAGTAAAAAAAAAAGAAGTAAAAATTAAATAATTAATTAAATTAAATTAGTTAATTAATTAACTTGATTAACTCTGATTAACTAACCTAATCACTTAGCTAAGTTAATTAACACTGGTTAGTTAAGTCTGTTAATGACAAACCCAAGTGGTCGGTTTGACTAGTCAGCGATCGAGTTGACTGCACGACATCACATATACATCATCTTGACGTCATCCCATACTATTCGAATAATGTTGGATTTAAATAAATAATTAAAATCGAAAATGAGTTAAATCTTTAGAAAATCATATCTTTTAATCCGTAACTTCGGATGAAAATACTTTCTACATGAAAGTTGCTCGAACGACGAGACGAATCCGATTCGTAGCCGTTAAATGCGCCACACACCCCTAGCATACCGAACACGCAACTTTCCCCCTCCGGTTCACCGGTCCGAACGCGAACACCGGAATACTTTCCGGATGTTCTCCTTCACCGTATCACCTCATACCGCGTTAGAACACGTCTAGCTCATGCATTGTCTGTTATGCACTTGCTTGCTATGTATTTACTGTTTCTTCCCCTCTTCTCTCGGTAGACCCGTGGCGATCTTGATGCCCTGTGGTCGACTACGTCACCGATTTACCCCTCCTTCTTGTCTCGAGCAACCGTGCAAGCCCCCCCCCTTGATCACCAGATATCGCCTATTCTCCTCTATCTTGCTTGCATTAGAGTAGTGTAGCATGTTACTGTTTGATTACTCCTATTCTGTTGCATAGCCTGTCATTGTTGCTACAATCATTGATACCTTACCCGCAGTCCTAAATGCTTAGTATAGGATGCTAGTTTATCATCATTGGCCCTACATTCTTGTCGATCGCCTTGCTATACTATTGGGCGTGATCACTCGGGAGGTGATCACGGTATATACTATACATACATACATACTGCATGATGGTGACTAAAGTCGGGTCAGCTCGATGAGTACCATAAGTGATTCGATGAGGGGCTGAAAGGACAGGTGGCTCCATCCCGTAGAGGTGGGCACAGGTTCCCGACGCCCCCAACTGTTACTTTGTGGCGGAGCGGCAGGCAGGTTGAGACCACCTAGGAGACAGTGGGCTGGCCTGTTCGGCGTTCATGGATACTTAACACGCTTAACGAGATCTGGGTATTTGATCCGAGTCGGCCATTTGGTCTATCGCACTAACCATCTACGTGGGAGTAGTTATGGGTATCCCGACGTCGTGGTATCGATCGAAGCCTTCTTGGCGTCGGCGATCGAGTGGCGCTACGCGGATTGGAACGTAAGCTTTGCACTTGTATTAAGGGGCTAGTTACGCTTCCGGCACAGTCGCAACGTCAGGTGTGCAAAGGCGATGGGCCTGCCCTGCGCCATAGGAGTTAGACCGGCGTGCTGACCTCTCTGTTGTGCCTAGGTGGGGCTGCGACGTGTTGATCTTCCGAGGCCGAGCATGACACAGGAAAGTGTGCCCGGCCAAATGGGATCGAGCGTGTTGGGTTATGTGGTGCACCCCTGCAGGGAAGTTTATCTATTCAAATAGCCGTGTCCCTCAGTAAAAGGATGACCCGGAGTTGTACCTTGACCTTATGACAACTAGAACCGGATACTTAATAAAACACACCCTTCCAAGTTCCACAGACAACCCGGTGATCTCTTTTCCACAGGGCGACGAGGAGAGGATTGCCGGGTAGGATTATTCTATGCGATGCTACTGGAGATGCTACTTGGAGATGCTACTTGGCGATGCTACTTGGAGGACTTCGGTCTACTCTCTTCTACATGCTTGCAAGACGGAGGCTGCGAGCGTAGTCTTCGACGTGATTAGCTATCCCCTCTTATTACGGCATTCGCAGTTCACCACCGATATGGCCCTTTACACATATACCCATGCATATGTAGTGTAGCTCCTTGCTTGCGAGTACTTTGGATGAGTACTCACGGTTGCTTTCTCCCCTTTTCCCCTTTCCTTTCTTTTTCGGTTGTCGCAACCGGATGCTGGAGCCCAGAGCGAGACGCCACCGTCGGCGGCGACTACTACTGGAGGTGCCTACTACTACGTGCGAGCTGCTTGACGACGACCAGGAGTAGTTTAGGAGGATCGAGGCGGGAGGCTGCGCCTCTTCGTCCAGATCGGTTTGTGCTAGCCTTCTTAAGGCAAACTTGTTTAACTTATGTCCGTACTCGAGATATTGTTGCTTCGGTGACTTCGTCTATGATCGGCGCTTGTATTCGAGCCCTCGAGGCCCCGGCTTGTATTATGATGCTTGTATGACTTATTTATGTTTTTAGAGTTGTGTTGTGATATCTTCCCGTGAGTCCCTGATCTTGATCGTACACGTTTGCGTGCATGATTAGTGTACGACTGAATCGGGGGCGTCACACTCTTTTATTGAATGCTTTCTGGCTTTTCTGCTCCCTCTGTGAGGCTTTGGCCACCTGTTGCTCTACTGCCCATTCGGCCTTAGCAGCTTCAAAGTCTGCCCATGTAGGTGTGAGGTCGTAAGCGGTGATGAACTTGGTTCAGCGGGATGCCATCGCTCCCTTACCATTTTGTGTGCGGTAGTGGGCGGCGAGGAACTCTGCACGGCGGGATGCCATTGCTTCCTTACCAGTTAGTGTGCGGCGCAGTGGCATGAACAATGCTTGGAGAGAGCTCTCGGGCGGAGTGGACGGACAACCGTATAGTGCATTGGTTTGTCAAGAGCTCAAGGACAGACGATCAAGGAGATTTGGATTCTCCTTCAATCCTTGACATTTATTACCACACACGGTTAATTTCCGTAGCCTCTGGAAGCTGTGTGCGCTGACCCTATTGTGGTTTGCTTTCTGATTGGCCGCCACCCCAGCCATGCAGATCGCGCGTGTGCGCCGTGATCGAACGACATTCCACGTCCCTA
Source organism: Aegilops speltoides (assembly GCA_021437245.1). NCBI lineage: Eukaryota > Viridiplantae > Streptophyta > Magnoliopsida > Poales > Poaceae > Aegilops > Aegilops speltoides. Next base: position 199,779,930 of record CM038142.1, on the reverse strand, counting down.
TCATCACACATGTGTAGCTGTAGCTGGGATTTGATGTTTCTGCACTACTACTTCCATCCAGGTTTATTGGTCCTGTCACATTTTGCGCTAAATTTTGAATTTAGATTTATCTAACAAAATGTTGATGCATGTAACTACAAATAATATAACTAGAAACCATGTTTAAATACGAATACAACAATATAATTTTTGGTCATGCATTATTATTTTCTTAGTTCAATCTATGGTCAAAGTTTGGCACAAAATACTAAGGGGGCAAATAAACAAGGATGATTGTAGTAAATTCCTACAAAATGCACATAATGGCCTAAACATGCTAAATGAACCTGGAAAAGTGCAACAAATCTTCAAGTCATCAAGTCAAGAAACAAAAATCTTCAAGTCATCAAGTCAAGTTAACAAAATCTTCAAGTCGTTGAATCCGCTTCTTTAAGAAAACTTACTGTACCAGCAATACTTCTACCACGCTTGAAGACTCCACGACATTACAGAAGTCATATCACTCAAAACCCACTAGGGCATCTAGCCCGCCAAACGCGCGGGAAAGCCCTGCCCTCGCCAATTTATTCTGGATTTCTATCGATCGGTCGCGCGAACAAGCGAAAGAAAAGAGTAGAAAATGTTACACTTTGCAAGTTGAAAAGGAAAAGGCGGCACACTTAAAGCATGCCTGTCCCATTCACGTCGCACCACCGACCGTCGGTCTGGCACGCTGCTTCCCAAAGGGATATGCGTTGTCTTGCATTTTCACTGACATGTAGGACTACAATTGAATAAACTGATGATAGCCGAAATCTGATCGCCTCCTTGGGAGGTTCAACAGTTCGTACTCATGCGAACCTTGCACTTGACTATTCGCCTCTTCGGAAGGTCCAACAAGGATGATACTAATGTACAAGATGCTTTTGAGAATCTGACACCGAATGAACTGCTGCACGTCCATCGTAAGGGCAAGGGAGGGGGAAAGGGAGAGGGCGTTGTAGTCAAAACCCTCTCCTCGTCCTGCAAGCCACCGCGCGCGTGGGCAGGGAGAGGGTGTAATCGTATGTAGTAAGCAATCTTCTCCTCGTCCTGCGAGCCACCACACATGGGCGACGGAGAGGGCGTAGTAAGCAAGCTTCTCCTCGTTCTGCGAGTTGACGGGACACATCAAAGTAGTACTAGTAAAAAAAGTAGTACTAGTCCATACTGCGTCCTTTCCCTTTAATATGGCTTAATTGGAAATGAGAAAAATACACTTGCAGTCAACGTATGTGACAATACACTCACTACGGTCACTATATAGTTTTTGGGTGATTATACGGCCACTAGCTCACCGTAGATCACCGTATTTTACCCTGCTTACTGGCCACATAGTTGACGTGGTAGTTTGTTGACTAGTTAAATTGTCACCTGGTTTCAGGGTTCCACATGTCCGTTGGCGGAGCAAAGAAATCAGTTAGTACCTATTAGCTATTACACTGGCTATAAATGACATGGCAACATGTTATAGCCAACAGCTGGCTTTATTATTATCCATGCTCTAAAAGAGCACTGACATTATACCACCCGATTTCCTTACTCGTCCACGATATCAGAAAGAATACTTTCATTCGCCGACATGTGGGACGTAGACCATCGTAGTCCACTTGCCATGCACCAAAATTAGAGAGCATCACACAGTAATGCAGGGGACACGCACATCAGTCCTAGTGCCATAGTAATAAATGAGTAATGAGCCGTCAAATCGCAAGCCCAACCTTTCCCACTGTAAGTTGCTCGGACGAAGGAACCATCATGACTTCGTTGAATCCAATTCTTCAAGAAAGAACCAGCAATACTGCTACCACACGCGAAGACTAGACGCCATTGTAGCACATAAGATCACTGCAACCCACTAGGCCAAACTAGCCCACCTAAATCTAGGAATTGTACATCCCTGTACTGCTACGATTTTGTAGAAGACTAGAAAGAAATGGAGGGCCTTTCTCTCTCTAGATCTCTCTCCATCCCACAACCCCTTTCTAGCACACGCATACACTCTCTGTAGCCACTCCGAAAGTATGACGTCTACACATTCAGGCGTCCAGGAAAAAAATTACACATTCACGCATGTTACAAATATGTGCCAATTTTGTTCTAAATGTTTGCTATTAATGTGAATGTATTCGTGCGCTAACTCTTTGAGTTTCATGTGAATTAATGTAGAATTGTGGACTATTTTTCTGATAGAATTTTAGGAGCTTGGGCTATTGGCTGATCGACCACCAGAGCTATAAGCGTACCATGAGCTCATCAACACCAATGTTTCACTTTGGTGGGTGTTTGTAAGTACTATAGCTCACAGAGTAGCTAGCCTACTAATACAGCGCGGAATCAATTGAGGTTTGACACCAAGAATCATCAAACCATTTTTCATCAAACAAGTCCTACTTATAAGATAAATAGTTCAAACTTACATCTAACCACTCATGCCATATTTACATCAAAAGTTGGTGAGGATACATCTGTTTCCATAACTCGGAGAGGGTTCGCATGATTCACTATCATAGAAAAGTAGAAAGTACCGCCAACACAAGATAGTGCCCTAGCCCCAAGATGGTTTGTTAACACACATTGTTCTGGCAATTAAGCACAATGCAAACTACGTTGAAAGATTAGCACGACCAATTATTTCTTGTCATCGATCTCTAGGGCAATGTCCACAGGATGGAGAGTCACATGGGAATCGATCTCTAGGGTGATGTCCATAGGACGGAGAGCGGCATGGGAATCGATCTCTTGGGCGATTTCCACAGGACGGACAGCGGCATGGGAATCGATCTGTGGGGCGATGTCCATAGGATGGACCATGACATCGGAATCATCAAGGACGTCCACCATGACCTGCACAACCCTAACATATTAGCAAGAAAGTTGCAAATAATCAAAAACCACAACTATGGTAAGCCATTTCTTACCTTGTGCAGCTCAGCGGGGGATCCTGTCTCCTCTAAAGGGTCCATCGCCTTGCCTGGGAAATACTGCTTCTCAATGGAGATTATCTCCTCAAACCTTGCCTTGAGCCTCTCATAGGTGGCCATTAGAGTTTCTGGGGTAGGTACGGTGGGGACCTTGCCGTTCTTCTAGCTTTCTTTGTTCATGAGTTCATACGATAACGTCGTCGACTCTTTGTCCAGTGCTTGGTTCTTCGAGTACTTCATCTCCACGGGTTGGCCCGCAGAAATTGCCAACTCGTTGGTCGGTGCTTTCTTCATGGCGATCTCTTTCTCGAGTGGGTTGTCCGCCGGCAACTCTTTGCCTAGTGTTCCAGGATCCATCGATAAATTTACAAACAAAAAGCAATCAAAAGGAAACCACAATCGCAATCAAAACAGGAAAAGAATAGGCAATGAGAATCGGTCGGTGCTTCACAAAAAGAAGATTCTTGAAATGAAAATAGAGTAGCATCACTAATTCGCCCACCTTTACTTCATCGGTACAAAATAAAAATGGTAGAAGTGAGTAGCCTGGAGTGAGGTTTTCTTCAAGATAGGGGAGAAAGGGCTTCAACTAGCATTCCAGTGAAATGATGGTTGATCATCTCGTCTAACTTCGGGGTCACTTTACCACTGCTGGTAAAGGTGTTGCTTTTGTGATATGACGGGTCATGATGGCCACACCAGGGTGACTGGTGAGTCTTGACTGCAGCACTTTGCTGTGATTTGGTGGACAATATGCGTTCTCGGATGCTTGATGTCCCATAGGTCTGTGAAAAAATGTACAAGAGCTAGTATAATACTCCCTCCTTTCCGGTTTACAGGGCTCATCTCAAAAAAATTGCTTTTCTATTTTATAAGTCTCAATTCTACTTTACCATCACATGTTCAGATTTCAAGGTGTATTAAATCACTGCATGCAAGGATGAAGAAAAAACTCACCAATGCATGTAGAAGTTCATGGTCATTCAGTGTTCATGCATGCAGTGTAATTAATGCATCGGTATACAATTTTTTTAAAGAAAAACGAGAGTACCAAGTAAGTACTTTTGCACACTAAGAAATTAATTCCACCATTTATCATCTACCTTGGTTGAAGAGATTTTCAAATTAAGCCCTATAAACCAGAAAGGAGGGAGTAGAACCTAGTCAGCTGGCTATAAGCCATTTCACATCAAAATCCCATCTGGAAGAGAGAGAAGGGTGGAGAAAGACTGAAGCTGACGCTTCACTTAGGCTAGTCATAGTGGGGCGTAACTTGGACTAGTAACATATGTTACTAGTCTATGTTACTACTTCCTCCGTCTGGGTTTATTAGGCCTAAAGACAACTCCTCTTGGACCAAGAGACAAAGTAATTTGCTCACAGTAATTCTTTCATTTCACTCCCAATGCACTCTCTCACATGCATGCAGCCAATTAAAAAGCATGCATGAATGTATTAATTCCCTGGCCATGGCATCAACAACAATGGCTTTCAATGCAACCAATGAAGTGGTTGCATGCATACACCTTTCCAAAGGGAGGCCTTATAAAAATGGACATGCTTGTGATGTTGTGAGACCTAATCAACCCGGACGAAGGGAGTAACATAAGTGTGATATCATGCAAGACATCATTTATTAAGATGTAGACTCATTTTGCCTTCAGATGCGTTATATTATAGTAACATATTATGTTACTCTAAATACCTCTCTCCTCATTAACCACATGCCACATAAGCAAACTTTTCCTGGGGTGTGTTATGTTACTTGTACTAAGGTATTCCCACTAGGACCAGCCTTCGCGGGGCTGTAGCGCGCAACACGAGAGAGAAAGAGTTGCATGTAGCCCTTTAATTAAAAGCAAATGTTGCCTTCTCCCTCCAATCAGGTGCTCTCCCCTCCTTCCCCATGCATGTAAATATTGATTACTAATATAGTCAGCTTAGCAGCTCCTCTACGGCCTGCCTATTTTTATTGTGAAGTTTACAAGTGACATGGCACCAGTATAGAGTCGTGGGCTTGTTCGCAAATTTTACGAGCCGGTGGTTGTTCACTCAATTGAGGGCCTATTACCATACGTGAACAATAGAAAGTGCGACATGTCACAGCAACGGGTGGATTAACGAGCTGCTCCGCTCGTTAAGCTCGTGCTCGTCAAGGCTTGGCTCATTAAGCTCGGTAAAATTAACGAGCAAATAACCCTGCTCAGCTCGGTTCATTTCAAGCTCATTAAGCCCGTGAGCGTTTGTTAAGAACTTTGTCATGTTAGATGAAACATGGGTTGTATTGTTAATAAAAACTTAGCGTGAAACTTGTTAGCTCATTCGTTAAGCTCGTTAAGAAGTGATGATTGGCTTTGTCCATTAAGAAGCGACCCACGAGCATAACAAGCCGAAATATAGAGGGATCATTAAGCTCGCGAGCAATGAGCTTTTGGTCCATCCCTAATAGGTGGGTACCTATCTAAAAAACAATCAACAAAGTCAAAAACAAATGGCAACCTGGCATGTACACAACTTTAAATAATTGTTTTAATGGAGTGAAAAAAGAAAACTACCCCACTTTACGTATATATATATATATATTTATATGTATATATATATATATATATATAGGCATGAGCCTCCGCGCTTGCTTGCTAGGGTTGCTCTATTCACACAATCTCATCCTGGCCAGATCTAAACAAGAAAGTGGTGGTAACACTATCTTTCTATCCTCACTGCCGCTTACATATCCAGACATATCCTCTCCGCTGGTGAAGGGGAGGAGGGGCAGCGTTTAGGCTATCGTCGACATCGAGGGAGGAGACCCACTGCCGGCCGCACCGTTATCTCTGGCTGAGCGCCGGCGCGGGAGGTCCTCCAATCCCTTCGTCACTGCCCTAGTGTGAGCAGATCCGGCCTCCCGCCGCCCACCTACCCACACCCTGACGACCTTCAAGTATATCTTCCTTCGAAACCAGCCTAGCTCTACTTCCCTAGCTTGCCATGTCATTGCATGTCCATAATTTTCTACCTCTCAGCCCCCCTCGTAGCTAGGCTCGATTGGATGGTCCAACGCCACCTAATTATTTTCTATGGTTAGATGTAAAGCTACTTCATGGAGTCGAATCTTGTACTTAGTTGAAATAGGAGATATAGGGGGGAAAGTTAGTTAGTATGTACATTGGACTTGGTACAAACAGGAAAGAAAGGGGGTGAAAGTAGTACGGACTGGCCATCCAACCGGTCTCTTTGCCGAAAAGGGAAATATAGGGGAAACCGCTGTAGACAGTGGTATGACCAGGACTAGATTTGCTATGCACACATACGAATAGGTGGCAAAAGTGAACAAAAATGGGACCAACCCAGATATGTTGCTTTGGATGTTTGTTTATCGGAGCAACAAACTCCAAATCACCACTTTATGCCCTGGTTTAGGTACATGGTGCTTGAGTGCTGGTGCACCCACTATCCCATGCCCTTATAGTAAATATTTAGTTGTTCTTAATTTAATTCCCCGGGTAAAATGAAGCCATGTTACTGTTATAAGTCACGGTAAGTTCAAACAATTGTTTTTCCAGTAATTGTTTGAGAATCTGATTGTTTCCTCTGTAGCTTTTTGTACAAACAGGGATATCCATTTCACCTTGTTGCTATTGCGATCTTTTGGTGCACTGCACAAAACTTCAGTTTAGGAAGACTTCCTCCGTTTAAACTGTCGACAGGGCTACTCCATGTAAAATCCCATTGAATGGGTAAGTTCTCTAACCGTTAAGTACTGTCTTACTCATTGAGATGCATTAGCTGAATCCCCTGGTTGCTTTCTAAATAGTCATGGTGGCAAATAATCGAGAACATTAACTGCCAGCCCCGCAGCCAAAGGACCACGATCGTAATGAGGACCCCAGATTCCATGAGGATCTAGACATATTTGTAGAGTTCGAAAACGGAGTCTACTATCAGGCGAGCCTTGACGGCTCGGAGGTAGCTATTGTATCAACTATCCTTTCATGAAGGTAAGTATTCGGAAATTGTATTCTCAGGGAAGAGAGATACCTCTGGTCATTTCTTATCATCCTCATTGGACCATGTTTCGCAGGATCGTCGCTCAGTGAGCCGTACCCAGGGACGGGTGACCAAGAGAATGTTAGCACCTTCACGAAAGGGTTGTGCAAAATTAAAGGAAGTCGGAAGCACCACTAAACCTAATCCATAGCCAAAAAGGTATATTCCTCCTATTTCATAGTCAGGCGTGAGGCCGGATTGTCATTCGCATCCTCCTTCTATCATCGCAGGAGGCGTATACAGCAAATTGTGAACAAGACCCCAGCCAGCCGAGTCGCAGCCAATAAGGCGCCTAAGACATCAACTAGGACGAGGGAACATGCTGATGCGACACAGAATCATTTGCCTCACGGAGAGCCGGATGAGACGTTCGTCACTAACTCCGAAGTTGAGAGTGCGATGAAACATCGTTACTTGAAAGAAGCCTTGCGCGCCCCTGCCTTAACGGAGCCAGAGTTTACCGCCCTAAGCACGGTAGGAGCATATATCCGAGCTACCCAGGATGGATTCACAGGTGTTGGTCACCTGTTCTCAAAGGATATGCAGGTACAAATTTATACAAACTTAGTAGATAGATAGTAGTAGGCCCCGAGACTTAAAGCGGGTGAACAAAGCCGATTTCAGGATTGTTTGATGTTCGCAGGTTCTCAAGGAGAAGAACAGTGCATTATCTCAGGAGCTTGACACAAGCTGGACAGAGCTAAATGCCGCTGTTTCCGAGCTTGAAGAAATGAAGAGTGACCCAATGTACTTTGGCAAAGATAAAAAAACTAGAAGAAGAAGTGAAGAAGCCAGATGAAGAGATAAAGAGCTTAAAGGCTCAACTCTTGGAGGCACAATAGGAAACCCAGATGCTGAAGGGAAGCATATTCGCTATGACTTCTGAACCATCCGGATTATTGATGTAATCATATAATGCGGAATGTTATAGTTTAGTTGATACAGGTATGTTGACCTACCGCCCTAAAGAGGAAGTTTCCGTCCTGCAAAGCGACGTTCTCAAGGAGCTGGCAAAGTTGCACGAGCATGCCCGGAAAGCAGCCTTATGGCCTTCCGACATCCCTCCAGAAATTATGGAGGGGTTGGCAGATCTATTCAAGGGTGCCCAGCGTTGCTTCGAGTTGCGGAAGCCGTCTGCATGCCGTGAAGGCGCTCGAGAGGCATGGGCCATGGTGAAGACATGCTATACCGGTCTTTATCCGAACCATAGAGACTTAGGGAAGAGCACCATCTACTGCTTCGTGTGTTACTCTTGCGCTCCATTCGGCGGCCGCAACGTCCCCTACAGCCACTCCCTCCTGCGCTCCATTCGGCGGGTGCTATTGAAATTTGGGGAGCGCACTCTCGCGAGTGCTAGCAGTGACGACTTCACCGACGACGACTTCTTCCCTGACCTCGGCAACCTCTTCTTCAATGACATGGGTGACAACCTCAATGCCAACAGTGCTGCTCCCATTGCACAATATGTGTTTTTGTCCTTCCTATTTGAAATCGTGGTAGAATTCAAGTTTCTAGTCTGTCTCCTAGATTCTATCTCTTGATCTGTATGCTAGTCCACATGATTAGTTTAATCTCTGTTATAGTCATCATGGTTTATTGTGTGCTTATTCGGACTAAATCTCGTAGTAACTTGCTCATATATTCAACTGGCGCAACATTCCCTACAGCCACTCCAGTTTCATGGATGGCCTAGTCGATGCCTCCAAGGATCCCTTCGTCTACTGCTATGAGTGCCCAATGCCGTTTTGGGGCTCGCCGGCGGACATCGTGCATCACCTCACGCAGGCGTGTGGCGATCACTACTGGCCTTTGGTGAAGAACATCAAGTACGAGACGTGATACCCGTTCACTGTGCTGGAGTCACTGGAGGATCACCGCTGCCTGCTAGTCTCGGAGGAGGACAGCAGTGTCTTCCTCTTGATCGTGGGCACCGGCGAGGCCCGCGCAGGCCACCACCCCGTCTTTGTAGTGTGCGTCAGGGGCGACACCACTGACGCTAACACTGACATGAGGCCGATGTACGGGTTCGTGCTCACTGTTACTGCCCCTCAGAGGTACATGGGCGCCCACACCGGCTCCATCATGCTGACTAGGACTGTGCCGAGCTGGGACCTTCCCGCCGATGTGGACATGGAAGACGCATTGTATTATTTTTCCCCCGGGATGGTGCACGGGGACTCCAAGGAGGTTTGCCTAGACATATGCATTACCAAGTTAAATGTTGATCATTAGTCTTCGCTCAATGTAATCCGCTGTCTAAGCATGTAGAGACTTCCATGCATGATATTGCTCTATTCGAGTATCGCGCATGAATAAAAGTGTATCCATTTATGGTTTAGTCTAGAATCTTCCATGTATGAATTTTTTCTACAGTACTGGTGAAAGACTTATGATGAACCATTTCTTACATCTCCTCTAGCCCCTTCCAAGTCATCCTGATTTAATCCCTCCATCTAGGTGTATAAGGGCATGGTTAATACTTAATAGTATATCCAACTGTTGACTATAAAAAGTGCCATGTCATCTGTAGCCAACATGTATAACAATCGATACTTAAAAACTAATTCTTAAAGACCATTTCTTGCAAAGCACAATAAGTGTTATTTCTTCACAAGTTTTGGATGTTGGTTGAACAGTTGAATGCTTTTGTTTGCAAAAGATAATTTCTTATCTATTTCACCCGAATGTTTGTGAGCTCTAGAGATGAAATAATATCCAAAGAAACCTATCGATGCCCGTTACACATGAGATGACCCCCACCTCCTTTGTCAAAATAAACAACTCCCTGATCAATGCATTTCACTCTTCCGTGCAACGCACGGGCACCTTACTATAGATTAGTGCGACCAAAAATTGAACTATCATTATATACAGTACGATAAATGTTGATGCATGTCACCTAAGATTATATAATTGAAAACTATGTTCAAATACGAATCCAACAATATAGTTTTTCTTGACATGCACTAACATTTTGTTAGTTAAATCTTCAGTCAAATTCAATGGGGGACTAATAAACCACGACCGATGTAATACTAGTGTAGAGGGCGGCGCTGCATGGGAGTCTCACCCCGCTCGTGGTGCGGCAGTAAAGTCATCATATCACAAAACCCAACCACTCCCAGTAATAAGTGGCCTGGTAAAATAAACGGACAAGTAACCATCACATCCCTCCGTCTTTTTTGAATTTCATCTCCCTGCATTTACTTTCTCCGGTTCATCTCGCACACTCGATCCCTAGCTACTACTCCTAGTATCCCTAGCTACCACTCCTAGGGCCAGTTCTTTTGGCGGCTTAAATAATAAGCCGTCTCTTCCCTAGCTTTTCCCATAAGACTAGTCACAGTGGACAGTAACATTAAGGCGCCTCACTCATTTATTTGGGCTTCTAAACTACTACTAGTACCTCCGTCCTGGTTCATTCGTCACCATTGTAATTTGTGCTAAATTTTGACCAAACATTTAACTGATAAAATGTTAGTGCATGTGACATGCACAAACATTTCATTAGTTAAATTTATGATCAAAATTTGACACAGGTTACAATGGGGTCCAATAAACTAGGACGGAGGTAGTAATAGGGGATTACTAATCTAGAAGCCTAAAATAAGTGGCCCCTAGTACTCCTACTAGTAGTAGTACTCAAGTCAGAATCCCAATTGCATGGCACAACTTGTTAGGCAAAAAATTTGATACATGGCGTAGGAAGCGGTTTGGGAATTTGCATGCCTTTCCGACCAGTGAGATACTCCGTACAAAGACGATAGAGAAATAACCACAGAGAAGGAATCTAAAAGTAAACAATTAAACAAGCATGTTTGCATTTGTTTTGCATTGAATCGTTTCACAAGCTTGACTAGTGATGTTTTTCTACTTTTACAAAAACCGCATCGTAATGTTAAAACGTGCATTTGCATGTACATAAGTAATAATAGTACTCCCTCCATCTAGGTGTATAAGTATTCCCTTCTTCTTGGTCATGGTGCACAACAAAAGATGACTTATTCACCTGGACGGAGGGAGTAGCACAGTCTGCAAGCATATATAGAGAGAGACGTGTAGTGTGATAGTATATAGTAAAGTTTGTGCTATATGCACGTACTTACAAAATGCGTACGGATACACAAGGTTTTCAAACTTACCCTTTTACATACTTAATTAAGTATGCTAATAATTCCCAAACGTTCAGGATTTATCCTTTGCATCCCAAAACTAATGAGATCGCCTTATGAAACTAAATTATACTCCTACTAAAAGCAACGACGCTCGCAGGAGCACTTGCGGCGCGCCACGGGTGCCCTGGTGCGTGGTCGTTTCCCAGCGCGCCGACACAACGCCTCTTCCTCGGCCTCGCAACTCGCATGTGCTGATTGGCGGCTTGCGAGCGGACGAGCGCGATCTCACCGGTGTGGTGATCCGGTGCCAACAGGTACTCCTCCTCGCTGGAAGCGTGCACCCGATCCACATACCGCCAAGCATAGATGAGGCACTTGGGCCCGACTGCACTCAGGTCTTTGGCACGGGCGTCCTCCACCACCCTCTCGGCCCTCGCATGAGCCTTCTGCCAAAGAGCCAATTCCTGACTCTCTCAGGCGCGACATAGACCTGCCAGGCAGCTTGCCCCGTGGCACGCTTCTCTTCCTCGGCCTTCTTCTATGCCTCTATTTAGGCGTGCTCTGCCGGAGGCAAAGCCTCCCACAAGGCGACATCCATTTCTTTCCAAAGCTCCTCAAGACTGGGGGGCGCGGCGGGGGCGCAACATTCTCCTCGTAGTGGGGAGCCAACGCGTCCTCCGACGCACGTGCTGGCAAGATAGGGAATGTCAAGGTGTCCACCTCTACGCGTCGTGGCGTGGAGTGCAACACCGACGCGTCCACCTCGACTAGTGGCGGAGAGGAATGGAATGGTGACGCGTGACCATCTGCGCGGTGCAGCGAGGGGCGCCTAGGGCTTGGGAGGGCTGATGCCATGGTGGTCGACGTGAGAGGGAGGGGAAGGAGATAGCGATGAACGTGAGCGTTCTTCTGAATTCCGTGGGAGGCGTAGTATTTATAGCGAGCAATGGCACACCTACGTAAGATATGGACTGAGCTGCACTGACTTAACTGTAGGTCCAGTTGCATCACTGGCATGTGGGCCAGACCCCTGTTGGGCCCATATGTCAGTGACCCAATGCACCTGCAGTTTAGTAACTGAAGTAGAGTCCCGTAAGATATGTTGCGTGATTAACGTAACAGGTACGTGGGCATATTTTTTGGAGTAAATTATGGGGGAGGGAAGGGGTGGAAATATTGCTGGTCATAACGGATTGGACGAGCGCCGGGGAAGGAGAGTCATGCATGCAGATTTTTTCCACACGGGGTGGAGTGGTGGGACCGCCGGAGGGAGAAGGAGAGTCAAGCAGGCATATTGTTTTCACACATGGAGAGGAAAAGATTTGGAGACGAATGGGCTTCCTGCAGGTATGGGGAATAGTGCATAATAAGTCATCTTGCATGTCGGGCTAGGTATAGTCTCAAGTCATTAAAAACATACACGCCCCACATATGTTCATATTTCAAGGTGCACTAAATTATTACATGCGATGATTAAGGCTGGCCATAATGGTGGTATCTTAGCTGGTATCATGCGCACGGGATAGCAAACATGCTGATGTGGCAAAGAATTAAAGAAGAGAGGGGGTTAGAGTAACTAGTGTTCATGCATGCATGCGATGTGATAATGCATTGGTAAACACATTGTTTGTGAAGAACGACAGCATTAGTTGAGTACTTTTGCAGACTACGAAAACTACCACCGCCTCTATCTTGGTAAGAGTAGGTGAAATTTTTTAATCGAGCCCTTTAAACTAGAAGGGAGGTAGTAGTACTCTAATAGCTAACCTTGTTGTGATAGCTAGATAGGACATGGCACGCACCTGGATAGAGGAACTAGTCTGCATTGTGCATTTAAGTTTTGTCTGAAGTCAATGTACCTCTACTTTGACCAAACTTATAGAAAAATGTATCAACATTCACAATGTCAAATCAATATTTTTATACTCATTATAAAACATAGTTCTTATACTCATTATAATCAGTATTGTAGATATTGATATTTTTAGTATAAATTTGGTCAAACACTTTGCAAACGGTTGATGGAAGTAAAAAGGACCAGCGGGAGTATCATGCATGCGGAGTAGGCAAAAAAATGCTCATTTATAGCCGGTCGAAGTCTCAAAGGGCGCGACCGCGCGAGGGAGGCGAAGGTCGTGGGAGACGCGATAGTTGAAGGAATTAAGTGAAGTTACATCCATGCGCCGGCATGGCATGCGAACAGGCAGAAGCTATACCGTCAGGCCTACGATATGGGTCTAGTAAACATGACATGTAGTGGGTCCCGCATAGTACTCGAGAACTCTTTGGGGGCTTGCAGCCGTTTATCCACCGGGCAAGCCAACAACCCCACGCCGTTCGCACGCCCTAATCATCCCCGTCTTCTAGTAGTACAGTACCTTACAATAGTTCGCTCCCAGTCGTCCCATCCTTTCACATTACACTAGTTCAACTTCTCCTAACCCTCCTCCAAAATCCATGGCCTCCCAAATCTCCATGGTCACCGCTGAGTACCAGGTTAGAGCCATCATCGGCGATGAGTTCATCGTCATCTACACACGTGGATCCGCGATGGTGAAAGCATGCCTTGCTCGCTTCCTACGCATGTTCAACAGTTCAAAGGATGAGTGGGTCGCTGGGCTGGATGTTGAGTACACCACAGTCCTGGAAAGAGAGAAGATTCTAAAGGAGGCAGAGAAGAAGATGCCCGCCATGATCCAGGTTTGCATACATAACGTGTGCTTGGTCTAACACATATGCCATGCCGACGTTGAGTGCCAGGATTTTAAGAACTTCCTCAAGGACGAAAGAGTGAAATTCGTTACTGTAGACTTTAGGAACGACAGAGATGTCCTCGGTCGGATAGGCCTCGTTGTAGGCCAACCCTTCGATCTCTAGAAGGCAAGCCGGGTGTCCTCCTTTCAGCCTTCAATGCTAACCCAGGCAGCAGCCATGATTGATCCTTCGTACGCTAAACTGAAGAAACATCACCACAAGTTTCACCATGCACGGGAGTCAAAGACATTAGATGAAGATCACATCCTATACGCAGCAATGGATGACTACCTTTGTTTAAATATCTACAAGGGTTGGATGAAGAAGCAGAGCCCAATGTCCGATTCAAGCAAAGAAGCGTCGGCGAATAGGAAGAGGAAGAGGGACGAGGACGAAGTCGAGGACGTGGACACGGACTCCGAGTAAGGTGGCAGTGTCGTCGCTCATGTTGGTTATACTGCAGTGTCGAGCGGACCAGTTGCTTAGTTTATTTCAGGGTGTGTTGTGCTGAGCCCCCAACAGAACTATGTTTATGTTCTTTCTCGTTATTTGAACTTTATGTTCTTTCTCGTTATTTGAACTCTTTAGTACGTACAGTAGTACTAGTACTATGTCTTACTAGTAGAATGCCTGTACGTTGCTACGGGCCACAATGCATATAAATGAAACAAACAAATGGTTAAGATCGTCTCTAAGGTCGAGGCTCATTTCACTATCATACGTCTATGTGTGTTCAGACACCAAACTGGCGCCCAGACTTCCCAAAATCCAACTATCTGGACAACCCGAACTCCTCCAAATCTAGCTCATATGTTCTGGAGAAATGTGGTTGACTGGACAATCCGTCACATTATGTCCAACACGCGGTATCACAAAAACCGCACCTCACATTGCACCCTTTCATTTTCCTGTCAGACCCTCCCCTTCCCACTCAGTTTCCTGTCGTAGTTGGACATTTCTCGCTGGAGCCCTCTCCTTTAAAACTGGATGACACCCACCGGACATTGTCATGGTGCCCTATCTTCTTCACACTGTACCTCCCCGCGGACTGACAAGGAATCTTTCGCCAACCACCCCACTCTACACCCTGACCCCTCCCCCCGTGTTCATGCTGTTTAGCCACAACCATCAAGGGGGAAGAGGCGTACGCCGCCCATGAAGACCCTTGAGCCATTACCACGAAACAAAAATATGATGTCCGTCGTGGGGCATGCAACTGATACGCCGTCATGTCCGCTATTAACTCTTTGAAGTTTGGAACAACCAACCAATGCATTTATCTTTCTATCCTAACCAAAGAATTTGACTTGATGAAAAATTTATATGAACCGCTCACTCATGCAATTTTCCACATTTTCTAAAGTAAAAAAATATTCCCTATTTTCTATTTTTGGTGAGTAGCTCAGTAATACCATTAGCACCCACATAGTCCTAGTCCCTGAGCTCATCATCATCGTTCCACTGGAACCTGACCTGCTCGACCACTTCAGGCTGCTCATTAATGCACTCACGCTCTTGTTCAGCACACGCAGCGAACGGTCACATCTCTCGGCTCTAGCCTCTACAAGGTTAGGGTTATTTTGAAAAGAGCACTTCTCCATAGAGACATCCTCTTCTTCTTCACCTGTCTCAGAAAATCGCCTCCCTGGTATTATGGCTAGAGCACTTCTCCAAAGCAGCATGAGTGTTGAGCTTGTCGTCTTTTGCAAAATCATGCTAACACCATCCGTCATCAGGCATTTGCTACTATTCAGAGATGTTATCCCCAAATATTTGGGCTTTTTTGGAGATGCGGTAGGAAGGAAGGCTGGAACCTAATTTTGTTCTAGCAGGATATCTTTGTAGTAGTGTAGTAAATGTACAGTCCGTGTATACATAGTCTGGTAAGACTTTACTTGTCAAACTTGGAAATATCAAGCATATTAATACACATTAAAATTACTCCCTCTGTAAGAAATATAATGTTCAGTATACGTAAATCTTGCTACTCTCAGAACTACCGAAGTAGATTCTTGGGTTTATCAACAGGTATGCGCAAGGAGCTCTACACCAAAAATCCAAAACTACTTCCAGGTCTTGTACTCTCAAGCATTTGAAACTTCATTTCAAACTTCATGACTATAGTGTAAAGTTTCTTACATAGTTCACCATGTAGCTGCACAAATAATCAAATAACAATCCAAATGAATAACCAATGCTGATATGCCATATTATTGAATATAAGCAAAGTATTTCCAACAACGGAGTCATAGGTGGGGGACCCGACCCCGCGTCGCTTAGCTCGGGCGACCCGGGGGCACCACGCACGCCGCTGGCAGATCCCTCCCGTGCGTTTCCTCTCTTCCGCAGCTGCCACTGGCCTCGCCGCGGTGGACGCGCAAGTGTCCATGCACCTATGGTCATCGTTGTCGTGGCGACTCCCGTCGTGCTCGGCAGTTACCAGTAACGCCCCAGACTTAATGTACTTTAACCTCTCCAATACGTGGGCTGGCTGGGGTCCTGGCGCACTCTATATAAGCCACCCCCCTCCACAGATAGAGGGGTTCGCACTCTTGTAATACCCATATTTATAATCCACTCGACCGCCTCAGGGCTCCGAGACGTAGGGCTGTTACTTCCTCCGAGAAGGGCCTGAACTCGTACATCGTTTGTCTTCACAACTACTCCATAGCTAGGACATCGCCTCTCCTTACCTACCCCTTATTCTACTGTCAGACTTAGAACCACGACAGTTGGCGCCCACCGTGGGGCAGGTGTTTTAGCGATTTGTGGAGGAGTTGCAGTACTTCCGAGTACCTTCATCATGATGACCGCTGGAGTTTTGGTTGAGGGGCGCGAGATCCGTCTCGGTGCTCTCACCTTTGTCGCCGACGACTCCGCATGGCTCCAGGAGGCTCCACTTGACGTCGAGGCGCTCCCCGTTCGCGGGGCGACACACTTTCGCGCATGTGTTCGCGGCGTTCTGCTGCGGCAACCGTCGACCCGTATTGGTCGACTCCCTATCGATCGCCCGATCTCCCACCACCAAAGCGTTCGGTCGATCGAGGCTCCAGCGATGGGTGAAACACGCGGTGGCTCGCCAGACAGCCACCGCCCATGTCACGGCCATTGAGCCCGACGAATCCCTCTACGGCCTGTTCGATCTGTCCGACCGGCTCCGTGAAATCGCATCCGAGTGTGACAACGGTGATCCAAATGCGGAGATCCTCATGGTCGGCGGCCCTCGCGATCCTCGGTTTAGCCCACGGTGGTGGGGCGGCTGGAGGAGGAGACCCGTGCAAACACGAAGAGTACCAGCCCGAGACACTCGACTCTCTGCGAGAGAAGAGCTTCGCCCGCAGAACATGGATGCACTTCATACTCCTATCGCCGGAGAAACCCACGAGGCTCGTGCCTTGGAGGAAGCACGTTTGTAATGTGGCTGAACGCGCTCGCTGGAGAATCTTCAGCGAGCACTCGACGAAGTCTTGCGCAACGAATCCTCGGCCGGTCGATGTCGACTCTTCCCACCGACTCGTATACCGCCGCCAGATTCAAATTTAGCAACAGCAACTCGTATAGCGAGTCTATCCAACCGTCCCGGTCGAAGCTGGAGAGGCTTGCGGCAGATCGAGATTTACTCCGAGCTGCGGGAGACGAAACTCAGCCGTGTCGCGATCAAGCAGCAGATTCACGGTCGATCCGTCGCTGCGAATACCGTCGATCGACTCATAGTCCCAGATCGCCTCCGCGGCGAGAAGGGCGCGACAACCGGCGAGAGCGATATGGAGACCGGACGACAGCGCCGAGTGCCCTTTCCCTCCGAGGAAGGGTCGACGCTCCCAGCGGCAAGATGATGAGCAACGATTCAATGCAGGCGAAGAGTTCCAACGACCCGTGGAACCGAGCTTTGACGTGTGATCCATTATCGTGCAAGGCTTGGTCGACGAACAGAGCCCATCGAGGCGGACCGAGAGGGATGCACCCACCGGCGATCGAGTGCATGTCTCTCGGTCGAGTGTTTTTAGCGAGGGCTATCGAGCATGATGATCCCCCAATTTCAGATTGGCAACAGAAGTCGACAAGTTCATTTGGAGAGTCCAAGCACGAAACTTGGCGAGGATTACCGAGTGGCTGTTCAGATTGGTGGTGGGAATGATGAGGTGGCCATGAAGCATTTGCCCCTCATGTTGGAAGGTTACGCGAGCATGGCTGAATCGGTTACCTCATAGCGATATATATACTTGGGAAGATTTGTCCCGAGTGTTCGTCGGGACTTTTGAAGGACTTGCAAGCGACGCTGGTTTGACAGAGCTGCAAGTTTGTGTGCGAAGACCAATGAAACTCTCCGAGAGTACATTCAGAGGTGGATTACCTTGCACCATCTTGTGGAAAATGTGTCCGACCATCGAGCGGTTTGCGCCTTCAAAGATGGCGTCAAAAGCAGAGAATTGAGTCTCAAGTTTGGTCGAACGGGGACATGACCACGAGTCGAATGATGGAGATTGCTAGCAAATCGCCTAATGGCGAGGAAGAAGACCGACTCGAAGCGGCAAGTACAAGCCAAGTCGATCGGAGAAGGGATTCGATCGAAGCGAAGCGCAAAGCCGAGCCAGCAGCTCTGGAAAGGCCACGGCCGTAACTCGGGGAAGTTCAAGGGAAGCCAAAGGGATCACGGAATCCTAAGAAAGTAAAAGATAAGGAAGGCAATGACGTGATGGATATGCCATGCCATATTCACACGAAGAAAGATGAAGAGGGCAACATCATTTACCCGAAGCACACCACTTGCCGATGTCGACTCTGATCCAAAGCGGTTTCAGGAAAAGCAGGTCTAAGGACAAGGAGAAGGAGCGGACAAGGCGGAGACAAAGAGGACAGTTTGGAAGAATATCCGCATGTCAACTCCACTCGATGATCTTCACGGATGTGGAAAGCAAAAGTCGTGAAAGTCATCAACCGGAGGTGAACATGGTTGCCCAGGTAAAGCCAAGTTATGTGAAGTGGTCCCAGACACCCATCACATTCGACCAATCGATCACTCGACTCACATTGCCACTCTGGGCGGCAGCGTTAGTGGTCGATCCGGTTGTCGAAGGCACTCGATCGACAAAAGTGCTGATGGATGGTGGTAGTGGGCTGAATTTGTTATATGCGGATACATTGAAAGGGATGGGCATTCCGATGTCGATTGGCGCCCGACAATATGAGTTTCCACGAGTCATACCGGGAAGAAGGCCAACTCACTCGGCCAAATAGCCACGGGCGTGGTTTTGGTGATTCCAAGCACTTTCGCAAGGAAAAGTTGACCTTTGAGGTTGTGGATTTTCAGAGTGCATATCATGCCATTTTGGGGAGGCCCGCCTACGCACGATTCATGGCTCGACCATGCTACGTGTACCTCAAACTGAAAATGCCAGGACCCAAGGGAGTGATCACTGTCACCGGCGATCGGAAGAAGGCAGAAGAGTGCTTTCAGAAGGGCTCGAAGATTGCCGACTCCCAAGTGACAGCGGTCGAATTCGACGAATACATGCAAAACGCAGATCCGAGTGATTTGTTACGATCCAAGAAGCCAACCACAGAGTCTGCATTTCAGTCGTCTGGCGAGACAAAGCCAGTCCATATTCATCCGACTGATCCCAATGCAGCCCCGACCCACATCTCCACAACACTCGACCGAAATAGGAAGAAGCGCTCATCCGGTTCCTTCGTGAGAATCGGGACATTTCGCATGGAAGCGGTGACATGCCGTGTTCCTGTGGCTGGCTGAGCATCGCCTCCGAGTCGACAAGTCCATGAAACCGGTTAAAGAGCATCTTGGCGGTCCGCCGTCCAGAAGAGAAAAGCTATTGGTGAAGAAGTGGCTCGACTGTTGGCGGCAGGATTTATTCGAGAGATATACCACTCCGAGTGGCTCGCTAATGTCGTCATGGTTCCCAAGAAGGACAACTCACTCCGCATGTGCATTGATTTTAAGCACATCAATCAGGCCTGCCTGAAGGATCATTTTCCTCTCCCCCGCATAGATCAAATTGTTGACTCGACCGCGGGATGTGAGAGGTTATCTTTTCTAGATGCATATTCCGGGTATCATCGATCCGTCAGTATGGACCCGATGAAATAAAACAGCTTTCATCACTCCATTGGTGCTATACGCTATATCACCATGCCATTCGGCCTCAAGAATGCGGAGCCACATTTATGCGAATGATTGAAGTGTCTCTCACTCAAATCGGTCGGAATGTGGAAGCGTATATGGATGATATCGTCATTAAGTCGCGAAAAGGTTCCGACCTTCTTGCCGACCTCGCGAAACATTTGCCAACCTCGTAAAGATGCGATATCAAGCTCAATCCGTCAAAGTGCACATTCGGAGTTCCCGGTGGCAAGTTACTCGGTTTTCGTTTCGAGCGAGGAATTGGCGCTAATCCGAGAAGATCGGCACTATTCTCCAATGAAACGCATACATGCGAGTGCATGGCGTCGAAGCTTCTTGGATGCTTGGTCGCATTAAGTCGATTCATCTCGACTCGGTGAAAAGCGTTGCCTCTTTACCGATCGATGAAGAAGGCGACAAGTTGAGTGGACTCGAAGCCGATGCAGCGTTTGCCGAGCTAAAAGCTCGCTCTCCACCCAGCCGGTGCTTGCTGCTCCAATCAGCAAAGAGCCTCTGTTGCTTTATATTGCAGCCACTAGACAAGTTGTCGATCTTGTGCTTCTGATCGGCGGGAAGAGGAAGGAAAGGCCTTCAAAGTTCAGCGCCGGTGTATTATCTGTCTCAAGTCTTGACTCCATCAGCGAGAGATATCCTCATTATCGAAAGCTTGTGTATGGTATATACATGACCACAAAGAAGGTTGCTCACTATTTCTCTTATCATTCTATCACAGTCGTCAGCGACGCTCCTTTATCAAAGATCCTGCATAACAGAGACGCAACCGGTCGAGTGGCGAAATGGGCGATTGAACTTCTTCCCCTTGATATCAAATTCGAGGCAAAGAAAGCCATTAAGTCCCAGGCTATAGCGAATTTCCTTGCCGAGTGGATTGAACAACAGCAACCGACTGAAGTTCACTCGGAGCATTGGACCATGTTCTTCGACGGCTCCAAGATCTTGAATGGTTACAGTCTTTGGGGTCGTTCTAGTTTCCCCGGAGGAGATAAGCTTAGGTATGTGCTCCAGATTCACTTTGATTCCTCCAACAATGAGGCAGAGTCTGAGGCCCTCTTATATGGATTGTGCATGGCCATCTCACTCGGCGTCCGTCGCTTTGATGGTCTATGGCGACTCAGATCTAGTGGTCGATCAAGTGATGAAGGAGTGGGGCGTGAAGCCCGCTATGATGGATCTTGCAATGCAGTGAGGAAGCTGGAAAAGAAGTTCGAGGTTGGAACTCCATCACATCCCCGATGAAAAATCAAGCAGCGGATGATCTGGCGAAGATAGGATCCAAAAGAGAAGCCATTCAGTGGTGTGTTTTTGGAACATATACACACTCCGTCGCTTAAAAGATCCTTCACGAGGAAGCTCCACAACCCAAGAGTGCCACGGACCCGACCGAGGTTGAGGTCCGGCGATGGTCGACTTGGTCATGGAAGTTTTAGTGGTCACTCCCGATTGGACAATTCCAT
The DNA here is from genome assembly GCA_021437245.1 of Aegilops speltoides. Taxonomy (NCBI): domain Eukaryota; kingdom Viridiplantae; phylum Streptophyta; class Magnoliopsida; order Poales; family Poaceae; genus Aegilops; species Aegilops speltoides. Next base: position 199,758,461 of record CM038142.1, on the reverse strand, counting down.
ACATCGCATATATTACGAGAAAGGAACTCCCGGAAGATGAGGAAGAGGCTCGGCAGATCGTCCGTCGATCCAAAGCCTTCTTGTTATCCAAGGGCGATTGTATAGAAAAGCACGACGGAGTCGGACAAAATGCATAACGCCGAAGAAGGTCGAGTCATACTCAATGATATCCACTCGGGGACCTGTGGTCACCATCGTCCTCTCGGACCATTGTAGCCAAAGCATACCGAGCCGGATTTCTTGGCCAAGAGCAAATGAGATGGCGAAAGAAATAGTGGACAAGTGTGAAGGATGCGGTTCTACTCCAATATGTCACACAAGCTGCGTCGACCTTGAAGACCATTCCACTCGTCGGCCTTTCGCGGATGGGGTTGGACATGGTCGGTCCCTTGCGAACAGGTCGGAGTGGTTTCACGCATGTCTTGGTAGCGATCGACAAGTTCACCAAGTGGATTGAAGCTAAACCAATCAAAAGTCTTGGCGCTTGATGCTGCTGTTTCCTTCATCGAGAGCCGCGTTCGAGATATGGGGTCCCGCGGCATTATCACGGATAATGGGTCGAACTTTGATTCGGAAGAATTCAAGGATTTCTGTAATGCCCAAGGCACACGAGTCGACTATGCTTCATCGCCATCCACAATGAATGGGCAGCGAGCGAGCCAGCGGATTAATCCTCAAGGTGCGAAGCCCGGTGATCACGAGATCTCAAGCATGCGGCTGGAGCTTGGGTTGACGAACTCCCTTCAGTGCTTTGGGGTTTGCGAACCACACCTAATCGGTCGACTGGGAGAACTCCTTTCTTCCTGGTCTATGGAACCGAAGCAGTCCTACCGAGTGATCTCCATCACAATGCTCCCCGAATTGAACTTTACAATGAGGCAGAAGCTGAGCAAGCGTCGGGATCGATCGACCTCCTAGAAGAGGAAAGGAAATGGCTCGATCCGCTCGACCATTTACCAGCAAGACTTGCATCGCTTGTCACGCCAGAATGTGAGAGGTCGAGCCTTCCAGGAAGGGGATCTGGTCCTTCGAGTGGATCAGCAGAAGCAACATAAGCTCGCTCCCTCCTGGGAAGGGCCCTTCATCGTCACAAAGGTTCTCCACAATGGGGCATATCGTCTCTACAACGTCGAACACAATATCGAAGAGCCCGAGCTTGGAGCGCGGATCTGCTCCACCCGTTTTACACTTAAAGTTTTTCACTCGGAAGAGTTGTAATAAAATATACGTAGTTCATGGGCTTTGAAATAATAGTGTCATAATTCCTTCATAATTTTTGTCACTTTTTATTTTGGTCCAGTAAAATTTACACCGGTGGGTGGCTTAGTCGCGAATCCGTTTAGCCTAAGTTTGTACAAATCCTACCGAGTGGTAAGCGGACTTCCACTCGGAGGCTTAGCTATGAATCCGTTTAGCCTAAGTATCAAAAATCCTACCAAGTGGTAAGCCAGACTTCCACTCGGAGGCTTAGCTGCAGTCCAGTACTCGCCTAAGATATAAAAAATCCTACCGAGTGTTAAGCCAGACTTCCACTCGGAGGCTTAGCTGCAGTCCAGTACTCGCCTAAGATATAGGAAATCCTACCGAGTGGCAAGCCAGACTTCCACTCGGGGGCTTAGCTGCAGCTCAGTGCTCGCCTAAGTTATTAAAAATCCTACCGAGTGGTAAGCCAGACTTCCACTCGGAGGCTTAGCTGCAGCTCAGTGCTCGCCTAAGTTATTAAAAATCCTACCGAGTGATAAACCAGATTTCCACTCGGAGGCTTAGCTGCAGTCCAAGGACTCGCCTAAGTATAATGTGTACTAGTGAGGAAGACGAGGCGCAGGTCGACTGCGACCCTCTCCTCCGAGCTACACCATAAGTAACGTGTGTACCCGCAAGGAGGACGAAGTGCAGGTCGACTGCGATCCTCTCCTCCGAGCTACACCATAAGTATGATGTGCGTTCGCAAGGAAGACGAGGTGCAGGTCGACTGCGACCCTCTCTTCCGAGCTTCGCCACAAATACAATAGAAATCCTACCGAGTGCAGAGCAAACCTCGCACTCGGGGGCTTAGCTGCAGCCAGTGCTGCGCCTAAGATACAAGAAATCCTACAGAGTGAGAGCAAACCTCGCTTTCGGGGCTTAAGCTGCAGCCCAGTGCTGCGCCTAAGGTATAAGAAATCCTACCGAGTTAAGAGCAAACCTCTCACTCGGGGCTTAGCTGCAGCCAGTGCTGCGCCTAAGATATAAAAATCCTACCGAGTGAAGAGCAAACCTCTCACTCGGAGGCTTAGCTGCAGCCAGTGCTCGCCTAAGGAATAAGTCGATTGCAGTGGGCATCTTCTTGTTAACCTGCAAAGGGCAATTCAAGCCAAAAGCAATCATATCCAAACATCCAATCCAAATTTAGGTCGATACCTAAAGGAACCGAGAGTGCTCGGGCACTAAGCACGTTAAGGTTTTATCGGTTACAACTCCACTCGACATACCGAGGCAAATTTAAAGTCAAGGAAAGTTTTTACCCCTCCCGGGAGGGCTGGATGGAACAACGAACTTCGTCAAGGTCAATCCTTCTACGCAATCCGTGTAGCAGCAGCGATGAAAGTCTCCATGAAGGCCCTGAAGTCGTGCTTTTTGGTGTTGGCCACTCGGAGGGCCGCCAGCTTATCTTCGCGGGCATCCTTGCAATGGACTCGTGCCAGACACAGGGGACATCTGCTCCACACCGAGCCGAAGACTTCTTCCACTCTTGCACTCGGTCGGGGCGGCGTTGATCGAGCCACCAATGACTCGAGGTCATTTTGGAGTGTCTCCACAGGCGGAGTGTCGAGTCGATGCGAGATGTAGCAACCTTCGCCTTGAGATAATCCACGACGGCAGCAACACGAGACTCCAGTCGGAAGATGTTCATGGCAGTTTCATCATTCACCGGTGAATTGACAGGGTCAAGGTTCATCTCCAGCTGGCTGGTTTCTTCTTCAAAGTTGCGACAGAACTCTGCAAAGACAAAACACCGAATCAAGAAAATAGTCGACTGAGAACATAACAATTGGAAGAATTGGTCGAGTGAAAAAGATTACCTTCAAGCATAAGGAACAATTTCTTAGCAAGACCACCCAAGAAGCCTTCCAGGTCATTCTTCTTCCCGGTCAACTGGTTGATCCTCTCAGTCAGAGTAGTCTTCTCAGCTTTCAGTCGATCAACATCCTTGGTGGCAATGGCGAGCAGCCTTGATTGGTGTTGTCTGTTCGAGCTTGGTGGTGAGAGGCTAGCTTTTCATCGTGAGCTTGATCTTCTCGCACAGCTCAAGCTCCTTCTTCCTCTGGGCCTCCTTCACCTTGCACGTGAATTACAGCAAAGTCAGGTTCAAGCAAATGAGGGAGAAAAGAGTCGTCAAGTCTCACCAAACATACCTTTGGTCTCCTCCTTTGCCTTCGTCGATTCTCCCGCACTAACTTCAAGTCCAACTCGAGCTGAATATGCTTCGCTCCGATTCGATATAGCGTCGCCAAGATCGCGGATTTCTCTGAGAGTCAATCGACAAAATGTCGAGATGATCCACTTCCGAGTGCATAAAGAAAAATGATGCGTTTCTAAGACTACGATCGAATGCAAGCATTCGACCGTAGTCTCGAGGACTACACCGGTGGGTGCACTCAGCGTGCCCCCGGTCTTATTCAAACGAGTCGACCATCGACCATAAAAAAAAAGTCGATCGATCGACCAAAACTTCTTGATCGTAATCAGCGCGTGATCGACCACGATCTCGGGGACTACACCCGTGGGTGCACTCAGCGTGCCCCACTGGTCTCGTAAAACCCATTCGTTTCATTCGGTGATGATCAATATTTACTTATGAAGCCTAAGACCGATTGCCAGGTGATCGACCTTATATGGCGACTACACCCGGCGGGTGCACTCAGCGTGCCCGCTAACACGGAGTTTTTACCAACACACCCATGGATGACTGCTATGAATTCGAGAAAGAAAAGTTTTGATAACATATCCTAACAGAGCAGTGGTGGTCGATGACGAACATTGCTCAAGGGCGGAGTCAAGCGTCGTAGCTGCTTGGCTCGCATCGAACGATCTTCACCGCTCCATCATGATCCTCGCTGACGGATCGCCTCCTTAGCAGCACTAGCCTGGTCCTCCGGGCGTGGTGCGTGGCGAAGATCGAAGGCTGCCCAAACTTTCGGCGAAGTGGGTCGAGCACTCGTCAGCGGCACCGCGAAGGACACGGTGTGTCGAGTGCCGACCTCCCTTCCGTCGCAATGATCTCGGCGCCATCACACCTTGGGCTGCTTGGCGATGATGCCTTCCTGCTCCTCCTAGTCCTCAATGGTTCCTCATCCTCATCATCGCTCGTCGGGAAGGGTGATAATGTCATTGGTTGGAGCTTGAGGAAAAAAGTCAAAGTCGAAATTATGCATCGGTCGACCAAGAACAAGATTTAAAGTTGCGATGCACTGGATTTGAAGTCGCCAAGGTCCTCCATCTCATGGTCCTCGGCCTTGCCTGAGGTTTGGAAGTCGCAAAGACCAAGTTCCAAAGAATCGATTGACCAGTTCAAGTATCAACCAGAGATGAATTTATGCGAACAAGAAGACTTAGGTGATTTGTTTACCCTGATATGGTGGGGATGGTCACTTTCATTTTTGGCAAAGGTTTGGTTGGCTTCAGCGGAGCTACCTTGATTGCTTGGCGCCTTCTCGATCGGCACGGAGAAGCGGTCCGAGGCGTTTGGTCGATCGCGATGTAGTCGCAACTCCTTACCGCGTTCATCGAAGGGTCGTGCACAAGTTTTGACCGCCTTTCGGCGGCGTGGTGCAACCTCCTCCTCTTCATCCTCGTCATCATCATCCTCGTCATCATCATCGCCGCTGCCGTCATCGTCTGCGGCGTCTGAATCCCACTCTTCTGGCTCTCGCTCCGCTATCTTCCCCTCCTCAATCGTAGTCCGGCGCCATTGGGCATTGAGTATAGCTTCGGTAGGGCCTGAAAATATCAAAACAAAGCTCGATCGACCAAATCACGAAACACATTCGACGGAGATACAATGGAAAACAGAGCAAATGTACCTTTTCTGGAACGCTGTTGTGGTCAAGTGGAGAAATCCTCCGGGATCCGCGAGGTTGTCCTTGTTCCCGATGATCGCGCCATCCATCTTTCCACTATGGCGTCGTGCCGACCGCCTCCGGGTGGGCCAGAAGTCTCGTCTTCGATGCCTTGAGACAGCCACATGCAAGGGCTCGGGCTCAAGAGGCTGGATTCGCCTCAAGAAAAACCTCCAAGAGGTCCATGCCGATCCACGCCATCCCGAACCAGCCGCACCACGCGATCCATCAACATCTTCACCTCAGCTCTCTCCTCTGGAACCACCTTGAGGAGGAGGGTCTGTTCACTCGACTCATGGTGAATGCAGAAGACCCGGTCGACCGTCCGGTGTCATCGCATTCGGCAAGAGAACCAGGTCATTGCCAGCCCCCGACCGACTCGGGAAAAGACATAGCTAGGAAGGTGCTCTTATTCCTCAATTGAACCCCAAGGCCACCGCACATCTGAACTACTTGGGTCTTCTCGTCACTGGGCTTGCCTTCTTCACAGTCCGAGGCGGCATGTGAAGATATACTTGAACAAACCCCAGTCGCGGTCGACAGCCCCAGAAGTTTTCGACATAGACACAAACGCAGCAAGATCTGCGATGGAGTTTGGAGTAAAATGGTGGAGCTGGGCTCAAGAAATTCAGAAAACCCGAAGAAAACACTCGGCGGCAGCGAAAATCCTCGGCCGACATGGGTGGCGAGAGCACGACTCACCCTCTTACATTTGGGGCTGCCACTCTCGCCAGAAGCCTCGCGGCACCGTGGGGATCAACCCGTCGTTGGCCATATCGAGGAGATCCTTCTCCACGATGGTCGACTGGATCCAATCTCCCTGGACCCAGCCCTTCGGCAAGTTGGATCTCGACGAGGAACCGCCGCGGCCGGTAGATCTCCCCTTCGTCTTCTCAGCCGCCGACGCCTTCTTCGCACGCTCCAACACCGCCGTCTTCTCTTTGCCCATGGTTGCCGGCGGAATGCGCAGGAGAGGAGGTAGCAGGAGCAGTAGCGGTTGCGGAGGGCGGAGACGAAGAGAGCAAAGGAGGAAGAACGGGGTACTGTGCAGAAGCCCCCGCGAGTCGCATTTATAGCATCCCTTCTGAGCGGATGACAGGTGGACCTGAACAATCCAATCATATCCCGAACAGTTGCACTGCGCGATACGTGGCGGAAAAAGCGGTGCGGAAATCGAGGCGTCCCTGTTATGTCCCATCCGAATGCCGCAGTCCGTTCCGCTTCGCGTGCTTCCCCAAATTTCTTATCCCGCGAGATTCGCGAGGGACAGATCGATCTGTCAAGTGCGAGATTTCCTGCGATCCGTCGCTCGGGAATAGCAAAGTAAAAGAAGGTCACTCGACTAAAGAACAAGAATGGATCAAGTCGACTGAAGAAAAGTTGCTTGTCATCAACGGAGAAGATCTCGATCCAAGACAACACGTAGCCAGTACGCAAAAGACAATCGGAAACAACCTCAACTCCTCCTTCACTCAAGCCTCAATCCATTCGGGGGCTAATGATGGATTCATGTACCTAGGGTAGGGTCATAGGCCTGACCTAAACGTCCTACCCAAGGACACTCTCAGAAGAGATCATCCTCCAGTCGACCAAAGAGGAACCCACTCGACTGGCTAGAAGGACTCGACCATGGAAGACTCACTCGACCATGAAGACTCACTCGACCACCGAAGGTCGAAGGCACTCCAAGACAACGGCTTGCTATTGAATAGACTTAATGATAGTTAAGACACTTTATGAGGCGTTACCAAGAACGCCCTGACTTAATGTACTTTAACCTCTCCAATCGTGGGCTGGCTGGGGTCTGGCGCTCTATATAAGCCACCCCCCTCCACAGATAGAGGGGTTCGCACTCTTGTAATACCCATATTCATAATCCACTCGACCGCCTCAGGGCTCCGAGACGTAGGGCTGTTACTTCCTCCGAGAAGGGCCTGAACTCGTACATCGTTTGTCTTCACAACTACTCCATAGCTAGGACATCGCCTCTCCTTACCTACCCCTTATTCTACTGTCAGACTTAGAACCACGACAGCGGGTTCCTCCCTAGAATAATCCAGAGAAGATAATGAACACCAGGATAGTGTCCGGCTCTGCAAAAACAATTTCCACATTCCACCGTAGAGAGAATAAAACATATACACTGACTCAATCTGCTGACGTATTATGCGGCGCGACATCACACCGCTACCAAGCCCTTGTTTGAATTGTTTTTACTATTCCACCTCGTAGACGCTTAGCGGCGGTTTCCTTTGGCATGTCTTGTCGAGCGAGATCGTGTTCCCTTATTCCGGATCCTCATCAATACGGACGTGGTAACCCAACCGCGCCATTGATGGTGGCACTTGGGAGATAAGCTTAGTTTTACCAGGGCTGGTGGGGGACGATAGTTTAGTCCGCCTATATATACGGGATAAGGATTTACCTTCTCACCTCGCCTTCTTCCTCTTTTGCTTATCCATCCCAGCGACTCAAGCTCCAACGCTCAAGCCTGCAAGATCTCGCCTCGACCTTCTCCGAATATGTCCGGGCGGGAGGTAAATGGTTGGTCTCCACCGCTAAGGAGGAAGACATCACCAAGCTGCGCGACGCCGATACCTTTCTAGCGATATCGCGCATCGGCTGCCCAACGCGGGCAGCTCATCCCTACCCCGGCCTCATGAGAGGGTCGTCTTCCTCCTCCACTTCCTCCGCTGGATTGGGCTTTCCGCTCCATCCATTTGTCCGGGGCTCATGTTTTACTACGGCTGGATTTCCACGATCCGGCGCCAACTTCATCCTCAACATCTCGGCGTTTATCGTCGTGTGAGGCCTTCCTGCATCCAGCCCCACTCCGCTCAGGGCTCAAGACCTTCAACGCTGTCGAAGGTTGTGAAGGGCACGCAAGCGGAATGCGGAGGCGCCATGTTGGGTAACCGCCCAACGCCCCTTGGCTGGAAGGGACCTTCGTGATTCCGTCAAGGTGGCAATCGGGTGGTTCTACATCACCGAGCCGCGAAAGTTTACATGGGTGGCGCCCCGAATTTAGATCTCGAATCCCCACGCAGCTCACCTCCCGGAAAGAGAAGGGCTTGCAAAGTGGGGCGATCCGGTGGAGGTGACGGACTCGGCGTGCATCAAGAAGATGGTGAGCAATAGGCTCCGGCTCGTCGACGTGGTCCAAGTCATGCTCCTCGGGCGGATTCTCCCATGCCAAGAACGGGCATTCAATTTGTGGGAGTTCAATTCGGAACAGCACCAGGCGCTAAGGGGGCTCTTCGACACGACGTACGAAGGCGCCTGGAGGGTGTTGTTTAAGGGCGCCGAAGCCCCCGCATCCGAGATGAAAGATCGCGGATTCAGCGCGCAGTGTCCAACTGACGCGGTAAGTGATTCAATCCTATTACAGGACACTTATGATAATTAGATTAACTCTAGTGAGGTTTTAATCTGCCTCTTCCTTTGACAGGAATGGATGGAGAAGGCCGAGCTGCTCATCAGCCCGGCTCCCATGCCAGAAGACCCAGTGGACGCCTGCTTAGCAGGGCTGCTGGTTCCGGCATCGCACGTGGTGCCGGAGAAGAAGGCCAAGAAGGTGGCCGCGGGGACTCGAAAGAGTTCCCGCAATCAGGCGTCTGACGATGACGAGGACTCCTCTCCTGAAGACGAGGAGGAGGAGTATTCTCTCCCGGAGGAGGGAGAGAAGAAGAGGAAGTCTTCCCCAAACGGGGAGGCCGAAGGGTCCAAGAGGGGGAGAACTATCCCCCCGGATAGTTTCGCCAACATCAGCGTTGGCGAGGATGAGTGGCCTCCAAGGGCCAGGCGTCCGGCCGGATCGTAAGTATTCGGATCGTGTATATGCCGTACCTTTCATGTCACGTAGTATCCTTCTAACACCGCATTCTATCCGTAGTCCGCCATGGATGATCTCCCGACTCGATGAGCGGTCGTTGGCCTTGTCGGACGAAATTCCGGCCCCGACCGCTCTACCCCACGCCACGACGAGGACGCCGAGGTGGGATCCCAAGAGGGACCCATCGAGGAGGCTCTCGAGGCGCCGTCGGCGACCTCTCGAATTTTGGCGCCGGACTCTACACCGAACCCGCAGGGTTCCAGAGTCCGCAAGCGCCCTTCAAAGAAGGGCAGGACTGTGGACGCCGGGCGGCCTCCGTCCCAACCGAGGTGCCGGATAACCTATTGGAGGCGCTTAAAGGCGCCCATCGAGAAGAACACCGCACTATCATGAGTGCGGTGATTGAGAAGGTTCACCGCCAAGAGCGGGCTGACCGAAGCTTGCAGCAGCCTTCTAACAAAGCTTTGAGGTAAGAAGTTAAAATTATGTAATGTAATACCGCATAGACAGGTAGCCCCCGATGCTTAGTTCGTGTTCGAAGGAAAAGTCGGACTAAGGATCGAACAAGATATACGCAGGTTGCTAAAAATATGTCAATATGGGTTTGCGAGCTGCGTTGCTGACCTCTGCCGCATTAACAGTGGAGGTCGAGGTGCTGAAGAAGGACCTTGAGCGGTCGGAGAAAGAGCTCGGCCATGCCAAGAGGCAGCTCGAGGAAAAAGAAGGTGAATAACACCACTGTAAATAAGTACCTTCTGAGAAAAGGGTTTTGGTTGCAAATAAAATTAACAAGGATAATATGTATTTGCAGGGCCACTAACGAGGTGGCGTCTCGGAAGGATGCCGTGTCCGTGGCGAACGCACGCGCCACGAACGGGCTGAGCGAGAAAAGCAAGCGGCACTGGTGGCGGAAGTTCGGCAAGAGCTCCAGGCTCTCATGGAAAAGCATGAGAGTTTCGAGCGTGACTCCAAGACTCGAGAGTCCGAGCTTGCCTCGGCTCTCGAAAGTGCCAAGTCCGCCAAGGCCGAGGCCCAGAAGGCCCTTCACGAGGTTGAGGACATGAAGAAGATAGCTGCGGGTAAGGCATTTTCATGCAAAGCAGGCATGTAAATGTGAATTATCGGATACTTACCCGATTCGGAGCCTTCGAGGCGTTTGCAGATCGGCCAGAGTAGTCGTCCGATGCCACCGTGATTCTATCGTGGCGAGGAGGGAGCTCGACGAGAAGGTCTTCGGTCTCAAGATGCTGAGGCCGGCCATCCGGTGCCCCTAAGCGACCAATTGAAGCAAACTGGTCGAACTCCACAAGGTAGCTGAGGAGACCACGAAGGGCCTCATAGTCCAGTTGTGGCCTGGAGAGGCCATGCCTAGAAGCTACTTTGGCCTAGTGCGGCGGCTGGTGAATGCATGCCCCAGGCTGGATGTAGTCAAGCGCTCCTACCAGATTGAAGGCGCTCGTCGGGCCCTTGCCTCGCATAAAGGTGCAATGGGGCAAGCTGGATGCGGAGAAGCTTCACGGATCCGCCGCCGCCGGGCAAGGAGCATCAGACGCCAGAGCGGTATTATAAAGTTGTCTGAAGGAGCTGCGCGATATTGCGGATGAGTGCTCCCAAATGTAATCTTTGAGTGAACTCATTGTATTTATCCCGGCGCTGAAAACTTCGCTTATATGCGCCATGAGCAACGCTTGTTTAATTTAAAATATTACCTTCTTTGCAGCCGCTTGTAAATCTCGAGAGATGGCAAGTCGTTGGCTTCAGCCCCCAAGCCACAAGTGCCGGGTGTTCGGTGATAAACTTGAGCACTCTTGTTCCCATTATTGGGTCCATCTAGGAGGCGCTCAACACGACGAACAAGGCAACCGGACTTATAATGCTTGAACACTCTCACTTAGCCATAGAATTCTATAATTTTAAATTTGGCGAAGCCCTGTATTCGAAGACCAAATCCGGGCGCTATCCACGCCTTCGCTTGACATCATCCGGAACTTCGCTCAAGCGGCATCAGTCTTTAAGGACCCGAAGAACCTCTCGAACAATGACCGGTCTCGCCTTATCATGCCGCCGCTTTTAGCTTTCATCGAGGCGTTAACCCGCTCAACCGGGCGCAATCGCAGTGGTTCTCCAGTGCTACCTTAGCCGACGGAACGGAACGTAAGGCACCAAAACATGGGAGCCGGGCAAACCCAACTATTGACCCAAGACATGATTCGGAGCCGATTCATATAATGCTATAAGTTCGGGGTGCCGCACTTGTGAAAGTGTTCGAACTTAATCACACCATAATTTGGGGAACATAAGCCCCTGGCGTATTCGGCCATACCAAAATGTACGGGTGCAAGATGTCATATAATGAACATATAAAAGATAACGCAATTGCAATAAAAAGGTGCTGCATTATTTATGAAAGAAAGTCTACTAATAGGGCGGACTGATACAAATAGTGCGGTAGGCAAGGGATTTGGACTAAATAAACATGTACCCCTCCAGGGATTAGCTGCAGACTTGGTGTATGTAATCGAATTTAATGTTCATAATTGAGACCACCAATGTTAAATGCCGGCCTTCTTTAGTCCCCGATCACAGCATCGTGAGTTCGGCAAGTTCGCCATCGGATAGGGCTTACGTTAACAGAGTCCTGTATACATAAAAGAAAAAGATAAAGATAAAAACAAGGGCGCGCGTGGAGCCCACTGGTGTGGTCGAGCCGTATTCTCGGTCCCTTGTGATCGTGCCCCTCCCTCGCGCCCATGGTATCTCCAAAGCGTAATGATGTACGCGGAGTGTTATTCTTGCGATCATGCGCGGGCAAGGGTTGGGGCCGCATTACTCTGGCGCCTCGATCGCGCCAGTGGTCTTGGTTGGTATTGCTCGCGGCGCTTTTTCAGATCCGCTTTTTAACCGCGGACTTGAGAATTGCCCGAGAAGGCTGCTCAGATTTCTGCGAGAGCATTGTATGTTCCTCCGTTCGGAGGAGCGCCTCAGATTTCCATTGACCATGATGACTCCACGAGGGCCCCGCATCTTGAGCTGTAGGTATGCATAATGCGACACCGCGCTGAATTTTACAAACGCGTTCTTCCGAGGAGAGCGTGATAGCCGCAGAACGACTATGTCAAGATTAACTCTTCGCTCGAAATTATCCGGGATCCAAGACCACTTCTAGTGTGGTGACCGAGTACAAATTGGCTTCTACTCACAGGATGACACCTTTAAAGGTTGTCTTTGTAGGTTTAATCCTTGATGGGTCTATGCCCATTTTGCGACTTGTATCCCGATAAAGCAGTTCAGCTGCTACCGCCCATCAGACTCTCGCCGTGGAACCCATCGACGATTGGGTCTAAAACCACGCGGCGAATCCGCCATAGCGTATGCTGGTCGGATGGTCTCTTCGATCGAAAGTGATCGGGCAAGAGGACCATGGGTTGAACTTTGGGGCGACTGGCTCCATCGCATGGACGTCCCGTAGCGCGCGCTTCCTCTCCCTCTTGGGTATATGGGTCGCGTATATCATATTCACCGTCCGCACTTGCGGGGGGAAACAATTATGTCCTCTGTTGTTCGGCGGTCGGGTTTCTTCCTCGTCATCGCTATTTAGCCCCTTGTCATTGTTTTCGGCAATTAACTTGCCGGCCTGCTTGAACACCCAACAATCTCTATTGGTGTGATTAGCTGGCTTTTCAGAGGTGCCATGTATCTGGCATAAGCGGTCGAGTATTCGGTCCAGATTGGACGGACCGGAGTGGTTCTTTAAATGGCTTTTTTCACGACCGGGTTGAGAGCCTCGGAATCCGGCATTGACCGCCAGATCCTCCTTATCGTCCGCCAAGCACGCGGCGCTTTGTTTTGATTCGACGTGACCTGCCGTTGTTGTCCTTAGTATCCGGACTGCCAGAATTTTTACACAGATTGTGGCTGCGAGCCAGCTAGCTTGTCCTCTCCCGCACAAAAGCGGTCATTAACGATGTGAGGGCTGCCATGGATTTCGCTTTTCTGTCCCAGTGCCGGGCTAGCCATTCGTCCCGGATATTATGTTTGAAGGCTGCGAGGGCCTCTGATCTAGACGAACGGCGATTTGGTTTTTCTTCGTCAGAACCGTGTCGTAATTGTCCGCCGATTAAATCTGGCTGTTGAATAATGTGGCTTAAGTCATCGGCGTCGGTGGTCGCACATATGTGCCTTGGAAGTTATCATGAATGCGGCCTCCGTGTCTTCCCAACATCCAATTGACTCTGCGGGCAAGCTGTTGAGCCAATGCCGAGCTGGTCCTTTAAGCTTGAGTGGGAGATACTTGATGGCATGGAGGTCATCACCAAGGGCCATATGAATATGGAGAATATAGTCTTCGATCCAAACCGCGGGGTCTGTTGTGCCATCGTAGGATTCGATGTTTACGGGTTTAAACCCTTCGGGGATCTGATGATCCATTACTTCGTCGATGAAGCATAGAGGGTGTCGGCGCCTGTATTGGGCAATATCACGACGCAGCTCGAGAGAGCTGTGTCGCTGTGTTCGCCCGGCGGGGTTATTGTATCCGTAGCGACGGTATTCGCTGTGGGTCGTGGGCGCCCACGTGATCCGTAGATGGATCTGGATTGTCTTGCCTTGTCCTCCAATATGTCTCGCAAGTCCGGTAGCGTTCCCTCTTGGCCAGACTTTTGGAGTGATGCTTGGTACGGTCTTGGCTGGGGCCTGGATGCCTCTTCGTCACGACCACGGGTGGTCGGTCAGCCATGTCGTCTGCGCTGGTGATGAAGGTATGTATGCTTCCTCCTCTAATCGGGGAGCAGCTTGCGCCTTGGGTAACTTTTGAGGGGCGTTCGAAGTTTATACTCTTGACGCGAGGACCTCGGTCCATCGATCGGCAGCCAGATCTTGATCAGCTTGAAGTGTTGTTGCTTTTTCTTTAGGCTGTTGGCTGTGGCTATGAGCCGCTAGCAAGCGCTCTTGTTCGACGGATCCTTAGGTACAATTTAATTAAGTCATCATTGAGGCTTGCTTCGTCTTCGGAGGGAGGCATATAATTATCATCCTCAACCCCTTCGTCTGCCGTCCTCTCGTGGGGGCTTGCTTCTGCATCCTCCTGCGCTGAGTCATGCTGGAGGGGATCGTCTTCGGCACTCTCCGGAGTGTTATTGTCTCCCGTGCCGGAATCTCCATTCTTGCTGTGTTGGGATTTAGATCGGCGCCGCTGACGTCGGTGTTTGGGCTGCTTCTTTAGAGAATCTGCCTCTGCTGCTTCTTCGCCATCCCCTTCTTTTGGGGTGTCCACCATGTATACGTCATATGACGAGGTGTCCTTCCAGCGTCTGGTAGGCGCTGGCTCTGCTAAATCCCCGCATCATCGTCCATAGCGCCGATGTCGCCGGAGTCGAAGTCTAGCATGTCGGTTAAATCCTCGACAGTGGCTACAAAGTGGGTGGTGGGTGGGCTCAATTTCTTCGTCGTCCGCCTCCAACCATCCCGCCATAGTCCGCCAGACTCTTCCGATAGCGAGAGATGCTTTAGTGAATTCAGGATATCGCCGAAAGCGAAGTCTTTGAAGATGTCCGCGCGGTGAATTCCATAACCGCGCCTAATCCAATCGATTGGCGGAGCGGGAGGCTCGAGTCCGGCGAGTCGGCGCCTCGGAATCACGAGTTTCGCAAGGGACAAGATCAGTATTCGGCTCCATCGCCATGGATGTCGAAGCCCCCAGGGCGGCGTCTATCCACCGGCCCTCGGCATGGGCGATCGGCTCCGGGCTAATTGCCGAAGCGGATCCGAGTGCGGCCACCAAGGCACTGTCCGGCGGAAGAGCTAGATCGTGTCCATAGTCACAGTGCGGCGCGCTTGGCTGTGGCTCAAGTCCGTCGAGATCAAGTCTCTGCGGACATCGGCCGTGAAGTTTAAGCTCCTAATCGACTCGACGGCGGGGCGAAGCTTCGATCTGCTCCAGATGGCCAAGAGAATTGGCCCGCAGTGCAAAGCCGCCGAATATGAAGATCTGTCCGAGGAGAAAAGTCTCACCCAGGACAGCGTTGTTGGTTGAAGATGCCATCAAACCTATCGGTGACGACACGTAGGAACTCTCAATGAAAGCACCAATGTCGGTGTCAAACCGCGGATCTCGGTAGGGGGTCCGAGGCTGTGCGTCTAGGCGGATGGTAACAAGAGACGAGGGACACAATGTTTTACCCGAGGTTTAGGCCCTCTCGATGGAGGTAAAACCCTACGCCCCGCTTGATTAATATTGATGATATGGGTAGTACAAGAGTAGATCTACCACGAGATCAAGGAGGCTAAACCCTAGAAGCTAGCCTATGGTATGATTGTTGAGATGTATGTTGTCCTACGGACTAAAGCCCTCCGGTTTATATAGACACCGGAGAGGCTAGGGATACACAGAGTCGGTTACAATGGTAGGAGATCCACATATCCGTATTGCCAAGCTTGCCTTCCACGCCAAGGAAAGTACCTTCCGGACACGAGCCAGATTCTTCAATCTTCTATCTTCGTAGTCTTGGAGTCCGGCGGATATTGATAGTCCGGCTATCCGGACACCCCCTAGTCCAGGACTCCCTCATGGACCTCTTCGGACCTAATCATTACTCAGCAGTCACTAATGATGCATCTCTATATGGTTTTGTCATTGTTGATGATTACTCTCGATATACATGGGTACACATTGTTACTTACAAACATGAAGTGCAGGGAAGTCTTCAAACGATTTTCCTCGAGGGCTTCAACCAACTTTGGTGTGAAGATCAAGCACATCGAAGTGACAATGGAACCGAGTTCAAGAATTCGGTCTTGATGATTATCTTGATGAACTTGGTATTACTCATGAGTTATCTGCTCCCTATACTCCTCAACAAAATGGCGTCGTGGAGCGCAAGAACAGAACTCTTGTTGAGATGGCTCGCACTATGCTTGATGAATACAAAACGCCTCCAGCGTTTTTGGATTGATGCAATTGATACTGCGTGCCACATCATCAACAGAGTATATCTTCACAAATTCTTCAAGAAGACAGCCTATGAACTCCTCACTGACAAGAAACCCAATGTGAGTTATTTCAAAGTCTTCGGTGCTAAATGTTGGATTAGAGATCCTCACCACAACTCTAAATTTGCAACCAAAGCACATGAAGGTTTTATGCTTGGTTACGGAAAGGACTCGCACACCTCTGAGTCTTCAACATTGTTCTTCACAAGATTGTTGACATTTGAGATGTGCGGTTCAATGAAACTAATGGCTCGCAAAGAGAGCACCTACCTTCATGTTAGATGAACCAGCACCGAGGATTCCATCAAGTTCAAGGAAACCGAGGATGTCATTCCTCTCAAGAATCTCTTTGAAGAATTCATTCTAGTTCATGAAGAACGCCGAGTGATGCACTGAATAAAATCTGAGGAAAATGGTGTCAAGAGAATGTTGATCAAATTCCTCAACACAACCAGCTCATCCTCGCGTTGCAAAAGAAGTGCAAGTGGAGAAGATCATCGATGACATTAGAGCGCCAGGTCCTCTCACACGCTCAAAAGCTTCACATTTATCCAACTTTTGTGGGCACTATGCTTTTGTCTCTATCACAGAGCCCACTAAGGTAGATGAATCATTTCTGGAGCCGGAGTGGATTCAGGCTATGCAAGAAGAGTTACATCAGTTCGAGCTCAATAATGTCTGGGAACTGGTCAACCGTCCAGATCCTCACAAGCATAATATCATTGGCACAAAGTGGATCTACTGCAACAAGCAAGATGAAAATGGCCTTGTGGTGAGGAATAAGGCACAACTAGTAGCTCAAGGCTACACACAGGTTGAAGGAATTGATTTCGATGAAACTTTTGCACCTGTTGCTAGACTTGAGGCTATTCGCATATTACTTGCTTATGCTAACCATCATGATATCATCTTATATCAAATGGATGTGAAAAGTGCATTCCTCAATGGTAAGCTTGAGGAAGAAGTATATGTTGCTCAACCCCGGTGTTTTGAAGATCCAAAGAATCTCGACAAACTCTTGAGACTTAATAAGGCCCTCTATGGCCTCGCACAAGCCCCTCGGGCGTGGTATGATACATTGAAGGAATTCTTCGTGAAGAATGGCTTCACACCAGTTCACTCGACCATACTCTTTTTACTAAATCTTATGATGGTGAACTGTTTGTGTGCCAAATATATGTTGATGATATTATCTTTGGCTGTCTTGACCAACGTTATAGTGATGAATTTGCCTATATGATGAGTGAAGAATATCAAATGTCTATGATGGGAGAGTTGAAATTCTTCTTAGGTCTTCAAATTAAATCGGCAAGAATGGCATATTCATATCTCGGAGAAATACCTCAAAGATGTACTGAGGAAATTCGGCATGCAAGATTGCAAAGGCGTCAAAATTCCTATGCCCACAAATGGCCATCGATGCACTGATGAAAATGGTATTGACTTTGATCACAAGGTATACCGCTCCATGATTGGTTCTTTATTGTACTTATGTGCATCTAGGCCAGATATAATGCTTAGTGTTTGCATGTGTGCCTGATTTCAAGCTGCACCGAAGGAATCACACCATAAGGCTGTGAAGCATATTCTTCGATATCTAGCTCACACTACAACACTAGGATTATGGTACCCCAAGGGCTCTGCTTTTGACCTCATTGGATATTCTGACTCTGACTATGTTGGTGATCGTGTGGACCGCAAGTCAACATCTGGCACTTGTCATTTCCTCGGACGATCTTTGGTCTGTTGGTCCTCGAAGAAAGCAGCTGTCGTATCACCGCTCTTCTGAAGCTCTATACATTGCTGCTGGCTCTTGCTGTGCTCAACTGCTTTGGATGAAGCAAACCCTCAAGGACTATGGCGTCAACATGAAGAATGTGCCTCTCCTCTGCGACAATGAGAGTGCCATCAAGATTGCTCACAACCCAGTTCAGCACTCGAAGACAAAGCACATTCAAATTCGTCATCATTTTCTTCGTGATCATGTGTTGAAGGGCGACATCTCCATCGAGCACGTGAACACTGAAGAACAGCTAGTTGATATCTTCACTAAGCCCTTGGATGAGAAGAGATTTAGCAAGTTGCGGTGTGAGCTAAATATCTTAGAATCGTCGAATGTTCTTTGAAAAGGACACACATCCTAACACTTATGCAAAATTGATGACTTAGATGTGCAACACATGAAGAAACGTTTTTCTTCAATCAATGAAGAATAACACTCTAAGTGTGAAGAAATTAACGAAGAATTTGATTCTCAGAACCCTACGACAATTGTACGCGGTGTCTGAAATCATCATTCTTATACGGTGGGTCACGCCACCACAAAAGGTTGAAAATCTTCAATTTGAGTTTCTCCTTAGTTTTTTTTTGTTTTTCAAATTCTTCAACTTTGCAAAATCTTCACAGTTTCCGTCGTTTTTCTTCATTGGCTATATATATATATATATATATATATATATATATATATGAGTTTATGTCCTCTACAACATTCACTTATGGCTATTTCTTCATGTTGCTTTTTCTGCTAAGTGAATGTGATCGGACCCTTCCCCCTCTATGCTATACTCAATCCAATCTATTAGCAAATTCTTCATGTGCGTTCTATTTGAAACTCGTTCAAAATCTTCACTGTTTCCTTGTTAGCTGAAGAAATTGCGAACGAAACTTTAAAACAAATCTTATCCAAATTTTTGGTTTTACCGCTCAAACCGTTCCGCATCCCACGACGCATTATTCTATTCACCCACGATCTTACACGATCTCAACTACACTGTACGTGGGTGACACATGTCGCATGAAGGAGAAAGGGCAGGGGCATGTTCGTCCTAAATCTTCGGGCGAACAGTTTTTCACCGTGACTATAAATACCCCTCTCCCCTTCCTCACTCCATTTACTCCGCTCGACCACTGTCTCTCGCTTGAGCTCCTCAAACCCTAGCGCCACCGCTACTCCATCGTCGCCGGTGAGGAAGAGCTTCGCTGCCTCGACCTCGTCGCCGTCGTACTCGCGCCGGTTACAGAAATCTTCACTCCGCTGCCGCCGTAGCTATCTCCCTCTGCCAAGTTAGGGCGTGGGAGATCCAACCTGACGAACTTCGCATCCGTTCTTCTCAGTTTGTCTTGTTCTTCACTTCGGGTAATTAAAAGTTACTTTTATTACTCACTTTGATTCTCAAACTTTCCTGAAAATCTTCAAAGGTGTTTATTCTTCAAATCTTCACACATATGAACACCTCATGGATCATATGATCTTGAACTATTTCTCTAAGCAATCATTTTCTTCAAGATTCCCTAATTGTGTGGATCTTCGATCTATACAACTCTGGAACCTAAGACAAAACGCTTGGTGAAATTCCTCAAGGTCCATCTGGTCACATTCCTCAAAACTTGTTCTTTTCGAAAAACCTTCTAAGAATGCATATGACCTCTCCAAATTCCTCGCACCTACACTCTGTTCACAGGTACTCATGTCCGTTGCTGAATCACTAGGATCTCATCAACTTAACTCATTTGCAGCGTTCCTCGAAGAAAAACTGCATACTTCTTCAGAGTGTTCAATTGTTCAAATTCCTCATCCAAGAATATGGCGACGTAAGAGACCACGTAAAGGAGGAAAGAAGCCTGAGGTCATGACTGCTTTCGAGATCCCTGATGACATTTATAAGGACTATTGCACACCTGATGAAGCCAAGTTTGGCAAAGAAAACAAAAATCAGCGCAAGGTGCGCATTCAGAGGATTGAAAGAAGATGGGCAAGAGAATGGAGAAGTCTGATATGTGACTCCAAAGTACATGAAGAAATTAGCCTCAATCCTCCATGCCCAAGAGCTCCATTGGCACTGGCCAAGTAGCTGATCCCACCAAAGATCAAGAGTGGTGAGGACTTTCACGATGAATGGGCTAAGCGCCAAGCCAAATTGGCAAGACAAGCCAAGGAGGCTGTGAAGAAATTCAATGAGGATTCTGCCGCTGCTGCTGCAACTGAGGCTTCGGTCAGACCGAGGAAATCCATGATAAAGAAGCCTGCTCGTAAGCCAAGTGCTTCACCAACAGTGCTCTCTCGGCCAAGTTCCTCGGCGATGCCCTCACGGCAAATTCCTCACACTGCCACTGCTCCACCAAAGTCCTCAGCAGCTCCCTCAAAGTCCTCAGCTCCTTTGCATCTGGCTACATGTCAAAGGACTACTGGTTTCTCGATTGCCTCTGGTGTCTCAGCAAGTTCCTCAGCTGCATCAATGTCCTCATCAGGCCCCACACTATTGAAGACTAAAGCAACAGCTGGACGCGGTCCTCGGCCAAGTCCAAGGAAGAAGTAGGTCGCATTCCATGTGCCCTCTGATGATGAAGCTTCGGATGATGAACTTGCAGAAATCATCAGAGATAGACACGTGAAGGCCGCTAGAGCCAAAGGCACATCTGTGCCACTGCTTTTGGATCCGAGGAAAATCCTTGACTACATTGATCTCTGGCACAAGGATCCAAACACCCCAATGCCTGATCTTCCTCTGACTCCTGGTCAAAGTCACATGATGACCCATTTCATCACTCAAGAAAAATGGAAGTTTGAGAAGGCAAGAGAGATAAAGAAAGCTCAATACAGAAAGGAGAAGCTCCTGAAGAAAAATGTTGTCAGAATGACACCTGAGGAACTTCTCAAGGCTCAGTCTGGAATTCAAGCCCTCAGCAAAGACTTTGATGCCTACTATGCTGACTGGCAAGGAGCCAAAGTGAGATTCGTTGATCTGAGGAAGAAATTCACGAATGTTACAGCCCCATCGCGACAAGAAAATCTTCAGGCTACAGACTCTGCTCAGCCTGCTGAAGAACATGCCAACACCACTGATGACTTTCAGCTTGCTGATCAAAATGCTAGTTCCAGGGCTGATGACTCCATTCCAGCCGCTAAAGAAATTGCCAGGGCGTCCTCTAGTGGTGCGCCTGAAGAAACTGAAGAGATCAGGCAATCGCATCGATTCTTTGAAGAAAATGAACCAGATTCCTCAGCTCCTCCCGCGCCTACACCAACTCCAATTCATCCATCTGCCTATGAGGTGAAGAAGACCAAGGCTGCAGAGCGAGCTGCAGTGAAGAAATGGAAGGCATCAGCTGCGTCAAATTCTTCGGCTGTGAAGAAAATGAAGCCAATGACCAGCTCATTTGAAAATCCAATTGATGTTGTTCCAATTTCCTCCATGTCATCAAAGGAAATTGTTCCTTATGGAGAAGACAATAAGATCCCAAGTGGATCTTATGAAGAAAATCATTCTGCTGCTACATCAGAGCAGTTTGATGAAGAAATTGAAGTGGACGCAATCCCTTCAACGCCAGTCATTTCCTCACCTATGCCTCAGTTCACAGCTGAAGAGGCTGGTGTTGATGAAATTGAAGATGAAGATGTGGATATTGGATGCACCACACCTGTGATGAATGATGACTTTTGGGAAAGTCAGCATCCCAATACTCCTCCATTCACACCTATCCAACAGATTCCTCGGTCCCGCAACAACAGCTTCAGATGGGCTCAAGAAACTCATCCCACTCCCTCTGTTCATGAAGATATTCTAGCCGCTAGTGTTTGAAGAACTTCTTCTGCCGATCCTCAAGTTGCACAAGAAGAGGAACCAGAAATTCCTCACCAAGAACCCGAGCTCGCGATTCTCGAGGTGGTCTTGCAACTCACCGACACCCCTCTGCTAAAGCCAAGAATCCGTTCACAAGCAAGCGAAGTTCAAGGCTGAAGACTTCTTTTCCGAGCATGTATTCTTCATCGACTACAACCCCTATGACTCTGCTCGCATAAGGAAGAGGCATTTACGACTGCTAGTCAAGCCAACTTCTATTCCTCGGTGTTGTTTGACAAGGACAAAATCTTGATCATGAACATATTCCTCACGTGGACATGGAATCTCCGCCATGCTTGAGCCAGTCCTCGGTGCTATTCACGATGCAGATTACTCAATTTCGTGACCGACATCCGTGATTGGAATGAAGAACTCATTCTCCAGTTCTACGCTACACTGCATATCACCGGAGACGCTGAAGATGTCAATTCATGGGTGCTGGATTGGATGACTGAAAACACTCATTATAAGGCACCGGCAACTGAATTGCTTTGTGTCCTTCCTCTTGATCCTCCCGATGACAGTGCACGTTGCATCTACAATGACCCTGAACTGACAAATCACTATATGCAAGTGCTCATGAAGCCTTTGAAGCCAGGGCAGGCCCCACGAACCAAATTCCTCGTCAAGGAATTACTCTATGTGCCTTGGACTGTCTATCGCATTCTGACCAAGACAATGAGTCCTATTAAAGGCCACGACTCAAATGATGAAGAAGTCATTGGCATCATGAAGAATATGCTTTTCAACATCATTCGTGGCGTTCCCGTTAACTTCAATGATTTCTTCATGAGGACTCTGGCAAATGTTGCTATGTTTCCATTCGAGCTGAAGCCCTGTGCGCCTTGGATTATGAGATTCATCAGGGCAAGATCTTCACTGAATTACAAAGCGGACACTCTGAACCACGGTAGCTACTTGCCTCCCATTGAAGTCCTCAAACGGACAGTTTCATCATCTGATGATAAAGGCAAGGCAGCTGCTGTGATCGATGAAGGCACTCATCCATTGGATAGTCAATTTCGCCTGGCTACATCTTACTCTACCAATGACAACTCTGCTACACATGACTCTGCCACAAATACCTCAGCCAAGCAAAATCCTCAAGCCACAGCACCCAGGGTGATGACTGATCGTGAGTTACTCCTCAGTCTTCATCAGAAGGTTGATCGCAATCACAAATGGATAAAGCATCAGTTTGGTGCCATTCTTCACAATATGACCTCAACACACAATGCAGTGAAGAAGAACCACTACTACCTTCATGAAACCCTCAACCGCACCTGGGCTGTCCTCACTCATGTTTATAGCACTGAAGAACTGAAGACTATGGGTCTTAAGGAAGAATTTGACTGGTCTGCACCTCCTCCGAAGAAATTCAAGAGGGTCAAAGTTCCTCCACTAGTGGCCAGCTCTTATTCTTCATCGCGACAATCGATGAGTATGAAGATTTGGGCGACATCTGCGGCGAGCCCTGCTACAACAAACAACCCGACAACGCCGCGCCCTCCATCAACTTGAAATTCTTCAGGGGCGTTAGTCCTCAGTTTCGATCCTTTTGGTCATTTGATGACAAAGGGGGAGAAATCTGAGTTAATCTTCAAGCGGGTCTATACAAAGGGCATTTTTTTCTAAGTTACAACTCTCGTTCTTCCGAAACTTTTATTGGATCGAGTTGTAATCTTAAACCCGATGGTGCTCTGATACATTTGGATGGTGCTCTGACTTTTGATGCACTATGATCTGATACTTTTGATGTGCTATTCTGCATGCTTATTCCTCGTTAATATTATTGCACGCATGCTGAATTACATCAGGCACCATATTTCATCATGCATTTCAAATTCCTCAAATTATCTATCAAATGCGTGTATGAATTACAAGATATAGGGGGAGATCTCCATCATTCAACTCTTCAAATGTGCATTGACGCAAAAGCAAATTCCTCACTATGCACACCTTCAGGGGGAGTTCTTCTATATCTTGCAATCAAATTCCTCAATATCAGTATTTACACTTCATATATTTATCCCCGTTGAAAACTTAACCTATATTGTCATCAATCACCAAAAAGAGGGAGATTGTAAGTGCATCTAGTGCCCCTTAGTGATTTTGGTTTATTGAAGACTTATAGGTTAAGGGACTAATGCGTTTGTGAGTGTACAAAGGTCTACAAGTCTATCAGGAGTTTGATATTTACAGAGAAAGTCGACCCCTAAAAATGAAGTTCTTCGACTGAAGACTTTGATATTATGAAGACTTTGAAAGTGAAGAAATTGGTGTGACCTTGAAGACTTGGTATTCATTTGAGGAACATGAAGCGTGAAGACTTTTGTTTTCGTAGTTTCATTTTCTCTTTCCTGAGTCATAGGAAACACCGTCTTTGTTAAAGGGGTTAGGAAATACTAAGGAAAAATTTCCATGTGATGGTCAACTCAAAATCCTACACCTACCAATCCCTTCAAGTGAAGCCATTGGAAATCTCATCCATTCAGTCAATTTCTTGATGTGATGAGACGCAGTTCTTACAGTAGCGAGGACTTTGCTCGATCGAGGAGTTAGGAATTCGCCAAGATCTGAATTGCCTACACAAAGAGGAACATGATAGCCCCGAGGAATTTGAGAGTCAAATTTCCGACCGTTCTTTGTCTTCTTGGCCACCTGTCCCAAATATCGTATCCACCTAATGGTCATATCATTGAAGGGCATTTATGTCTTATCATGTCGGGCTGCTCCCTAGGCTATAAATAGCCGCCCCCTACAACCACTAGCTGGTTGGCTGCTCCAAGAGAACTAGACACTTGTCATTTGAGAGCAACCCATCCTCCGAGGACTTTGAGTGAAAATCATCAAGTGAGGAAAACCCAAAACCAAACCCCCACAAACCCAAAGTGATTGAGCATCACTGAAGAAATTGATCCTGTGTGGATCCGACGCTTGTTACCTTTGAAAACTGTGCTTCTTCCAGACGGTTAGGTGTCATGGTCTAGAGCATCCAAGAGGAATTGTGGATCGCCGAGTGACCAAGTCTGTGAAGGTTTGGAAGTCACCTGAAGACTTACCACGAGTGATTGGACGAGGTCTGCGTGGCCTTAGTTCAAGGAGAATACGGTGAGGCCCAGGTGTCTGAGCCGCGTGCTTTCGATGTTCGGGTGTCCGGATGCGTGTCCTCGAGTTTAAATACTCGAGCGCTCAACCAGACGTACAACCGAGGGCAAAGATTGAACTGGTCTACCAAATCATTGTCTTCACCAACCTAATCTGGTTCTATTTCCTCAACCCTTTCATTTCCTCATTCACGGTGTTGAGTGTTTGTTCATATCTGTGTTTGAAGACTTTGATCAAGACTTTCAATTTCCTCAGTTCAATTTCTTGATCACTGTGTCTTCATCTTGTGTTATCCTGTGATTACGCTTTACGTACTCTGTGCTAGTCTTCATTTCATCATGATGAACATGCTTGTATTCTGTTATGCTTACTTACGAGTACTTATTCATTGCAAGTAGTTCTTAGCTAAGGAATTTCCTCACCGACAAATTCCTCACCAAGAATTCATAAAAATCGCCTATTCACCCCCCTCTAGTCGATATAACGCACTTTCATCCCCGCAGTTGAGGAATGCACCAC
The DNA here is from genome assembly GCA_021437245.1 of Aegilops speltoides. NCBI lineage: Eukaryota > Viridiplantae > Streptophyta > Magnoliopsida > Poales > Poaceae > Aegilops > Aegilops speltoides. Next base: position 199,733,295 of record CM038142.1, on the reverse strand, counting down.
CGCAAGTGGGGAGGTGCCCTTAGTCCTTGTTGCCGAGCCCCATGCTCCAACTTGGGCAAGCCACATAGTCCACTTCCTCCAAACCGGAGAACTTCCTGATGAGCAAGATGAAGCTGAAAGAGTAGCCCGGTGTGCCAGTATGTACCAGTTTTTCGATGACATTGTACAGAAGGAGGACTGATGGTGTGAAATTGAAGTGCAACTACTGGGAAGAAGGAAAGGAACTATTGGCAGAAATACACAAAGGAATGTGTGGCTCCCACATCGGATCAAGGGCATTAGTTGGGAAAGCATTCTAGCAAGGATTTTATTGGCCCACAGCCCTCCAAGATGCTGTCGAGCTAGTCACCAAATGTGAAGCCTACTAGTTCCATTCCAAGAACATCCATCTACCTGCATAAGCTCTTCAAACAATCCCTTTGTCATGGCCGTTTTTGGTCGGGGGGTTCGATATCCTCGCCCTTTCCCCCGAGCTGTCTGGGGCTTTGAATTTTTGTTCATTGCAATCGAAAAGTTTACAAAGTGGCCGGAAGTAGCTTCCATGAGAAACGTGACTGCTCAGTAGCTATCAATTTCTTCAAAGATTTGGTGTGCGGCTTCGGGGTTCCTGCTCGGATCATCATTGACAACGACACCCAATTCATGAGTCACGCCTTCATGCAATATGTTCATTCCCTCGGAAGCAAGATCACATTTGCATCTGTTGCACATCCCAGAAGCAATGGACAAGCTGAGAGGGCGAACGCTGAAGTGCTACGCGGACTCAAGAGAAGAACATTTGATAAGCTGCAGAAGTGCGATAGGCGATGGATCAATGAGCTGTCAGTAGTTCTTTGGTCCCTCAAAACAATGTCGAATCGAGCTAACAGGCAGACTCCCTTCTCCCCAAGTCTATGGGGCAGAAGCAGTTATCCCCATTGAACTAATTTTTCAGCCCCCTCGAGTGCTTGACTATGATGAAGTAGCGCGAGATCAGCAGCAGCGTGACGATGTTGTGCTACTCGAGGAGAACCATATCCGGGCTGCTATGCATACTACATGCTTTCAACAGGTCTTGCGTCGCTATCATAGCCGCAGGGTTCATGCCCGGTGTTTTGAGGAAGGCGACCTTGTCCTTAGGCGCGTTTAGTCCGCCAAGGGTGCAAACATGTTGTTGCCAAAGTGGGAAGGCCCTTACCGGGTAGTACTAGTCACCAAACCTCGCGCATTCCGTCTGGAGACCGAAGATGGCATTAAAATGGAAAACTCATGGAATATTGAGCATCTTCATAAGTTCTACCCGTAAGGCGTGGCTGCCGGGCCTTGCCCGGTAGCCACCCTTTTGTACAGGCCTTGCCTCAGTTGCATGTAACCCCTTGTACAAAGCCAGGCGCATACCCTGAGCAACAGAAATAAACGAAGCGTTGGGTCCCCCCGACAAGTTGCATACATGCATAAGCATATCATGAGCATTGCATCCTCATATAGATTAGGTTGCGTCTGGCATCATTCATCTGCATAATCTACAGGGTCCTGCCATGGATTCTGTTCCTAAGAAGAGATGAAGAGACAAGCCAGCACAGTGACCTCCAGCAGGCCAAACAGATAAGTTCTATCTCTCATCCATATGTGTTCTGTTAGTTTAAACTTGTGCATAGGAAAGCCTTGCCACTTCTTTGAAACTTAGGTGCTCCCATCTTTGGACTCGAAAGTTGCTTCAATCAAGATGGTTGCAGTGGCCTTTGACAATGAAAAGTTGGTGGGGGCTGGTCCCTCATTACGATTTGTGCCCGACAAGCATGTCTTCTCGGCAGCGAAATAGAGGGTACTGGCAGGATAGCCTACCGGGGAAACTCGTCTATTTTTAAATATAGAGGCATCCCACCTCTGCATGGCCAAATACATGCATGAGTCCTTGACAAGGTTTATCTTTTTCATTAATATGCTTCAAACAATTACAAACATTATAGAACACAAACATGGATTTAAGAGATTACATTATGTGTACTAAAATTTGGCAAGTGCCTACAGGTATAAGATTGAAAAAAGATAAGTGCCCTGTAAACTCCTCTCCCTGTTCCTCTCAACCCATGTAGTGCGGTGGGAAGAGAAGGAGGCAGGAGCAGCACCCAAGCGGGAGTCCATCCTGATCCTATCATGGCTAGCCGGACGCAGCCTGACAAGATCGAAAGTGGCGAGGCTGCGAAGGAGGTAGGCGAAAGGAGCAACTCGGCGATGCCCTGGTCACTACCTCCGGGACCAACCAAAAGCCCCGGCTCGTGCGAAAGTGGAGTCATGCATCTAAGCTCAGCCGGAAGACTGCAGGAGGAGGCGAAGGCACCAAGAGATCGGCCCCCTCCCCGGCAACCAGGAGGCTGCTGAAGATGGTGCCAGAGGGGGGAGTGAAAAAACGAGGCGGCAGGACACCAGTACGAGACGAACGCGTCGGTGCGATCATACTCTAACCTGACGCCCAGCCTCCCACCTTCTCCGTCTTCCCTGGCTTCATCTTCATCAACGCCTCTCCAGGGAAACAACGGCCTCGCAGTCCGGCACCCCTCTCGAAGAGACGACATGCGACCAAGGTGGTCAGAGCGCCCGAGACGCGCTGCACCCCACCTTGGCGGGCAGGAAGGCGCCCTCCTCATCGAGGTCAACCCCTATCCCAAGGAGAGGGGCAGTACTGGGATTTCTAATGATCCCAAGCCCTTCACCTTGGACATGGAACAGGCTCACTCCCCGAGCGCCAGCACCATTGCTTGGCATTACCAACCCCAAGCTTGGGCCTGGGGTCTAGCGCCAAGCTCTCCCTTCAAGCATACTGAAGACGAAGCAAGGCGGAGGAAGAGGAGGATATGGATGAATGCCTCCGCTCCTCCTTTTATAGGCTAGCTGCGGGCTGGGGGCTGGTTCTCCAATGAGTAATCACCGCCCTCTTCCACCAATCCCAGAAGACTGGGCCCCTGCTTTGACACCCCTCTGCACCACGCGCCTCCGTTACCTACTCTACTCGATGCATGCAGCATACGTGGATGAGGATAAGGGCGTGGTAGGAAGAGTAAATTGGCAGTTATCCGCCCGTGCGTTAAAGTCATTCACGGCCATTACGAGAATGTTCCCACCACCATTGGCGTTACGTGACGTGCGGGAAAACTGGAAACCGGCCCAGACTCAAGATATTGAAGAAGCAAAGAAGACCTCAGGAGGCAAAGCTACTTCAGCACTCCTGCCTATGCACTAACTAGGGCTTGCCCTAACGACGTGCCATGCCCGGGGGTTTCTGTCGGTGCAATAGACCCTGGGTCCGTTGCCCGGACTATGCACAGGCACGAGGACAAGTTCACAACACCATGATCAACTCAAGTGAGATGGATCGACTCACTCAAAGGACCCAAGCATAGATCAAGATGGCCAAGACTAGCCAGAGGGTCAAGATATTGCCAATGGAAAAACCTCCCCTGCCGGGCAGGCGAGCCTGGTGGAAGCAAGGTTATCCCCGGAAGCAAGCCTTCCCCGGATCATCCCGGCAGGCCAGCCGGGACCAGCAAGAAAAATCCACCCCACCACGCCACCTCACCATGATGTGCATCATTGATCAGTGCGGTGGCAAGCTCTAAGGTTACTAAGTGGTTGCTATATGCCACATGGCAGCCACTTTCTATAGAAAATACTTACAAGCGACACCTGTCCTGCGACGTGTCAAGCAAGTAGGCGATAAGCTGGCAAATCAACCCAGCAGGGCCTACCGGGCAAGCTATGATGTGACATTGAGTGGCACATTTAATGCACTCCGTCTGCCTGTAGAGTTTGGTATGATAGCATTGTTCGCTATCTAATCAATGCATAATGACTAATTTGCCATTATGGTGATCCGTTGATCTATAAAAGGAGGCCCATGGCAACCATATAGAGGATTGGGACCCTTGTACACTCACACGCGCGTAGTCGTTCTTCTCCCAAGGCAACCCTGCCGGGCAAGAGCGCTGCATTTTCCACCACCATCCACCATCAATCCACCAAAGTAGGAGTAGGGTTTTACACCTCGCGGCGGCCTGAACCTAGGTAAAAACTGCCTGTGCGATGTCTGCCATGCTGCCTCACACTCCTCCGCTCTTTGTGCAACATGACGTCCCCCTGTCGAACCAGAAAGGGGCTCGCAACCCCACAGGTGGTCGTGGTTCCCCCACGACACCACAAGATGATTTTTGTCCCGTAGTCTTTGGTAGACCCTTCTTGAACAGTGTTAATGCCACTATAGATTGCCATAAACAAACTGTCAATGTTAGCTTTGGTGATAAGTCTCATGAGTTTAATTTCTCCAAATTTAGTAGACAACCTCATAACAAAGAATTACCCAGTAAGGACGAAATAATTTGTCTTGCTTCTATTTCTATGCCTCGTACTGATCCTTTAGAACAATATTTGCTAGACCATGAAAATGATTTGCACTTGTGTGAAACAAACAAATAGATATAATATTGTTTGAACAACAACCTCTGCTTAAACAAAATTTGCCTATTGAAACCCTTGGTGGTCCTCCTCCACCTAAAGGTGGTCCTGTTTTTGAATTAAAACAATTGCCTAACACTTTGAAATATGCTTATCTCCATGAGAAAAAGATATATCATGTTATTATTAGTGCTAACCTTTTAGAACATGGGGAAGAACGATTATTCAAAATTCTGAAGAAGCATTGTGCTACTATTGGAGATACTCTTGATGATATTAAGGGCATTAGTCCCACTCTCTATCGGCACAAGATTAATATGGAACTTGATGCTAAACCCGTTGTTGATCACCAATGGCATTTGAATCCTAAGATGAAAGAAGTGGTAAGAACTGAAATACTAAAGCTTCTAGAAGCAGGTATAATCTATCCCATAGCTAATAGTAGATGGGTAAGTAATGTTCATTGTGTCCCTAAAAAGGGAGGTATTGTTGTTGTTCATAATGATAAGAATGAACTTATTCCACAAAGAGTTATTACTGGTTATAGAATGGTAATTCATTTTAGAAAATAAAATAAATCTACTAGAAAAGATCATTATCCTCTTCCTTTCATTGATCAAATGCTCGAAATATTATCTAAGCATACACATTTTTGTTTTCTTTATGGATACTATGGTTTTTCTCGAATACCAGTTTCATAACCTGATCAAGAGAAAACCACCTATACTTGTCCTTCTGGAACTTATGCTTATAGACATATGCCTTTTGGTTTATGCAATGCACCTGCTACCTTTCAAAGATGTATGACTGTGTGGCACTCGGCTCAGAGTAATCGGTTTACCTTGCATTGCCGACCCAGAGATCAAGTCTTCTGGCAACACACAACATCATGGTACAAAAGCAACCACTTTATTAATGCTAGCGGGTACATAAGTCTGATATTACATCGAGATAAGAGGCCAAGCGGCACAAGTGGTGCAGCTGCATAGTATGTACATTATTTAATGAACATGAAAGGGCCTCAAACATATCAACTACGCGGTAGCAGAATAATGACGAAGTGGAACTCCATAGTATAGGGACACCGACGTGGACACGATGCTACACGCGGGGTGCTCTCCGATCTGACCAGTCATGCCTGAAAGTTGGCATGACACGCCAGGTCAGTACATTGAATGTACTTGCAAGATCAAAACAAACATAAGCACAATGACAAATAGTATCTTGACAATTAATCAGGTTTAATGCAATGCAAGTGATACTACAGATGCAATGAAACTGACATGTTCACTGAGTCCCTCGGACTCGCTTACCAGATGGGTTACCACTATAACTGAACAGTGATCATACCCGGATCAGAACTAAAGCCAATCACTTACGATCATCACATGGTCCATAGTTCATCATGAAACTAGTTCCACAATAATACCAAGTGTGCAAGATTAATTATAATTGTTGATCCATGGTGTGACTTACTACCGAGTTGTGTCCATAACCGAGGATGTGGCTATCGATAGATTAAAATACACTCTGTAGAGGTTAGCGCACTTTACACACACTACGGAACTCAAGGGCCTCACACTCCCATTCGGGTGGACCATGGAGTTCTGACGAAGCCCTTCCCTTGCCATGACACTCTCCCGGCCACTCCGACTCACTCCCTCTCAGGGCTAAGTCATGGGTGGCCCATGCCTGCCAAAGGCATCTTCGGCCACCGTCGTGGCAAAACGGTCCCAAGCAGGGACAAGGTACCAAAAAAACAAACGAACACACAAGGTCATGTTTGCTTGCCGGGCCAGGGTACCGCACGCCCATAACTTTCCCTCATTGGAGGCACCGGTAAGAGGCATGACAAAGGATCGAATCAAGACCCCCATAAAGGTAATGTGGTCACACTGAAAAGAACGTGATTCAGAGGCACCATGACTTGATCAACTTAATATTCAAGTTGGATTATTTTCACGTTTAACTTGAAAATATACTCACTACAAGCTATATGATGCCATGATCATGCAACTACCCAATATGCTCAAGATGCAACTCATAAGAACGGATCAACATCAAAGAAATTATTTTCTTGCACTACTCATCAACAAAACTACTGGTATTACTACACTGGTTATTACCAAACCTGAATTTTAGTCATTTATCTTTAATATGAAAATTTACTTATCAAAATAAACTACCATTATTTATCACAACACTTTCATTAAGCAAAAATATTTACTCTACTTGATTAAACTACTACATGCAATCAACCAGTAACTAAAGCAAGCATAACAAGAATGATAAAGTAACTAAGCATTTAATCATAATTATTTAACTATTTTAAATGCATGAAAATAAGCTCATATTTAAGTAGAAAATCATAGGTATTGAGATCACACCATCCAAATGTTATTGTGGCTTGCCTTAGTGCATAGGAGGTTCAGACTCCTCTTGGATAGCTTCAAGACAAGTCTATCCTTCTGAAAATATTTAAAAACCACAAAACAATATATCAAGAACCACTCTGAAAATCACCAAAAATTCTAGGCAGCAAGGAAAAATCCACACTTGGTGTCCTGCTAGAGTTTTCTATAACAAACCAAATGCAAAAAGAATCAACTCATTTGGACTTATAGGCTAGGAGATATTCAAGGTCAAAGTTCTGGTCAAGATATTTGAATTAATTTGAATAAACAGAAAATCTAGGGGGGTGACGTCGATGGCGTAAAGCCAAAAGACGCGTCTACGCGTACCGCTTCTGGTGCGAGTGGAGAGGCTAACAGCGGGCCCCACCGGTCAGGAGAGAGGGGAGGGGAGAGAAACAGAACGCCGCCGCGTTTCGCCGGAGCTCACGCCGGCGAGAAGGAGTCCTTGGGCCAAACTGGAGGGATAGAATGTAGAGGGGGCTACGGCGCACCTGGCTGTACCCGTGGCACAACGAGAGACGGACAGAGCTGCTCGAAATCAACCTCGCAAGCAGCGTCGGTGGTCGGGTCTTGCCGGAGAGGAAGAAAGCGACAGCGAGGGGCTGATCTAGGGGCTCTGCGGCTTCGGGACAGCACAAGTGGGGCTCCAGGGACGTGCCTAGGCAGTTGGTTGGACTCCAGGAGGTCGAGGATGGGGTGGCTGAGCTACAGGTGTCGCCGGCGAGCTCAGGTCGGGCACGGCAGCCAGAGGCCTGCCCAGCCGGGCTCGGCTGTGTTGCGTGCGTGTGGAGGTTGGATGGTGCCGTGGGTTGCTCTAGAAGGGAGGGGAGGGCTCAATTTATAGTCGGAGGGGGCAAGGGGGTACGTGTCACTGCTGGAGTTCTCTGGAAGACGGCGAGAGGTGATGAGGGGCGTCAGCAAGGGTGCGAGAAGCTCGGCGATCATGCGGAGGCTGTCCACGCTCGTGGACGAGCACAGGGAGGAGGGGGAGAAGAAGACATGGGCACGGGTGCACCGTGGCTTTTGGCCGAGAGGCGCCCGTGCTTGCTGTCGCGTCTCCAGCGTCGGTGAGCGCCAGGGAGAGGTCAAGGGCGATGAGACAAAGGGGGTGGCCCGGAGCGGCAGTCATTGGCGAGCTTTAGGTCGGGCACGTGCCAAATAGAGGCACTGGCGCAACGCAGAGCGCATCGAATGCATGCCAGGCCCCGTGTCCACACGCGGTCACCGCCCTGACATTGACAAAACGACGCCCAAATGCTGCCAAACCTTGTCTGGGCTAAAGTCCATGCAGTGTTAGGTCTAACAAAGGTGAAAAGTCAAAACCCAGGACCACCAGAAGTGACTCAAGCTTGCTGGCAAGTTTCTGGACAGAAACTCAATCGCCAAGTTTGGTTAGCTTCTAGAAGGCCATTAGGGCTGATCTCCCCAGGGTTAAGGGCTTCTTAGGAGGGTGTTTAAGCTCAATACAGATCAGCTCCAAAAGATTAAGTAAAATGCACTTGTTGTACAAAGTGCACTTTTGGGCCAGAATTGAAAAGATTTTCTGTAGCAAAAATATTACAAACAGTCATGCAATATTTTTACTCAGGGAGGTGGGCCAAGGTTCAAAGAAAATTCAAGAATCATCTCAGGTTTTTTGGAGCTATAAAAATTGGGGTTGCTTTGGTGCCCTAATTTCTGAAATGAGGTTTCAGAAAGAAAATGAATATTTTCACTTATGAAAAATATTGAATGGGCCATTCTAGGGATTTAGAAATAAATGGAGTTGGATGAGATGCAGATGGGTCACTTGGGTGAAAGTCAAGGGCATGCCCAAGTGACATGTCCATTTGAATTGATTCCAAAAACTCAAAACCAAGGCAAATGCAAACCAAGTCAGGAAAAAGAGAGAAGGCAAAAACCAGGCTGTCACAAACCGTCCTCGAGATTCGGTTCCTTGGGAAAATAGTTCTGGGTAAGGAGTCCTTAAAAATTCCTCTCTTTCCCAGGTTGCCTCTTCCTCGGTATGGTGCTCCCATTGAACATTGAAAAACCTGATTACTTGGCCGCAAGTGACTATTTCTGTCTTATCCAATATTTTCACTGGTCTTTCTTCATATGTCAGATCCTTAGCCAGTTCTATCTCTGCCAGATCAGTCTTTTTCTCCGGTGGCGAGATACATCTTCTCAGCTTGGAGACATGAAACACATTGTGTACCTCTGACAGGTCTGGTGGCAACTCCAATCGATAAGAAACTACACCAACTCTGTTCATGACTGGGCATGGGCCAATGCATCTGGGTGCCAACTTGCCCCAGGTCTGAAACCTCTTAATTCCTTTCATCTGGGTGACTCGGAGATACACGTGTTCTCCTGGTTCAAATCTGATCTGACGGTGCTTGGCATCATAGTAACTCTTCTGTCATGACTTGGCCAACTGCAGTCTATCTCGGATCTCCTTGACTTGCTTCTCAGCTTCCATCATTAGGTCTGTTACGAAGATACGACTGTCTCCGGTTTGAGACTAGTTCAGTGGAGTGCGGCAATTATGGCCATACAGAGCTTCATAAGGTGACATCTTCAAATTGGTCTGGAAACTGTTGTTGTAGGAAAACCTGGTGTACGGCAAATAGTCATCCCATTTAGGTCCTTGGGCCAATACAGATGATCGAAGCATATCTTTGAGTATTTGATTTACCGCTTCGATGCATCCGTGCATGCGTGGATGATAAGTTGTCTTGTATTTGAGGACCTCCCAAGGCTTGATGTAGACGGGACGAGAAGGATGAAGTGAAGAGAGATCCTCTGACGAAGGTGATGGTCCTTGGTACGCCATGCAAACCGACGATCCTGGACACATATAATTGTGCAAGTTGATCAACACGATAAGTGGTCCGGATAGGTAGAAAATGAGCCACCTTGGTAAAGGTGTCCATGATGACCCATATCGCGTCATTCCCTTGCTGTGTCTTTGGAAAGCCGGTGATGAAGTCCATGCCGACATTGTCCCATTTCCACTATGATACGAGCAAAGGTTGAAGGAGTCCGGCAGGCTTGTGATGTTCCGCCTTCACCTTGTTGCATATGTCACAACAAGCTACGAAGTAAGCGATGTCTTTCTTCATTCCTTCCCACCAGAATACCTGATGGAGATCTTCATACATTTTGGTGCGGCCTGGGTGAATCGACTACGAAGATTCGTGGGCTTCTGATAATATCTTCTTTTTCAGACTTTCTTGGTTGGGTACGCATGTCCTTCCTCAAAACCTCAGTGTACCGTTTTGATCCTTAGAGAAATCCTTGGTGTGCTTGGCATATGATTTCAGTGAATCGTCATGTGATTGAGCACTGTGAATTTCTTCCTCGAGAGTAGGAGCCATTTCAAATATGCTGGCCATACGGGCATCCAAGGTTAGCACAGTATGTTTTGAAGAGGTTACTGGTGAACTGCGAACCGTTGTCGGTGATGATGCGGTTCGGCACTCCGAAACGGCTCACGAGGCCCTTAATGAACTTGACCGCGGAGCCTGCGGGGATGGTACGGACAGCTTCCACCTCAGCCCACTTGGTGAACTTGTCCACGGCAGCGTAAGTAGCGGTAGCCTGGCGCCCGAGGAGCGGGCCTAGGATATCGATCCCAGTTTGTGAAGGGCCACGAGAGGGTATAGTCTGCAGACCTCTGTTGGTGATGGATCATTGGCATGGGCAGCAGGCCTCACAAGCTCTTACCAGTTCTGCAGCGTCATTGAGTGTTGTGGGCCAATAGAACCCGCTGCGGAACGCCTTACCGACAAGGGTTTGCAATGACGAGTGATGCCCACAGTCTCCATCGTGTATGTCTGCTAGTAGCTCCTTCCCTGCTCCACAAAATGCAGCGAGGACACATCATTTGGTCGTCTTGGTGAGCTCCCCATCCTTAAGCGGTATGATGTGGCTGCCGTGCCACACGCTCCGCCTCCTCCTCCTTTTAAACAGCGTGCCTGCGCATCGGGTAACTCACGAACTCCGTGATCCAGCACCCCTCCTAAGGTTCCAGCGCCCGAGGAAGCCTCGCTCGATGTCGGGCGTGAGGCAGGGGCTCGAGAGGCGGTGGGGAGCTCCCCTCGGGGGCTGCGCCGTGCTAGATAGCGATGGCATCGCCGAGGGCTTAAAGAGCCGTTCTTGAAGCCAGGGGCTCTGAGGTAGCCGCTGGATGCCCTTTTCGCGATGTCATCAGCCTCTTGATTGGTGCCGCGAGGCTGTGCTGCAACTCCACCCCAAAATTGCTTCTCCATCCTGCGGACCTCTGCAAGGTAGGCTTCCATGTGCTCGTCCTTTGGTTCGTATACTTTGTTGGAGAAGTTGACAGGGCTGTGAATCACCCTTGATGGTGAGCGCTTCACCCCAGGCGGCTGCGCCTTGGGCCTACTATCGCCTTCAGTGATACTGCTATGTTGTTGGAGACCTTTTCCCCATGCTGAAAACAGAGTTGCACGGCGTAGTAGAGCTTGTCTTGAGTGGGGGATACGAGGACCGCACCAGCCCCTGCACCGTGTCAGGAGAACGCCCCGTCGAAGTACATGACCCATCCGTCTGGTGCCTCGCTCCCTGGGGAGAGTGATCGATCCTCACCGGCCTCGAGACCTGACGCCTCCGCCCATTCCGCCACGAAGTCCGCAAGCGCTGCCCCTTTGATGACTCTGGTTGTGCTGAATTCTATTTGAAACGCCTGCAGCTCGATGTTCCACTCAGCGACACTTCCAGCTGAGTTGGGGCTCCTGAGCACCCTTTCCAAGGGTATGCTGAGACAACCTTGATGGGATGGCCTTGGAAATAGTGCCGCAGCTTGCGCGAGGCTACCAATAGCGCGAGGAGGAGCTTCTGGGGCATGGGGTACCGCGACCTTGTGTCCCGCAATACCGTGCTGACGAAGTATACTGGGTGCTCGACTAGGTTGGGAGTGCTAGTGCCACTAGCGTCCTCCGGAGGCTGGGGCGCCTCCTGAGACAACAGAGCCCCTGGCGACTGGTTGCCTGGGGGAGGGGCCTCTTCTGTTTCGGATGTGCTTCCCTTCTGTGGTTGGTCTTCCTTGGCTACAGCTGTGGTCGCTGTGAGGCCCTCTCGGCCCTTCTTCGCTTTAACCCGGACGGTTGTTGCGGCCTTGGTCCTACGCTCCTCCCTGATAGCCACCAGGGCTGCGCTGGCAGAGTAGGGGGTGGCCGCAAGGTAGAGCACCAGGGGCTCCTGAGGGCGCTGGTCAAGTACCTCTTGAGATCCTGGAACACCTTGTCAGCCTCTTCAGTCCATTCAAAGGGGCCCTTTTTCCTCATCAGCTTGAAGAAGGGCAGCGCACGCTCCCCCAGCTTGGAGATGAAACGCCCTAGTGCGGTCATGCGCCCGGTGAGCTTCTGCATCTCTCTGAGGGTCTTTGGCAAGCTCATGTCCTCGACTGCTTTTACCTTTTCAGGGTTGGCCTCGATGCCCCAGTGGGATACTAGGAAACCCAGGAGCTTGCCCGAGGGGACCCCAAACACACACTTCTCCGGGTTGAGCCGCGGGTCCACCTTGTTGAGGCTCGCGAAGGTTTCCTCCAAGTCCTGTAACAGAGTTCTTGCCTCCCGGGATTTTACCACAATGTCATCAACATAAGCCTCCGCATTCCTCCCGAGCTGTCGACCCAAGGCGATGTGCATCAGCCGCTGAAAGGTCGCACCGGCATTGTCTGTGAATGGCATGCACGTATAGCGATAAACCCGCGCGGGTCGGGAAGGCCGTCTTTTCCACATCTTCTATCGCCATCTTGATCTGGTGGTAGCGGAGAAGGCATCCAGAAACACAACAAGTCGCTTTTCGGCGGTGGAGTCGACGATCTGGTTGATCTTGAGGGCGGAGCGAATCCTGCGGGCAGGCCTTGTTGAGGTTGGTGAAGTCGACACACATCGTTCCTTTCCCCCTTCTTGATGCGACCACGGGGTTAGCGAGACGATCAGGGTAGCGGACCTCGCGAATGACCCCGCCGCTTCCAACTTGCGAGTCTCTTGGGCGATGAAAGCTTGCTTTTACGTGGATCGCCGCCTTGCCTACCTTCATTTGGGCGCACATTGGGGCACACATTGAGGTGATGCTCGATTCGCCCCTCGGGACCCCTGCTAGCTGATCGAGTTCCCACGAATACCTTCTTGTTCGCCTAGAGAATTTCACCAAAGCTTCCTCTGTTCGGGCTCGAGGTTGGCGCCTATGGTGAAGGTGGCATTGGTGGATCCGTCCTCGTCAACCAGTACCTGCTTGGTTTCCGCCTTGTCCTGAGTCAATAGTTGCTTCTTCTTGGCCGGTGCGGCCCCCTTGGGCTCATGGGCGTCCGAGTCGACGAGCTGTGCCGCCGCCGCGGCCTTGAAAACGAGCTTGAGCGCTTGCAACGCGTCCCTGGTGTCCCCAGACACGGTGAGGACGCCGCTACTCCCGGGCATCTTCATGAGATTGTATGCCGGGTGAGTTGCGACCATGAACCGGCTAGCGCCGAGTAGCTCGGAGACGGCGTTGTATGGGATGAAGGAAATATGCCCTAGAGGCAATAATAAAGTTATTATTTATTTCCTCATATCATGATAAATGTTTATTATTCATGCTAGAATTGTATTAACGGAAACATGATACATGTGTGAATACATAGACAAACATATAGTCACTAGTATGCCTCTACTTGACTAGCTCATTAATCAAAGATGGTTATGTTTCCTAACCATAGACATGTGTTGTCATTTGATTAATGGGATCACATCATTAGGAGAATGATGTGATTGACATGACCCATCCGTTAGCAGCACTTGATCGTTTAGTATTCTGCTATTGCTTTCTTCATGACTTATACATGTTCCTGTAACTATGAGAATTATGCAACTCCGTTTACGGAGGAACACTTTGGGTACTACCAAGCGTCTAGCGTAAGCTGGGTGATTATAAAGGAGTACTACGGTGTCTCCGAAGGTACATGTTGAGTTGGCGTATTTCGAGATTAGGTTTTGCCACTCCGATTATCGGAGAGGTATCTCTGGGCCCTCTCGGTAATACTCATCACTTAAGCCTTGCAAGAAATATAACTAATGAGTTAGTTATGAGATGATGTATTACAGAACGAGTAAAGAGACTTGCCGGTAATGAGATTGAACTAGGTATTGGATACCGACGATCAAATCTCGGGCAAGTAACATACCGATGACAAAGGAACAACGTATGTTGTTATGCGGTTTGACCGATAAAGATCTTCGTAGAATATGTAGGAACCAATATGGGCATCGAGGTCCGCTATTGGTTATTGACGAGAATGGTTTTAGGTCATGTCTACATAGTTCTCGAACCCGTAGGGTCCTTGCACGCTTAACGTTTGATGGCGGTTTTATTATGAGTTTATAAGTTTTGATGTACGAAGTTTGTTGGTCCGGATGTGATCACGGACATGACGAGGAGTCTCGGAATGGTCGAGACATAAAGATTGATATATTGGAAGCCTATGTTTGGACATCGGAATGGTTCGGGTGAAATCGGCATTTCTTAGAATCTTAGGGGAGGTTACGGAACCCCGGGGTTAATGGGCCTACATGGGCCAAGAGGAGAAGAGGAAGGAGCTAGGAGGGGGCGCGCCCTCCCCTCCTAGTCCGAATAGGACAAGGGAAGGCGGCGCCCCCCTTTCCTTCCCTCTTCCTCCTCTTTCCCCTTCTCCTAAACCTACTAGGAAAGAGGAGTCCTACTCCGGTGGGAGTAGGACTCCCCCTGGCGCGCCCTCTAGGCGGCCGCCTCCTCCCCCTGGCTCCTTTATATCTGGGCGGGGGCACCCATAGACACACAAGTTGATCTCGGATCGTTCCTTAGCCGTGTGTGGTGCCCCTTCCACCATATTCCACCTCGGTCATATCGTCGCGGAGTTTAGGCGAAGCCTGCGCGATAGAACATCATCATCGTCCTGCCCCGTCGTCTTGTGGAACTCATCTCTCGAACCTTTGCTGGATCGGAGGGCGGAGATCGTCATCGAGCTGAGCGTGTGCTGAACTCGGAGGCCCGTCGTTCGGTGCTTGGATCGGTCGGATCGTGAAGGCGTCGACTACATCAACGCGTTGTGCTAGCGCTTCCGCTTACGGTCTCACAGTGCGTGGGCGAACACTCTCCCCTCTCGTTGCTATATCATCACCATGATCTTGCGTGTGCGTAGGAAATTTTTGAAATTACTCGTTCCCCAGCGATGGCATCGAGCCTAGGTTTTATCGTTGATGTTATATGCAGAGTAGAACACAAGTGAGTTGTGGGCGATACAAGTCATCTTGCTTACCGACATGTCATACTTTGGTTCAGCGGTATTGTGAGATGAAGCGGCCGGACCGACATTACAGCGTCGCGCTTCTGCGAGACTGGTTTCACCGTTCGAGCACTTTCGTGCTTAAAGGTGGCTGGCGGGTGTCTGTCTCTCTCACTTTAGCTGAATCGAGTGTGGCTCGCCCGGTCCTTGCGAAGGTTAAAACAGCACCAACTTGACGAACTATCGTTGTGGTTTTGATGCGTGGTAAACGGTTCTTGCTAAGCCCGTAGCAGCCACGTAAAATTTGCAACAACAAAGTAGAGGGCGTCTAACTTGTTTTTGCGGGGCATGTTGTGATGTGATATGGTCAAGGCGTGATGCTATATTTTATTGTATGAGATGATCATGTTTTGTAACGAAGTTATCGGCAATGGCGAGAGCCATATGGTTGTCGCTTTATTGTATGAAATGCAAGCATACTGTAATTGCTTTACTTTATCACTAAGCGGTAGCGATAGTCGTAGAAGCAATAGATGGCGTAACGACAACGATGCTACGATGGAGATCAAGGTGTCGCGCGGTGGCGATGGTGATCATGGCGGTGCTTGAAGATGGAATCACAAGCACAAGATGATGATGGCCATATCATATCACTTATATTGATTGCATGTGATGTTTATCCTTTATGCATCTTATCTTGCTTTGATTGGCGGTAGCATTTTAAGATGATCTCTCACTAATTATCAAGAAGTGTTCTCCACAGTATGCACCGTTGCGAAAGTTCTTCGTCTTTGAGACACCACGTGATGATCGGGTGTGATAGGCTCTCGTTCAAATACAGCGGGTGCAAAACAGTTGCACCGCGAATACTCGAGTTATACTTGATGAGCCTAGCATATCTGAGATATGGCCTCGGAACACGGAGACCGAAAGGTCGGCGTGAATCATATAGTAGATATGATCAACATAGAGATGTTCACCATTGAAACTACTCCATCTCACGTGATGATTGGACATGGTTTAGTTGATTTGGATCACGTGATCACTTAGATGACTAGAGATGTCATCTAAGTGGGAGTTCTTAAGTAATATGATTAATTGAACTTAAATTTATCATGAACTTAGTACTGATAGTATTTTGCTTGTCTATGTTTGTTTGTAGATAGATGGCTCGTCTTTGTTGTTACGTTGA
The DNA here is from genome assembly GCA_021437245.1 of Aegilops speltoides. Classification (NCBI taxonomy): domain Eukaryota; kingdom Viridiplantae; phylum Streptophyta; class Magnoliopsida; order Poales; family Poaceae; genus Aegilops; species Aegilops speltoides. The sequence continues at coordinate 199,717,016 of CM038142.1, read as the reverse complement.
ATTTTAATGCGTTCCTTGAAAGCAAAGTTGAAAGATGATGGTAGCAATTACGGACTGGGTCCGTAACTTTGAGATTATCCTCATTCTGCCTGAAGAAGTTAAATCTGGAAGCACCGCTGGGTGCCGAACTGCTCTTGATGCTGGCGGCGGCGTTAAAGCGTCTGGCGAGCAAAGCTGATGACTACTCTATAGTTCGATGTGCCATGCTTTACGGCTTAGAACCGGGCCTTCAACGGCGTTTTGAGCGTCATGGAGCATATGAGATGTTCGGGAGTTGAAGTTAATATTTCAAGCAAATGCCGGATTGAGAGATATGAAGTCTCCAATAAGTTCTATAGCTGCAAGATGGAGGAGAATAGTTACGTCGGTGAACACATACTCAAAATGTGCGGGTATAATAATCACTTGATTCAAGCTGGGAGTTAATCTTCACGATGATAGTGTCATTGACGAAATTCTCCAATCACGCCACCAAGCTACAAGAGCTTCGTGATGAACTATAATATGCAAGGGATGAACAAGACTATTCGAGCTCTTAGCGATGCTAAAAGCTGCGGAGGTAGAAATCAGAAGGAGCATCAAGTGTTGATGGTCGACAAGACCACTAGTTTCAAGAAGAAGGGCAAAGGGAAGAAGAAGGGAACTTCAAAAGAGCGGCAAGCAAGTTGCTGCTCAAGAGAAGAAACCCAAGTCGGACCTAAGCACAAGCCGAGTGCTTCTCTTGCAAGCGGTGGACCTTTGGAAGCGGAACTGCCCCAAGTATTTGGCGGATAAGAAGGATGGCAAAGTGAACAAAGGTATATGTGATATACATGTTATTGATGTGTACCTTACTAATGCTCGCGATGCACTTTGGGTATTTGATCTTGGTTACATTGCTAATATTTGCAACTCGAAGCAGGGACTACGGATTAGCGAAGATTAGCTAAGGGCGAGGTGACGATCTTGCGTGGGAAATGGTTCCAAAGTCGATGTGATCGCGATCGACGCGCTACCTCTACATCTACCATCGGGATTAGTATTAGACCTAAATAATTGTTATTTGGTGCGGCGTTGAGCATGAACATTATATCTGGATCTTGTTTGATGCGAGGCGGTTATTCATTTAAATCGAGAGAATAATGGTTGTTCTATTTATATGAGTAATATCTTTTATGGTCATGCACCCTTGAAGAGTGGTCTATTTTATTGAATCTCGATAGTAGTGATACACATATTCATAGTGTTGAAACCAAAAGATGCGAGTTGATAATGATAGTGCAACTTATTTGTGGCCTTGCCGTTTAGGTCATATCGATTGTAAAGCGCATGAAGAAACTCCATCTTGATGGGCTTTTGGAATCACTTGATTATGAATCACTTGGTACTTGCGAACCGTGCCTTATGGGCAAGATGACTAAAACGCCGTTCTCGGTACTATGGAGAAACAACAGATTTGTTGGAAATCATACATACAGATGTATGTGGTCAATGAATGTTGAGGCTCGTGGCGGATATCGTTATTTTCTCACCTTCACGGATGATTTGAGCGGATATGGGTATATCTACTTAATGAAACACAAGTCTGAAACATTTGAAAAGTTCAAAGAATTTGAGTGAAGTGGAAAATCATCGTAACAAGAAAATAAAGTTTCTGATCGATCGTGGAGGAGAATATTTGAGTTCTGAGTTTGGTCTACACTTGAAACAATGCGGGATAGTCTTGCAACTCCGCCACAGGAACACCACAGCGAAATGGTGTGTCGAGCGTCGTGTCGTACTTTACTTGATATGGTGCGATCTATGATGTCTCTTCTTGATTTACCGCTATCGTTTTGGGGTTATGCTTTAGAGGCGGCGCATTCACGTTAAATAGGGCACCATCAAAATCCGTTGAGGCGGCGCCTTATGAGCTGTGGTTTGGCAAGAAACCAAAGTTGTCGTTTCTTAAAGTTTGGGGCTGCGATGCTTATGTGAAGAAACTTCAACGGATAAGCTCGAACCCAAATCGAATGTGTCTTCATAGGATACCCAAAGGAGACTATTGGGTACACCTTCTATCACAGATCGAGGGCAAGATTTTCGTTGCTAAATTGGATCCTTTCTAGAAGGAGTTTCTCTCGAAAGAAGTGAGTGGGAGGAAAGTAGAACTTGATGAGATAAGCTGTATCTACTCCCTTATTGGAAAGTAGTTCATCACAAGAACCGGTTCTGTGACAACTACACCAATCGGTGAGGAAGCTAATGATATTGATCATGAAACTTGGATCAAGTTTCTCTGAGAACCTCGTGGGTCTACGAGTAAGATCCGCACAGTGATGCGGTAATCCTATTACGGAAGTCATGTTACTTGACCATGATGAACCTCGAACTATGAGGAAGCGATGATGAGCCCAGATTCATAAAATGGCTAGAGGCCATGAAATCGAGATGGGATCCATGTATGAAAACAAAGTATGGACTTTGGTTGACTTGCCGATGATCGGCAAGCTATTGAGAATAAATGGATCTTTAAGAAGAAGGCGGCGGCGATGGTAATGTAGCTGTCTATAAAGCTCGACTTGTTGCGAAAGGTTTTCGACAAGTTCAAGGGGTTGACTACGATGAGACTTTCTCACCCGTGGCGATGCTTAAGTCTGTCCGAATCATGTTAGCTATTGCTGCATTTCATGATTATGAAATTTGGCAAATGGATGTCAAGACTGCATTCTTGAATGGATTTCTAGAAGAAGAGTTGTATATGATGCAGCGGAAGGTTTTGTTGATCCAAAGGTGCTAACAAAGTGTGCAAGCTCCAGCGTTCCATTTATGGACTGGTGCAAGCATCTCGGAGTTGGAATAAGCGCTTTGATAGTGTGATCAAAGCATATGGTTTTATCTGAGACTTTTGGAGAAGCTTTGTATTTACAAGAAAGTGAGTGGGAGCTCTGTAGCATTTCTAGTTTTATATGTAGATGACATATTGTTAATTGGAAATGATATAGAATTTCTGGATAGCATAAAGGGATACTTGAATAAAAGTTTTTCAATGAAAGACCTCGGTGAAGCTGCTTATATATTGGGCATCAAGATCTATAGAGATAGATCAAGGCGGCTTAATAGGACTTTCACAAAGCACATACCTTGACAAAATTTTGAAAAAGTTCAAAATGGATCGAGCAAAGAAAGGATTCTTGCACGTGCTACAAGGTGTGAAGTTGAGTCAAACTCAATGCCCGACCACAGCGAGAAGATAGAGAAAATGAAAGATGTTCCTATGCTTGACCATAGGCTCTATCATGTATGCAATCTTGTGTACCAGACTGGCGTATGCTAGCAATAAGCTTAGCGGGAAGGTACCAAAGTAATCGAGTGGATCCTTTGGACAGCGGTCAAGAACATCTGAAATACGAAAAGGACTAAGGATATGTTTCTCGTATATGGAGGTGACAAAGAGCTAGTCGTAAAGGTTACGTCGATGCAAGCTTTGACACGATCGAGACGATTCTAAATGCAAAGCGGATCGTGTTTATATTAAGCGGTGGAGCTGTAAGTTGGTGCGAGTTCTAAACAAAGCGTCGTGGCGGGATCTACATGTGAAGCGGAGTACATAGCTGCTTGAAGCGGCGAATGAAGAATGCGGATGAAGGAGTTCATTTCGATCTAGGTGTCATACCTAGTGCATCGGGACCAATGAAGATCTTCGTGACAATCTTGGTGCAATTGCCTTGGCAAAGGAATCCAGATTTCACAAGAGGACCAAGCACATCAAGAGATGCTTCAATTCCATTGGGACCAAGTCCAAGTGGGAGACATAGAGATTTGCAAGATACATACGGATCTGAATGTTGCGAGACCCGTTGACTAAGCCTCTCTCACGAGCAAAACATGATCGGCACCAAGACTCCATGGGTGTTAGAATCATTACTATGTAATCTAGATTATTGACTCTAGTGCAAGTGGGAGGCTGAAGGAAATATGCCTAGAGGCAATAATAAAGTTATTATTTATTTCCTCATATCATGATAAATGTTTATTATTCATGCTAGAATTGTATTAACGGAAACATGATACATGTGTGAATACATAGACAAACATATAGTCACTAGTATGCCTCTACTTGACTAGCTCATTAATCAAAGATGGTTATGTTTCCTAACCATAGACATGTGTTGTCATTTGATTAATGGGATCACATCATTAGGAGAATGATGTGATTGACATGACCCATCCGTTAGCTTAGCACTTGATCGTTTAGTATTACTGCTATTGCTTTCTTCATGACTTATACATGTTCACGTAACTATGAGAATTATGCAACTCCGTTTACGGAGGAACACTTTGGGTACTACCAAGCGTCTGGCGTAAGCTGGGTGATTATAAAGGAGTACTACTGGTGTCTCCAAAGGTACATGTTGAGTTGGCGTATTTGAGATTAGGTTTTGTCACTCCGATTGTCGGAGAGGTATCTCTGGGCCCTCTCGGTAATACTCATCACTTAAGCCTTGCAAGCAATATAACTAATGAGTTAGTTATGAGATGATGTATTCTGAGCGAGTAAAGAGACTTGCGATAATGAGATTGAACTAGGTATTGGATACAAGCGATCAAATCTCGGGCAAGTAACATACCGATGACAAAGGGAACAATGTATGTTGTTATCGGTTTGACCGATAAAGATCTTCGTAGAATATGTAGGAACCAATATGGGCATCGAGGTCCGCTATTGGTTATTGACCGAGAATGGTTTTAGGTCATGTCTACATAGTTCTCGAACCGTAGAATCCCTTACGCTTAACGTTTGATGGCAGTTTTATTATGAGTTTATAAGTTTTGATGTACGAAGTTTGTTGGTCCGGATGTGATCACGGACATGACGAGGAGTCTCGGAATGGTCGAGACATAAAGATTGATATATTGGAAGCCTATGTTTGGACATCGGAATGGTTAGGGTGAAATCGGCATTTCTGAGATGCAGGGAGGTTCTGGAACCCCGAAGTTAATGGGCCTACATGGGCCAAGAGGGAGAAGAGGAAGGAGCGAGGAGGGGCGCGCGCCTCCCCTCCTAGTCGAATAGGACAAGGGAAGAGGCGGCGCCCCCTTTCCTTCCCTCTTCCTCCTCTTTCCCCTTCTCCTAATCCTACTTGGAAGAGAGTCCTACTCCCGGTGGGAGTAGGACTCCCCCTTGGCGCGCCCTCTAGGCGGCCGCCTCCTCCCCCAGCTCCTTTATATCTGAGGCGGGGGGCACCCCAAGACACACAAGTTGATCTACGGATCGTTCCTTAGCCGTGTCGGTGCCCCTTCCACCATATTCCACCTCGGTCATATCGTCGCGGAGTTTAGGCGAAGCCTGCGCGATAGAACATCATCATCGTCCTGCGCCGTCGTCTTGTGGAACTCATCTCGGAACCTTTGCTGGATCGGAGGGCGAGATCGTCATCGAGCTGAGCGTGTGCTGAACTCGGAGGCCCGTCGTTCGGTGCTTGGATCGGTCGGATCGTGAAGGCGTCGACTACATCAACAGCGTTGTGCTAGCGCTTCCGCTTACGGTCTCACAGTGCGTGGGCGAACACTCTCCCCTCTTGCTTGCTATACCTGCAACTGGAGGCGATCTCAAAATCAACTTGTGTCTCCTGCCCCTGCCCGTATAAAAGAAAGAAAGGCAACACGACCCTAGAAGCGCGCCAAGAAAGAATCCTCCTCCTGGTGGGAGTAGGACTCCCCTTTCTAGTCCAACTAGGAAGGGGGAAGGGAAGGAAGGAGGGAGAGGGAGAGGAAGGGGGCCGCCCCCCCTCCTTGTCCAGTCGGACTCCTCATGAGAGCGCCATCTCTGGCGCAGCCCTCTCTCTCCCTCGTGGCCCATTAAGGCCCATTACTTCCCAAGGGGTTCAACAACCTCTCGGCACTCGGTATTATCCGAAACCACTCGGAACCATTCCGATAATGACACCTATAATGGATCCATTGCGTCTCGATTTTCGAGAACTGGGCATCTCATCGCTTCTCCGTCAATATGGGACACATCATTTCGTCTGACCATTCAGGATATACTTTGATCCTTTGATCTTATGTTGCTCTAATTAATACAATGAATCTGGTATCATACTATCCGGCTTGCACCTGCTAGATGGACGAGAGCTTATCACACCCGATCATCACGCGGTGTCTCAAGACGATTTAACTTTGGCAACGTGCATACTGTGGAGAACACTACTTGATAATTTTAGTGAGAGATCATCTTAAAATGCTACCGCCAATCAAAGCAAGATAAGATGCATAAAGGATAAACATCACATGCAATCAATATAAGTGATATGATATGGCCATCATCATCTTGTGCTTGTGATTCCATCTCAAGCACCATTGTGATCACCATCGCCACCGCGCCGACACCTTGATCTCCATCGTAGCATCGTTGTCGCCACGCCATCTATTGCTTCTACGACTATCGCTACCGCTTAGTGAAAAAGTAAAGCAATTACAGTATGCTTGCATTTCATACAATAAAGCGACAACCATATGGCTCCCGCCAGCTGCCGATAACTTCGTTACAAAACATGATCATCTCATACAATAAATATAGCATCATGTCTTGACCATATAACATCACAACATGCCCTGCAAAAACAAGTTAGACGTCTTCTACTTTGTTGTTGCAAATTTTACGTGGCTGCTACGGGCTTAGCAAGAACCGCTTCTACCACGCATCAAAACCACAATGATAGTTTGTCAAATAGACTCCGCTTTAACCTTCACAAGGACCGGCTTAGCCACACTCGGTTCAACTAAAGTGAGAGAGACAGACACCCGCCAATCACCTTTAAGCACGAAAGTGCTCAGAACGGTGAAACCAGTCTCGCGTAAGCGTCACGCGTAATGTCGGTCCGAGCCGCTTCATCTCACAATACCGCTGAACCAAAGTATGACATGCCGGTAGGCAGATGACTTGTATCGTCCACAACTCACTTGTGTTCTACTCGTGCAAAACATCAAACCATAAAACCTAGGCTCGATGCCACTGTTGGGAAACGTAGTAATTTCAAAAATTTCCTACGCACACGCAAGATCATGGTGATGCATAGCAACGAGAGGGAGAGTGTTGTCTACATACCCTTGTAGACCAAAGCGAAGCGATCACAACGTAGAGAAAGTAGTTATGCGCTCTCCTCGCGATCCAACCGATCCCAGCGCAGCACTCGGCGCCTCCAGTTCTTGACACACGTACAGCTCGGTGACTCCTCGGGCTCCGATCCAAAGAAAGCTCCGGGAGAGAGTTCTCACAAGACGACGGCAGGGTGCGATCTTGATGTTCTACCGACACGTGGCTTCGCCTAAGCACCGCTACGATATGACCGAGGTGGAATATGGTGGAGGGGCACTGCACACGGCTAAGGAACGATCTCAAGGATCAACTTGTGTGTCTTAGGGTGCCCCCCGTGATATAAAGGAGCAAGGGGAGGGCCGGCCGCCCTAGAGGGCGCCAAGGAGGGGGAGTCCTCCTCCTAGTGGGAGTAGGACTCCCTTTCCTAGTCCAACTAGGAAGGGGAAGGGGAAGGAAGGAGAGGAGAGGAGAGGAAAGGGCCCCCTCCTTGTCCAATTCATACTCCTCATGGGGGCGCGCCATCTCTGGCGCAGCCCTCTCTCTCCCTCGTGGCCCATTAAGGCCCATTACTTCCCGGGGTTCCGGTAACCCTCCCAGCACTCGGTATTATCCAAACCACTGGAACCATTCCGATGTCCCAACATAGCTGTCCAATATATCAATCTTCACGTCTCGACCATTTCGAGACTCCTCGTCGTGTCCGTGATCACATCCGGTCTCAACTCCTTCGTACATCAAAATACACAAACTCATAATATAACCGCCATCGAAACCTTGCGTGCGGACCCTACGGTTCGAGAACAATGTAGACATGACCGAGACACGCCTCCGATCAATAACCAATAGCGGACCTGGATGCCCATATTGGCTCCTACATATTCTACGAAGATCTTTGTCGGTCGATCCGCACAACAACATACGCTTGTTCCTTTGTCATCGGTATGTTACTTGCCCGAGATTCGACCGCCGGTATCCAATACCTAGTTCAATCTCGCTATCGCAAGTCTCTTTACTCGTTCCGTAATACATCATCTCGCAACTAACTCATTAGTTGTAATGCTTGCAAGGCTTAAGTGATGTGCATTACCGAGAGGGCCCAGAGATACCTCTCCCGACAATTGGAGTGACAAATCCTAATCTCAAATACGCCAACCCAACATCTACCTTTGGAGACACCTGTAGTACTCCTTTATAATCACCCGATTACGCTGTGACGCTTGGTAGTACCAAAGTGTTCCTCCGCAAACGGAGTTGCATAATCTCATAGTTATAGGAACATGTATAAGTCATGGATAAAAGCAGAGCAACATACTAAACGATCGTGTGCTAAGCTAATGGAACGGGTCATGTCAATCAGATCATTCAACTAATGATGTGACCTTGTTAATCAAATGACAACTCCTTTGTCTATGGTTAGGAAACTTAACCATCTTTGATTAACAAGCTAGTCAAGTAGAGGCATACTAGTGACACTCTGTTTGTCTATATATTCACACATGTATTATGTTTCCGGTTAATACAATTCTAGCATGAATAATAAACATTTATCATGATATGAGGAAATAAATAATAACTTTATTATTGCCTCTAGGGCATATTTCCTTCAGCTATATCATCACCATGATCTTGCGTGTGCGTAGGAAAATTTTTGAAATTACTACGTTCCCCAACAAGCGCCGCCGTAGATGAGGGTCTTGGTGACCGCCACGTTGCAGATGGTGGGGGTGCATAACATTGGGAGCACGCCCGAGCCGGCCGAGTTGGAGGGGTGATCATCCGAGCTGAAGGCCAGATCGGATTTAGGTGCCGCCCAACCCGGAGGCGCCCCGCGCGGCACAAGGGCGGCGCTGATCTGGCGAACGAACGGCTTGATGTGGTGGCCTGAAGGTGATGCCCGCGATCCAACTAGGAGGGCTACGATGACAGGGGGCACCGATGCAGCATGATGGGTGAGGAAGAGGTTGCGCAACTCCTCCCAGGAGGCCACAGAAGCCGCCGGCAGGTGGAGCAGCCACATGCGCGGGACGCCGGTGAGGGCCATGGGCAGCCAGTTAGCCATGACCCTGTCATCGCCTCCGGCCTTGAGAAAGGCTTCTTCATATGCCAGCAGGAAGTCCAGCGGATCGGCCGCGCCGTCGTAGCGCGGCGGCATGTCTGGCTTGAACTTGTTTGGCCACTGCACGCGTCGCAAGGTGGGGGCCAGGGCTCGAAGCCCCCTGGTTCCCACGCCGGCGTCGACAGCCGGAGCGGGCAGTGCGTTGGCCGCCATGAGGGCAGAGCGTGGTGCTGATGGAGAATGGGTCGACGGAAGGGAGAGCTCCGGCGCACCCCTACTTGGCGTGCCAAATGTTGGATTTCGGGTTTCGGCAGACCCTTGAGGTTCGAACACTGGGGTGCGCGCGGAAATCACACCCTCACCTACCGTGTTTCACCGCCTCGCAAGGATCTAAACTACACGAAGGACAACGCAAGGGACACAAGATTTATCTTGGTTCGAGCCACCATTGTGGTGTAATACCCTACTCCGATTTGTGGTGTGTGGATTGCCTCTGGGGCTGATGAGGAATAGTACAAGGGAAGAACAGCCTCGCGGGTGCATTCTTGGGTGGTCTGATGAACTGTTAGGGAGTTCATCACCTCTCTCTCTCTCTCTCTCTCTCTCTCTCTCTCTCTCTCTATCTATCTCTCTATCTCTCTCTCTCTCTCTCTCTCTCTGGTTGATCTCCAGATGCCCCTACCTTGTGGGTGGCTAGTCCTCTTTATAGGCGAAGGCCCCGGGCCTCTTCCCAAATATTGGCGGAAGGGCGCCAACAATTAGCCATTTTGAAGGGAACATCTAGTACACTTATCCTGACTAAAGTTGGTCCTCGCCTGCCAAAAGATCCTGATGATGACGCTGGCTTCGGCTCCACGATGATCTCCGTTCTGCCGTCCTGCTGGTCTTGGTCTTGTTGCACCGAAATGGTTGCCTTTGCTTGATACCCTTGCCTGCGCTTGCCCCCTTTGCACCAAAGGGGAAACAAGGACTTCTGCGAGTCGGCGCCACCTGTGCCTTGGTCGTCATGGCTTGCGTCACGGGCACCTCGTGAGGTACCCCGCCTTGATCTCTCCGCCTCCTCGTGAGCTAGCCTGACGAGGCCGTGCCTGAGGAAGGCTCCTGCCATCCGCCCCGCGAGGCTTGGCCCCTCGCGAGGGTCTTGAGCATGTGTTGATGAAGATGGGCCGTACTGGGCCACTCCTTGAGCCATGCCGCAGGCCGCAGGCAGGCAAGTCTGGGTACCCCCGTTCCCAGAACGCCGACAGTTGCTTACCAGAATGCCTAGGCAGCAGCAGAGGAGGAGCCCCAGGAGTGGGACGCTCAGGTACCGCCACCACAACACTTTACATGGGACCCGACAGCAACTATGGGTGGTGATTACCAAGCTAGGGTAAAAACCTAAGCTTGTGGGAGTACGTATTTCCCACCGACATTACATTCATGTTCACACATTTCATTTCAGTTGTCGGTGTTCACACTTTTTCATTGTATCATCCATGTTAATTTTATTTTTCTCGCTTTCTTCTTATGCGTTTTGAAAAACTTTAAGAAAATCCAAAAATATTTATAGCTTCTTTTTGGTTTTCCTTTCTATTTTAATTTAGTTGTCGTACTACAAGAAAACCCAAAAAGATTTCTCATTTCTTCTTTTTCTTGTTGGGAGTTTTCCCGTGTAAATAACTTTTCTCGTTCTTGCTTTTCTTTCTTTAATTTGTTTCCTTTCAAGAAAAAATAAAACCTCCATAAACATTTTAGTGTGTTTCTCTGAAATTATTTTCTTTTTATTGAGTCATACCAAGAAGAAGACCACGGTGAAAATGTTGAGTGGCTCTCATATGCATTGTTGTTGATCTAACAAAGAGCATGTCTTATTTTATCTTCTCCTCTGAATAAAATGTTGCAAATTCCAGCTTAGTCCATGGCACTCTTGCACTATTATTATTTTCATATCATTCAATCATGCAAGTGAAAGGCAATAATGATGATATATGATGAAGTGACTGTGGCAGGGAAAAGCGAGTATGAACTCAACTTGTTCTTGTTTTTGTAAATATGTTTAACTCGGTATCCATGATTCAGTATATTATGATTAAACATGTTTGAAATGACAATTAGAGACTATAGTTTCTCATGACATGCTTAAGTAGCTAGGAGTGGATAATGATTTATCTTGAGTGTCAACATGCATTAAAATTATTTTGATGTAGTATGATGATATGGTATCCTCCTCTGAATGTTTCAAGTGGCTTGACTTGGCACATGTTCACACATTTAGTTGAATCAAAACCAACATATCCTCCCTGATGTTTATGTTCATGGTGTTTATATCCTACTCATGCTAGTATTCAATGTTGATTATTTATAATGCATGTTCATGACCGTTTTCGCTCTCTAGTCGGTCGCTTCTCAACCTATTTGCTAGCCTTTGCCTGTACTAAGCGGGAACACTGCTTGTGCATTAAAATCATTAAACCAAAAGTTATTCCAGATGAGTCCACCATATCTACCTATATGCGGTATTACCCTGACGCTCCAAGTAAATTTGCATGTGCCACCTCTAAAAATCCAAATGAACATCTATTTTGTGTGCCTGGACCGCTCATGGAGCAACAGGCGGTGGTCAGCATCTTCCACGCTAAGTGGGTTATTTCATGATGAGTGTTTATTCACTCGTCCTTTCACGAGAGGGGCCGGTAATAGGGATGCCCAGTCCCATGATCAAAATTGCTAACAATTAAACAAAACTCCCCTGGGACTGTTGTTCGTACGGAAGGCACCCGTGGATTCGGCTAGCCATGGCTTGTGTTTGTTGGTGGGGGAGGGGGTAAACTTTACTTTTATCGGTTGGGAACCGCCACTAATGTGTTTAGCATGGATGATATTGAAAACTCTTGGTCGTGACGTTGACAGGAAGGGTGTACCTCCCAAAATTATATTTATCTCTGATTTAAGCTTCGAGCTCTGGCACCTCTGCAAATCCCTGTTTCCCTCTGCGAAGGGCCTATCTACTTACCTTCATGTTATTTTACTTTTATGTTGAGTCATCACCATCTCAAACAAGCACCAGTCTTGAGAGCACTATTGTCATCCTCGTGCATTATAAATAGTTAATGTTGAATGCATCATGACTGAATCTCTTCTACCATGAATTACAATGTAGTCACTGCTTGAACTTTGAAGGTGCTATGCATTCATCTATTGTGGTCTTAGAAAGGGCTAGCGAGATGTCATTATTGTAATATTATATCATGATTGTTTTGACAAAGTGTTGGCATTTTAAATATTTTATTATTGCTCCCTAGTTGATTATGCCATTGATATGAGTGAATGTAATTTCTAAGAGTTATTGTTTGCATGGTTAGTTATGGTCCTTGCTGAAAACCTGGGTGCTATTTAAGCATATATATGGACACAAGAACAAAAGAGTTCATAAAAGTATTTCTTTATCACTTTCAGTTTGTCAACTGAATTGCTTGAGGACAAGCGATCAGTTAAGCTTGGGGGAGTTGAGATGTCTCCAACGTATCTAGTTTTCCTACACTTTTGCTCTTGTTTTGGACTCTAATTTGCATAATTTGAATGAAACTAACCCGGACTGACGTTGTTTTCAGCAGAACTACCATGGTGTTGTTTTTGTGCAGAAATAAAAGTTCTCAGAATTGGACAAAAAAATTGGAGAATTATTTTGGAATATATAATAATTTCTGGAACCAAGACCCACCGGAGGGGGGGCAGCTGCCCACTAGGAACAGGGCGCGCCACCCCCCCCCCCTCTGGAGCCCTAGTGGGTAGTGGGGCCCATGAGGCTCGCTGACCCTAATTCCAACTCTATAAAATCCTATTTTTGGAGAAAAAAATAGGAGAGGAAGTTTCATCACATTTTACGATACAGAGTTGTTCTTCATCGGGAGGCCAGATCTGAAGCCCGATCAGGGCTCCGGAGAGGGGAATCTTCGGTCTTCTTCATCACCAACTATCCTCCATCACCAATTTCATGATGCTCACCGTCGAGAGTGAGTAATTCCTTCGTAGGCTTGCTGGACGGTGGTGGGTTGGATGAGATTCATCATGTAACCGAGTTAGTTTTGTTAGGGCTTGATCCCTAGTATCCACTATGTTCTGAGATAGAAGTTGTTATGACTTTGCTATGCTTAATGCTTGTTACTAGAGCCCGAGTGCCATGATTTCAGATCTGAACTGTTTATGTTTTCACCATTATATCTATGTTCGTGATCCGATCTTGCAAGTTATACACACCTATTACGTGTTATGATCCGTAAACCCCAAGATGACAATAATGGGGATACTTTCCGATGATGACCATAGTTTGAGGAGTTCATGTATTCACTATGTGTTAATGCTTTGTTCCAGTTCTCTATTAAAAGGAGGCCTTAATATCCCTTAGTTTCCTTATGGATCCTGCTGCCACGGGAGGGTAGGACAAAGATGTCATGCAAGTTCTTTTCCATAAGCATGTATGACTATTTACGGAATACATGCCTACATTATATTTATGAACTGGAGTTAGTTTTGTGTCGCCCTAGGTTATGACTATTACATGAGGAATATTATCCAATCTATGAGCTTTTCACATATTTTTCTTGAAAAGTTACTATTGCTATCGCTACTGTTACAACTGCTAGAAAATTGTTACTGTTGTTACCTTTACCACTGCTATCGCTACTACTACTATCAAACTATCATACTACTGTGCTACTTATCACTTTGCTGCAGATATTTAATCTCCAGGTGTGGTTGAATTGACAACTCAACTGCTAATACTTACAAATATTCTTTAGCTCCCCTTGTGTCAAATCAAAAAATTTGGGTTGAATACTCTACCCTTGAAAACTGATGAGATCCCCTATCAGTGAACGACGAGCAGATCCGGCGGTGGCCGCGGAGAAGGACGGGCCGGAGGCACGACGGAGGCAGCGGGCGAGGCGCACGACGGCGCAAAAGTGGGAGAGGAGGGAGAGGAACTGACTGAGTGAGTGAACGAGAGGAAACCAAAAATAGATGCGGGCATGGCGATTCGCCTGGTGCGAAGCAGAATAACTGTGGCGGGTGTATAAGTGTGCCCGCCACTGTACTGTCGAGCCAACGGGCTTATTTGGAAGAGCCTACCTGTGACGGGCAGAAAGTATAGCTCGCCACTGGAATGGCCTTAGCTGTGGCGGGTGGCGCTGGCACCCGCCACAACTATTTTTGAATAATAACAGTGGCGGGTGCCCCACCTCACCCGCCACTCATTAGGGTTCACCTATAAGCCCTTTCCCATCAATGGTGTGGAAGACGTCCTTCGAGACGGTAATGTAGAACCAGCTAATAAGCGTGGCATCGATGGCCATCCACTCAGCATCACCCTTCATGAGACTTGGGTCGACGGAGCCGTCAATGTGGTCGTGGAGGTAATACTCGCGGAAGACCAAGGAGAAGTATGTTTTCCAGGCATAGTATGTGGAGGTGGACTGATCAAGATGGGCGGGGACACGGTCGAAGATGTTGATGTCACAAATATGTTGGCAGAGGGTGGGTTGGGTCCGACAAATGGGTTGGAGGCATCGGAGACAAAGGAGTTGGTAGGAGAAGACATGGTGATGGTGGTAGAAGGGAGATGGGGTGGTGGCTGGGTTGGGAAGGAGAGCGACAACAGGGGTGGATGTAGCAGCTCGGGTTGGAGAATACGAAGAGCAGCGACTCGGGTTGGAGGAGAAGGAGGGCAGCGGCTCGGGTTGGAGGAGGAGTAGGGGTGGATGTAGCGGCTCGGATTGGAGAAGAAGAGCAGTGACTTGAGTTGGGGGAGAAGGAGGGTAGCGGCTCGGGTTGGAGGAGTAGGGCAGATGCAAAAAAAGAAGAAGAGAAGCGGTGGCAGAGGGGTGTGGTGGCTAGGATGGTAGGGAGGGAGTGGCGCGGCGGTGGCGCAAGGAGGATGGCCTAGCACAATATGATTGATGATGTCATAGGCATATATGTAGATAAAGAGGTGGCCTAGCTTGTTAGGCAAGACCAAAAAAACAATCCTAACATACCAAATCTACATTCCTTGCACCTGGGGATTATCACACCCCACCCTAGTCGGTTGGGGCTCGATGAACGGGACCCCGTTGTTGTCGTAGGTAGTTGGCGCTCGATGAACAAGACCCCGTGAAGGTTGTTCCACGGTACACTCCACCCTGGCACATTTGCTCTCGATGAACAAGACCCAGTTTGGGTCGTCCCACCCAAACCGGTTGGCACTGGATGAACATGACCCCATGGTGGCCGTAGGTCGTTCGCTCTCGTTGTTTCGGCCATCACACTCCAACCTGTTAGTGATCGATTAATAAGACCCTGTTGTTGTGTACCCCCACCGTCATGTGCAGCCGTCCGTTGCCTCTGCCCCGTTGTTGCATATGTTGCCTCTCGATGTAAAGAAGCGTTGACCGTATGCGTGAGTATGCGTTGCGCGATTGTTCGAGGCCTCGATCGTACGTATGTACAACATACTTGGTCGTATTTTTGTGGCATGGTTGTATGCATGTATGTCTACATGATTAGACAGGACTTCGTGATCAGCTATGCCCGGGGCCAAATTTCCTAGTACGACACGTGCCACTCCTTACTCGGCCACAATAATCGTTGGAGAGAGACCAATATGTACGTATCATACTGGTCAAGGTTGAAAAAAGTCATAGGCGAACATTTAGGGGATAAGGTTGGATGAATGGCTCCCGTATCATTGTTCAAAGACTAGTCCCTATCGATCCAAGGACGAATACAGTGTCCGATTTGGGGTCTGTATTGGAGATGCCCTTAGTCACACAGACATGAAGAAGATGGTTTTTGATATGGAACTGTCGTGAGTTGAAGAGAAGATTCATATTGAAACATATTTTCTGTCCACTCTAAAATTGAGAAGTAGGCCTTCTAAGATGCCCATGTACTCGAAATGGTTGTGGTGACTTTATCAATTTTAAAATATTGTGTTGATAGTGTGTGTTTGTATGTGTGAGGGCTCCTTTGATTCAAAAGAAATTTATAGGACCTTTTTGAGGATTTGGACCCTTAAGAATTTTTTCTGTGATGGCCATTCGATTCGTAGAATTGGAATCCTTAAGGTTTCTTCGTAGGATCCATTTGTACTACATTTTGAAGTAAAATTTCCATCCACTCAAATCTCTTTGTAGGATTTCTTTGTCTTCCCTATGCTATCAAATATTCTCTCAAATATTTTTTTCGAGTGCATACGCTTGAAGGCATATGCTTATCTGCATTTATATGAGTAGGAAAATAATGCAAAAAGATTACAAATACAGATAAACTAAAGGGATACATATGAAGTAACTGGCTGAGCCAACTTGCAAAGAAGACAAAATAAGAAAATAAAAGCAAAGAAAACATAGGTCTTCTTCTCAACCATGGATATGACCACACGTTGACGACCTCCACCACCTACTACTCCAACAGAGGAGGAGTAGAACGTCGACGACCTCAAATCTCGAAACGGGAGAAGCCCCTCGCATTGAAGCTTTGGCGAGCCGCAATAGCCACCTACTCGAAAAGCAAGATTTGAGACCTTTAGGCGCAACAACCGAAGGCAATTTCCCGAGCGGAAACACTCCTCAAGCCTCTCCAGCTTCAGATCCGGGCATGGAGCCACGCCATGTTGGCCGAGACGACCAGATCTATCCGCCGCGCATCCAAGTCCCACGCAGTCACCTTTAACATCCCTCAAGAGGGAGGTGCCGTCATCACCGCAGGATGTAGAAACAACGGACGCCCATCCCCAAACTCCACAACCAGGGCACCGAGTAGCTGGAGCACCAGAACCTGAGCACCTCGTCCCCGCTGATCCGTCAACGACGCCGGAGTTGACGCCTCTCGCATGAGGAGAGGACTGGAGGGACTTATTCTTGAACGGCAGCGCTGCCCTCGCCTCACCACTACCGCCAAGAACCGGAATTCTAGAAAATCCTAGAACTACACAACCCAGCCAGGCAGAGATCTAGGTTCCCCGACTCCTCCCCTAGCTACAAGACGCATGGAGACGATGGGGAACCGCGGCCTCGCCGGCAGGAGCCACCAGCCTCTACTTTGCCCCCTGTTGTTTTTTCTGGAGAAGGAAGGAGAGGGTTTGAGAGAGCGCAAATATACTCTCAAATATTGTTGGATACTCCCGCCGTAAAGAAATATAAGAGTGTTTAGATCACTGAAATAGTGATCTAAACACTCTTATATTTGTTTACAGAGGGAGTACTATATGCCATTCTATTTCTGCATTTTGAGAATCCTGCGAATCAAAAGACCCCCGATGTGCACGTATGTGAGGATCCGTGATTGTACTACTATGTTAAAAAATTGAAGTGTCTGGCCATGCCTGCATATTCTTCGTTCTACGATTCCGCGCCGCTCCAACATGACGGCCCAAACACGGAGAGCCCACGCCATTTCAGGTCCCACGGAACCACCAGGTGGTAGCAACATAAGCATGGTTAATAGTATAGCCAGTTGTTAGCTATATGATCTTGCCACGTCATCTATAGCCAAGCGTATAGCCGGCAAGTACAATAGTTGCATGTAAATATGTACTACTTTTTTGATACGTGGCCCATCTCCCTCTCTCGCAAAATGCTAGGAGCACGTGCTGCAGCCGGCTGTTAATTGTTAATCAGTAGCCCGCTTCCCTTCTCTCTTCTCCTCTCTCTTCTCAAACTCATCCAAAGATCAAAATATAAAAGGCCTATTGTACTTGCTCTAAATAAAATTCGCCGCACCACACTGCCCAGCGAATCCGCCTGCCAAAAATAAATAAATAATTTCGCTCGCCTGTGCAGCGCCCTCCCCCCTTCGCTCGCCTGTGCAGCCTCCTCCTCCCTTCGCTCGTTTCCATTCTTCTCTCCCCTCCACCCGCCGCCGCCGCTAAAATTCTCCGCCCCATCCGATGGCTTCTGCTAGGGTACGCGCTGCTTCGGTTGCATTCGATCCCGCTCCGTTTAGGTTCTGGTGTCGGTTCGATTCTAGATGCCTTGCTTATGATGATTTGCTAGTAGTTTGGTGTTGTCCAGTAGATGAAGGACCGTGGAGCGTTCGGGACCAAGAGGTCGCGCAATGACGGTTAGACAAACTCCTGATCTATGTTGCAGCTTGTTATTATTGACTGTCTTTTCGCTTGGGCTGCGTTAACTAGGAAGCCGGGGATATCCCTCCCGGGGTAGGGTTTGGTTAAGAGGAAATTATTTCTGTGTATTATGAGAGTGTATTAATAACGGTTTTGCTAAAGCACATCTAGATGTACCCTAAGTATTCATCTAAGTCCCATGTCATTGATTTTACATGGAGATTCGTGCGGATGTTTTTCTTTCTTTTTCGTTTTTCATTTCATATAGATGGGATCGAATGTTGAGCTTGTATCCTAAGGTTTTTTCTCGGAAATGATAAATTCCGAACGTTCAGATTTTAAGCATGGCAACGCGAACATTTTTTATGACAACATTAGTTCACGCGAGGTTGGCAAACATGACAATTTTCTGACAAAAAAATGAACTGGGACAAAGTTGCCATGTCTTAACAACTAAAGTTGCCATGAAAAAATTTTCGGAATGAAATGCTTAAAATCCGAACATTCGAGATTTACCAGGGTCCTTTTTTTTAGTTGTACTACATCAATGAATGGATTGTAGGGCAGTCCTCCGTTGTTTTATTTTCTGCATGCATAACTTTGTTTTTTGCGACTGGTTAATTTTGAGGCTACCCGTTTCTGATCCACCTCCCCCTCCGCTGGTAGTCTAATCTGAATACAATTTTTTTAAGACTAGCAAAAGTGCCCGTGCATTACAACGGGAGACAAAACACTCACATTTTTAATAAAAGAGCACAACTGCAAAATGTGAGAATCGAGCGGTACATATGTGGTAGAAATATAAGAACTTACGAGTATTCTCAAGAGTGGATATTCTTCCAATTATCTTTGTGAGCTTCGGCTAGCCGACCTAATAAATTTGACTGCCTTGGTAAGCTTTGGCCACTCGACCTTATAAATTTGATTTCACACACCTATTACTTGTTAAGAATTTTCCATGAGTACAAGTTCTTAAGCAGGCACTCCTGCTATAAAAATTGAGTGCAACAACATGAGAAGTCAACTATAGTAGGGGAAACTTAGTAATGCGTATCTAAAAAAAGTGACATTGCATATTTAATTGTTTGCTTAAACATATGTCAACTTTTGACTTGTAGATATTTTTCTGCGACGACTTGTAGCTATATATATATTTATATAGCTCCAATAAATAAAGTTATATATAATAGCATTGCATTTTCCTTTGAACACTAAATTAAGGTTTTAATAAAACAAGTCACAGTGCAACCTTCTGCCCCATGCATGAACAAAAAATATTATCATATTTTTAACTCCAAATCACGACTGTAAATAACTACAAATTATTTAAGTGTATGAAAATAGTGTAAAATATATGCTTCATAGACTAAAATGCCCGTAGGAGAAAATTACTGACCTCATCATGGATTCACGGTCGTCTTTGCCATCACCAAATCCCACGAAAGGCTGGCTAGAATGGCCGACAGCATATAAAATAGATTTTATGACCCCATATTCGACGCAGGCTTAGACGTGGATGAATCCATCAAGACGGTTCGGGCTTGATCTCGCCAACATTAGCGGTTGCTGCTGGGCACGCCGTCCAGCTGTCTCCGTTTCCTCCTTGGTTTGGTCTGCATGCATGGAAAAAGTGCATTACTGTTAGATGTCTTCTTTCCTTGGCCTATCTCCCCGGCAGTGGCTGGCGCGTCGCCGTTCGCCATCTCCTCTATATTTTTGGCCCTTTGTTCACGACTTCTACCACGTACTAGTAAAATGCCCGTGCGTTGCTACGGGTGCAAATACTTTAGGAAGCTGAACTCTTAGTCCAATTATGCCCCTTAATCAAAATTGTGTGCATCTTAGGAGCTACTGTAGGTTTGCTCGTGTGGTTTCTGGCCAGTGGTCGGCATCTTATCATGAGATCAAAGCATTTTTTCTCTTTCATTTTTCATTTTCTTTTCCAATTTCTTTATTTTTCCTATACGATTGGCATGCTCTCGCCCTTTTTCTATCAATGAAAACACAGCTCTCATGTGTACTTCATATGTTGCTTTCCTGTGTGCTTTTTTGTGTTAGAGATAAAGTTCTTGTGTTAGCGAGAGATGTAGAAATGCCTAATGAAACTTCAGTTGACCATTCAAAAGCAGCATAATAGATCAAAACAAGCTCATCTGGAAGCAGTTGGGGCTGAATTTTTTTATATAATACTC
This sequence comes from Aegilops speltoides, assembly GCA_021437245.1. Classification (NCBI taxonomy): domain Eukaryota; kingdom Viridiplantae; phylum Streptophyta; class Magnoliopsida; order Poales; family Poaceae; genus Aegilops; species Aegilops speltoides. The sequence goes on along the minus strand of CM038142.1, from coordinate 199,696,626 downwards.
CTACGTCCCAAAGTAAGTGTCTCGACTTTGTACTAATCTTAGTAAAGTTGTACTAAGCTTAAGGTACTTATTTTGGGATGGAGAGAGTATGCGAGAAAATACCCTTCGATAGTAAAGGCCTGCCACCTCATCTCTTCACCAAGCGTGCGATTATTTTTTATGTTGTGAAGCTATAGTTACGGTCATCTAACAAACATCAAAGCATGTATAACAAACATGTTCATTTCCATGTTCTCTAAAGACCGAAGGTATTACAGACATGTTCATCTCCACGTTCTCTAAAGCCCGAAGGTCCTAAAGTGGGATCTATGAACTAACAAGGCAATGCTACATTTCCAACATCAGTACAACAAGAAACTACACGGGCCTAACAATCCTACACCATCAATGAACTTAACAGAACCCCATTCCGAAGTATGTCTACAATCCACATCATTCATATATCTTCCAAAGAGCAGCATATAGCAAACCTAGATTTGCAGCATTCTGTTTTCTTTAGTGCTCCCTAAACAGGACTATCTATACATGAGACATTGGCGTCGATCGCTTGATAACAAATATCCTCTAATTAAATATCATGACATTTAACCTAATAACATTCTGCATTCTGCAAAATCAGAAAAAGGTGGAATTAAGTATTAGCTATTTAAGTAATCATATTTTTATTTAAATTTTAGATGAGCACAGACACCCTCCTGATATATTTCGGGGATACCAATGTCGATTCTTTCTTCAACGTTAGCATCTAAATTATATAGATCTAGGCAGAAACTAAACCGTGCAATAAGTTTTAGAGTTCTCAAACTATATGGCCAGATATCTATCCTGGTTTCTTGCTACTCACCTCGGTATCAAGGAATCAATTTTGCTCTTCTATGTATCCATGTGCCAGATCTATACCACGGGCCACAAAATTGTAGGTATCAAAAAATAAATTCTTCAAAGTATGGATCTAAGGATTGCACAAAGCAGTAATTGAATGATCTAGAAACCAAACTATGCCTTAGGAATTGGGGTGAGGAATTGGTTTATTACCTTCTATTCATGCAAAGAATCTTGTGGTCCTAGTGGAACACCAAGCATGCAGCCACAACCTACAGACACCATCTTCATGAGGACGTGCCCTCATTGTTATGGGGCTTCTTCTGCAATTGCTCCTGGCTTGCTGCCCTAGCCTATTCATCTCAGGTCCAAACAGCACCGTCATCGAGTCGCTACCATTCGCAAACAACCTAACTGGTTTCTTTCACATAACCAAATGATCAATTAGCAAAAGAGTAAATAACTTTAGGGATCTTTAAAAAAATGCATCAGTAAAACCTACAAAATCATAATTGCATATCCTCTCCCAATATTATCCTTATGTTAAACATAATTCTTGACACGCTCTGAAAAACTTCTTTTAAAGATAAATTGTTATTCTGGGTGTCAATGCCACTTTTGCTTAATTAGCATAACAATATAGAGTATAGTAACATTCTAAGCACCATACAAAATGAAAATCAAGCAAATGAATGTTGTCTATTTATTCGGAAGTATATATAGGACTATACTAAACTCCATATTTATTTGGCATATGACACAATAGTAATCATTATTTGCTATCAATCCAAGAACCCACGTCAGCTTTCGATCTTTCCCATCCGCACCATCATCTCTACCAGGAATCTCAAGGCCTCAACCCACTGAATGAGTTCCCAAACTGCATCCACAGACAAGCAAAGCAGCAATCACTCTACCATGTAAACAAATGCAGCAAACATCATACATCGAGCGAGTAGTGTCAAGATGAGATCACACGTAGGAGAGCCTGTTCGAGGTAGAGGTACCTTTCTCAGTGTACAGAACCGAGTACTCGTCAGCGCCGACACATCCAAAACCGCACCACCTTGCGTTGCAAAAGAGGCATAAATATTTTAATCTCCGTTCCCCCAGCGCCGCCCGCTCGAGCGACAAAGGGCAAACCTAGCAGCGGCCCAGCCTCACCCCCTCCTCGCTCGCTTGCTGAGGCAGCCTCCAGTCAAGCCCGCGGCGCCAAGGATGGTGGCGGCGGGGCCTCGGCTGCCCTGCCTCTACGTGGGGAGTCCCGGATCTGGAGCGGCGTCCCCTTTGGCGAGGCACGACAGGCTCCGGCGAGTAGCCGTACGAGCGATGGATCTGGCGTCCTGGCTACGCGGGCGGCGGGAACCCGGTGGTCGTGGGTGGCGGGCGGCGGCTTCTACGGTGGTCGGTGCGCGCATCTGGCGCCTCCCCTCTTCCCATGTTCGGCATGCGGGCCAGCCTGGTCAGGCCACGCTTCCCTTGGTCGCCATTTCTATACAGGAGGTGCTGCTGGTGGCGGGCATCTAGTTCGGGCGAAATCCCTAGCCGACCATGGCCAGCCGCGCCGACGGCGTCACCTGAGAGCGCCGTTCCCCTCCTTGGAGGCGTCGGTATTGACTGATCTCCTCACTTCCCCTTCCCCTAAGTCTCCCGGGCGAAAGCCCTAACTTCGTTGGGCGGCGGCGGGGCTCACGGCGCAGTTCCCTTCTTGAAGGTGCCGCTTTGGGAACCTTGGGGTTGGGTGGCGCTTGTGGGTGGTGGGCGACGACGGTGGTGCGGGCCTATCCTAGCATGGATCTACGTCCGTTGTTTGGAGATGGACTCGCATAGGTGGAGGTCGTCGTTTGGCGTCCTGGTGGCGTCGATGGCGGAGAACCTGCCAAGGTTGACACCTCAATCTGCTCTAAAGATGTACAAGTGGAAGATGGCGATGATGTCACATGTGAGTGCGACGGACCGGTTTGTGCCCCGGACCCGGTATGTGGCTCGGTTGGGGCCTCCGACTTTAGATGTAGGTGAGAGGTCTGGGTATGTGGCCCAGCTTGCACCCCTTCATCATATGGATAGGAGTAGCGGCAGATGTTGCCAAGATGACGGATTCAGTCATATTGTTGTTCTGCTTTGTAAGGTCCTCGAGAATAAACAATAAAATGGCCGCATGCATCTCCCAGATGCAGAGGTCGGGGGTCATCCTCCTTTCCTAAAAATAAATAAATAAATAAATATTTTAATGGTTTAATATAAATCTTGTCAAATATATAGCCTTAGGATCTAATTGTGTTCATGCCAGACACACATCATATAGTTCCTTACACAAATACTATCTTTCCTCCGGTTCTCTGAGTAGGCCACAAGGAGAGACCAACGAAGAAGATATATGTGTGCCTTCGCAAAACATATTGTTGTTATTTATGCAATTCTCAAGTGGTTTGTAAATTGCAAGGCACCCTAGTTAGTCCCATTCCACTGCCCACAAAAAACTAAATCACAATCCGCTGCCCATTAATTAACCCATTCTTTGTAGTAGCAACCCATAACTATGCAGGTATATTCTCATTTATTTGACATGGAATGTTAAAGAGAAAACCACGGCCATGTACTTTTCACTCAAACAAATTTGTGCTTCTATTCAGACCTCAGGATGATGAATCAAACTTGTGAGTGGCCAAGCCTATTTGTGTTTTTCAAATGCCAAAAAATACATAATCCTGTTAGAAGACTTGCAATCATCGGCAACCTTCTACTGGTCTTTAGTGCAAGCATAGATTTTGTTTATTTCAGCTATACTTCAGTATATATCAAAGGCAAATTTTAAGATGGTCCCAACTGTTATGGACCGTACATTCTTTTTTATCCTAGGGTCAAAATTAAGTGAGGTAATGGGTCATCCGACAGAGGTAAAGTTCGTCCAACACTCATATTTGGTAAGTGTTACAAATAATAGGAAACACTAGAACTGGTAGTACTGGTTAGCACACTATGTGTATATTGTGAAGTTGTATGTTCAAAAACTGGTAGTTTTCTACTTCCTCCGTTCCTAAACAATTGTCTTTCTAGAGATTTCAACAAGTGACTACATACGGAGCAAAATGAGTGAATCTAAACTCTAAAACATGTCTACATACATCCGTATGTTGTAGTTCATTTGAGATGGCTAGAAAGACAATTATTTAGGAACGGAGGGAGGACTATTTTTAATTAATGTCATTAAACCTAATTTCTTTTCAGAAAATTTAAAAATATTCAAGATCCAAAGAAAGGATTCAGATGGGTGGGGATTCGTGGGAGGATTTTAAGGGGCCGAGAGGTTCATGAGAAGATATTTTTTCCGTGATTTTCTCTCTTGTTGATTCAACGGGAGATATGGGAGGAGTGTTTCCTTATCTGCCCGAGGTAAGATGTGAATGGTTGCAACCTTCTTTATTTACACATGTTAATTACTTGGCCTGACTATTTAATAAAATCTATGGTTCAGATATACTCTTAGCACGTACCTCTCCCTGAGGTAAGAGGGATCATGCTAAAAGTGCTCTATATCAAATGCATGAAAACTTGGACATCAATGCATGCCTTGAATCATCTCTGCATGGCTTGAGCTTGTGCTTTGTTGAATCAAGATTATCCAATGAACATTGCTACAGAAAAAAATACATCACAAGCCTTCTAACAATAGATTCATGTAATATATATTATCCTAAAACTAATGCCAATACGTCAACTGAGACTTTGGCAGCAAAAGTTCCAAAGCATCTTAAATTAAAATATGCAAGTACATTATTTGGTGGTACTATAGTGAGTAAAAAGTTTATCCGAGAAAGGCATCTTCAATGCAATTTGCACTTTTTGTGATACAAAAAACTACAGAAAAAAAATCATGGGTATAAACACGCTATTAATATCAATGTATATTTTAGAAAGAAAAAAGAAAATCATTACCTAGCGACCACTCCATTCATCATAATATAACGACATAGTTGAGGGTTGAACATCACCAACATATTACGAAGTTGATGGAACATCATGTGTCGGGATGTCAAGTCACTTGAATTTAATCGGTTGCATACCCCAATCCCTTGGCCAAAAGTGTGATGCCGATTAAGCTGAAAAACAAAACACATCTTGTAATGAAGCATTTGAAGGAAGCAATTGTAGATATGGAAGGCATTAACATGTCAGTCTTGCTGTTGCAAATAAATGTGGTGAAGATAGAAGAATATGCTAGGAAGGCAAGGTATCTTCAGCTTAATTATCTTACTTCAGTACTTCAGTGTCAACGTCTGCAAAGCAAAAGAACTATTTATAAGACAGGTTAACTCATTTTCTCCAATATGGACATCAGACAGCTCAGGTTGAGTCAAAGTTCTTAAACCCCGTCTGACTGTTGGACAGAACATACATCAGAAAGGTTCAGATAACAAATCGAGTTTCCACCTTTAGATAGAACTGGCCATGGGAAGTGGAACTTTTCAGCTCAGACAGTATCTTGCATTGGCATTAGGAAACGTGTTATGACACCAGATGTCCAGCATGCACATAGTCCTATTAGCGATTTTACGTAACAAATACAGTGAACTTGTAGCAGCCTGTACCTAAATATAAGGTGTATTATTTTTCCAAAAAGTCAAACTTCTCTAAGTTTGACCAAGTTTATAGACAAAAATATCAATATCTAGAATATCAAATCATCGTCACTAGATTCATCATGAACTATATTTTTAAATTTTATATATTTAGTATTATAAATCTTCATATATTTTGTTGTAAAGTTGGTCAAACATAGACAACAGTTGACTTTTTGAAAAACTAATACACCTTATATTTAGGAACGGAGGGAGTATTTACTATGAGTAAAACTACCCATCTGACATACAAAACAAAATCATGTACAAATTTGTTTACAGCAAAGTACTTCGGCAGTGTAGCAAACTGAGCAAAGTATCCCACTAATGCCTTGGATGGATCGTTTTGCAAGGACACACATACAACATATGTGCAGAGAGGGCGAATGATCTAAGAGAGAGGCGGTGGCGGCTTACTATGGGCTCGCATTTGCATGCAGCGTTGCTCCGGCTACATGGAGATGAATTGCTTCGACCCCAGAAGCCCCTTGATTATTACGCATATGACGACCATGACGTCGTGCTTAGGAGAGACATAAAATCATTTTCCTCTCTTCCTTTGCATTTGTCAATCGTGCAATATATTTTCATGGAGTAAAAAACACGCCAGGATCTGAACGTCGATCTGGATCCAAGGTGATTAGAACGAGAAAAAAAACAACATTACTCTATGAGGGGATCAGATGTACTCGGTGAGGGTCGTGGTGTCATGTTCAACAGCTGATCCATCTTTGCACGACCCTTTTGGCTCCCATGCCGAGGACCACCTTGAACCTGGGTATAGGTCCTGTTTGGATACTCTAACTCAGTTAGAGGTTAGAGTTAGATTCTAACATTGAACCAACCCTAAACTAACTCTAACCAAAGAGCCGTTTGGATGATAGGGTTAGATTGACAATAAATATTCTTTTTCAATCATTTGACTACTTTAGACCATGTTTGGATGGGAGGGGTAACCTTTTTTTACTAATTTTTTAGTGGCCGCAAAAGAACTAACCCAAATAAGCTCCTCTAGTGTGGGCTAGTTTTTTGGGATGGGTTAGATCCAACTAACCCAAACTAACCCACCATGTTTGGATACTTTTGGGTTATTTGAGCCTCAACCAACCAAAACTAACTCTAACCTAGGTATCCAAACAGGGCCATAGTGCGGCCGCTCCTCTTGATGCCCCACACCCTCATCGCTACCGGCCTCGCTCGAACGGCTGACTTGGCCCGCACGACGAGTTAGCCACTGCGTCATCTATGGGTGAGCAAAGAGGGACAAGAGGTTAATATGTAGATCTTGGTGGCGTCGGCTTGGAGAATCGGGGTGGGAGAAACCATACCGGGCGAGAGGAATCCAGCGGTGTCGATGACCTGTGCGACCAGACCCGACGATGACGAAGTTGCGAGGAGTATTCGCGATGGCGCAGCGGCGGCGGCGTGGTACCATGAAGATCCCCTGATGGCGGCGGCGTGGGCTTCGTCGTCGTCCCAGGAAGATCCCGCGATGGCGGCGGCGTGGGCTTCGTCATCGTCCTAGGAAGATCCCGCGATGGCAGCGGCGGCGTGCTTCAGGATCACCATAAGAACCGAGGAGAGGTCGGCGGCGTGATTTGATCTTTAGACATTGATGGTGATTGATTCTTTCATAAAGACATTACTAAATAACTTGTGTCAACATAAAAAATCTTGATTCATTCAGATTTTTTCGTTGTGTGCCAGGGTGAAACGAAACAAAACCGGTGGGGTGAGAGAGGAGACGAAAAAAACCAGCGAAAATAAACCGTGAAGACTAGTCATCAACTGCTCCATTAGAATTAGAGATATTGCGCACAACATCTTCCCTTATCTCCAACGTGGGACGGCTGCATGGCGGTACTCTAGTTCTGCACATAACACGGGCTCAAAAAAAGGTCTGCACATATAACAAGCCCATCTACACCCGAGGCCATCTAAGTCCAATCCCTAGCGGGGCCACCCCCATGAGTTTTTCCTAATCTAGCTCACGAGGTGAAGAACTTAAAGAAAACTCACGTGGTGGGACCATCGGTCAAAATCGATCGCCAGCTTCCTCATGACATCCATCCCTCACACGCCGGCAGCACAAGGATCGCCCCCACGCGAACGACCACCGGCACACGCTGCCGGCGACCAGCCTCCGCCTCCCTTTCTTTCACCCCCGGCCCCCTCTTCTCCCTTGCGCCTTCCACTCCATCGCGGCGAGTTGCCGGCCCGAGCTCGCGCCTTCCGCTCCATCGCGACGAGTTGCTGGCCCGAGCTCGCGCCTCTGCCATAGCGGCCTCCCGTCGGCATGCCGGCTGGCCCGCCTCCCAGCGCCGCCTCGGACCCACGCCCTCCTCCGCCCGCACCACGCCATAGCTGCTCTGGCGCCCTGCCTACTGCGGCTCCGAGCCGGCGAGCTCCAAGACAGTTGTGGCATTTCAAGAAATGATTTTCATAAAACATACTACTCCTTCCGTCCCAAAATACTTGTCGGAGAAATGAATAAAAATAAATGTATCTAAAACTAAGATATGTCTAGATAGATCCATTCTTTCGACAAGTATTTCCGGATGGAAGGAGTATAATATTCTGATCTACACCCGGGTAAAAATTCTTCAAAAATCACGTGGGTATATAGTCACAAAGAATCAGAAGCATTTTGGTTTAACTACATACCTTCGATCATTCATGAATATTTTTTACAAATTTGGGAACATTACTAAAAATCATGAACATTTTTTACTATTTGCAAACATTTATTAAAAAATTATGAACATTTTTTAAGCATTTTCTTTTCAATCGGCGAACAATTATGGATTAGGCGAACATTTTTTTTCGGAATTGGTGGATTTTTTTGAAATTCATGAACAGTTTCTGAAATGCATGAACATTTTTTGAATCAGCAAACACTTTATGAAACAATAAACTCTTTTGTAATTCATGAACTGTTTTTAAATTTTTAGGAGATTTTTAAAATTCATGAACTTTTTTTTGAATTAGCAAACATTTTGTTCAATTTCATTAACAATTTTTAATTCACAGACTTTTCTTGATTTTACAAACATTGTTTTCAAAATAGTGATTTGTTTTTTAAAATGCACTGTATTACTGCCCAACATATGTCACAAGCAGTGCATCAATTGTCATCATATTTTTTTTCCCCAACATGCATGATTGGGATGCAGCAATTAGTACCTAGTTATAGCACATATGGCTTGTATGCATAATTTGTCAATTGTGTAGGAAACTCACAGTACTCTTCTGTTTCACCTGATTTCTTCTTGCAATGATCCTTGCTCTAAGATAGGTATGATCAGTGGTCCACTCAAAAGTTGGTATTCTACATATTAAGAAATAAGAATGAGGAGGATCATCCCGGCTCCTCAGCCGTTTGGATTCCTGGCCGTTGGATCTGCGTGCTTGATCGGATCTGGACCGTCGGATCGAGCCCTGGAATGACCGCGTCCGTCGGATAAAAAAAAGTTACTGTTGCAATGAATAGTTTCACCTCGACCGTGCCACCGCGCGTAAATAGCCTGCCCCGCTGGGGGCATTTTCGTCATTTCACTCACCCGGGTATAAAAGGGCCGGCTCCCGTGGAGGCAACCCTAGCCGGCTCCCCTCCCCCTCCCGCGCGCCTCCTCTCCCTCTCTCTCGTTCCCATCCCCTCCCCTCGCCTCCCCTCCCGCACGCCTCCTCTCCTCCCGCCCACATCGTCGTCGTCGCTGCCGCCGCCACCCGCCTCCCCGCGCCGTCGGCGTCCAGATCCACCGCTGCAAAGCCCCCTCCCCTCCCCAACGACGATGAGCAAAAGCGGAGGGAGGACGAGGAGCACGACGGCGGCGGCAACGGGGAGGAGCAGCAGCAGGGCAAGGCGGCGGTGAGTGGGCGCCCGCCCTCCCCGTCCGCGAGCTGGTCCCCGGCACGGCGACGGCTCCCGAGCCCTCCTGCTCAGCTCGTGGCGCCGGGGCCCGGGCGCGTGGGTGCCGCGGTGCTCGCGGAGCCGCTGCAGATCCCCGCCGACCAGGCCGCGCTGGCGCTCGGGGCGCTCGCCGCCGTGCTCCCCGGCGACGACGATGACCCCGCAGCGGACGGCGCGTGGGAGGCCAACCTCCACGACGTGCTCCTCCTCCTCTACATCCAGTCCTACAAGCGCCTTGTGCCAAGGCCTCGATTCCATCCATTTGCTCCCGTGTAGCACGCTGGCTCGCCACGGTTTATCAGGGAGCAAAGCACCCCGGCCATCTCTCTCTCTCTCTCTCTCTCTCTGTGTGTGTGTGTGTGTGTGTGTGATGTCAACCTCGGTTGCCTTTTATTTTTAGATCTGCAATGGCCTGAAGAATGAGGCAATCCTTGGAAGCAGCACGTACATGTGATCCCCCTCTCACTCTGATTCCAAGGTTGTTTCTCTCCATATTCCATTCCTCTCACAATTTGTTTCTTTTCCTGGGCTTTTACTTTATCATGTGTGTGCTATGCTTCTGACAAAATATCTAATTTTGGTGCTTTTCATGTCTATGTAAGCATTATGTTCTCCTTTGTTTAATTTCATTATTGCTATGCAAAGAGAAATCAAGGATTACTTTTCTTGGTACATATGCAGTGTATTTATGTTTTGGGTGGTAACAGTTTCAGTTAGAGGTGAGATGCATCGACATAGATGGTTGAAGGCTATACATTAGTTGGATAGATAGATTGAGCAATACACCTGTTGTGCCATCATCGGTGAATTAAGAGAAGAATAGATGGTGCGTTTGGCAAAATATCCAATAGTCAGCATTGGTGTTTAGTGGGTTTTAAGCATTTCTGGCCACTGCCAAGGGAACGGCTGCTCTATTTACCCTTATTGTCGGTTTCACTTGCCTAGCCTAGGTATGCTGAGATAATCATTATGTGAGGTGATCTATCCATTTTCAGAGTTACCTCATTAGTATCCCTGATTGTTAATTGCTATGCTTAATTGGATACTCTGTGTTGTGTTGTTTGCCTTTTTTTGACCCAAATAAACCACCCCATTACCATATTTTACATTAGTGCCATATTTAATCATTGACATAACTTTGGAGGTTTAGTTCAGTTAAAAAGATGATGCCATGTGACTGGAAAGTATATATGTTCACATCATAATTTAAATGGATACAGTGATTGGCAATAGATAAATCATATTAGCCTTGCATTGCAGATTATTTCCTTTTTGTGGTTGGCATGAATGACTTTTGTACTCATCCAGAAATAAGGATGCCGGTCATCCTCCTCAGCCGTTTCGATTCCTGGCCGTTGGATCTGCGTGCTTGATCGGATCTGGGCCATCGGATCGAGCCCTGGAATGATCTTGTCCGTCGGATAAAAAATAGTTACTGTTGCAATGAACAGATTCACCTCGACCGTGCCACCGCGCGTAAATAGCCTGCCCCACCGCGTTGAATCACGTGCCACATCGGTTGGAAGCCATTCTTGCTAGGGCGATGATGATTAGCCGTGGGTATCAAGTTGGGTCCTCCCTCTTGTCTCTAGAATCCTTTTTGATCCTGTGATACTTATTGTTCTGTCCTTTGGATGGTCATTCTTATTGAGTGATAACCAGGGCAGCCCCACTGTATAAACAGATTGATCTGGTGATAAGAGATGATGGGGTAGATTATATGGTGAGGAAAGGCAAATCTGAGCCCATATGCATTGAACCCTGAACCCTTTTTATTCGCACGTGCCCCACCGGTCGGAAGCCATCCTTGCTAGGGCGATGATGATTCGCTGTGGCTGAAATAAGTGTGCCTTTGAGCAATCAAGGCACCTGCGGGTATCAAGTTGGGTCCTCCCTCTTGTCTCTAGAATCCTTTTTGATCATGTGATACTTTTTGTTCTGTCCTTGGATGGTCATTCTTGTTGAGTGATAACCAGGGCAGCTCCACTGTATAAACAGATTAATCTGGTGACAAGAGATGGCGGGGGTAGATTATATGATCGAGGAAAGGCAAATCTGAGCCCACTATGCATTGAACCCTGAACCCTTTTTATTTGTATTTAAAGGTGTTGCTTATTTTTGCTCCAGTGTTTATAGCCGTCTTATGTGAATATTTCTTCTCTCTCATACCTTTATTGCATATAAGTTGTTCTTGACTTTTATTGTTTGTTGTTGGTCCTTGATTTCATCTGGTTAAGAGTAAGCAAGTTGTCGGTTCAATGGCTTGTTTTAATTTGTTGATAAACCAGCAGAAACCACGGTGTCATGTTTCTAATAACAACGTCTTTAGGCTGGTTAATGTTTGTATTGGAGTGCTTGTCTGGTTGATGCTCTGTAGTTGTGGATCCATGCTTGAGCTCTCTCAGAGCTCAGGCACTCACGGCCGTCGGATCTTTTTCCTGATGCGACCTGGGCTGTTGGATGTCGCCCTCGGTTCACCTCGTCCGAATGATGCATGGCTTTGTGATTAACTAGTTTGTGGTTGTTGAACTGTTCTGTGCTGGATGGACTTTCCATTTTGGCGAGCCCGCTAGAGTTGCTCTTAGCTTGCGCAGGGCTATGATGATCGATTATGGCAGATATAAGCATGCTCTCGAGCAATTGAGGCACTTGTGGGTATTAAGTTGGACCCCCCCTCGTTTCTTTGAGCCATTTTGATCATGTGCTTATTTTAGTGGCTCTGTCCTTGGATGGTCATTTATGATGAGTGATAACCAGGGCAGTTTCACCCTTGTAAGAACATATTGATCTGGTGATGGAGACACTAGGGAAGGGTCATGATCGAGCAAAGGCGAATCTGAGCCCATTCAAATGCAGTTCTGGTCTCAAGCACATTGTGCTATGTTGTCGTTCTGTATTTGTATTTAGCGCCTCTTTGGTTTGTACATTTCCACAATAATAGCTTCAAATCTCTTTTGCTATTTGAAACTGCAGTTTTTTTAAGGGTCACACATACACATGATTGCGACTGACCAATTTTCCGTGTCCTTTTCATGCCCAGAGTATTGCAGGTTACACTTCTCGCTTGAACCAGCATTACCTTCGAAACCGAATTGAGTTAACAATAGATCCAAAATGTTTTTTTTGTCATTTGGTTTGTCAAAATGGTGCATGACACATGTCATGGCCAGCAACAACATATATTACTTACGTTGTGATGAGGTGGTGCACGGCTATTCTCAAATTCTAATATACTGGTTAGCTTTGTTTAAGTGGACGTCCAAATCATTGGAGCCCATACCGAAACTTGTCGTTTCTCGAAAAAAGGCATGTTCTCATATTTTTAATGTAGATGTGCTTGGTATGAGAAGAAAGGCATGTGCTCGTATATTTTTCCAATGCTCAAATATATGCATGTGGTTACAGTTACTGTATTGATTTCAAAACATCAGCATGGCAGGCTCTCTGTCATGAGAAATACAAAATAATAAAAAATAGTTGGTTACTTCTCTTCGATTTCACATGGACAGTTGGATTATGGGCTACATGTGTAGTTTCAGTTCATACACATTCTTTTATTCTGGCCAGATGCTACAGTGTGACGATTCAGCAAATTCTGATTTTGTGCTTGCAGGGAGGCTCAGGCGAGGGGCCTTTTCACGGTTTTGATCAAAATGGTGTGCTGAAGGGCGTGACACTACAAGCATAGATGGACCCATCTTGGACTATTGGGTGCTCAACACTTACAAATCATAGTAAGATTATACTTTCATTTATTTATTCCACTGCTACGTAACATCGGATGCTAATGAAGCATTTTTTCGAAAAAATATGTACATATTGTTTTGTTTATAAGCATAAGAGACGCATGTTTATGGCCCATACCTGATCTATATGAATTGAGAAGCTTTTCTTAATAGATGTGCCGATATGCTCTTCGTCGGTATAGCACCACCCTTTTTGCATATTATTCACATATACCATTGCTTAAAATTCCTAAAATTTAATATTTCCTTGCAACCCATCTTCTGTAAGCCTGCTGTGGAAAATAGATTTGGTTGTATTTCAACTTCTGTAACATTGCTTAAAATACCTAAAAAGTTAATAGTTCTTTGCAGCCCAGAATATATCCAGTTCATGTGCTCAATTGCAGCAGCCATGTCATGACAGCGACGTGTGGAGTTCATGCACAAGAACAACCTCTAGCCCCGGTGATGTAATTCCCTCTCTTAGCTTTTTGTTCATGCTCTGTGTTATTGTATTGATGAAAAATAAGAAGATGCAGCAGTTAGTGCCTTAGTGGTCAGTGCTTACTAAACTTTGCTTCTATGTTTCCAGTAGTTTAGAATGTACCATCTCCATCTAGCTATTATTTGACTTGGCCAACTATATTACTGCTTCCATACTCTTGAGAAGTTCAGATTCTGGAGTTATGAAAGGGGCCAACGAATGAAGGACAGAAATACAATTTATGTTATTTCTCTGAATACTAATTATGTCAAGGTTCCCTACCAATGTTTTCAAGCCATTGTTGCTCAATCCTCTGCTCTCCTCATAGTTAGGTTGTTACCCATTTGATCTTCATGCAATTGCAGCTCTTTATTTGACAGGGAGCTACAAATTTTATACTTGCCATTTGGTGTTTTGTTATGAATCATATACACATACAGGTATGAGGAGAACCTCTTAATATGGAAGGCTCAAGCACGAGAGCATGCGATCTTTGCACCGTACGTCTTAATGTGTATCACTTTTAATCATTTTGTTGAGTAACCACTTGCTGATAAATGACAATGCTTTATTCATGCAGGTGACACGCCACTGATTTTTGATTAAAGTCGGGAATCATTTGCTGCAGCGCTGAATATGATTACTGATATCTATCTACCCACCTATCCAGATGGCAAGATGTTTCGATGAAGTTATTGTAATTTACTATTGCGATGTGTTAAACTACCATTCTTGGAATGGTTCAAACTACAAAATCTCGATGCTTTTAGTACTTCCGTCTGCATTTTCCACCAAATGCATCAATGCCATGTAATGGAGCTTTGTATTCTGCGACGGCAGTCACTGTTAAGCATCTACTATCTATTGCCTCTGAAGCTTTTGGTGTACCATGGTAACATATGATATGTTTTACCGAAAAAGGCTTTCGCCCCGCTTTATAAATAAAGCAACCGCCACAAAACAAACATACCATATAGGTCCACACCCACACACACGAGTCTCACGTCACAGTACATAGGTTCTGCTGAGGGCACAGCTCAACAAGCCCAAAAAAGAAGAGAAAACACAACACCAAAGACAACAAGACCCAACACGAGGTGGCTAACCGAGCTCGGCGGGCGGCGGAGGCGGCGGAGAGAGGCGGACGGCCATTGATTGGATGTCGGCGATGAAGGCGGAGATGGCGTCACGGTCCGGGGGGCGACTAAGCGGCCGCCAAAGCTGCAAGAAACCCGAGAATTTGTAGAGGACGTCAGTAGAGCGACGGAGGGGAGCGTGTTGGATCACAAGTTTATTGCGAACGGTCCACAACGTCTAGGCCAGCACCCCAACTTGAAGCCACCTAATGTGGCGCGTGGACACGGGGGACAGTTGGAGTTCAGAAAATAGGTCCGGGAAGTTGGTGTGGCACCAACTCCCGCCGACGACTTCGCGAAAGCAGCTCCAGAGGAATTGGGCGGAGACGCAGGAGAAGAAGATGTGGTTCGAGTCCTCCGGGACGCCACAGAGCGGGCAGATCCCGGTGCCCGGGCCATTGCGCTTGCGTACCTCCACACCAGATGGGAGCCTACCACGGATCCATTGCCACATGAATATGCGAATCTTCAGTGGCACACGAACGGTCCAAACCATCGATAAGGGAAGGGGAGCGGAGGAGGGGGCGATGGCCGAGTAGAGCGACTTGGTGGTGAACACGCCCGGCTCCGGCCGCCCGGTAGTACGATCCGATCATCATCCACCAGTGGCTCATGCAACGCGACGCAGTCAAGCAACTCACGCCAGGCGGCGGATTCCGCCGGCCCGAACGGTCGACGGAAGGCCAGGCGCCCCAGATCAAGAAGGGCCCTATTGACCGATATCATGGGGTCAACGGAGATAGAGAAGAGGGCGGGGAAGCGGGCCGCGAAGGGAGAGTCACCGACCCAATGATCATACCAGAAGAGAGTCGAGAGGCCGGAGCCAACCGAGATGGAGGTCCCAATGCGGAGTACCGGGAGGAGCTGAACAATGGACTGCCAGAACTAGGAGCCGCCCGATCTCTCGCAGAAGGCAAGGGGTTGACCCCGAAGGTATTTATTCGGATAATGTCCACCGAGGCCGCCATGACCACAGGCGATGCGCCAGAGCCAGCGGGAGAGGAGAGCAATGTTCATTCGCTTAGAGCACATGATGCCTGAGCCACCTTGCTCCGGGGCTTGCGGATGTCCGCCGGTGACCATGTGGTATACCTTATCATGCTCGCCACCCGATGAAGCGAGGCTGGATCTTGGCGATCTCCTTATGTAGGGACTCATGGAGGCTATAGAAGCTCATAAGGAACAGCAAAAAGGCTAGAGAGGAGGAATTGATGAGGATAGTTCGGCCGCCGAGAGCCATCTCCTGCCGCCAGGCTCACACGGGGCTGGAGCCTAGAGATAGCGGGCCTCAAGTCCGCGGCAGAGAGACGTGAGTCGCTAATGAGGGTCCCCAGGTAGGAGGTGGGGAAAGAGCCCAAGCGGCAATTAAGCCGATTGGCGATGGCCAGAGACTCAGAAGGGGAGTATCCCAAAACCATGATGTCGCTCTTATCAAAGTTGATCTTGAGACCCGACATCTGTTGGAAGCAGAGAAGGAGGAACTTGAGGTTGGCGATGTCCATCTCCGAGCCTTCGACCATGATGATCGTGTCGTCAGCATACTGAAGGATGGAGATCCCGGATCCCCCAGAGAGATGTGGGGTAATCCCACGAATGTGGCCAGCAGCCTTGGCCTTATCAAGAATGGCAGTCAAGGCGTCCACCACCATATTGAAGAGAAACGGGGAGAAGGGGTCGCCCTGGCGAACCCCACAGAGGGTGGGGAAGAAGGGGCCAGCCTCGCCGTTGATGTTAACCGCCGTGCGACCGCAAGAGACCATCTGCATGACTCTAGTGATCCAGCGATCATCAAAGCCCTTCCGGAGAAGGACTTCTCTGAGGAAGGTCCAGCTGACCGAGTCATAGGCTTTGTGGAAGTCGATCTTCAAAAAAACCGCCTTAAGGCGTTTGGTCCGGACCTCATGGAGGACCTCGTGGAGAACCAGAACACCATCCAGGATATATCGCCCTCTAATGAAGGCCGACTGGTTAGGATGCGTGATCCGGTCAGCAAGCAGGGTCACCCTATTGGCGTACCCTTTGGCCAAGATCCGGAAAATCACATTAATGACTGTGATCGGCCGGAACTGGCGGATGTCGGACGCCCCAGGGACCTTGGGGATGAGAGAGATGATCCCATAGTTGAGGCCACCTAGGTCGATAGCACCCACAAAGAATTCTTCAAAAATGGCCATGACATCTGGTTTAATCACGTTCCAGAAGGTCTGGAAGAAGATAACAGGGAGGCCATCAGGGCCAGGGGCCGAAGCAGCATTCATACCCTTGATTGCCTCCCAAACCTCCTACTCGGAGAAGGGAGCCGTCAGGGCTGAATTCTCCGCCCTGGAGACTAACCGAGTACCGGTCCAACAATCGTGGGCGAGGGAAATGCCGCTCCGAGGAGCGGCAGAGAAAAGGGACCTATAGAAACCGTCGACATGAGACCGAATGTCGCGAGGGTCCTGGAGAAGAGTGTCCCCATCCCAAAGGAGGGGGATGGTGTTGCATCTACGGCGACCATTGGCGATCGCCTGGAAGTAGGCGGTATTCGCATCACCCTTCAGGACCCACTTCTGGGCGCCCCGAATGCGCCAATAGGCCTCCTCATCGGAGTAGATCACGGAGAGCTGGTCTTCGAGGTCATAACGGGCGAGCCACTCATCCGGAGACAGACCCACCAAGTCAGCCCGGAGGTCAAGAGCCTGAATCTCGGAAAGCAGTGCCTTCTTGCGCTCTCTGGCATCGCGCCCGAGGTTGGCGCCCCATTCCTTCATGAACTGTCTACCACGTTTCGCACAGAAGTGCCACGTGTCAATCGCCGAGGGAGGTCGGGGGTGGGGGTGGGCCCGGGCCTCAATCCACCGAGCGCACACGGCGTCAGTGAATCCAGCCTGGGATATCCAGAAGGTCTCAAAGTGGAAATGAGGCGGGATCGGCGGACGCTCGTCCGCGGAAGAGAGAAGAAGGGGGACATGGTCCGAGCCAATCCTAGTGATGGCGCGGAGGGAGGAGAGGGGATGATGGAGGTCCCAATCCGGGGACACAAGGACCACATCCAATCGGATGGGTCGGGATGATTGCCGATTGGTCCAGTGAACCGTGCACCAATCCTATCAATCTCCCGAAGGGCGAGGTCGGCGATGAAGTCATTAAACATCTGCATCCTGGCGAAGCAGACATTGCCGTTGTTCTTGTCTTCCGCCACGCGCAGTAGGTTAAAGTCGCCACCCACCACCACGGGGAGGGAGGCGGCCGAGATCTTTAGGTGCAGCTCTGCGAGGAAGGCTGCCGACCTACTATGGTCGGTAGGCCCGTAGACAATGATGATCTCCCACTTGAAGTTGAGGGATCTCTCTAAAAGCTCCATGCTGACGAAGAATTCTCCCCGGTCCATGCTGCCCACCTCGAATGTGGCATCCTTCATGCCTAAAAGGATGCCACCCGAGTGGCCTGAGCTCCCACTAGAAGGGAGCCAGTGCCACGCAAAGAGGTGGGAGCTCAAACGATCGAGCTCGGGGAGCGAGAATTCGCGACGCATGGTCTCCTGGATAGCAACGATGTCGATGTGCTCCTCTCGCATGTACTCCACCAGTTGGCGGCGACGACCATCATGGCCGAAGCCGCGGATGTTCCAGAAGAGGGCCCGCATTATGGGGCCATCGGGGGGCTACTTGACCCCAGGACACGGGAGGCGCTTTGCGAAGAAGCGGCGATCTTGAGGGCGGAGTGCACGCCACGGATCTCACCCGGAGGTTGGGGCGCCGGAAGCCGCGGCCTGGAAGTAGAGGGAGGGACCCCGTCCGCGGGTGCGACCGGGAGGGAAAGGAGAGCAGCACGGGCCTCGGCGACTTCCCTCAAGGATCTCGCGCCCGGATGGCAGCTATCTCCCGAACTAAAGGGGCCAACCTCCCCAAAAATGATAGCAGAGTCGGAGGCCACTTTGGCAAGGTTGCCAAGGGGATAGATTCTAGTCGAAAAGGAGCAAGGCAAGCGGAGGGGGACGGGGCGTGCTGCTCCAGTTCCGAGCAGCCAGCGGATCTCGGCCCGCCCATGGATGGGCGAGCCGGGAGCCCTCAGGTGGGCGCATCCAGCCAAGCACTCGGTGAGAAGCCACCACCGGGAGGAGGTCGACCTGCCGCGACGGGAGTATCTTCTTGGCGGGAGGAGGAGGCTGGGCCGCCATCGGAGTGAGCACACGGGTCTCCCCCTCCCGCAAAACCGGCGAAGACGGCGACGCCAGCTGAGCAGGCCCGGCGCAGCCAGAGAGGAGAGGCTCAGACAGCGGCGGCCCTGCTGGTGGTGGAGGAGGCGGTGGCGACGGGGCGAGGAGGGGCGACGGTGCCGGGGCTGGGACGTCCAGCGGGAGGGGGGGAGCGGCCTGGGCATCCACCCTCTGGGGGGGACGGGTCGGTGGGCCTTGAGCGGCGGGGAGAGGCGACCATCGGAGAACCCACCCTCGGGCGCCGCCGTCTCCACGTGGGTGGAGGAGGCGACGAGGAGCATGTCCGCCGAGGCCGTCCCAGTGGTAGGGGACGACATGGGAGAGCGCGGGGAGGAGGCGGGGTAGACCACCATGCCCACACCGAGATGTCACTCCCCTCGGAGGAGGAAATCGTGAGAGCAGAGTCGGCCAACAGAGGAAGGAGGCGGCCTTGCCTTGCCTGGCCCCCGGTCGGGAGGGGAAGGGGAGCGGAGTCCTCGAAGCCCCTCCTCATCCGAGCGGCGGGAGCGGTGCCGCCCGTGGTAGTCCCCACCAGCCCCCGGGTTGCCACCGGGGAGGCCAGCGTCGAAGGAATGGGGGCGCCCGATGTGGTTGGGGGGCTCGGGGGCGATCCTGAGGTCAAAGCCCTGGTCGTTGAAGAAGACACGGACAGAGGCGCGAAGCTTGGAGGATTCGAGGCACTTAACCTTGACCCGGACCTCCTCCTCCTTGCGGAGTGAGAGCTCGTCCATGGCCACCACCTTGCCCAGGAGACGGGACATCTGGCGGATGACGAGCTCAGACCGCGCAACATCAGGCAGGCCGGAGATGAGGATCCAGGCGGTGTCGAGGACGGCCACAGCCTGAGCGTCGAGAATGGGCTCGGAGATCTCGACCACCAGCTGGTTGAGGGCGAGGGTGATCCGGCCACTCGGCGTCAGCGTAGCCGTGGTGACAAAGATCGGGAAGGCAGCAGAGAAGATGTGGTGGCGGTAGGAGTGACCACCCAGTCCACTGGTGCGGTAGAGGTGGTTGAGCTCCGCCTCGATCATCTCCGGGGATGCCACGCCATCAACGACAGTGACAATCGCCTGGAGGGAGGGAGACGGCGGAGGAGCATCCGTGACCTCGAGGTGGAAGAAGCCCAGCCCCTCAATCTCGTGCCCATACATCATGAGCTCGGAGACCACCGGTCTATCCGGGCACAGGATGGCAGGGTGGCCGGGGTCCTTGCAGAGGTAGCAGCACTGGGGTTGGCGCAGGTGACCTGAGAGTGACCCCTCACCCCACAGTTGAAGCAAGGGGGGCGAGGGAGGCCGGAGACGGGGCCCGGCGCGGGAGTGGAGCCATGACCCGCCGGCGGAGGCACGGACGGCGGCCAGCAGCGCGCCGCGCCGCTTCTTCTTTGGCGGACCGGCCCGACCATGGATGGGGCCCCACCGGAGCAGGCGCGGGCCGCACCCGGAGGCAGCGGCATGGGGCGGAACGTGGCGACGGGTTCCACCGGGGGGAGGATCCCATCCCGGGCGGGCGGGCTCGGCCAGCAGGCTGCGGGATGGGAGGCGAACGGACCCGGCGGGAGGAAGGCGACGGGGAGCGCCGGCGACCACGCCTTTCACCCGGGGACGCCCGAGGGGAATGGGAACGGCCACGGCCCTCGCGGCGGGGAGGGGAACGGCGGCGTTCACGGAGCTCGCGGAGCTCCCTCCGGAGCTCCTCCTCGCGCCGAAGACCGTCAGGGGAGGGGCGAGCGGGCTCCCGGTGGAGCTCGCCGGCCTTACGCTTGTCCCGAGGTGCGGGATCGTCCCACTCCCGCGGCATGGCGCGCGACGGCGAGGAAGGATGGGACGGGGCTGGGGGGGGAGGGAGAGGCAGGGGAGGGAGGCTGAGGGATGGGCTCCGGAGCGCCGGCCGGTGGGGAACCGGGGGCGGCGAGCGGCACCGGAGAAAGACGGGGGTCGGGAGGCGTGGGGAGTAGAGTGGGAGTGGCGGCGCGAATCGGGGGAGGGAGGGGGAATCCGCAGGGAGACCAGATCGAAGGCGAGGCCCGCCAGGCCTAGGGTCGGCGGCAGGGCCAGCCGGGAGGGGGGGAGTGGGGGAGCTGGGTGGACCGGGCCGTGGCCGGCCGAGGAAGGCCCATCACGGCCTGGGGGTCAAAAGGCGGCCGGGCAGGCCTCAACAGCCTAGCCACCCGAAGGGCGCCCTAAGCCGAGCGAGGCAGGCGGGAGCAGAACCCTACGCCGCCCGGCCATGGGCGCCGCCATGCCTGGAGACAGCGAGGAGGAGGAGAGCAGCGTGCCCGTGTCGCCTGCACCCGAGACCGGAGGTCCCGGTCTGTGATAAATGGCCGGTAGGGGGGGCGAGGTGCCCGTGCAGGAGAGCCGAGGAGGAGGAATCGGCGAGGGAAGGGGCGGGGACCCGGCGGCCGAAGTCGGCACCACCGGCGGCGCCAGGAGGAGGCGGCGCCCTGTCGGCGCCCAGCCACGCCCAGTGCGCCAGCGCCCGGCGGGGAGGCCCGGCCAGCCAAGGTCCCAGCTTGGGAAGGGCAGACGGGAGGGCTCATAGGAGCCGAGGGGAGGATGCCCGCCCGCGGGAGCCGAGCCCCGCGCGTGGGGCTGCGCTCCTGGCCGGCGAGGGGGAGACCGGCGGCCGGGCAGGGAGCACCGTGGCCGGAGAAGCGACGGAGGGGAAGCAGGGGATCCTCAGCCATCGGCCCAGAGAAAGCGGCCAGCGTCAGCTTGGCGGCGGAGGAGGCGGCCGGGCACCTGCAGCAGGCCCGGGGGGGCGAGGCGGAGGGCGCCGGCGAGGAGCGGCGGAGGTCTTGTGCTGGGTCGCCCATGAGGGACGCCATCGCCCGCAGGGTCGCCAGCCATCTTGCGTGACTCCCAAAAACCCCTTCTTGTGTCATGATATGTTTTGAACCTTTGCATCATGTGTAACGTATATTCTGATTTACCGGTCTGAATATGATCTAATCAAGTTTGGACTTTACTATGTTTCTATTATCCTTACTCTTTCAGTAATATCACATGTTTCATAGTTATACTTTATCTCTCTGCCCCCTCTACATTTCCATCTTGAGCTATACGTACCTGGTTAGCTAAAATGAGACCAAGAGGGTGCGGCAGGCCGCACTTCCTATCTAGTTCCGTACTATGCTGCAAGGCATACTATAATTAGTCAGCAATATGCATGTGTTATTATTTTTATGAACATAATATTCTACAGATTTAGCCCCAAACACACAGTAAGATTACAATGTTCAAATCATGAAATAGGTCTATGTGTCATAAAACCGCATACATCCAAGTTGGTATGAAGATCCTCCGCTCGACTGCTCCTACAAGGACGTCCAACCTGCTGCAACTCTGATTCTAAACACATGGACTGATCTACATGTGTGCATTGAGTTAAAACAAACATGTGAAACAGATCAAATGCAGATCTACATCTCAATAACATAAACCTAAAAAAAGAGTAGAATCATATATGCATAATTGCAACCTATATTACTTCACAAACAAAAAATCCTAAGGAAACTTAGCTAGAAAGCTAAACAAAAATGTGTATTTGGAATAAATTTCCTGATAACTGGACCATGCAAGACAGGATTTGGAATATGCCTAGCTTTAACTGCAGTTTTTATCTCCCCTGCATGGGTATCTAGGAACACCCAAAATTATATACCTTAGAATTTATTGAGATGGGTCCTTCAACAAAGGACCGCTGCACTGTAAGGAGAAAAATTCATGAGGTCAACCTTGTCATCCCATCTGCATTAATGGAAGTGTGAATCAAATACTCTAGTTTAGTTGTAACCATAAAATTAAAACAGATCTGTAACGGAGCAAAAGTAAGACCCATTAACTAATGGAAGTTTACTTGCTTTCCTTTTTGTGGAATGTTGTTGGCCTACAAAATAGCAAACAAAGTGAGGAAATTTAAATTGAAATTGAAAAGGGGAGTCGTTGCTAATCGGAGAAGAAACAAAATAAATTGAGAAAACTTACATAGTTCAATTTCAGATTCAGATGGAATCGTTCTTGCTTGGAATAAAAAAACAAATTAATCTATTGAAAAACAAAATTAAAGGGGTGATGCAAGGGAAAGCTCTTGTTCCGTACAGGAAGCTTGGTGTAGAATAGGTCACTTGCTATTACAGATGAGGCAGTACACGCACGCCAAGAACACGTATCAATGACGATCAACGGTTTGTAGGGTGTTGCTAAACACCAGCAGCAAGCGGGAGTTCGCCGCGTGGTGTACGCCACCAAATTTGGTCCAAATATAGTGGGCTGGAGCACATCTCACTATTAGTCATCCACACATTCAGCTCCCGGGCACAAATCACAAAAGTGGTGCTCAATGTTCCTCCGTTGCTTCTTGGCCATGGATAAACACACATTTAGCCGGCCTTTGCATGTAAGCCAAAGAAAAATTCTCTATTTTTTGAGGATGATCGTAACCCAAATAAGTGCAGTCGGTTCCCAAACAATCCCTCTGAAAGGAAGGAGGCCGTAGTAACTACTTGTAGTAGCTAGTTTTCCCAAGAAAACATCAAACCCACAATCTGCACTGATCATAGAGGGGGCTTCAACATCCTCAAGTAGCTGTCTCCGATTCTCCAATTCAGTGGTAGATGAACCTGGGAGGAGACCTACCAGAACCTATAGCGGCGCGCTGGCTCGAGGCAGCGACCATGACCGGGACGCAACCACAAATAGTAACGGGGACGCGACCAGGCACCAATTCCATCGTGTGTCGTCATCGAAGTCGGCGCCGAAGGTGAAGCGGGGTGTGTTGGAAGCATCTAGGCGAGATTGCAACCTGCGATGCGACTGACCTGAGCTTGCAGTTGAGGGGATCACAGTCTGTCCCGCAGCACCAATATCTCACCCTGCTCGTGGACGATGGTCGTGATGGCGACCGATGCTCCTTGGCAGGGCTGCTATTCCCCAGTCGACGGCAGCGTCGTTTTCGAGGGATTCTAGAGGCTGCACCAATTTCCATGGCATTGAGCAAGCAGGGCGGAGGAGGCCTATCGCTGGGTTGTGTAGGCGACGAATGAAGAAACCATTGCTTGGGTGTAGCGGTGTTCCGGTGAAGTCGGCAGAACCATGAGATTGATAGCTTCGGTGCGGCAATGTCGAGCACGGGTGGAACGGCAAGATTGGATGCAGGAAACTTGGGACTCCATGTCTTTTTATACGTGCCTTCGGCGGCCGAGGTAAGAGATCGGGTCGGCCGCGGCGCTGATCGAGCGAGAGGAGATGTTTTTTTTTTGTCAGCGAGAGGAGATGTATGTTGTTTCTTTTGTTTCTTTTCTACCAGGCCCAGCTTGTCTTCGTTGGCCCATGTTAAACACTGCGTACTTGGGCAAACGTACGAAACGGACAAACGGACGACGACGGTTGAAGCGGACAAAATTAGGCAGGTAAAATAGTACCACCTCGGATGTAGAAAATAATATAGCTGAAAAAAACTGAAAGCATAAATTAACGGGAAGAAGCGTATTGTAACGGTGAACCCACGGAGTCAATCCGTGCTTTATTATTAATTAGGGAAAGAAGAATGAATGCGAAAATTAGTTTGGTTCATGGTTTTTTTTTAGTTTGTATACCGAGTCAAGAGCATAGCAAGTACTGATGATTGATACCCTTGACCCACACACGCATGGACTGTGCAGGGAACACTGTAGTTTTCTGTAACGGTACTGGATTTTTTTGGGGTTATATGTCGTGCTATTTCACTGTAGTACTCAACTGTATGATTAGCTTAAAACCATCCATGAATTCATTGCTCATCGTATTAGTTTGTACCACATCTACTGCATCGAGTTCTCGGGTGGATCAGTTCACATTTATAGCTGTTGTTTGTTACCACCAATTATGTTCACAGATTTTGTGCAGTTTTAGACTTTTGGTCCCTTGTGTGGGTGAAGGTTGTACCTGCCTAAGTTAGTCTCAGGAAGATTAGAAGCATCCTTACGTAAAAAAAAAAGAATGTAAAGCGGCATCACATACAAAAAATAGACTTTCCTTGGCCAGCAGGCTTGCAGTCTGGTATACTTGTTATTTCATTGCCGGTACCATGATTTACTTGCATTGTTGGAGGAACACTCCTAGAGTTAAATGTCCTTGTGTTTGTATACTGTCTTTAAGTTTTCTTTGTATATTAGTTGTAGATTCCCCAAGTAATGTCATTACTGATGGAAAATAGGTCAACATTAGAGCTTCAGCTTATTTCCTTTTATCTTCGGTGGAGCGCATATAGGCTCAGGTCTGTATGTAACAACATACTGGTCTTGGTCTTTTTGGGTTTTCCCCCCAACCTTCTATAGCAGTAAAATTCAGAAGAAAAATTCCTTTGTCGATGTAAGGCATGATAGATCTCTGGATCGGTTAGGGTTAGGGATCCCGGTGGTCCTACCTTCTCCTTGGCTCGACGAGCTCGAACCAGCAGCCATGGTGGTGTTGTGGCGGCGGTGATTGCAGTGAGATGGCGAGGTGGTGGCGAAGTGGTGAAGTGGCTGGTGGCGCTGTGGAGCTTCCCATCGCTCTCCGGCTTTCCTCGATCAGTCAGGTCAGGGAGGTGGGCGACGGTTCTGTTTTGGCGTTCGTGCCCTAGTGACCCCCACCTCCCTCTTATAGCCGGCGCGACAGGGGCCCACAACCCAGTTGGGTTGGGCTCCCCTAATCAGGGAGCGAGTCAAGGGTCCAATTGGCCTTTGGGCCCATTGGTGGAGAGATCAATACTAACATTCTCCCCCTTGATCTCATCTTTCAAATTTATAACTTTGTAGTTTGAAATAACTCTTTTCAAAGTACTCATTTCATCATAGATTAATGTGTATGAGCTTCCCTATCGTCACGGTCAATCGCCGATGGACTTGACAGCTACAACACACCTCTCTGTTTTGAAATATATACATTAACTTTTGGGCCCTTTATTGTCCGGAAAACATAGACTATACCATAAACCCATGTCGACTGTGTGTTATCTGAACGCACAGGGCGGTAAGCCTTCATTAAGCAGATCTGCAAACACTTGTCTGTTGCTTTCATGTTCCAAGCATTTCAACATAATTCCAGACTTTCTCCTTAACAACGCATAACTTTTGTGTCAATGTGTTTGGCACCACACTTGACTCGTTGTCATAGGAGCGAATTACTTAATGGTTATTGCTGCTGTCAACCATTATCAACTCAGGGTACATGTTTCTTTAACCTTTTTGCCTGTCCCTCAGCCTCATATCATGTTGTACATTATCTTTACATCATATTAATGATAATTGATTCATTCTTTAGAGTTTTTACACACAAAAACTCCAAGTCTGAAAGTCAGCGACAATTGTGGATTTCGCTGTATATTTCACAAGTTCTATCTCTGTATTCACAACCTTTTGAGAGCACTTGCTCCTTTTAGCATGAGACCGATATTTTTGACTCCATTCCAGTGATCTATATCTGGACTGGACATTGCCAAAACAACCCGGTTACGTGAACTGTGTCAGGGTAATGTTATACTTTTGCATTCATTAAGCTTCCAACAGCTGAAGCATATGGTACCGTATTCATTTGGTCTATTTCGATTTGACTTTTGGAACACTAAAGTTCCCAAAATCATTACCCTTTACTATGAGAACAGGCATAGGTTTTCTCGCATGCATACTTTAGAAACTTTCCTTAGCATGCACATGCGACACTCCTAATACCCCTTTTATTCTTTTCTCGGTGAATCTCGATCCTTATAACGAGAGACATTCTACCAAGAACATTCTTTTGAACTTTGAGCACAAGAACTTATTTTCCTCCTGCAGTAGATTAACATCACTACTAACAAGTAGAATGTTATCCGCATGTACATGATTAGAAAATGAAATTCCCATTCTATAACTTTATACAAACACAATTGTCCTCTCATTTTCTTTAACCCAAAACAACATTTGATTGCTTTAGTCCATAGAAGACTTCTTCGGGCAGTATCCCTTGTGTTCTTTACTTTCATCTGATGTAACTCAGATCATAATATCTTTCATCTGATGTAACTCAGATCATGATGTGCTACCAACACTCATTGTAATCCATTCAGTGTAAAACGTGAAAAAAAACCTTCGATTTAAGTCGTGTTTTACACCTTTACATATTTCCTTTGGAGTCACATTGTCCTTGTAGACTCTTTACAACCTACTTATTTGGCTCCATTGGAAATTACTCATGAGTCCCAAACGTCGTCGGGATTCACCAATTTCATTTCATCTCACATAGTCTCTTATCATTTAGATAAGAAGACACTTCTCAAAGCTCGATTGAGCTTTAAATGAGGTGGTATCAACCTCTAATTTTAATTTCTCTAACATGGACTTTATAGTCATCAAACATCTGATTTTCTCATTCAGGTACTGGTACTTCTTTCATATGGGGATGTTGTTGCTCAGTTATTGCCGAGCGGCAATTAATTCTATAGTCTTTCATTGCCAAGAGGCAATAGATTTTACAGGGTCCTATATCACAAGATCCATATTTACTCGTTCATCCTTTTATAGAGCTAACAACAGATGTTGTATAGGTCATACAACATGCTCCCCCAGATATAATCGATACAAGCCTTATGGTATACTCTATCGTCTTTTACTCTATCTAGGTAGCCAACAAAATAGCTCCCCCAGATTTCTTATTTTAGGTTTGCTCTGTCAAAACTTTCCTCATAAGCACCATCTTTTACTTTTGAATCTCGTTCAGTATGAATACTAGTTGACTATGCTAGCTTCCAATCGGAAACTATAAGATTCAAGGAATATAGCTATCTATTTACTTTAGGGGTATCGTTATTGTGTATCATTATTGTGACCATCGTACTCCCCCGACGATCACATTCATCATTTATAGATCAATTTAGATGAATCATGTGCACATTCTGTAGGGGAGTTTCATCATTCACAATACTTTCTCCCCCTCGAAATGTGGCAAGAACTTTTCTGCCACAATTTCGAAAACCATTTAGAACTCTTGTGAATTGAGGAAACTTTGATTATCTACTTCATGTTGAATGAAGTTATCTGTTAACTGGTATGGGAGTAAATTTTCCTCATTCCATTTCAGAAACTCAACAGAGTTCTTTTGTCATTAGTACTTTTGCAAGTCACACTTGCATATCATTCTTATCTTTAGGTTCGTCTGTAACTTTTACTAGATCATTGATGGCGCGCGTTGCCGCGCTCGTCCATTTTATCAATAGAGTGGTAGGGATTTCAATAATATATATGACACAACAAAACATGATACACCCTCCAATCCAAATTAATTGACACTGATTTAAACCACCATCAACAAACACTATTCAAATCATGAACCCCTCAAACTAAAAGAAGGTACCCAACTGATTATTGTACAGGTTCATTCATTATTTATGATATTGAGTAAGCATGGTTTTGATCTCCTCACAAGTTAACTAATGGATACTTCTAAACATAGCTTTACTATGTTAGAAAAGGTAATATATATTTCATCAAACAATCATTGATAAGACAAAATTTTAATTCATTAAACAATCATTGATAATAATATAAATTGCAATATAAGACAGACATTTAATTAGGAAATGTATACCAAATTCTTTGTCATCTTGTTTTTAAGGTCTTGCAAGGTGAGCACAAGAAACACACAAAATATTTCAATAAAGTATGGTGTCGATTATTGTTTACTAAATTATAAAGCTGCCCAAAACCATCCAGGTATTGAATTACACAACGATGTTCGCTGATCCCAAAGAACGAAAAAAAGAAAGGCCTTCCAGTCAAAATGATGCCTGCATTCAGGTTCGTGCACTTTGAATCAAAGTCAAGCTGCATAGGATGTTAAACAACATGTACAGATGACAAGATCAAAAGCTATAATTTAAATGGAAGATAACAGAAAGCAGGTGCTACAATTTATTTCCAAATTTATAACCTTCTACAAAAATGTGCCAGTGGCTGTACATTTCTTCCAGTCCATCTAATCACTCTAAGCAGAAATTCATACTACAAGTTATCGTATGTGAGATGCAAGGTATAAGTGCCAATTGTATGGTGCAGACTTTTCTATTATCGTCATTTTCATAGTAGAATTTTTTCTGTAATCTATTGCCATATTTAAAGGTAAACTATCCATGCAAATACCATGATTCTTTTCTGAATGTACAGTCAATTTTCTTGCCAGGAGATGCAAGGGAAATTTCTTCAAATCCAAGAATTCCATTCTGTTTTGTGTAAAGAAGATCAAAGACCAGTAAGAATAGGGAAATTGTTGAGGGAAATGCACTATCGTATTAACAGAAATCATATTGTGTACCAAGTATCAACATCAATGATTCACCTATGCACACATATTTATATATCTAACAAAAGGATAATACTGGTCTAAGTAAAGTCCTAGGCTCAGGTGGAGGTTGTATATAAGAGGTAATTGGATGCCAATGGTTTGGATGTGAGTCGACGTAGGTGGGGATCAGGTTTTGTGAACATTGTTTTTCATATGAAACTGGTAGCATGTGGAGTCCTATGACCTTAGTATATACGATCAAGACTTTTAACAAGACAGATAATGTCCCTTCCAGTCCCGGCTATCAAAGCCGGCACGATTCTATGGGCAATTAAATGTCCCAAGAAAGTGGCGGGTACATTTGCTCGAGTAGATCTGGCTTGTTAAATCATCTGTTTGTTAGTATTACATATTACGATATATGTACCTGCGCCCAAAATGCGTGCATGATTCTACAATTAGGAAGATGTCTTTGCCATATATTGCTTATGGTTCCTACAGAATGGTAAACAATGTGTTTTATATTTCCGGGGTCCCAGATATATGCCAAAAACAAGAGTGGGAGTGAGTGAGTGAGTGACTGCATAGTAATTACATTAGAATGAAAAAAAAGGACATTTTCATTGTACAATACAAACAGAAAATTCGTACACACGTGCATTGTGGACTTAATGGATCAACGAACAAACACTCCGTCTTATTGATCTTGAAAAGCACCAGCTAAAACTCATGAACCATGCTAATGCACAAGCATGACAACTCAGATTTTTTTCATCTCTCATCATATACACAAATATGTACCAACATAATATTATTTTACCTTTAACAAGATGGGTGTTTATCCACCGACCTTGTTAATCAGCACATCATGTATGACAACACTGTTGATTTCTTGAACACATCGACGAATCTGGATGGGTTCCTTGCTTTCATCCAGCAGCGGTGAATCTAGTTAGTCTATGGAGCGGGAGCGATGGCAGCGGTGCTCGACACTCGAGGCTCCACCGCCATCGTCCCGGTTCTCTGTCTTGATGCTAGCGGAATTCGACCAACCCTCCATCCAACAACTCGTACATACTTGTATTTTTATATGTTTCAGCCAAGAATTAATCCCAAACTTCTATATCGTCTTATGGCATCTTGGATTGAAGGATTCACCATAACACATAGATCAATATGGGAAAAAACTGGAAAAAAGATGCAGGAATCTGAATAGTGATCGAGCATTTGACAACTGAAGAATGAGATGGCAAGGATGCAAGGCTCGGGCATGTCTACATTGTCGATACTACTGTGATAAATATATATGCAACACAAGCACGAACGCCGTGACACAAACCCATGAACCTGAGAAACTTGATTAACTAACGGAAGGACTGCCCTTACCATGCAAAACAAAGACTGCCCTAAACAAAACAAAAAAGGGAAATTAGCGGTGATGCTTAGTTGGCGCTTCTCACCAAGACAATGCCGACGGGTTCGTGGCGGCCTGGTTCATGGTCGCGTCGCCGATGAGCCACGGTGTCGGTGAAGGTGACGCAGACGGACTGGTCGTTGGTCGCGATCTCCGTCATGGCCAAGATCTTGATCCTTGGCGAGGTGGTTCTTGGCCGTGGCGGATCTGCCGCCGCCATGGTCGGCGCTGACTGGTCGATCTCCTCTTCTCTTCTCTTCCTTCTAATGAGGTAGTAGGAGAGGGTGGGAGATGAGGTCGGTGGCTTTGGGAGAGAGGATAGGAGGGCGGAGGCCGGCAGCGAGGTGGCGTGAGGTCGCGTGACGGGAGGGGTAGCGTGGACGGCAGCGACGGCGGCGTACCTAGGTTTCTCGAGAGTAGTCGCTCGCCCTTTTCTCTCGTGTAAATTTCTTCGTGGGCTTTGTAGGGCGGCTAGGCCCAATGAATCGAGTGCTCGAAATTGCCACGGAGTAGCTGCCTAGCCCACTTAGCGAGAAAACATGGAATAAAACAGGGAATCCGACGGCCAGAAACGACTAAAAGTGACGATCTAACGATTAAAAATGTTGATGGCCTGAGAGGGCTGGAAGGGTGCTCAGTTTTAATATATCTAAATTCTCTTTGAATTTATTGAGTGCTTAATGACCATTACACATAAGGTGTACGATCGATACTAGAAAAGCATAATAGCTACTCCATACTTTTCTCTCAGAGTGGGACACATTAAAAGCACACGAGTCATTATATCTTTCTCCTATCATATGGGATGAGTCCTTTGTCAAAATTTCTCCCGCCATACGGGATTTTTGACATAATATTATGTCAACTTTATCCCATTACGCAGGTAGTTTCCTAGACTTTTCCCACCATGCGGGTTTTATCATAATTATCTTTTCCCGCCATGCGGGTAATTCCCTGTAAGGGACATAAATGCCAGAATTGGCTCTTTTGACTGTATATTCAAGCACGAAATTTAGGAATAAATCCGAATGCTCTTTGACACACATGCTTGATCCGACATTGGTCAAATTAAACACGCATGTTGCTTGTTTCATATCAAATCATGTTAACTGAGAAATCTTCTTCATAGAGAGTACATGAAAGACATTCGTCAACCAAGACTCTTAATGATCTATCTCTTTTCTTTTGAAACCATTCTATAGAGAGAACATACTCCCTCACGTTATGACCTTTCTTGGTCATCTTTCGGGTCACAAGTACCCAACCATTCGCTTTCACAAATGAAAGCATTAAAAACTTTTAGTCTGAGAAAACTTAGCGAATAATCAACAATAGTGAGCATAAAAAATAACCCTACGTTGGCCTGGTTAAAAAATATGCACATTAAACCTTTTAAAACTTTCTTTTTATATTCTAAATCACCATTGTAGCAGAATTAGAATAAAACATCATCCTTCTACATTAATTCCATATCACCGTTGGGCGGAAATGGAATTAATGCATATAACTCATAAACAATGTGATGATAGTATTTCTATTAAACAACTTTGCTAAGAAATAATCATCATCATCAACTTTATTGCAGCAGGAACAAGAAATATACATTTCTCTAGCTCAAGAGCATTTCTTGATCTTTATCTGTTCTCTGAAAATTAATCACTTTGTACAAAAATTATTAGAGATTTAAGCTTTGAACATAAGACTCATAGAATTATAGAACTATTATCATCAACGTTGGTCAGAAAATAACAATATGATTTTTTAACTTTAAAACAAATATCTTTCTTTTGTCATAGCGTAAACTATCTGAATCTGATTTCACCCACAGGGAAAAGCATTGCTAAGAATAGTTCTGCCAATTAAATTTTCCCGTTGGTTCCAATTTATTCTGAGGATAAAACTTTTACTTTGCAGCGGAAACATTAATTTAAAATTCATGAACTTTTTTACTTTTCAGAAACTTTTCTTTGACAAAATCAAAATTCATGAACTTTATTATTTTCTTTGTAAAATTCATGAACATTTCTTTTTTCTGAAAATTTTTTATTTTCATTTTCAGAAACTTTTTCTGTTTAATTTTCTATTTTCTAAACAAATTTTAGTTGGATTAAAATTGAATAGAAAAACTATATGAAATTTTGCCCCAAAAAATTTGGACAAAAAACTATTAAAACGAAAAAGGAAAAACGGCAGCGCAGCTTAGCCCCGGCCTAGCGCGCGCGGCCTCTGACCTCGGCCCAGGGCGCCGCTCTCCACTTTCGGCCCAGTGGCCCAGCTGCGGGTTAGGGATTGGATCACGGTCGTCCTTGACGATCCGACGGTCCAGCGCGCATCTCGCTGGATCAAAACCAAGCGACATGTCGCCCCGATCGAACCCTAGCGCATTCCCCTCCCCGCACGCGCCGCTCGCCTCTGCAGCTTTCTCCGCCAATGGCCACGCCGGCAGCGGGTAAAGGCCACGCCGACCGCCGGTGACCGCATCGGGCCACTGCGCCACGCGAGCCGCGTTGGCCCCCTTTCTCATTCCCTTTCCTCCCACTGTTCATCTCGCACGCGGCTCTCTCCGGCCGCTTGGCTGCGCGTCTTGCTGGTCGCCGGCGACGGCGTCGACAGCCACCACGCCGCGCGAGCCTGCTCTTGTTCCCCTCCTCTATTTCTCCATCCATCGCCCCCTTTTTCAGAGAGAACAAGGCTCAGCTGCGCCCGCTCCTTCTCTGCCTCGCTTGAAGACAGCGACAATGGACCACTTGGTGGTGGCGCCGTTGTCATCCCCTTCGCGGTTGCGCGTTCGCCTTGTGGTGAGCGCGTCGCCATCGAACGGTTTGGCTGTGGTGCCCTGTACCCCGGTCGGGGTGGAGTTCTTCTTCCCGAATCCTCGGCATCCCGATGCGATTCGGGATCGAGAGGAATGGCGTGGCCGTGCGGCGGCGCTACCTTTTGGATTTCTTTTCCCTCTTTTCTCTGTTAGGAGTTAGGTTCTTGAGGAGGGGGGATCTTTCTATCTCTGTTTCTCTTTGTACCGAAGATCCTATAACCAAACGTATCTGATACCATTGAAAGAACCTCTGGATCGGTTAGGGTTAGGGATCCCGGTGGTCCTACATTCTCCTTGGCTCGACAAGCTCGAACCAGCAGCCATGGTGGTGTTGTGGCGGTGGTGATTGCAGTGAGATGGCGAGGTAGTGGCGAAGTGGTGAAGTGGCTGATGGCGCTGTGGAGCCTCCCATCGCTCTCCGGCTTTCCTCGTTCGGTCAGGTCATGGAGGTGGGCACCGGTTCTGTTTTGGCATTCGTGCCCTAGTGGCCCCCACCTCCCTCTTATAGCCAGCGCGACAGGGGCCCACAACCCAGTTGGGTTGGGCTCCCCCGATCAGGGAGCGAGTCAAGGGTCCAATGGGCCTTTGGGCCCATTGGTGGGGAGATCAATACTAACAAGGCAGATATTTGATATTACTTAGTAGGCCTATCATTTGGGCACCGTCGACCATTAATGAAGTGATGTATATTTCTGGCTTTATTGTGATGGTTGCTTAGTCTTTGATATAAAGGCAACATGAAGGGGAACAAATTTGTGCTGACATGTCTGTACCATTGAAGAAACACTTTTTTAGCAACTTTGTTTGTCTTACAGAGAATGATGCCAGCGCCCGCTGGTGGTGGATATGATCGATCACCTCTATTTTACGGTAGCACTGGTGCCCCCCCGCCCGCCTCACATTCCTCTTGGATCAGCTAGCTATGGTGCTCCATATTCGCATGCTGGAATGCGGTATGGTTATGGTCCACCAATTGGACCTCATGGCTCATATGGTCTCATTTCTTCTTATGGCCAACCTTTTTTTTTGAGTTAAAATGAAACTTTATTCATTAGAAATAAGCAGTACATCGTTTGTGAGGAACATTACAATTTCATTCAGAGGCTCCTCAAACCAATCCGAAGTTGATGAAAATCTAGCTAATTTAGCAAGGTCATGTGCTACTTTATTTGCCTCTCTATTACAATGTTCGAATCTAGTCATGACAAAATCACATGCATAGTGAAAACAATCATCAAAAATTGCCGCCGCCGCACCCGTTGACTGTCCCCCGTCCTGCATGGTCTCAATCACCTCCAGATTATCTGAGTTGATGATTAGGCAATTGCACCCCCGCCCTTTGTGCTAATGTTTGTCCAAATTTAATAGCTAAAGCTTCTGCCATCAGAACATCCGCACAATGGTCAATCTTTCCATTTCCTCCTGCAATAAACCTACCTTTGTCATCTCGCAAGACTGCCCCCATCGTACCCCTCAACATGTCATAGTCAAAAGAGGCGTCAACATTGAGTTTCACGAAACCCCTAGGAGGGCAATGCCAACCCTCCCTTTTTATGGTCGCCTTTGAAGATGATGCATTTGCAAAATTGCATGTAAGGGCTATGATTGTCGAAGCACGACTTAGAGGCATAACCGCATTGAAAGCAATGTCGCAAGTGAGGTAATCTTCGCACAATCCATGTAATACATAAGGGAAACAGATACATAGTTGGCTTACAGTCGCCACTTCACACAATACATAAATAAACATCCATCATTCAGTTTACACTCAAGGTCCGACTACGGAACCAAAATAAAAGAAGAATACCCCAAATGCAACCCAGATCCCCGATCTCCCCAACTGGGCTCCACTACTAATCGTCTGGAAATGAAACATAGTAACGACCAAGGGCCTCATCAAATTCCCACTTCAGCTCAGTTGTGCTCTCTGCGCTGGTATCATCGCTACCTGCAACTGTTTTGGTAGAATCTGTGAGCCACGGGGACTCAGCAATCTCACACCCGCGAGATCAAGACTATTTAAGCTTAAGGGAAGGCTGGTGTAAAAGGGGGAGCTGCAGCAAGCGACTAGCGTATATGGTGGCTACATCGCAAAAGAGAGCGAGAAGAGAAGCAAGGCGCGGTCGTGAAGCTATTAGCGATCAAGAAGTGATCCTGACTACTTACGTCAAGCATAACTCCAACACCGTGTTCACTTCCGGACTCACGAGAAGAGACCATCACGGTTACATACACGTTGATGTATTTTAATTAAAGTCAACTTCGGGTTTTCTACAACCGACATTAACAAATTCCCATCTGCCTCATAACCGCGGCACGGCTTTGAAAGATAATACCTGCAGGGTGTCCCAACTTAGCCCATAACAAGCTCTCACGGTCAACGAAGGAATAAACCTTCCCCCAGGAAGACCCAATCAGTCTCGGAATCCCGGTACATCAAGACATTTCGACAATGGTAAAACTAGACCAGCAAAGCCGCCCGATTGTGCCGACAAATCCCGATAGGAGCTGCACATATCTCGTTCTCAGGGCACATCTGGATAAGTCAAGCTACGAGTAAAACCAGACCTCGAGTTTCCCCAAGGGGCCCCGCAGTCTACTCAGTTCGGACCAACACTCGAAGGAGCACTGGCCCGGGGGGGGGGGCTAAAATAAAGATGACCCTCGGGCTCGCGAAAACCCAAGGGAAAAAGGGTATAGGTGGCAAATGGTAAAACCAAGGTTGGGCCTTGCTGGAGGAGTTTTATTCAAAGCGAACTGTCAAGGGGGTCCCATAAATCACCCGACCGCGTAAGGAACGCAAAATCAAGGAACATAACACCGGTATGACGGAAACTAGGGCGGCAAGAGTGGAACAAGTCACCAGACATAAGGCCGGGCCTTCCACCCTTTACCAAGTATATAGATGCATTAGTTAAAACAATAGATATTGTGATATCCCAAAGCATCCGTGTTCCAACAAGGAACAAACTTCATCTTCACCTGCAACTAGCAACGCTATAAGAGGGGCTGAGCAAAGCGGTGACATAGCCAATCAACGGTTTGCTAGGACATGGATGGTTAGAGGTTGACATGGCTATATGGGTGACAAGATATAGCAAGTGGTAGGTATCGCAGCATAGGCATAGCAAAAGAGCGAGCATCTAGCAAGCAAAGATAGAAGTGATTTCGAAGGTATGGTCATCTTGCCTGCAAGGTTCTCAGAGTTGTCGAAGGCTTGATCCTCGTAGGCGTTCTCAACAGGTTCCTCGTTCACGTACTCGTCTCCCGGCTCTACCCAAAGCAAGAACACAAGCAACGGAACCACAATCAAACAAGGAACAATGCACAAGCAATAAAATGCAATACATGCCATGCTTTGCGAGATGTGATATGCAATGCATATGTATGCTCCGGAAGGAAAATGATGAACCGGGCATCAACTTGGCAAACCAAGTATGCCGCTGGAAAGATGAGATGATTCCGGGTGAAATCGATATAAAGATCACCGGAATCGGATGCACGGTTTGCAAATGACAAGCAAAACAAGAATGACACAAATCTGCGTTTAACGGCCGATGCTACTTAGCACGCAACAAGAAACTATGCTACAAAGACACCCCAACATAAAAACAAAGCATATGGCAGCGATCTACAGGAGATGCTTAACAAAAGAGGAACACTGAGCTACGGCTAAATCACATCATAACATGTTCAAACAAGCATGGTGAAAGTGCAAAAATATCAGTTCACAGACTTAGTGAAAATACTAACATGCCAGGAATTAACATCGAGGAAGGCATGTTTAGAGCAAGCAAACAACATGCTACAGGAACTTATAATAGCAAAACAAGGCATGACATGATTCTACTCAAAGCATATATCAATAGTCCCTTACTGACCATAAGCCAAAAGGACTCTAAGAAATGATGGCACCCATGTAAACATAGCAAGTTTTATTACAGATTTCACATTAATGTAAAAACTGGGCATGGCGAAAACAGATATCGGTAGGCATGTTAAATGAGCTCGATGCACTCACTACAGAGCATCTCATGATAAACTAAGCATACACCCATCAAGAAGACATGGCATAGAAGCTATACATGGCAAGAACAACATCATATCATACACGGATCAACTACAACGACCTCGTGAAAATTGAATCTCATGCAAACAATCTGCCAGGAAACATTTTCAAGCAAACGTAGAGCACGAAAATGACATGCTAGCCTACTCCATAAATGCCACCAAAGGCATGGATGGATAGAGCACATCCAAATGTTCAAAACACCCTTACTAATCATGCTCAAAAAGGGCATAGATCTCTCTGTAACAACATGAACATATGGCATAAAAATAACAGCAGGACAAGACTTAGTGAAAACACTAAGTTCCTGAAATCAGCAACATCATCATCCCTAATTTGCATGCTTGTTCTAGTCACCACATAACTCACAAAAATACATGGCATACACCCCTGGAAAGATGGCATGGCATAGTTTAACACACATGTAGGGCTCAAGTTCATAGGGTGCACACATAAATCATGGCACAAATGACAAAAGAGCTCGAGCTGATAAGATTCTGGAACTAACAATCTGAAGCCCTCTTCCAACAGCATTTCGGGCATCAAGATGAGCTCAAATGCAAATGATGCAATGGAATGAAATGATATACTCTTCGAGACGAACAATTTGACATATTATACGCCCAAAACGGAGCCACGGGTGCGGAGATGTGATGCGATGAAAATGCACGAAAATTATTGCAGAAAAATGACTTAGTGGATTCGGGATCGGGGAAAAAGTCAACCGTTAGGGTTTTCCAGATCGGATCTTGCCGGAGTGCTGCTCGAGGTCGCCGGAGTTGGGGTCGGGCCGGAGGAGGAGATCGCCGGCGGGGTCGGGACGGCCCGGGGCAGCGCGGCGCTGCCGGATCCGCGGCGGGCCGAGGTCGTTGCTGCGGGCCGGCCGGCGGCGGCGATTGGCAGACGGCGGCGGCGCAGGCGGCGGCGGCGGACGGCAACGCGTGAGCGGCGCGGAGGAGGTTCGGCGGGCGGCGCGCTGCTGTGGCGTGGTGGTGGCGCGGTGGACGGCGGCGCGGCGCCGCGGCCGGAAGCGGCGGCGGGCGCTGGCGTGGGGGGCGCGACGGGAACCTCAGCGGGCCTGCAGGTCGGCGGCGGCTCGGCGGGCGGGGAGGCCACGTGGCAGCCCCGGAATGGCTGCGGGCGTGGCGGCGGACGCGTCCGGCGCCGTCCGGACGTGTCCGGCGCGGGGAGAGGAGCGGGGAGCTAGGGTTTCATCCGGATTTCGGGGGAGGGGTCTATAAATAGAGGTAGAGGGAGCTAGGAGTGTTCAAATGAGGTGCGGTTTTCGCCCACACGATCGTGATCGAACGACCGAGAGCATGGAAGGGAGTTAGATGGGTTATTGGGATGTTTTGGAGGGGTGTTGGGCTGTAACTTAAAAGAGGCCTTTGCGAGAGCGCGGTTAACCGTTGGAGTACCAAACGAACTCCAAATGACCCGAAACTTGACAGGTGGTCTACCGGTGCTATACCAGGGCCACTTGGCAAGGCTCGGTCCATTCCGAGAATGTTCAACACCCGCACACGGAAAAATGTAAAAGGGGCGCCGGGAACATAGGAGTGCTTGGATTGCAAAAGCAGACAACGGGAAAATGCTCGGAATCATTAGACGAACACGTATGCAAATGAGATGCACATGATGAAATGATATGAGATGCAAGACATAGACAAAATGCAAAACGAAAACAAAACCCAACCACAGAGGGAATATCATAGCACGTATCCGAAAATGGCAAGAGTTGGAGTTACAAATATGGAAAGTTACATCCGGGGTGTTACAATGATCCCCATTGATATCTGAGTTGCATTCTGAGTTAATTCCTTGTGCACTAATTTCCGTCTCTTCCACCATAGATACCAAGCTGAAATAGCTATCATTTCTCGTACATTTTGGTACCCCGTAATACGCAAATCTTGATCAGGAAGAAGTAAAAGGTATTCCAATATCGCCTCTCCAGCACGATCAACCTCACAAGCTCTATCAATAATGTCATCCATCCCTAGTCTCTTCCAGACCTCCTTTGCTTTAGTACATAGGAAAAGCATGTGTTTCGTGTCCTCTACACCCTGAGAGCAAGTAGGGCAAAGGGGCAAAACCTTCATGTGTCTATTAGCGAGTGTTACCTAGCATGAGAGGGTGCCATGTAACGTACGCCATATAAAAAATTTGACTTTTGCCGGACAGGATAACTTCCATATCTTACACCATATAGGGTTATGTGTGGTTCGCCCCATTCCGCTAGAGTGTCTTAGTTAACTCCCAAACTGATAATTCCACTCCACAGAGTAAGCAGACCGTACCGAGAACATACCATTTTTCGTATAACTCTAGGCAATGAAATCTGTCATATTATGTTCCGAAAGTGGGACTCAAAGAATCCATTGTGCGTCAATGGGCCACATAGTTTGTCTAATCAGGTCCTCATCCCAATTATTGGAAGCAGGGTCAATCAAATCCACCACTTTTGATAACAATTATCCCCCTTTAGGAGTCACAATCTTCCTAGTGACACAATTTGGGATCCAGGCATCTTCCCAAATATTAATATTATGACCATTCCCCACTCGCCAAATATAGCCACGTTTTAGAGTAGTTATGTCTGCCATAATGCTTTGCCAAGTGAAGGAAGCACCATGTTTTGGCTTAGAATTCAGCAAGTCGCCATCAGGGTAGTACTTGGCCCTTAGAATAGTAGCACACAAGGATTCAGGATTGTCAAGGAGATGTCATCCCTGTTTGGCAAGCAGAGCCAGGTTGAAACAGTGGATATCACGGAAACCCATTCCTCCTTGGATTTTTGGTACACACATTTTCCACCAGGCCATCCAGTGCATCCTCCTCTGGTTCTCCTCGTCTCCCCGCCAGAAATGTGCTATCGCGTCAATGATTCCTTTACAAATTTTTTTAGGAATTTTAAAGACCGACATTGCATAGGTAGGTATGGCTTGGATCACAGCCTTGAGCAGGATCTCCTTCCCCCCTGCAGATAGTAATTTTTCATTCCAACCACTAATTTTCTTAACAATACGTTCAATCAGAAATTTAAAGCAATCTGTTTTATCAATACCCACATTTGCTGGCAAGCCCAAGTCTTTGTCATTCAGGGCCTCCGTCATTATATCCAGCGTTGTACACAATTGTTCTTTGATCTCTACCTTTGTATTAGGACTAAAGAAGATACTAGACTTTTCCACGCTTACCAGTTGTCCCGACGCCGCACAATATAATTCTAGTGCTCATTTCAGGGCTGCCACATTATGCTGGTTGGCTTTGATCAAGATCAGTGAATCATCCGCAAAGAGAAGATTTGTGACTGGCGGGGCATCTCTACAGACTTTAACTCCTGATATGTTCCCGTTCTCCTCAGCATGCAAGAGCAAGGCATTCAATCCTTTTGTGCAAAGTAGAAAGAGGTATGGTGATAGCGGTTCTCCCTGCCTCAACCCTCTAGTAGGCTTGAAACTCTCACTTTCCTCTGCATTGATCCTTACTTTGTATTCTACAGTTGTGATGCATTGCATAACCAAATTAACCCACTCTCGATGAAAGCCCAATTTCAACATAATTTCTTTCAAAAAAACCACTCGACTCTATCGTAAGCTTTGTGCATGTCAAGTTTTATAGCACACAGACCCTCTCTACCCTCTCTTTTATTCTTGATTGTGTGAAAATATTCGTAGGCCACTAAAATATTATCCGTTATTAATCTATCCGGTACAAATGCACTCTATGTTGGACTAATAATTTCTGGTAGAAAAGTTTTCAGTCGAGAAGCCACCATTTTTGCGATTATTTTGTATACCACATTACATAAGCTGATCGGCCTAAATTGGGTTACCTTTTCTGGTGTATTAATCTTAGGAATCATCACGATTGTCGTATCATTCCAACCATTCGGGATAGTACATGTGTTGATTGCTTTCAGCACCTCCTCAATTAGGTCTTCCCCCAGCATGGGCCAGAACCTTTTATAGAAGATAGCATGGTGTCCATCTGGCCCTGGAGCTTTCAAGTCCCCAATATCAAATAAAGCTTTGCGAACATCTTCCGCGGTATAAGGAGCAAGTAAAGCATTATTCATTTCGTTTTACACTCTCCTACGGACAAGTGATAAAACTTCTTGATTCGGATGCTGGACTTCCGAAGTAAAAAGCTTTGTAAAATAATCAGTGATGTGATTCTTCAAATCCTTTTCTGTTATCCATTTTCCAGACTCGTCTACTAGTTTCTTTATATTATTCCTTTTTTTCCTAGCCGTGGCAGCGTTATGAAAGAAAGACGTATTATGATCCCCGTGCATCAACCAGTTCGCCCGTCCTCTTTGTAACCAGAAAATTTCATCTTGATCCAAGATATTTTCAATTAGCACAATAATTTCCTTCTGACGACATCGAGACTCCGTATTCAATGGGCCACGCCTTAGTCTCTCCAATTCTTTTTTTAATTTCCTAATTCTCACCTTTGGTCCCTTTAGAGTTTCTTGGTCCCAGGTGTGCAGATCGGCATGTACTGCTCTCGTACGATCAGCAAGTGAAGGTCCAATACCTGCAAGTTTTGCTTTCTCCCAAGATGCCTTAACAATTTCAGTGACCGTCTCTTCCTTCAACCACCTGGCCTCAAACTGTTTAACATGCCCCTCTAGTTGTTTAAATATTGTTTCATCCAAGTAATCTGTATCTAGTATGATTGGGCGATGGTTAGAATGAACATGTTCTTCGTTGATCACTGCCGCTCGTGGAAATTTGTTTGCCCATGCTATATTACAGACCGCTCGATCAAGGCGTTCACGTATTTCGCCTCTCCTCCAAGTGAACAGGTCACCCGTATAGCCTAGGTCATCCAGCCCACAATCCATTAGGCATTCGCGGAATTCTCTCATCATACCAAGTGGTCTAGCCATACCACCCTCTTTTTCCGACGGGTATAAAATTTCATTAAAATCACCCAAAACCACCCAGGGGTGGTTACCCTTACTATGTAGATTGCGAATATCATCCCAAGAAAGATGGCGTTCATTCCATTTCGAGTGTCCATAAAAACCCGTGAACCGCCACTGAACCACATCCTCGACCTGGTCCAATGGGGGGCCTGTATCTCTTTCCTGAATGTTAGTTGCAGTCATTTCAGGATTTAATTAGAATGGCCTATGATTCCTCTTGTTAATAGTTGTAGGGATGGGTTATGCCCACGAACCTGAGTTGGGTCGATACGGCTATGGATTTAGAGGATCTCCAATGCTGATTTGTTTTCACTATCAACCATGTAGAAGGACAAGTTATGGGTTGTGCAATCTCGATGTATTGATCAGTGCACCAGGCACGTATATATAAGTACAGAGGTGGGCCACAACCTCAACTATATAAAGGAAATAGGAGGTGAGCCCTACACACAAATATACACGTACACAATATAATCAACACCCCCCCGCAGTCGAAGCGGCGCCAGTGACACAAAGACTGGAACGGAACTCCTCGAAGGTAGAAGTCGGCAGTCCCTTCGTCATCACATCGGCGAACTGCTGAGCAGTCGGCACATGGAGAACCCACATACGTCTGTTTGAGGGGTTTTTGTGCACTATTACATTAAAATAACAAAAAAAAAATTGGGGTTGATGAATATTCATGCAGTTTATATGTACAAAGAGAAGTTTTGATGCAAAGGCAAAATACCAATTGCATGGCACATGCGCGCGTACTTGTATATGCACATGCATGCATGAAATCATGGTGCAGACTATACAGACAAGTTTGATAGTGTAGCTGTTGGGGAACGTAGGATTTTCAAAAAATTTCCTACGCACACGCAAGATCATGGTGATGCATAGCAACGAGAGGGGAGAGTGTTGTCTACGTACCCTCGTATACCGAAGCGGAAGCGATCACAACGTAGAGGAAGTAGTCGTACGTTCTCCTCGCGATCCAACCGATCCCAGCGCCGTTACTCCGGCGCCTCCGAGTTCTTGACACACGTACAGCTCGATGACGCTCCTCGGGCTCCAATCCAGTAGAGCTTTGGGGAGGGAGAGTTCCGTCAGCACGACGGCGTGGTGACGATCTTGATGTTCTACCGACGCAGGGCTTCGCCTAAGCACCGCTACGATATGACCGAGGTGGAATATGGTGGAGGGGCACCGTGCACGCTAAGGAATGATCTCAAGGATCAACTTGTGTGTTCTAGGGTGCCCCCTGCCCCGTATATAAAGGAGCAAGGGGGTGCGGCCGGCCATAGGAGGAGTCGTCTTGGGAGGAGTCCTACTCCCACCGAGTAGGACTCCCCCTTCCTAGTTGGATTAGGACTTGGGGGAGGAAAGAGGGAAGGCGCCGCCCCTCTCTTGTCCTATTCAGACTAGGGGAGGGCGCATGCCTGCACCGGCCGGCCCTTCCTCTTCTCCCTCATGGCCCACTAAGGCCCATTAACCCCGGGAGGTTCCAGTAACCCGGTGTTCCTAAGAAAATCGATTTCACCCTAACCATTCGAACTCAAACATAGGCTTCCAATATATCAATCTTTATGTCTCGACCATTTGAGACTCCTCGTCATGTCCGTGATCACATCCGGGACTCGAACTTCTTCGTACATCAAAATACACAAACTCATAATATAACCGCCATCGAAACCTTAAGCGTGCGGACCCTACGGTTCGAGAACAATGTAGACATGACCGAGACACGTCTCGGTCAATAACCAATAGCGGACCTGGATGCCCATATTGGCTCCTACATATTCTACGAAGATCTTTATCGGTCGGACCGCATAACAACATACGTTGTTCCCTTTGTCATCGGTATGTTACTTGCCCGAGATTCGATCGTCGGTATCCAATACCTAGTTCAATCTCGTTACCGCAAGTCTCTTTACTCGTTCCGTAATACATCATCTCACAGCTAACTCATTAGTTGTAATGCTTGCAAGGCTTAAGTGATGTGTATTACCGAGAGGGCCCAGAGATACCTCTCCGACTATCGGAGTGACAAAACCTAATCTCAAATACGCCAACCCAACATCGCCTTTGGAGACACCTGTAGTACTCCTTTATAATCACCCGATTCGTTGTGACGTTTGGTAGCACCAAAGTGTTCCTCCGTAAACGGAGTTGCATAATCTCATAGTTATAGGAACATGTATATGTCATGGATAAAAGCAGTAGCAACATACTAAGCGATCGTGTGCTAAGCTAATGGAATGGGTCATGTCAATCGATCATTCACCTAATGATGTGACCTTGTTAATCCAATAACAACCCTTTGTTCATGGTTAGGAAACATAACCATCTTTGATTAACAAGCTAGTCTAGTAGAGGCATACTAGTGACATACTGTTTGTCTATGCATTCACACATGTATTATGTTTCCGGTTAATACAATTCTAGCATGAATGATAAACATTTATCATGAAATAAGGAAATAAATAATAAATTTATTATTGCCTCTAGGGCATATTTCCTTCGGTCTCCCACTTGCACTAGAGTCAA
The DNA here is from genome assembly GCA_021437245.1 of Aegilops speltoides. Taxonomy (NCBI): domain Eukaryota; kingdom Viridiplantae; phylum Streptophyta; class Magnoliopsida; order Poales; family Poaceae; genus Aegilops; species Aegilops speltoides. The sequence continues at coordinate 199,651,680 of CM038142.1, read as the reverse complement.
TAATCTAGATTACATAGTAATGATTCTAAGACCCATGGAGTCTTGGTGTTGATCATGTTTTGCTCGTGGAAGAGGCTTAGTCAACGGGTCTGCTACATTCAGATCCGTATGTATCTTGCAAATCTCTATGTCTCCCACCTGGACTAAATCCCGGATGGAATTGAAGCGTCTCTTGATGTGCTTGGTCCTCTTGTGACATCTGGACTCCTTTGCTAATGCAATTGCTCCAGTATTGTCACAGAAGATTTTCATTGGACCCGATGCACTAGGTATGACACCTAGATCGGATATGAACTCCTTCATCTAGACTCCTTCATTAGCTGCTTCCGAAGCTGCTATGTACTCCGCTTCACATGTAGATCCCGCTACGATGCTTTGTTTAGAACTGCACCAACCGACAGCCTCCGTTTAGTGTAAATCGTATCCGGTCTGCGATTTAGAATCGTCCGGATCGGTGTCAAAGCTTGCATCAACGTAACTGTTTACGATGAGCTCTTTGTCACCTCCATATACGAAAACATATCCTTAGTCCTTTTCGGTATTTTAGGATGTTCTTGACCGCTGTCCAGTTGATCCACTCTGGATTACTTTGGTACCTCCTGCTAAGCTTATAGCAAGGCACACATCAGTCTGGTACACAAGCATTGCATACATGATAGAGCCTATGGCTGAAGCATAGGAACATCTTTCATTTTCTCTCTATCTTCTGCGGTGGTGGGGCATTGAGTCTTACTCAACTTCACACCTTGTAACACAGAAAGAACCCTTTCTTTGCTTGATCCATTTTGAACTTCTTCAAAATTTTGTCAAGGTATGTGCTTTGTGAAAGTCCAATTAAGCGTCTTGATCTATCTCTATAGATTTTGATGCCCAATATGTAAGCAGCTTCACCGAGGTCTTTCATTGAAAAACTCTTATTCAAGTATCCCTTTATGCTATCCAGAATTCTATATCATTTCCGATTAGTAATATGTCATCTACATATAATATCGAAATGCTACTGAGCTCCCACTCATTTTCTTGTAAATCAAGCTTCTCCAAAAGTCTCAGATGAACCCAAATGCTTTGATCACACTATCAAAGCGTTTATTCCAACTCGAGATGCTTGCACCAGTCCATAAATGGATCATTGGAGCTTGCATACTTTGTTAGCTCCTTTGGATCGATAAAACCTTCGGTTGCATCATATACATATCTTCTTCCGTAAATCCATTCAGAATGCGCTTTACATCCATTTGCCAAATTTCATAATCATAAAAGCGGCAATTGCTAACATGATTCGGACAGACTTAAGCATCGCTCTGGTGAGAAGGTCTCATCATAGTCAATCCCTTGAACTTGTCGAAAACCCTTTGCGACAAGTCGAGCTTTGTAGACGATAACATTACCGTCGTCGGTCTTCTTCTTGAAGATCCACTTGTTTTCTATTGCTTGCCGACCCTCGGGCAAGTCAACCAAAGTCCATACTTTGTTTTCATACATGGATCCCATCTCAGATTTCATGGCCTCAAGCCATTTTGCGGAATCTGGGCTCACCATCGCTTCTTCATAGTTCGTAGGTTCATCATGATCTAGTAGCATGATTTCCAGAATAGGATTACCGTACCACTCTGGTGCGGATCTTACTCTGGTTGATCTACGAGGTTCTGTAGTAACTTGATCTGAAGTTTCATGATCAACATCATCAACTTCCTCATTATTTGGTGTAGATGTCTCAGAAACCGGTTTCTGCGACAAACTACTTTCAAATAAGGGAGAAGGTACAATTACCTCATCAAGTTCTACTTTCCTCCCACTCACTTCTTTAGAGAGAAACTCCTTCTCTAGAAAGGATCCATTCTTGGCAACAAATGTCTTGCCTTCGGATCTGTGATAGAAGGTGTACCCAACTGTCTCTTTTGGGTATCCTATGAAGACACATTTCTCCGATTTGGGTTCGAGCTTATCAGGTTGAAGCTTTTTCACATAAGCATCGCATCCCCAAACTTTAAGAAACGACAACTTTGGTTTCTTGCTAAACCATAGTTCATAAGGTGTCGTCTCAACGGATTTTGACGATGTTCTATTCAGTGTGAATGCGGCTGTCTCAAGAGCATAACCCCAAAACGATAGCGGCAAATCTGTAAGAGACATCATAGATCGCACCATATCTAGTAAAGTGCGATTACGATGTTCGGACACACCATTACGTTGTGGTGTTCCGGGTGGCGTGAGTTGTGAAACTATTCCGCATTGTTTCAAATGTAAACCAAACTCGTAACTCAAATATTCACCTCCACGATCAGATCGTAGAAACTTAATTTTCTTATTACGATGATTTTCAACTTCACTCTAAAATTCTTTGAACTTTTCAAATGTTTCAGACTTATGTTTCATTAAGTAGATATACCCATATCTGCTTAAATCATCTGTGAAGGTGAGAAAATAACGATATCCGCCACGAGCCTCAACATTCATCGGACCACATACATCTGTATGTATGATTTCCAACAAATCTGTTGCTCTCTCCATAGTGCCAGAGAACGGGGTTTTAGTCATCTTGCCCATGAGGCACGGTTCGCAAGTGCCAAGTGATTCATAATCAAGTGACTCCAAAAGTCCATCAAGATGGAGTTTCTTCATGCGCTTTATACCGATATGACCTAAGCGGCGATTGCCACAAATAAGTTGCACTATCATTATCAACTCTGCATCTTTTGGTTTCAACATTATGAATAAGTGTATCACTACTATCGAGATTCATCAAAATAGACCACTCTTCAAGGGTGCATGACCATAAAAGATATTACTCATATAAATAGAACAACCATTATTCTCTGATTTAAATGAATAACCGTCTCGCATCAAACAAGATCCAGATATAATGTTCATGCTCAACGCAGCATCAAATAACAATTATTTAGGTCTAAAACTAATCCGAAGGTAGATGTAGAGGTAGCGTGCCGACCGCGATCACATCGACTTTGGAACCGCTTCCCACGCGCATCGTCACCTCGTCCTTTGCGGTGTTAAGCAATCCGTAGTCCTGTTTGAGTTGCAAATATTAGCAATGTAACCAGATCAAATACCAGTGCTCTGCGAGCTCTAGTAAGGTACACATCAATAACATGTATATCACATATACCTTTGTTCACCTTGCCATCCTTCTTATCCGCCAAATACTTGGGGCAGTTCCGCTTCCGATGACCGATCGCTTGCGGTAGAAGCACTCGATTTCAGGTTTAGGGCCAGACTTGGGTTTCTTCTCTGAGCAGACAACTTGCTTGTTTGTTCTTCTTGAAGTTCCTTCTTCTTCCCTTTGCCTTTCTTCTTGAAACTAGTGGTCTTATTGACCATCAACACTTGATGCTCCTTCTTGATTTCTACCTCCGCAGCCTTTAGCATTGCGAAGAGCTCGGTATAGTCTTTACTAACCCTTGCATATTATAGTTCATCACGAAGCCTTTGTAGCTTGGTGGCGTGATTGAAGAATTACATCAATGACACAATCATCCGGAAGATTAACTCCCAGTTGAGTCAAGTGATTGTAATACCCGGACATTACGAGTATGTGCTCACCGACGTAACTATTCTCCTCCATCTTGCAGCTATAGAACTTATTGGAGACTTCATATCTCTCAATCCGGGCATTACATTGGAATATCAACTTCAACTCTGGAACATCTCATATGCTCTATGACGTTCAAAACGTCGTTGAAGTCCCGGTTCTAAGCCGTAAAGCATGGCACATGAACTATAGAGTAGTCATCAGCTTTGCTCGCGGACATTCTTAACGCCGTCGGTTGCATCAGCATAGCCACGCACCCAGCGGTGCATCCAGACGTAACTCTTACGTGCAGCAATGAGGATAATCCTCGAGATTCGGACCCGATCCGTGTAATTGCTACCATCATCTTTCAACTTTGCTTTCTCAAGGAACGCATTAAAATTCAACGGAACAACAGCACGAGCCATCTATCTACAAACAAACATAGACAAGCAAGATACTATCAGGTACTAAGTTCATGATAAATTTAAGTTCAATTAATCATATTACTTAAGAACTCCCACTTAGATAGACACCCCTCTAGTCATCTAAGTGATTACGTGATCCAAATCAACTAAACCATAACCGATCATCACGTGAGATGGAGTAGTTTTCAATGGTGAACATCTTATGTTGATCATATCTACTATATGATTCACGCTCGACCTTTCGGTCTCCGTGTTCCGAGGCCATATCTGCATATGCTAGGCTCGTCAAGTATAACCTGAGTATTCTGCGTGTGCAAAACTGGCTTGCACCCGTTGTAGATGGACGTAGAGCTTATCACACCCGATCATCACGTGGTGTCTCGGCACGACGAACTTTGGCAACGGTGCATACTCAGGGAGAACACTACTTGATAATTTTAGTGAGAGATCATCTTAAAATGCTACCGTCAATCAAAGCAAGATAAGATGCATAAAGGATAAACATCACATGCAATCAATACAAGTGATATGATATGGCCATCATCATCTTGTGCTTGTGATCTCCATCTCCGAAGCACCGTCGTGATCACCATCGTCACCGGCGCGACACCTTGATCTCCATCGTAGCATCGTTGTCGTCTACGCCATCTATTGCTTCTCGACTATCGCTACCGCTTAGTGATAAAGTAAAGCAATTACAGTATGCGTTGCATTTCATACAATAAGCGACAACCATATGGCTCCAGCCGATTGCCGATAACCGGTTACAAAACATGATCATCTCATACAATAAAATATAGCATCACGTCTTGACCATATCACATCACAACATGCCCTGCAAAAACAAGTTAGGCGTCCTCTACTTTGTTGTTGCAAATTTTACGTGGCTGCTACGGGCTTAGCAAGAACCGTTCTTACCTCGCATCAAAACCACAGCGATAGTTTGTCAAATAGACTCCATTTTAACCTTCACAAGGACCGGGCGTAGCCACACTCAGTTCAACTAAAGTGAGAGAGACAGACACCCGCCAGTCACCTTTAAGCAACGAGTGCTCGTAGCGGTGAAACCAGTCTCGCGTAAGCGTCTGCTGTAATGTCGGTCCGGGCCGCTTCATCTCACAATACCGCTGAACCAAAGTATGACATCTTTGGTAGGCAGTATGACTTATATCGCCCACAACTCACTTGTGTTCTACTCGTGCATATAACATCAACGCATAAAACCTGGCTCGGATGCCACTGTTGGGGAACGTAGTAATTTCAAAAAAATTCCTACGCACACACAAGATCATGGTGATGCATAGCAACGAGAGGGGAGAGTGTTGTCTACGTACCCTCGTGAGACCGAGCGGAAGCGATCACAACGTAGAGGAAGTAGTCGTACGTTCTCCTCGCGATCCAACCGATCCCAGCGCCGTTACTCCGGCGCCTCCGAGTTCTTGACACACGTACAGCTCGATGACGCTCCTCGGGCTCCAATCCAGAGAGCTTCGGGGAGAGAGTTCACAAGACCTGACGGCGTGGTGGCGATCTTGATGTTCTATCGACGCAGGCTTCGCCTAAGCACCGCTTCGATATGAGCGAGGTGGAATATGGTGGAGGGGCACCGACACGGCTAAGGAACGATCTCAAGGATCAACTTGTGTGTTCTAGGGTGCCCCCTGCCCCGTATATAAAGGAGCAAGGGGGTGCGGCCGGCCATAGGAGGAGGCGGGAGGAGTCCTACTCCCACCGAGTAGGACTCCCCCTTTCCTAGTTGGATTAGGACTTGGGGGAGGGAAAGAGGAACGGGCGCCGCCCCTCTCCTTGTCCTATTCGGACTAGGGGAGGGGCGTCTGGCCTACCCTGGCCGCCCTTCCTCTTCTCCCTCATGGCCCACTAAGGCCCATTAACCCCGGGAGGTTCCGTAACCCCGGTGTTCCAGAAAATCCGATTTCACGGAACCATTCGAACTCAAACATAGGCTTCCAATATATCAATCTTTATGTCTCGACCATTTGAGACTCCTCGTCATGTCCGTGATCACATCCGGGACTCGAACTTCTTCGGTACATCAAAATACACAAACTCATAATATAACCGTCATCGAAACCTTAAGCGTCACGGACCCTACGGTTCGAGAACAATGTAGACATGACCGAGACACGTCTCCGGTCAATAACCAATAGCGGGACCTGGATGCCCATATTGGCTCCTACATATTCTACGAAGATCTTTATCGGTCGACCGCATAACAACATCGTTGTTCCCTTTGTCATCGGTATGTTACTTGCCCGAGATTCGATCGTCGGTATCAATACCTAGTTCAATCTCGTTACGGCAAGTCTCTTTACTCGTTCCGTAATACATCATCTCACAGCTAACTCATTAGTTGTAATGCTTGCAAGGCTTAAGTGATGTGTATTACCGAGAGGGCCCAGAGATACCTCTCCGACTATCGGAGTGACAAAACCTAATCTCGAAATCGCCAACCCAACATCGCCTTTGGAGACACCTGTAGTACTCCTTTATAATCACCCGATTCGTTGTGACGTTTGGTAGCACCAAAGTGTTCCTCCGTAAACGGAGTTGCATAATCTCATAGTTATAGGAACATGTATATGTCATGGATAAAAGCAGTAGCAACATACTAAGCGATCGTGTGCTAAGCTAATGGAATGGGTCATGTCAATCAGATCATTCACCTAATGATGTGACCTTGTTAATCAAATAACAACCCTTTGTTCATGGTTAGGAAACATAACCATCTTTGATTAACAAGCTAGTCTAGTAGAGGCATACTAGTGACATACTGTTTGTCTATGCATTCACACATGTATTATGTTTCCGGTTAATACAATTCTAGCATGAATGATAAACATTTATCATGAAATAAGGAAATAAATAATAACTTTATTATTGCCTCTAGGGCATATTTCCTTCAGTAGCACGTACACAAATGTGCCGGGCTGCCTACGCACGTACATGCATGCATAAAGGCGGCAATATGTACAACGGAGATATATACCTCGGTTATACAGTATGCCACTGACAGACGGACCCGGCAAGTAAAAGTGAAAAGAAAGAGATATATCACAAAAGCCATCATTTTATTGATCGATGATACAAAAAAAAAGTACACTGAGACTAATCAAGCTTTGTTCTGGACAAACTAAGACAAATTATATTTAACTAAGATAGAACATATTTTTAAGTGCAGCTTTTGCAGGGCAGTCCATGATCTCTAGCCCGCTCCCTCACTCAGGAGCTTTATATGCTAGGATCGTCGCGATCTCCGGAAGCATTCCGCCGGCGGCTAGGAAGGCTGCCGCCTCCGCATGGCGTCTTGTGTATGACTCGGCCACCTGTGACGAACTCCGGACTGCATCCTCATGAGCTTCAAGATGGCGGGAGCTAGAAGTCATCATGTCAGCTAGGACGCACGTTCGCTTTTCAGCCAGTGCCGCCATCTCGGTTTCCTTCTCACAGAGGGCCTTGTACTCCTCGGCAAGCTGCTGATGTTTGCCGGCAAGCATCCGATGTTCTTCGGCCAACTTCTTTTGCCTGTTGCAGATGGAGGCGAGGTTGGCAAGGCGCCCCTCGAGGCGTGGCCCTTCCTTCTCGAGGCGGCAAAGTCCTTGAGTGATCCCCGCATGGGCTGCATCGAGTTTCTCCAACAGAGATGACACTTGCGCCGGCGCGGGTGCCGATGTGTGGGAAGTGGCAAGACCACCTTTTCCGCCCAGACGAGCCACCACTGCTTCAAGGTGTCGAATCAGAATCTCAAGGTCTGGCGGGACCTCGTTCGCATACGGGATCTTCCACATACTTATCACAGACTCGATTTTAGTTATGGTTAGCTCCTCATTGATCGGTTGCTCCTTTAGCGCCTCTTGTATATCCTTGAGTCCTACTGAGATGTACTTTGCTGCTATTCCGGGCGGGAGAACAAGGCTTGGCTTTGAGATGTTACTCGTTGGAGGGACTTTGAGCTTCTCGGCAGTGTTTTCTCCAAAGAAGGATATTCTGGTGTTGCTCAATTAATACACGGAGTTCCTTTGCCTCGGGGGAATAAAAGCCTTCTAGGTTATTTGATTTGCTGGAGACATCTAGAAAGGTGACAAAAAGAGAACGAGTCAAGAAAGCATCCAAAGAAAATTCATGCAAGGGTGGCGGGGATTATACACGTACATCGCAAGCGAGGCGTCCTTGGCTTCTTTGCAGTTATCCCAACATCTTTGTCATTGATAGCCCGATGACCTCTTCTTGTCCACTTCGGGGTGCTGTTGATGTGGTTAAAGAAGCGGGCTTGGTCACCAGGGAGGCGGGTTTTACGACAAGATCGCTCCCGCCACAGTTGAAGAATTATTAGCTGGATCACTCATTGCGGGGCGCATGCTTCGCCACGAACTAGATTTGGCGGAGTGCGGATTTGGTGGCGGCTCATCTTGGTCCATGTTTTCCATCACCTCGTCTAGGAGTTGTTCCATACCGCTGCTCATAGGCACGAACGGCAACACGTCGTCAAGCTTGTCCTGCATGCGTACAGGATATATGTAGAAGTAAGAAAAAAATACATTCATGCGAGCTCTGTTTCTTTTTTCTCTTTACCTCCAGGTTCCCTAGTGGTGGAGCGTCAGTATAAAGGGAGATGGATGTCTCGTCAGAATTCTTTGAGTTGCGGTTCGGGTAGCTACGCGTAGTCCGTGGCGCTGAGCCATGTGATTTCAGTACAAGCGGCGGGGCACTTGGCAATGGTGGTGACCGACGTGTGTACTCCACGCCCTTGGAATAGTTTCCCGACTTGCTTGGAGGTGGTGGAGGAGTTGAGCCGCCTTTGCCGTTCCTGCTGCCGCTCGTCGAGCCTTCAACATCTCTCGATCCATACTTCTTTGACTTGTCACCCCGTCCCATGGTGTCCTGATGACACGAGTAAGATAACAAATACAAAGTTAGCTGGAGACAAAAGATACAAGTGTATCTACTGGGCATGCACACAGAGCACGCAAAGTCAAGGCGAGGCATTAGCTTCAGAGAAGAAGGAACAAAGGCGTACCTTTTTCTCTTCAGATCGGATGTGTTGTGAGCGATGATCGAACTTGTGTGCTCTTGGACGCTACCCAGGGTCTTATTTTTATAGTAGCTTACATGACACATACATGGCAAGACTTGTGCTAGAGCCTTGATCGGACTGACCGGGAGCTCTCGATTACATCCAGGATGTTGCTTCCTTATATGAAAAGTTGAAGTAAAATTGCCTTGTATACATCCGTTCGATGTGTTTGAGATTGAGTACTTCACGGAGCAATTTAATGATTATTTTTAAGAATTTTTCGGCACAGGTAATGTGCAGGTAATGTATTTGAGATTGGGCTTATTATCATATGTACGTACCTCTTGCATGCTCGTTCAAAAAAAAAAGAGGGGGTTTGCATGTACGTGACAAGCTTGCCTTGTACTTGGTATTTATACACTATATGTACGTATTCGGGTATCTCGGCCGGCCGGCAAGCCCGCGTGTACATATCCGAATACCCGCAATACTCAAACCAGGCATATACGTGTACCTGTACATTAGCCCTCTCCTACTAGCTGGTCTTTGGTTACTTTTTTTGGCATGGACACGTAAGGTAGCATACATGCATGTATTTTTGGTAGATTATACGCGGCAATCATGTACGCATGCATATGTACTTGAGTATTTGCGGGCCGTCCAGCACGCACACGTATTTATCCAACGACAGGCAGGCCCATCAGCAGCCGGGTAATCACGCAAGATGGTTTCCTTTCTTTTTGCAGGTTCAAATAGAAAGTTTTTAGCAGAAGGAAGGTGTAGAAGCGGCATTGGGATTTCCTAACTTACGCATCAACTTGGGCGAGGAGCAATACACAATGGGCGAGTCTTCAAAATTTGGAAACGAATACAAAAGGAAAGGTGACCTGCCGAACGAAGCAAGAGTACGGACCAAGAAATCCCACGTTTCCTTTCCTCTACACCAGCCGGACGCCTATATATATAGAGGCAAAGTCTCAACATTGAGGGAAGGCAGCAAACCCGCGAGAGAAATCTCACGCCACTCACGCACGCACCCAGCAAACTCATCACGCACCCATTCATCAAGCAAGTCCAGCAACGCCACATCCATCAAGAGGCAAAGCGCACGCAGCCAACGCACGTTGACAGGAGATCGGCAACTCGGTGTACCCTCATCCGCGCCAAGAACCTCGGTGGCGATGAACACAATGGTCATGTTTCCGGAAGGTGAGACTAATGTCTAATTGTTTTTGTCTCCTCCTTACATCCAGCATGCATGCACTACACGGAGGGTACGTGCTCGATGCCGAAGACAGCGCTCATTCAATTCCGCCGCCGGCACCGGAGACGACTTCATCGAACAAGGAGATTACACCAACACCGCTGGAGTTTGTCTACACCGAGCCCTTCGTCTTTGCACATCGTGATCGGGTGCGGACAGAGCTCGCCTAAGACGAGCCCAACCACGCCCTTCTACAAAGTAACCTTCCTTGGTCTTGTGAGGCAGCGCCCTGGTCTTGGTGGACCACCGAATACGGCGTCTGACCAAGACGAGGTGCACTCTTCATGGCTTATAGGCCTCGGCATACAGGTAGCGTGCTCCCTGTCTTAGCAGACCACCGAATACGGCGTCTAGCTGAGACGAGGCATCAACCATGCTCCTCCATGAAGTCATCCTTCTTCAACACCACGATGTTTCACCCTTGTCTTGGTAGACCACCGATTACGGCGTCCAGCCAAGACGAGGCACACCCTTTGTTGCACATGTCTCATTGTCATACAGGTGGCGTGCTCCTTGTCTTAGCCGACCACCGAATACGGCGTCTAGCTAGGACAGGGCATCAATCACGCCCCTCCATGTCATCCTTCTTCGGCCCCGCGATGTTCGCCTTTGTCTTGGTGGACCACCGAATACGGCGTCCAGCCAAGACGAGGTGCACCCTTTGTTGCATACAGGTCTCATCGTCGTACAGGCGGCGTGATCCTTGTCTTAGCAGACCACCGAGTACGGCGTCTAGCTGAGACGAGGCATCAATCGTGCCTCTACATGATGTTACCTTTCTTCGGCCCTGCGGCGTGATCCTTGTTTTGGTAGACCACCGAATACGGCGTCTAGCCAAGACGAGGCATCCACTACGCCCCTCTAAGGCGTTACCTCTCACGGCCTTGTAAGGCGGAGTCTTTGTCTACGCCCCTCTAAGGCGTTACCTCTCACGGCCTTGTAAGGCGGAGTCTTTGTCTCCGCAGACTGTCGTAACCACGGCGGCTAGTCGAGATGAGACACCAACTACACCGGCCATGCCGATGCGAGCGTGCATTGGTTTTACACTGACGATAGTCTCCACAAAAGAATACTCCCGTGAGGCAACCCCTTGCGTACCCCGACGAAGCTGCTAGAACGTCAAGAAGTCCGAGCCAAGCAGGATCCATGCTACCCCAATACCTACTACATCAACGCTGTCAAGACCGGCGAGGAGCGGCGGCGGGGCGGACGTGGCTAGCACAAAGCCATGTTTTGAGCGGCACGTGTACCGAGAGACACAGGCTTTGCCGCTGCCCGCACCTACACACACCATCATCATATGCATGGAGAGCGTGAAGCGAAGGCGACGAAGACGACCACACGGCTTAATCGGGGTATCTCGCGGAGCAACCAGCGGGAGTAATTAACCGAGCTTTTGAGGCCCCGGAACCGGGAGACCGCTGGCGCTAGTCGGCCGGCCGCTAGTAGGCCACAGAGCGCATATCGGGAATTGTATTTGTTATCCTTAAGATTAATAAAATATTGTTCCCATCTCTTTGTTTTCTTTGTGTACTACGATACACTGGCACGCCCGCGTTTTCTTTTCCCCGGCGCATGAGAGAAATCCACACTCCTTCTCATCCCTTCTCACGGAGTGCCATAAGATTTTTCTCGTGTCAAACAAATTGGCACGCCTAGTGGGACCTGGTTCTCCTCCCATCTTCGCAATGCTGTGGTCGTCTGAATCGTCTTCGCTCGTCTCCCAACCTGCACAGCATGCTGCATGACAAGGCGTCGGCGCGGATTTCCGCTCATCAAGATCCCTTTCATGCAGGTGGAATCTCCCGTGGCAGCAACTCGGAACCGGTAATGATCCAGTTTGGATCGAGGCCGCCCATGGTCGTCATCGAGCTTGGCAAGAAGGTCTACATGCATCAAGCTCAAGATCCCGCGCAGTTCCAAACTGTGCAGTCGAAGAAGGCACTAAGGCGGGAGGCCGCCAAGGTGAAGAAGGAGCGTCGCGAGTTAATGCTTGAGGCGCGTGCCCTGTTGAAGGAGTCGACAAGGGCAGATTTGAAAGGAGATGTGGAGGCATCTCAATGCCTCCGCACTGCGAGCCGCCAACAAAGCGGGCTAGTCTGGCGTCCTCCACACCCCTACCACGACTACACACTCGGAGCCGTTGAAGCCAACTCCGCGGCGCACCGAGGTAGAGCTTCTCGAGGGTTTGGAGGCCATGTCCCATAACCTGCGTAGGCTCATGGCCAACGCTCGTTTGTCGGATAGCCCTCATCCCCTACGCAACTACAGGAGGAAGTACCGCAAGGTACAATTACTCCACCAACAGATAGCTTCCCGCATTGCTCAGAGCACGGTGCCGGAGGAGGATTGGTCCCTCGGCTCCATGGACCTAGCTGATAAGGTGCTCACTTACCGAAGCACCTTAACCCCTCCGTATGACTTGTTCCCTGATGATTGGGCATACGAGCCATGCAAGGTCAAGGAGCTGGTGAGACGCGCCATCATGAAGGAATTTCAGGCGGCGCTCACGCAAAGAGCCCGTTTTACCAGCCCTCACTGCGCCTCAACATTGGCGTCACGCGAAGGGGTGCATGGGTGCCGTGTCTCCACAACTCGGCAGCCGACGGAAGGTCTCTCCCCAACAATAACAGGTTTTCCACCCTTCGGCATGAGGCACCCGCTCCACGGGACAACGACCTATGGCGAGAATTTCGCCAACTCCAAGAACAGATAAACAATATCCAGAGGAGGCTCCAAGATCCAACGGCGCCAAGTGCATCGGCGACTCAAGCTGCGGGAAGGATGAGGCATCAAGCCCCAAGCCATCGTCCTCAACATGAGCGCCAGACTTTGGCGCCTCGGCGACAACCTTCACCAACTCGACACTTCCCACAACGGAGATATCCCAACGTGCCTCCACGTTGGAACCGATGGTCAAGACATCAAGACGATGAGAGGGACCCCCGGCCCACTCAACAGTGGCAACCACGGGAACCTTTGAGACAGACACTTCCACCACGACCTTTGTCACCTCCCAGGCGGGGACATCAAGACGATGAGAGGGACCCTCGACCCACTCAACAGTGGCAACCACGGGAACCTTTGCGACCGACATTTCCACCACGACCTTCCTCACCTCCTAGGCGGGGGGATCGGACACAACTTCAGGCGATGACGGACAGGACTTCATCATCCACGAGGCGCCCTGCACCGACACTCCTACGCACGCCACCGGTGCAAAGGGATGGTATCTTTCCAACGGAGAATCAGCATAGCCGCGAGAGCGTCGGAGAAACCGCCATCTTCTTTATAAAGAACTTGAGGACTTAGTCCTTGACACACTCAGTACGTTACGACCCGATGGTGGGGTCGTTCAAGAAAATGACAGGATCAAATTTCGCATCTCCCCCGACTTGGAGCGGCATGAGCGGTATAGCTACTTGCTCAGCCGGTTGGCGCCGAAACCACGCAAGACGTCCACGAGAAGCACTGAGCAAGGGAGCAAGGCAGTTCTTTCTTCATCCCTTCCCCAGAAGAATGATGAACGGGTGAAGGCTAATGCACTAGCACCCCTACTAGAGTATCAGAAGATGCCAGCGCCGACGGCCACACCGATGGAAGGCGTCGAAGAAGCCAAGCTTACGTCCTCCTCCAACAATGAAGTAGCTTCCGAGGGTGCAGCCCACGCTGCCCTCCCACAAGACACAACACTTCCCACAGATTTTCCTCTTGTTCCCTCTGAAAGGATGGACCAAGATGGAGAAGCTCAAGCCCAGCAGGAGGCTGAAAAAGCGAAGGAATCAACTGAGAAGAACCTTGCCATGTGCGGTACTCTTGGAGTGCAGCCAAGCGAAGGGTCAAGTAATGGATGGCGACCTCCCGCCGTCACCGAGGAGTTTGACTATCCTTCTGAAGAGGAGATCGTGCCGAACCCAAAGGCGGACTTCCAGAGGACCTTCCTATCGCGCCGTGGCCATGTTCGTGCATGGTTCAGGGGTGTCGAAGGGGATGCTAAGACAAGCTCATCAACGTCACAAGAAGCTGCAAGATCAAGAGCCACATGTCTTCCTGTGACAACAGGGAAAGGCCCATTAGGTGGAGAGAGCACTTCACAAAATGAAGATATATACAAGCGACACTACACCGACATTACATCAAGGCTTCCTCAAGACCTTGAAGGACGACGACAAGTTGCAAACCGGTCAGGGGCTAATACAAGATTAAAATCCATCGCTGGTCAAGGTGTGACGGATGGGTTTCCCGGAGATGGAGAACGCCAAGACCACCTTGATGATGAAGAAGGTTTCTCCGACTCGTCCTCCTCGCCATCGTTGGAGAGTCGTCCACACTCCCCTCGTTACCATGAACTAGCCTCATCGGTTTTTTCAGATTATGAGGGTGGTGATGAAGACCTCCACACCGCGCCCGTTCGCATGGTGAATCATGGTGAAAACCTTGTGGATCAAGATTCTGCTGCCAAGTCACACATTGATGGCACCCATGGCCCAAGTGCTGAAAACATAGTAGCACCACAAGAAGTGTCTCTAGAAGAAGAGGTCAGAAGCCAGCGCCAGACGATTAATCAGTTGGCGTCAAAGCTTGACCAGTTTATTGAGCTCATGATGAACAACCAAAGCGTCCCTCCACAAGGCGGCGCAACGAGTGGTCGATCCGCAAGAGGAGGAACTTCGATGGGCCCTCTGCTAGGGTGCCCTTAAATGATGTGCCTCAACACGACCCCAACACACAAGCTCGGCCTTGGGTTAGCCCTCTTGGTTCGCTTAACGCAGATACCACGCAGCGTTATGCTAAAGGACTACCACGACATGGTTGGGGATATGGTGGACAAGAAGCTAAAGCAAATGGCGATAGATCAAGCCCTCGCACCTCAGAGTGAGCTGGAGAAGCCTTCCGAGCGTGGCATGACATGATGGCGTATCCAGGGTGGCACCCACCAAAGTTCCGTCAATTTGATGGAACCGGTGATGCAAGGAGCACTTGGCATATTTTGGGCGGCATGCGGTGGCGCAGCAAACAGCCCATCACTTCTCCTTCGCCAATTTTCGTGGTCGTTAACGGCCCGCCTTCCATTAGTACAGCCGTTTACGGTTGGTTCCATTGGGAGTTGGGCAGCCATGAAAGAGGTTTTCAAGAAGCACTTCGTCGCCATGAAGAAGGACTTCTCCGTTGTCGGGCTGGCGCAAGTCCGACAACGACGAGACGAGTCCATTGATGACTACATCGTACGCTTCCACAATAGTTATGTGCGTCTCGCCAGGGAGATGCACCTCGAGGACGCCATTGAGATGTGCGTCCATGGGATGCAGCAACATTGGTCACTTGAAGTCTCTCAGCGCGAGCCTAGAACTTTTAGTGCCCTCAGCACGGCGGTAGCAGCCATGAAGCTTGAGTTTGAGAAATCACCGTAGATAATGGAGCTCTATAAGAATGCCAGCGCATTTGATCCCGCCAAGCGCTTCGCCTCAACGTCCAAACAAGTCAACAACGGTAGCAGGGCGAAGGCACCAGCTGAAACAAACACCACCAAAGTCTTCTAAATGCGCACCGCAAGGCCATGTGCCCATATTGGGTGCAAAGGCGAACAAGCGGAGGGAGGCAACGCCCGTCGATCAGAGGAGCTCCTCAAGAAGCGATCGTCTTTCGTCGGGAGCTCATCAAGGACATGTTCGACCAGGTTATGGAGCATCGGGCCTTGAATTTACCAGAGCCTCGGAGGCCTGATCAGGTGAGGATGACAGATAATCCCTTATTTTGCCCATATCACAGGTATGTGGGACATGTCATTGAAGATTGTGTTGCGTTCAAAGAATGGCTCCAAAGAGCCATTAATGAGAGAAGGGTCAACCTCGACCCAGAAGCTATCAACCCAGATTACCATGCGGTAAACATGGTGAGCATGAAGTTACCGTCTCCGCCAAGTGAAGCCATGGAACTCGAAGAAACATGGGTGCCACTAGCCCAAGTTGACGACCAGCTATCCAACCTCGTCCTCTCCAAGACGCAGGTATCTCCCGTTCGGCCCCAGGTGACCCCAGCCGTTCCCGAAGAAGAACCTTGGAGGATGGTGCGCCGAAGGCCATACGCAAGGAGGCTTCCACCCCAACATCCCTGCCCGGTTTCGCGAGAACGTGCTCCCCTAAGAATTCTAAGGCGGTTCGATCCAAGTCAACGTCGGCCTCCGCCAAGATTTGTCCCTATGTCAGAAGGAGACGAGCCTTTTCCTCGACCGGGGCGTGTGCTACCAACCTTGGCGCATTCTTGCCACCCGGTGAGGCGAGCAGCAAAGGAGGTGGAGCAAGTTCAAGAAGGAGCCAGCTCACCCCACCACCAAGCATAGAGAGTTGCAATGTCATCCATGACTACAATGACACTCCTTCCAAGATGTGTTTACTCTGAAGAGCAAAGCGGTCCTCCACGCCAAGAGGCAACAAAGGAAGTGCCATTGGAAGAGGTGAACATGAACTGTGTGGGGGCAAGGTCCTACCGAACCACTAAATATCAAGTCAACAAGGGTGCGAAGCCAGCCGCCCCAAAGGAGGCGCCATTGCGAGGGAGGATCTGAACACCAAGGCCAAGAGAAGATGAAGGCACGCGACGTTGACTACAACATCATCGCCCACCTCAAGCGGATTCCAGCACTTTGAGTGTGCATGATGCGCTCATGATGGTGCCCGACCTTCGAGGCCCTTATCAAGGCGCTTCAAGCCCGAAACTCTGAGGTGTCCATGGCGAAACACCGTCTTTGCTCCAGCCCTTGTTCGTGAATGAGATCACGTTTGATGAAGAGGACAAGCTCATAGATGATGGTGACCACAACCGCCACTTTGTATGTGGAAGGTAATATTGGTGTTGCACATCTTCGCGGGATCCTCATAGACCTGTGGTCCGCCATGAACATTCTCCCTCTTGGAGTTTGACGCAGCAGGTTTTACGGTGGGCGACTTGGAGGCTCTTGGCGTGATGATCTGCGGCCCGACAACCAAGGGAAGCCTCGCTAGGTGCCATTACATTGAAGATCCAGATGTCAACTTTTAGTTTCAAGGTGCGGTTCTTCGTCATCGAGGCGAATACCTCCTACTCCGCCCTTCTAGGAAGAACGTGGATCCACAAGTACCGCGTCGTGCCATCCACCCTCCATCAATGCACGAAGTTCCTCGACGCTAGCGGCACACAAAAGCGCATCATCGGCAACATATCTCCTTATCTTTGCAGGAGTCTCACCTGCAGATCTGATACTACTTCCCCGTTGTAGATAGCGACCAGCAGTTGGGGCGCACAACGCCTCCGGTGGATCTCTTGACCAAACCAAGTTTTGGGCCAGTAGCTGAGACGAAGCTCCCCGTGATGTCGAGCTTACCCGCCGATGCAAAGGGCTCCTCCTCTCGGAGTCACAGGAGCCAAGTCCGTAGGCGATCATCTTCATCTGCGCGGTACGACTATAGCCCCTCTTCCCAATTGCAGGTAGGGGGCTCTGCCTTGACATCATGTGGAGCAGGATCTTCTATGCCTGGTCCAGCGACCCCATTACTGTTGAAGGCAAGGTTCCCAAAGTCAACGCCAATCACGCTGAGGTCGGCTACAACAATTTCTCAAGAGGCTGCCACTTCTTCATCAGCTTTGGTGCGCCGAGAGCCCATTTGTTTAACACTGGGAAGCTCTGCAGGTTCCCAGGAAGGCTCCACGATGCTAACACGCTGCAATGATGCATCACCACCCATCACGCTACGGGCACGCAACCTTCGGAAGGAAGAACATGCGCCCATACTGATAGCCGATAGAAGAAGAATAAAAGAAGTGGAGGAAGTCGCAAGGGGAGCTCAAGGTGTACAGCCCCATCGCTCTATGTCTCGGTGACTTCCCGCTAGAGGTTTGGGCTATCCCCAATTTATGCGGATCTAGAGTCCGACCATTTTCTCAAGGTCCCGCAGTAAAACAATGTGATTTTGTATTCGAATTTCCCCAAACTTGCAGTGATCCAGAGGAGGTACTATCGACGATGAAGGCAGAGCCCAAGATGGCTCGCTTGTTGGAGAAGCCGGGATGACTCTTGGGCGGAACAACAGGATGCCTCCGCCACCCTCCATATGCGAGGAATGGTGGAGACAAGCGGGAGACCTCATCAAGCAGAAAGTCAAAGCTCAACCAAAGTTTGGGCTTGGCTACATCAACCTCGACGGCCCTAGCAATGAGGGGAAGCTCAGCTCCGCGCCAGCGCCACAAGAACCAGAAGACAAAGGGCGAGCGATGCCAGAAGAAGATTCCTACAACACCGGCATGCCTTTTGGGCTGAAGAATGCGGGTGCAACGTACCAGCATGCCATGATATCCGTCCTTGGCAATCCAATGCACCATACGATCGGATGCTGCACCTACGACGTCCCCGATGAAGAGGAGGAGCATGGTGGAGGAACACGAGTTGACTGCCACACCACTTCCATCTCATCGAGCATTGACTCCGACACTTTGTCCACCGTTCCTCATCAACAACACTCTGCCAACAGTGAGCCAAGTAACGTCGAGGAACTTAGCTCCATATCAGCACCACATGAGTTAGAAGACGGAGGGCATCCCACCATCGATGACCTCGTCCAAGTCAACCTTGGAACAGAGGACGACCCACGCCCCACTTTTGTTAGCGCCACGCTGACAGAAGAGGAGCAAGAGGACTATCGAAGCTTTTTGACGGAGTACCAAGACTGCTTCGCCTGGAGTTACAAGGAGATGTCAGGTTTGGACCCTCGTGTTGCCACGCACAAGTTGGCGATTGACCCACGATTCCATCCCATCAAGCAACAATCACGACGGTTACGTCCAGAACTTGAAGACGATGTCATCGCGGAGGTCGACAAGTTAATTGCTGCAAGTTTCATCAAGGAGACGAAGTATCCACGGTGGCTCGCCAATATTGTCCCGGTGGAGAAGAAGAATGGGCAGATACGAATCTGCCAGGACTTCCGTGACCTGAATCGGGCTTGCCCGAAGGATGACTTTCCTCTCCCAATCCCAGAAATTATCATCGACTCCACCACAGGCCATGATGCACTTTCCTTCATGGACGGTTCGTCGGGCTACAACCAGATCAAGATGGATCCCGATGACGCCATCGACACCGCTTTCAGGACCTCGAAGGGCAACTTCTACTACACCGTCATGCCATTCGGACTGAAGAATGCCGGTGCAACGTACCAGCGTGCTATGACATGTGTTCTTGGTGATTTGATACATCATTCGGTGGAATGCTATGTTGATGACATGGTAGTCAAAACCAAGGATCGCAAGCACCACCAGGAGGATCTTCGGGTCGTCTTTGAACGGCTGCGTCAACATCAACTCAAGATGAACCCGATGAAGTGTGCCTTTGCTGTCCAGTCAGGCCTGTTCCTCGGTTTTGTCGTTCGTCACCGAGGCATAGAGATCGAGCCTAAGAAGATCAAGGCCATCCTCGACATGCCGCCACCTCAAGATCTCAAGGAGTTGAGGTCATTGCAGGGGAAGCTAGCGTATATCCGACGCTTCATCTCCAACCTTTCCGGACGCATCCAGCCCTTCTCAAGCCTCATGAAGAAAGGGGCACCGTTCGTGTGGGATGAAGGAAGCCAACGCGGATTCGATGAAATCAAAAGGTACCTCCTTAATCCACCTGTCTTGGCAGCTCCCATAAAGGGGCGCCCACTCATCCTATACATTGCAGCGCAGCCTACTTGATAAACGCTTTGTTCGCCCAAAACAATGACGAGGGAAGGAGGTGGCTTGTTACTACTAAGCCGCACCATGGTGGGGGCTGGCGAAACTACTCTTCTATAGAGAGTTGTGCTTGGCCTAATCTTCGCTTTGAAGAAGCTCAGGCACTACACGTTGAAGCATGAAGTCCAGCTCGTCGCGAGGGCGGACCCCGTGAGGTATGTTTTAAGTCAACCCGCACTCATGGGGCGACTTGGAAAATGGGCACTTATCATGATGGAGTTTGACATCACCTTTGTGCCTCAAAAAGCAATCAAGGGTCAAGCCTTGGCGGAATTTCTCGCGGCGCACCCAATTCCAGATGACTCGCCTCTTGTCACAGACCTCCCTGACGAGGAGGTTTTCAATGTCAACCTCGGCGCTACCGTGGGAGCTCTACTTGATGGTGCCTCCCGCATGGGCGCCAACCCGATGGTACCCCAAGGCGAAGAGCGGTGCAGGTTTGGTGTTCAAAAGCGCCGCAAGGAGGGGTGATGTACCACTCATTCTCCTCCTCAAGGAAGAATGCTCCAACAACGAAGCGGAGTACGAGGCACTCATCTTCGGCCTCCTCTTGGCGCTCTCCATGGAGGTTCGTTCTTTGCGGGCTTATGGAGATTCTCAACTCATCATCCGTCAAGTCAACGACATCTATGAAGTTTGCAAGCCTGAACTAGTGCCGTACTATGCTGCGGCCCGGAATCTAATGGAAAAATTTCAACATGTTGAAGTGCATCATGTCCCGCGAAGTAGGAATGCGCCTGCTGATGCCTTGGCAAAACTAGCAGCGGCATTGGTGCTTCCAGATAATAAAACAATGCAGGTGAACGTGGAAGAAAGGTGGCTACTCCCGGCTGTCTTGGAGCTCATCCCGGAAGAGTACGAAGTCAATACCGTCATGACGAATGCCGTAGAAGAGGGCGAGTGGCTGCAACCCTTCCTCGACTACTTCAAGCATGGGAGCCTCCCCGATGACCTCGTCTCGGCGCCAACTTCAACATTTACTCCTTTCTATCTTTTTGAAGCAGGTGTCCTATACAGGCGTTCACATGGACATGAGGTCCTACTTCGATGCGTAAACCGAAGTGAAGCCGACAAGATCCTACAGGAGATGCATCATGGAGTCTGCGGCGGGCACCAAGGAGGGGCCAAGATGTATCATAGTATACGTCTAGCAGGATACTACTGGCCCGGCATTATGGCAGACTGCCTTCAGGTGGCTAGATCGTGCCACAATTGTCAAGTTCATGGTGATTTCAAGCACAGGCCACCAGTCCCTCTTCACCCTACCATTCCCTCTTGGCCATTCGATGGCTGGGGAATCGACGTCATCGGCCCTATCGACCCTCCATCTTCCAGGGGGCACCGCTTCATCCTCGCCGCGACGGACTACTTCTCGAAGTGGGTGGAAGCTGTTCCGTTACGGGAAGTGAAGAGTGACAATGTCATCAACTTCCTAGAGCGAAACATAATATATCGCTTTGGGATACCTCATCGGATCACCTCCGACAATGGCAAGGCCTTCAAGTCAAACAAGATTTACAGGTTCACGGAGAAGTACAAGATCAAGTGGAACTACTCCACCGGCTACTACCCTCAAGCTAACGGTGCGATCGAGGCTTTCAACAAGACGCTCGGCAAGATACTCAAGAAGACGGTGACAAGGAATCGGAGAGCGGCATGATCGTCTTTTCGAGTCCTTATGGGCGTCATCGTGTCACATCCGTTACCCTAACACAGCGACTCCGTTTTCTCGTTTACGGAGTGAGGCGGTCCTACCATCGGAGGTCCAGCTACCCTCTTTGAGGTGGCTATCAAGATAATTCACCCACGATGAGCAGGTACAATCTGCGGTTTCAGAGCTCGGCGCCCTTGAAGAGGCGACTTAATGCCCTCTAACTCACGGAGCTTTACCGCTGAGAATATGGTGAGAGCTTACGACAAGCTCGTCAAGCAACGCGTCTTTCGAAAAGGCGAGTTGGTTCTCGTGCTCAGGCGACCCATCATCGTGACGCACAAGACGAAGGGCAAGTTTGAGCCAAAGTGGGAAGGGCCATACATCATCGAGCAAGTCTACGACGGGGGAGCATACCAGCTCATCAATTCTCAGGGAGTCCGACCAATGCCCCCAATCAACGGAAGGTTCCTCAAAAAATATTTTTCTTAAAATTTTGCCTCTTTTGTTGCCTTCCGAATTTCCATTGGGGAAACTTTTTCTGTGGGCTATCGGATCCATGATGCATTCTCCCTTGCATTTTATGGATATATCTCGTTTCCCCTGGGTTTTTTTTACGGACTAAGTCCAACAAAAAAGTGGCTTTTCCCTATCGCACTAAGCTGTTGATTGAAGTTTAGGCTACCCTAGGACTTGTTGGAGGGCGGCACAATGTGTCGATTTGCAGGTGGAGCGGCTCCTACACCCATAATGCACGACACGTACTAGGTGTATGCTTCCGGAGGCAGCGGAGATGATTACTTGGGCACTTCGAGTATTGAGACCCGCTCTTCATGTTTCTGGCATGCCTCGTGTTCCAGAGGCTCGCACTCGAGGAAGACCATAGGAAAAGATCATGGAGGGCTGCCTGACCCAACACAAGTTGGTTTGGTGCGTAGTCACATGGCAACCACAGGGTGCGCCACGAAGCCCAGATAAAATGCTAGAGGGTTTTTCCTAGTCCACAGAGGTGAACAGTTCCCTTCCAAGTTCCCAAGGTGGGTCCCAAGAATCTGGAAGAAGAATCCCCAAGAAGTTTGAGCCAATGTCAAATCAAGTCCATGAAGTTCGCGGCCCAATCAATCATCGCGAGCAATCAAGATGAAATTCCGAAAGTTCAAGAAGCAAAATCAAGAAAGAAAATCCCAACAGTCCAATAAGCAATCAAGAGGTCCCAAGCAGTAAGGAACCCACTGGCAGGAAGGCGGGAGGTAGCTATTCACCACCCCTCAATATGCATGAAGAAAAATCGCCAAGCCGTTGTCCCAAAACCATTTACCCTGAACTTATCACACCCAAGTCTCTGGGTGTTGGAAATATGCCCTAGAGGCAATAATAAAAGTATTATTATATTTCCTTGTTCATGATAATTGTCTTTTATTCATGCTATAACTGTATTATCCGGAAATCGTAATACACGTGTGAATACGTAGACCACAATATGTCCCTAGTGAGCCTCTAGTTGACTAGCTCGTTGTGATCAATAGATAGTCATGGTTTCCTGGCTATGGACATTGGATGTCGTTGATAACGGGATCACATCATTAGGAGAATGATGTGATGGACAAGACAATCCTAAGCATAGCACAAAGATCGTGTAGTTCATTTGCTAGAGCTTTTATAATGTCAAGTATCTCTTCCTTAGACCATGAGATCGTGTAACTCCGGATCCGTAAGAGTGCTTTGGGTGTATCAAGCGTCTAACGAATCGGGTGACTATAAAGGTGCACTACAGGTATCTCCGAAAGTGTCTGTTGGGTTGACACGGATCGAGACTAGGATTTGCCACTCCGTGCAAACAGAGAGGTATCTCTGGGCCCACTTGGTAGTACATCATCATAATGTGCACAATGTGATTAAGGGGTTGATCACGGGATGATGTGTTGCGGAACGAGTAAAGAGACTTGCCGGTAACGAGATTGAACAAGGTATCGGTATACCGACGATCGAATCTCGGGCAAGTAAAATACCGCTAGACAAAGGGAATTGTATCTGGGATCGATTGAGTCCTTGACATCGTGGTTCATCCGATGAGATCATCGTGGAACATGTAGGAGCCAACATGGGTATCGGATCCCGCTGTTGGTTATTGACCGAGAAACGTCTCGGTCATGTCTACATGTCTCCCGAACCCGTAGGGTCTACACATAAGGTTCGATGGCGCTAGGGTTATAAAGGAAGTTTGTATGTGGTTACGAATGTTGTTGAGTCCGGATGAGATCTCGGACGTCACGAGGAGTTCGGAATGGTCCGGAGGTAAAGATTTATATATGGAAGTCCTATTTTGGCCACCGGAAAATGTTCGGGATTTTTCGGTATTGTACCGGAAGGTTCTAGAAGGTTCAGTAGGGCCCACCTGCATGGGGGACCCACATGAACGTGGGTAGTGGGGAAAGGCCCCACACCCCTGGTCAAGCGCACCAAGATCCCCCCTTAGAAGGAATAAGATCATATACCAAAGGGATAAGATCAAGATCCCTAAAAAGGGGGGATAGCAATCGGTGGGGAAGGAAATGATGGGATTTCTTTCCTCCCACCTTGGCCAACGCCCCAATGGACTTGGAGGGCAAGAAACCAGCCCCTCCACCCCTATATAAAGTGGGGAGACGCATGGGAGCACAACACGAAGTTCTGGCGCAGCCCTCCCCCTCTCCCAAGTACTCCTCCTCTCCTGCGGTGCTTGGCGAAGCCCTGCAGGATTGCCACGCTCCTCCACCACCACCACGCCATCGTGCTGCTGCTGGATGGAGTCTTCCCAACCTCTCCCTCTCACCTTGCTGGATCAAGGCATGGGAGGCGTCACCGGGCTGTACGTGTGTTGAGCGCGGAGGTGCCGTCCGTTCGGCACTAGGATCTCCGGTGATTTGGATCACGACAATCGACTCCTTCAACCCGTTCTCTTGAGCGCTTCCGCTTAGCGATCTACAAGGGTATGTAGATGCACTCTCCTTCCCTCGTTGCTGGTCTCTCCATAGATAGATCTTGGTGACACGTGGGAAAATTTTGAATTTACCACGTTCCCCAACATGGCATCATGAGCTAGGTCTATTGCGTAGATTCTTTGCACGAGTAGAACACAAAGTAGTTGTGGGCATTGATTTTGTTCAATATGCTTACCGTTACTAGTCAATCTTGTTTCGACGGTATTGTGGGATGAAGCGGCCGGACCGACCTTACGTACTCTTCGTGAGGCAGAGTTCCACCGATTGACATGCACCGTGCATAAGGTGGCTAGCGGTGCCGCCTCTCCACTTTAGTCGGAATGGATTCGATGAAAAGGGTCCTTATGAAGGGTAAATAGCAATTGGCATATCACGTTGTGGTTTTGCGTGGGTAAACGTTCTTGCTAGAAACCCATAGCAGCCACGTAAAACATGCAACAACAATTAGAGGACGTCTAACTTGTTTTTGCGGGGTATGCTATGTGATGTGATATGGCCAAGAAGAATGTGATGAATGATATGTGATGTATGAGATTGATCATGTTCTTGTAATAGGAATCACGACTTGCATGTCGATGAGTATGACAACGGCGAGAATATAGGAGTTGTCTTAATTTATTGTATGACCTGCGTGTCATTGAACAACGCCATATAATTACTTTACTTTATTGCTAACGGTAGCCATAGTAGTAGAAGTAATAGTTGGCGAGACAACTTCATGAAGACACGATGATGGAGATCATGATGATGGAGATCATGGTGTCATGCGGTGACGATGATGATCATGGAGCCTCAAGATGGAGATCAAAGGAGCAAAATGATATTGGCCATATCATGTCACTATTTGATTGCATGTGATGTTTATCATGTTTATGCATCTTGTTTACTTAGGACGACGGTAGTAAATAAGATGATCCTTACAAAATATCAAGAAGTGTTCTCCCCGACCGTGCACCGTTGCTACAGTTAAATAAACTTCTAAGCACCACGT
Organism: Aegilops speltoides; assembly: GCA_021437245.1. NCBI lineage: Eukaryota > Viridiplantae > Streptophyta > Magnoliopsida > Poales > Poaceae > Aegilops > Aegilops speltoides. The sequence continues at coordinate 199,626,060 of CM038142.1, read as the reverse complement.
GATGATCGGGTGTGATGGATTCTTACGTTCACATACAGCGGGTGTAAGACAGTTTTACACAATGAAAACACTTAGGGTTAACTTGCGAGCCTAGGATGTACGGACATGGCCTCGGAACACGGAGACCGAAAGGTCGAGCATGAGTCGATGGAAGATCGATCAACATGAAGATGTTCACCGATGATGACTAGTCCGTCTCACGTGATGATCGGACACGGCCTAGTTGACTTGGATCATGTAATCACTTAGATGACCGGAGGATGTCTATCGAGTGGGAGTTCATAAGATGAACTTAATTATCTGAACATAGTCAAAAGATCTTTGCAAATTATGTCATAAGCTCGCACTTTAGTTCCTTTGTTTAGATATGTTCCTAGAGAAAATATAGTTGAAAGTTGACGATGGCGATTATGCGGACGATGAAAGCTCATGTCCTTAATGCACCGCTCGATGTCTTTGAACCCCAAACGTCGTTTGTGGATGTTGCGAACATCGGACATACACGTTTTGATAACTACGTGATAGTTCGGATAAGCGGTTTAGAATTAAGGCACCAAAGATGTTTTTCAAGCGTCATGGAACATATGAGATGTTTGAGGGCTGAAATTGAGATTTCAGGCTCGTGCCCACATCAAGAGGTATGAGACCTCAAGCGATTTTCTTAGCCGCAAACTAAGGAGAAAAGCTCAATCGTTGAGCTTGTGCTCAGATTGTCCGAGTGCAACAATCACTTGAATCGAGTGGGAGTCGATCTTCCGGATGAGATAGTGATGTTTCTCCAAAGTCATTACCACCAAGCTCTTTGGAGCTTCGTGATGAACTATAACATATCGAGGGATAGATATGATGATCCTTGAGGTATTCGTGATGTTTGACACATGCGAAAGTAGAAATCAAGAAGGAGCATCAATTGTTGATGGTTGGTGAAACCACTAGTTTTAAGAAGGGCAAGGGCAAGAAGGATACTTCATGAAGCGGCAAATCAGCTGCTGCTCGGTGAAGAAATCCAAGGTTGAACCCAAACCCGAGACTAAGTGTACGTAATAAAGGAACCACCATTGGGCAGAATTACCCTAGATACTTGGTAGATGAGAAGGTGGCAAGGTCGATAGAAGTATATTGGATATACATTATGTTAATGTGTACTTTACTAGTACTCCTAGTAGCACCGGGTATTAGATACGGTTCGGTTGCTAAGTGTTAGTAACTTCGAAATAAAAGCTACGGAATAAGCGGAGACTAGTTAAAGGTGAGTGACGATATGTGTTGGAAGTGTTTGAAGGTTGATGTGATCAAGCATCGCACGCTCCCTCTACCATCGAGATTTGGTGTTTGCGTTGAGCATAGACATGATTGGATTATGTCTATCGCAATCTGATTATTCATTTAAGGAGAATAATGGTTACTCTATTTATTTGAATAATACCTTCAATGGTCTTGCACCTAAAGGAATGGTTTATTGAATCTCGATCGTAGTGATACACATTTTCATGCCAAAAGATATAAGATAGTAATGATAGTACCACTTACTTGTGGCAATCGCCATGTAAGTCATATTGGTGTAAAATGCATGAAGAAGCTCCATGTTGATGGATCTTTGGACTCACTCAATTTTGAAAAGTTTGAGACATGCGAACCATGTCTATTGGTGTATCACGCATGAAGAAACTCCATGCAGATGGATCGTTTGGACTCACTTGATTTTGAATCACTTGAGATATGCAAATCATACCACATGGGCAAGATGACTAAAAAGCCTCGTTTTTCAAAAAATGGAACAAGATAGCAACTTGTTGGAAGTAACACATTTTGATGTGTGCAGTCCAATGAGTCTTTGAGGCATCTGATGAATATCGTTATGTTCTTACTTCACGATGATTGAGTAGATGTAGAGTATATTTACTTGATGAAACACAAGTCTGAATTATTGAATGGTTCAAGTAATTTCAGAGTGAAGTTGAAGATCATCGTGACAAGAGGATGAAATGTCTATGATATGATCATAGAGATGAGTATCTGAGTTACGAGCTTTGGCACGCAATTAAGACATTGTGGAAATTGTTTCACAATTAATACCGCCTGGAACACCATAGTTTGATGGTGTGTCCGAACATCATAGTTGCACCCTATTGGATATGGTGCGTACCATGATGTCTCTTATTGAATTACCACTATCGTTTATGGTTTAGGCATTAGAGACAACCACATTCACTTAAATAGGGCAACACGTAATTCCGTTGAGATGACACCGTATGAACTATGGTTTAGAGAAACCTAAGCTGTCATTTCTTAAAAGTTTGGGGCTGCGACGCTTATGTGAAAAAGTTTCAGGTTGACAAGCTCGAACCCAAAACGGATAAAATGCATCTTCATAGGACACCCAAAACAGTTGGGCATACCTCCTAATTCTGATCCGAAAGCAATATGGATTGTTTCTTGAATCGGGTCCTTTCTCGAGGAAAAGTTTGTCTCGAAAAGTTGAGTGGGGGGATGGTGGAGACTTGATATGGTTATTGAACCATTACTACAACTAGTGTGTAGCGGGGCACAGGAAGTTGTTCCTGTGGCACCTACACCAATTGAAGTAGAAGCTTATGATAGTGATCATGAAACTTAGGATCAAGTCACTACCGTACCTCGTAGGGTGACAAGGATGCGTATTGCTTCAGAGTGGTGCAGTAATCTTGTCTTGAAGGTCATGTTGCTAGACAACAGCGAACCTACGAGCTATGGAGAAGCAATGGTGGGCCCAAATTCCGACAAATGGCTAGAAGCCATGAAATCCGAGATAGGATCCATGTATCAGAACAAAGCATGGACTTTGGTGGACTTTCCCGATGATCGGCAAGCCATTGAGATAAATGGATTTTTAAGAAGAAGACGGACGTGGACCGTAATGTCACCGTCTATGAAGCTCGACTTGTGGCGAAGAGTTTTTCACAAGTTCAAAGAGTTGACTACGATGAGATTTCCTCATCCGTAGCGATGCTTAAGTCCGTCAGAATCATGTTAGCATTAGCTGCATTTATGAAATCTGGCAGATGGATGTCAAAATGAGTTTCCTTACCAGTTTTCGTAAGGAAAGGTTGTATGTGATACAATCAGAAAAGTTTTGTCAATCCTAAGGATGCTAAAAGGAATGCTAGCTCCAGCGATCCTTCTAAGGACTGGAGTAAGCATCTCGGAGTTGGAATATGTACTTTCATAAGATGATCAAAGATTTTGGGTTTATATAAATTTATGAGAAATTTGTATTTCCAAAGAAGTGAGTGGGAGCACTATATAATTTCTGATGAGTATATGTTGTTGACATATTGTTGATCAGAAATGATGTAGGATTTCTGGAAAGCATATAGGGTTATTTGAAAAGTGTTTTTCAATGGAAAACCTGGATTAAGCTACTTGAACATTGAGCATCAAGATCTATGAGGATAGATCAAAAACGCTTAATGGTACTTTCAAATGAGCATATACCTTAACATGATCTTGAAGGTGTTCAAGATGGATCAGTCAAAGAAGGAGTTCTTGCCTGAGAGGTAAGTATGAAGTTAAGACTTAAAGCTCGACCACGGCAAAAGAGAGAGAAAGGACGAAGGTCGTCCCCTATGCTTTATACATAGGCTCTACAGTATGCTATGATGTGTACCGCTTTTGAAGTGTGCCTTGCCATGAGTCGATCAAGGGGTACAAGAATGATCCAGAATGGATCATTGGACAGCGATCAAAATTGTCCTTGGAGTAAATAAGGACATGTTTCTCGATTATGGAGGGATAAAGAGTTGGCGTAAAGGATTACGTCGATGCAAGCTTTAACACCTATCCGAGTGACTCGAGTAGCAAACCGGATCGTATAGTGGAGCAACCATTTGGAATAGCTCCAAGTGGAGCGTGGAAGCAACATTTGAGAATGACCTAGAGATTTGCAAAGTACATACGGATCTGAATGTTGCGAGACCCGTTGACTAAAACCTCTCTCACAAGCAAAACATGATCAAACCCCGAACTCATTGAGTCTTAATCACATGATGATGTGAACTAGTTTAATGACACTAGTAAACTCTTTGAATGTTGGTCACATGGCGATGTGACTGTCAATGTTAATTACATGGCGGCGTGAACTAGATTATTGACTCTAGTGCAAGTGGGAGACTATTGGAAATATGCCTAGAGGCAATAATAAAAGTATTATTATATTTCCTTGTTCATGATAATTGTCTTTTATTCATGCTATAACTGTATTATCCGGAAATCGTAATACACGTGTGAATACGTAGACCACAATATGTCCATAGTGAGCCTCTAGTTGACTAGCTCGTTGTGATCAATAGATAGTCATGGTTTCCTGGCTATGGACATTGGATGTCGTTGATAACGGGATCACATCATTAGGAGAATGATGTGATGGACAAGACCCAATCCTAAGCATAGCACAAAGATCGTGTAGTTCATTTGCTAGAGCTTTTATAATGTCAAGTATCTCTTCCTTAGACCATGAGATCGTGTAACTCCCGGATACCGTAAGAGTGCTTTGGGTGTATCAAACGTCACAACGTAACTGGGTGACTATAAAGGTGCACTACAGGTATCTCCGAAAGTGTCTGTTGGGTTGACACGGATCGAGACTGGGATTTGTCACTCCGTGCAAACGGAGAGGTATCTCTGGGCCCACTCGGTAGTACATCATCATAATGTGCACAATGTGATTAAGGGGTTGATCACGGGATGATGTGTTGCGGAACGAGTAAATAGACTTGCCGGTAACGAGATTGAACAAGGTATCGGTATACCGACGATCGAATCTCGGGCAAGTAAAATACCGCTAGACAAAGGGAATTGTATACGGGATCGGTGAGTCCTTGACATCGTGGTTCATCCGATGAGATCATCGTGGAACATGTAGGAGCCAACATGGGTATCCAGATCCGCTGTTGGTTATTGACCGGAGAACGTCTCGGTCATGTCTACATGTCTCCCGACCCGTAGGGTCTACACATAAGGTTCGATGGCGCTAGGGTTATAAAGGAAGTTTGTATGTGGTTACGAATGTTGTTGAGTCCGGATGAGATCTCGGACGTCACGAGGAGTTCGGAATGGTCGGGAGGTAAAGATTTATATATGGAAGTCCTATTTTGGCCACCGGAAAATGTTAGGGATTTTTCGGTATTGTACCGGAAGGTTCTAGAAGGTTCGGAGTGGGGCCCACCTGCATGGGGGACCCACATGAACGTGGGTAGTGGGGAAAGGCCCCACACCCCTGGTCAAGCGCACCAAGATCCCCCTTAGAAGGAATAAGATCATATACCAAGGGATAAGATCAAGATCCCTAAAAAGGGGGATAGCAATCGATGGGGAAGGAAATGATGGGATTTCTTTCCTCCCAACAGCCAACGCCCCAATGGACTTGGAGGGCAAGAAACCAGCCCTCCACCCCTATATAAAGTGGGGAGGCGCATGGGAGCACAACACGAAGCTCTGGCGCAGCCCTCCCCTCTCCCAAGTACTCCTCCTCTCTGCGGTGCTTGGCGAAGCCTGCGGGATGCCACGCTCCTCCACCACCACCACGCCTGTCGTGCTGCTGCTGGACGGAGTCTTCCCCAACCTCTCCCTCTCACCTTGCTGGATCAAGGCATGGAAGGCGTCACCGGGCTGTACGTGTGTTGAGCAGCGGAGGTGCCGTCCGTTCGGCACTAGGATCTCCGGTGATTTGGATCACGGCAGCAACGACTCCTTCAACCCCGTTCTCTTGAGCGCTTCCGCTTAGCGATCTACAAGGGTATGTAGATGCACTCTCCTTCCCCTCGTTGATGGTCTCTCCATAGATAGATCTTGGTGACACGTAGGAAAATTTTGAATTTCTGCTACGTTCCCCAGCACTGGGTTCATGGGGCATGTGCAGGGGGCATATTGAGCTGTGGGGGTCCTCAATATGATGATGGGCTAGAGTATGAATTTCCGTTGCCTCTCGGAAGCACCCCGGAACACGGCGTCTTCATACACGTACACCGAAGCTTATTTAAGTCGTTGAGTTGCAATCGTCAAGGTCTTTCGACGGTTCCCAATGACAAGTCCTTCGGTAGCCTTCTCAGATATCACGCCTATAGCTGGTGTATAACGGGAAAGCCAACATTTTAAAACCCACAAATTCTTTTTCCCTCTCTTTTTCGCCTATTTTCGTTTGGTGTTCTTTGTTGTGCTCCTCCAACATCTTTTGCAGCCATGGAGAGGCACTCCCTGTCACCGTCGACGGCCTTCCGACATCAACCACTACATCAAACTACGTCCTGAGTGATTGGGTGCAGCAATACCCATCGCGTCCCCTCGACAACACCGGCGACGATCGACAACAAACGGTCTCGCCGACACGCACGATGGGCGCGAAGTCAACACCGGCGCTCACGAAGGGGACCGATTAAATCTCCAAAACCCGTCTCCGACAACAATGAAGCATGGGGGCAACGTCAACCCCTCAGTTATCCGCAAGGCCGATGGCGTCTCGGCGCACCACCAGGAATGTCACACCATGGATGGTGTGACGGTTCGCTCAAGGAAGGGGAGCTATCGACGGTCTACCGATGCCTCGCCTACATCAACACACGGAGATCACGGGGAGCGATTACAGTAGCGCCCGGTCGCGGCAGCGTGAATCTGTGAAACCCTCCAATCTAGTCGGCCGCACCGTAGCGGCTAGACGGTCGCATACGAGATTGGTAAACAAATTTTTTTTCCAGAGTAAGGCATGATGTTTCGCCGTGGAATGAAGACGGAATCGGGTTGCTCTCGTTGACTGGCATCGTGCCCATTATACGATCCAACGAGCTCCATAAAAGAATACAAGTGTAGATGGACATGCCTACGCCAATTTACTTTGTTACTACAGTATCATCTTTGGAACCGCTTGCACGCCGTCATAGAGAGAGTCGATCCTTCTTCGTTTCTTCTGAAGGAAATATGCCCTAGAGGCAATAATAAAGTTATTATTTATTTCCTTATTTCATGATAAATGTTTATCATTCATGCTAGAATTGTATTAACCGGAAACATGATACATGTGTGAATGCATAGACAAACAACATGTCACTAGTATGCCTCTACTAGACTAGCTTGTTAATCAAAGATGGTTATGTTTCCTAACTATGAACAAGGAGTTGTTATTTGATTAACAAGGTCACATCATTAGTAGAATGATCGATTGACATGACCCATTCCATTAGCTTAGCACACGATCGTTTAGTATGTTGCTCTGCTTTTATCCATGACTTGTACATGTTCCCGTAACTATGAGATTATGCAACTCCGTTTACGGAGGAACACTTTGGTGCTACCAAACGTCACAACGTAATCGGGTGATTATAAAGGAGTACTACAGTGTCTCCAAAGGCGTATGTTGGGTTGGCGTATTTGAGATTAGGTTTTGTCACTCCGATAGTCGGAGAGGTATCTCTGGCCCTCTCGGTAATGCACATCATGAAGCCTTGCAAGCACTACAACTAATGAGTTAGTTGTGAGATGATGTATTCGGAGCGAGTAAAGAGACTTGTCGATAACGAGATTGAACTAGGTATTGGATACCGACGATCGAATCTCGGGCAAGTAACATACCGATGACAAAGGAACAACGTATGTTGTTATGCGGTCGACCGATAAAGATCTTCGTAGAATATGTAGGAACCAATATGGGCATCCAGGTCCGCTGTTGGTTATTGACCGTGAATGGTTCTAGGTCATGTCTACATTGTTCTCGAACCGTAGGGTCCGTGCGCTTAAAGTTTCGATGGCGGTTATTATGAGTTTATGTATTTTGATGTACCGATGAAGTTGAGTCCGGATGTGATCACGGACATGACGAGGAGTCTCGGAATGGTCGAGACATAAAGATTGATATATTGGAAGCCTATGTTTGGAGTTGGAATGGTTCGGGCGGCGAATTTACCGAGTGCAGGGAGGTTACTGGAACCCCGGGAGGTAAATGGGCCTCGATGGGCCCTAGTGGAAAGGAGGAGGGCAGCCCAAGCCTGGCACGCCTCCCCTTCCCTAGTCCTACTAGGACTAGGAGAAGGGCCGCCCCCTCTCTCTTTCCCTCCAAAACCTAGTCCAACTAGGATTGGGGGAATCCTACTCCTGAGGGAGTAGGACTCCCAGTAGCGCCACCCTTGGCCGGCCCCCTCCCCTGCTCCTTTATATACAGGGCAGGGGGCACCTTGGGACACACAAGTTGATCGTGAGATCGTTCCTTAGCCGTGTCGGTGCCCCCTCCACCATATTCCACCTCGGTTATACCGTCGCGAAGCTTAGCGAAGCCTGCGCCGGTGAAACATCAAGATCGTCCTGCACCCGTCGTCTTGTGGAACTCTCCCTCGACACTCGGCTGGATCGGATCGAGGGGCGTCATCGAGCTGTCGTGTGTCAAGAACTGGGGCGCCGAATGCTGGCGCCAGGATCGGTCGGATCGCGAGGAGAGCGTCGACTACTTCCTCTACGTTGTGATCGCTTCGCGCCGGGTCTACAAGGGTATGTAGACAACACTCTCCCCTCTCGTTGCTATACATCACCATGATCTTGCGTGTGCGTGGGAAAATTTTTGAAATTACTCGTTACCCAACAAAGTGGCATCGAGCCTAGGTTTTTCTATGGTTTGATGTTTTGCACGAGTAGAACACAAGTGAGTTGTGGGCGATACAAGTCATACTACCTACCAGCATGTCATACTTTGGTTCAGCGGTATTGTGAGATGAAGCGGCCCGGACCGACATTACGCGTGCGCTTCGCGAGACTGGTTTCACCGCTCGAGCACTCGTTGCTTAAAGGTGACCGTGGGTGCTGTCTCTCTCACTTTAGTTGAACCGAAAGTGTGGCTCGCCGGTCCTTGAGAAGGTTAAACGCGAGTCTATTTGACGAAATATCGTTGTGGTTTTGATCGTAGGTGAGACTGGTTCTTGCTTAAGCCCGTAGCAGCCACGTAAAATTTGCAACAACAAAGTAGAGGGCGTCTAACTTGTTTTTGCAGGGCATGATGTGATGTGATATGGTCAAGGCGTGATGCTATATTTTATGAGATGATCATGTTTTGTAACCGAAGTTATCGGCAATTGGTGGAGCCATATGGTTGTCGCTTTATTGTATGCAATGCAATGCATACGTAATGCTTTACTTTATCACTAAGCGGTAGCGATAGTCGTAGAAGCATAAGTTTGGCGAGGCGACAACGATGCTACGATGGAGATCAAGGTGTCGCGCGGTGGCGATGGTGATCATGGTGGTCTTTGCAAGATGGAGATCATGAAGCACAAGATGATGATGACCATATCATATCACTTATATTGATTTGCATGTGATGTTTATCCTTTTATGCATCTTATCTTGCTTTGATTGACGGTAGCATTATAAGATGATCTCTCACTAAATTATCAAGAAGTGTTCTCCCGAGTATGCACGTTGCCAAAGTTAAATCGTGCCCGGACACCACGTGATGATCGGGTGTGATAAGCTCTCGTCCATCTACAACGGGTGCAAGCCAGTTTTGCACCACGAGAATACTCGGGTTATACTTGACGAGCCTAGCATATGCGGATATGGCCTCGGAACACGGAGACCGAAAGGTCGGCGTGAATCATATAGTAGATATGATCAACATAAGATGTTCACCATTGAAAACTACTCCATTTCACGTGATGATCGGTTATGGTTTAGTTGATTTGGATCACGTGATCACTTAGATGACTAGAGGATGTCTTTCTAAGTGGGAGTTCTTTAGTAATATGATTAATTGAACTTAAATTTATCATGAACTTAGTACTGATAGTATCTTGCTTGTTTATGTTTGATTGTAGATAGATGGCTCGTCTTTGTTGTACCGTTGAATTTTAATGCGTTCCTTGAGAAAGCAAAGTTGAAAGATGATGGTAGCAATTACACGGATGGGTCCGTAACGAGGATCATCCTCATTGCTGCACGTAAGAGCTACGTCTGGATGCACCGCTAGGTGACAGAACCTCTTCTTTGAGCAACGCCGGATGTTATGAGCGTCTGGCGAGCAAAGCGATGACTACTCTATAGTTCGATGTGCCATGCTTTACGGCTTAGAACCGGACTTCAACGGCGTTTTGAGCGTCATGGAGCATATGAGATGTTCCAGAGTTGAAGTTAATATTCCAACAGAATGCCCGGATTGAGAGATATGAAGTCTCCAATAAGTTCTATAGCTGCAAGATGGAGGAGAATAGTTACATTAGTGAGCATATACTCGTAATGTGCGGGTACTACAATCACTTGACACAATTGGGAGTTAATCTTCCGGATGATTGTGTCATTGATGAATTCTCAATCACTGCCACCAAGCTACAAAAGCTTCGTGATGAACTATAATATGCAAGGGTTAGTAAAGACTATGCAGAGCTCTTACGCAATGCTAAAGGCTGCGAGGTAGAAATCAGAAGGAGCATCAAGTGTTGATGGTCAATAAGACCACTAGTTTCAAGAAGAAAGGCAAAGGGAAGAAGAAGAGGAATCTCAAGAAGAACAGCAAGCAAGTTCTTTGCTCAGAGAAGAAACCCAAGTCGGCCCTAAACACAGGCGAGTGCTTCTCTGCAAGCAAGCGAGTCCTTCACCGAAGCGGAACTGCCCCAAGTATTTGGCGGATAAGAAGGATGGCAAGGTGAACAAAGGTATATGTGATATACATGTTATTGATGTGTACCTTACTAGAGCTCGTAGTAGCACACTGGTATTTGATCTTGGTTACATTGCTAATATTTGCAACTCGAAGCAGGACTACGGATTAAGCAAACTCGGCAAAGGGCGAGGTGACGATCTTGGCGTGGGAAATGGTTCCAAAGTCGATGTGATCGCGGTCGACGCTACCTCTACATCTACCTTGGGATTAGTTTTAGACCTAAATAATTGTTATTTGGTGCTGCGTTGAGCATGAACATTATATCTGGATCTTGTTTGATGCGAGGCGGTTATTCATTTAAATCGAGAGAATAATGGTTGTTCTATTTATATGAGTAATATCTTTTATGGTCATGCACCCTTGAGGAATGGTCTATTTTGATGAATCTCGATAGTAGTGATACACATATTCATAATGTTGAAACCAAAAGATGCAGAGTTGATAATGAAAGTGCAACTTATTTGTGGCAATCGCCGTTTAGGTCATATCGGTGTAAAGCGCATGAAGAAACTCCATCTTGATGGACTTTTGGAGTCACTTGATTATGAATCACTTGGCACTTCGAACCGTGCCTCATGGGCAAGATGACTAGAACACCGTTCTCCCAGATTATGGAGAGAGCAGCGGATTTGTTGGAAATCATACATACGTATGTATGTGGTCCGATGAATGTTGAGGCTCGTGGCGGATATCGTTATTTTCTCACCTTCACAGATGACTTAAGCGGATATGGGTATATCTACTTAATGAAACATAAGTCTGAAACGTTTGAAAAGTTCAAAGAATTTGAGTGAAGTTGAAAATCATCGTAACAAGAAAATCAAGTTTCTACGATCGATCGTGGAGGTGAATATTTGAGTTCTGAGTTTGGTCTACATTTGAAACAATGCGGAATAGTTTAGCAACTCCGCCACCGGAACACCACAGCGAAATGGTGTGTCGAGCGTCGTGTCGTGCTTTTACTAGATATGGTACGATCTATGATGTCTCTTCTGATTTACCGCTATCGTTTTGGGGTTATGCTCTAGAGACGGCCGCATTCACCTGAATAGAACACCGTCAAAATCCGTTGAGGCGACACCTTATGAACTGTGGTTTAGCAAGAAACCAAAGTTGTCGCGTTTCTTAAAGTTTGGGGATGCGATGCTTATGTGAAAAAGCTTCAACCTGATAAGCTCGAACCCAAATCGAATGTGTCTTCATAGGATACCCAAAGGAAACAGTTGGGTACACCTTCTATCACAGATCCGAAGGCAAGACATTCGTTGCTAAGAATGGATCCTTTCTAGAAAGGAGTTTCTCTCGAAAGAAGTGAGTGGGAGGAAAGTGGAACTTGATGAGGTAATAGTACCTTCTCCCTTACTTGAAAGTAGTTAAATCGCAGAAACCAGTTTACGAGACACCTCATAAGTAGTGAGGAAGTTGATGATGTTGATCATGAAACTTGGATCAAGTTACGCAGAACCTCGTAGATCAACCAGAGTAAGATCCGCACTGAGTGATGCGGTAATCCTGTTCGGAAGTCATGCTACTAGATCATGATGAACCTCGAACTATGAAGAAGCGATGGTGAGCCCAGATTCCATAAAATGGCTTGAGGCCATGAAATCTGAGATGGGATCCATGTATGAAAACAAAGTATGGACTTTGGTTGACTTGCCCGAGGGTAGGCAAGCAATAGAAAACAAGTGGATCTTCAAGAAGAAGACCGACGCCGACGGTAATATTCTCGTCTATAAAGCTCGACTTATGCAAAAGGTTTTCGGCAAGTTCAAGGGATTGACTACGATGAGACCTTCTCACCGTGGCGATGCTTAAGTCCGTCCGAATCATGTTAGCAATTGCGCATTTTATGATTATGAAATTTGGCAAATGGATGTAAAGACTGCATTCTGAATGGATTTACGGAAGAAGAGTTGTATATGATGCAACGAAGGTTTTATCGATCCAAAGGGAGCTAACAAAGTGTGCAAGCTCCAAATGATCCATATATGGACTGGTGCAAGCATCTCGGAGTTGGAATAAGCGCTTTGATAGTGTGATCAAAGCATTTGGGTTTGTCTGAGACTTTTGGAGAAGCTTTGTATTTACAAGAAAGTGAGTGGGAGCTCTGTAGCATTTACGATATTATATGTGGATGACATATTGCTGATCGGAAATGATATAGAATTCTGGATAGCATAAAGGGATACTTGAACAAGAGTTTTTCAATGAAAGACCTCGGTGAAGCTGCTTACATATTAGGCATTAAGATCTATAGAGATAGATCAAGGCGCTTAATTGGACTTTCACAAAGTACATACCTTGATAAAGTTTTGAAGAAGTTCAAAATGGATCAAGCAAAGAAAGGGTTCTTGCTGTGTTACAAGGTGTGAAGTTGAGTCGGACTCAATGCCCGACCACTGCGGAAGATAGAGAAAATGAAAGATGTTCCTATGCTTCAGCCATAGGCTCTATCATGTATGCAATCTTGTGTACTGACACTGATGTGTGCCTTGCTATAAGCCTAGCAGGAGGTACCAAAGTAATCGAGTGGATCATCGGACAGCGGTCAAGAACATCTGAAATACGAAAAGGACTAAGGATATGTTTCTCGTATATGGAGGTGACAAAGAGCTCATAAATGGCAGTTACGTTGATGCAAGCTTTGACACCGATCCGGACGATTCTAAATCGCAGACGGATCGTATTTACACTAAGCGGAGGAGTGTCGGTTAGTGCGATTCTAAACAAAGCGTCGTGGCGGGATCTACATGTGAAGCGGAATACATAGCAGCCGGAAGCAGCTAATGAAGGAGCGGATGAAGGAGTTCATATCCGATCTAGGTGTCATACCTAGTGCATCGGGTCCAATGAAAATCTTCGTGACAATCTTGGAGCAATTGCCTTAGCAAAGGAATCCAGATTTCACAAGAGGACCAAGCACATCAAGAGGCGCTTCAATTCCATCCGGGACTTAGTCGGACCGGAGACATAGAGATTTGCAAGATACATACGGATCTGAATGTTGCGGACCCGTTGACTAAGCCTCTTCCACGAGCAAAACATGATCAGCACCAAGACTCCATGGGTGTTAGAATCATTCTTGTGTAATCTAGATTATTGACTCTAGTGCAAGTGGGAGGCTGAAGGAAATATGCCCTAGAGGCAATAATAAAGTTATTATTTATTTCCTTATTTCATGATAAATGTTTATCATTCATGCTAGAATTGTATTAACCGGAAACATGATACATGTGTGAATGCATAGACAAACAACATGTCACTAGTATGCCTCTACTAGACTAGCTTGTTAATCAAAGATGGTTATGTTTCCTAACTATGAACAAGGAGTTGTTATTTGATTAACAAGGTCACATCATTAGTAGAATGATCGATTGACATGACCCATTCCATTAGCTTAGCACACGATCGTTTAGTATGTTGCTCTTGCTTTTATCCATGACTTGTACATGTTCCTGTAACTATGAGATTATGCAACTCCGTTTACGGAGGAACACTTTGGGTGCTACCAAGCGTCACAACGTAATCGGGTGATTATAAAGGAGTACTACAGTGTCTCCAAAGGCGATGTTGGGTTGGCGTATTTGAGATTAGGTTTTGTCACTCCGATAGTCGGAGAGGTATCTCTGGGCCCTCTCGGTAATGCACATCACTGAAGCCTTGCAAGCACTACAACTAATGAGTTAGTTGTGAGATGATGTATTACGGAACGAGTAAAGAGACTTGTCGGTAACGAGATTGAACTAGGTATTGGATACCGACGATCGAATCTCGGGCAAGTAACATACCGATGACAAAGGGAACAACGTATGTTGTTATGCGGTCTGACCGATAAAGATCTTCGTAGAATATGTAGGAACCAATATGGGCATCAGGTCCGCTGTTGGTTATTGACCGTGAATGGTTCTAGGTCATGTCTACATTGTTCTCGAACCGTAGGGTCCATGCACGCTTAAAGTTTCGATGGCGGTTATTATGAGTTTATGTATTTTGATGTACCGATGAAGTTGAGTCCGGATGTGATCACGGACATGACGAGGAGTCTCGGAATGGTCGAGACATAAAGATTGATATATTGGAAGCCTATGTTTGGAGTTCGGAATGGTTCGGGCAAAACGGAATTCTGAAGTAGGGAGGTTACGGAACCCCGGGAGGTAAATGGGCCTCGATGGGCCCTAGTGGAAAGGAGGAGGGCAGCCCAAGCCTGGCGCGCCTCCCCTTCCCTAGTCCTACTAGGACTAGGAGAAGGGGCCGCCCTCTCTCTCTTTCCCCCTCAGGAAACCTAGTCCAACTAGGATTGGGGGAATCCTACTCCCTGAGGAGTAGGACTCCCGTAGCGCCACCCTTGGCCGGCCCCCTCCCCCGGCTCCTTTATATCTGAGGCAGGGGGCACCTTAGGACACACAAGTTGATCGTGAGATCGTTCCTTAGCCGTGTCGGTGCCCCCTCCACCATATTCCACCTCGGTTATACTGTCGCGAAGCTTAAGCGAAGCCTGCTTGCCGTGAAACATCAAGATCGTCCTGCGCCGTCGTCTTGTGGAACTCTCCCTCGACACTCGGCTGGATCGGAGTACGAGGGACGTCATCGAGCTGTCGTGTGTCAAGAACTTCGGGCGCCGAATGTAACGGCGCTGGGATCGGTCGGATCGCGAGGAGAACGTACGACTACTTCCTCTACGTTGTGATCGCTTCCGCTTCGGGTCTACAAGGGTATGTAGACAACACTCTCCCCTCTCGTTGCTATACATCACCATGATCTTGCGTGTGCGTAGGAAAATTTTTGAAATTACTACGTTACCCAACATCTTCATGTGTCATGCATGTTGGTGCACCGAATCAATCCAGGAGAGATATTCGTCGAGTCAAGCTCGATTTGCTTCGCACTCAAGCTCAGCTCGACGAGGGGGCATTTGTTTGAGGGGTTTTTGTGCACTATTACATTAAAATAACAAAAAAAAATTTGGTTGATGAATATTCATGCAGGTTATACGTACAAAGAGAAGTTTTGATGCAAAGGCAAAATACCAATTGCATGGCACATGCGCGCGTACTTGTATATGCACATGCATGCATGAAATCATGGTGCAGACTATACAGACAAGTTTGATAGTGTAGCACGTACACAAATGTGCCCGGCTGCCTATGCACGTACATGCATGCATAAAGGCGGCAATATGTACAACAGAGATATATACCTCGGTTATACAGGGCGGCCACGACGACGGACCCGGCAAGTAAAAGTGAAAAGAAAGAGATATATCATAAAAGCCATCATTTTATTGATCGATGATACAAAAAAAAAGTTCACTGAGACTAATCAAGCTTTGTTCTGGACAAACTAAGACAAATTATATTTAACTAAGATAGAACATATTTTTAAGTGCAGCTTTTGCAGGGCAGTCCATGATCTCTAGCCCGCTCCCTCACTCAGGAGCTTTATATGCTAGGATCGTCGCGATCTCCGAAAGCGTTCCGCCGGCGGCCAGGAAGGCAGCCGCCTCCGCACGGCGTCTTGTGTATGACTCGGCCACCTGTGACGAACTCCGGACTGCATCCTCATGAGCTTCAAGATGGCGGGAGCTAGAAGTCATCATGTCAGCTAGGACGCACGTTCGCTTTTCAGCCAGTGCTGCCATCTCGGTTTCCTTCTCGCAGAGGGCCTTGTACTCCTCGGCAAGCTGCTGATGTTTGCCAGCAAGCATCCGATGTTCTTCAGCCAACTTCTTTTGCCTGTTGCAGATGGAGGCGAGGTTGGCAAGGCGCCCCTCTAGGCGTGGCCCTTCCTTCTCGAGGCGGCAAAGTCCTTGAGTGATCCCCGCATGGGCTGCATCGAGTTTCTCCAACAGAGATGACACTTGCGCCGGCGCGGGTGCCGATGTGTGGGAAGTGGCAAGACCACCTTTTCCGCCCAGACGAGGCACCACTGCTTCAAGGTGTCGAATCCGAATCTCAAGGTCTGGCGGGACCTCATTCGCATACAGGATCTTCCACATACTTATCACAGACTCGATTTTAGTTATGGTTAGCTCCTCATTGATCGGCTGCTCCTTTAGCGCCTCTTGTATATCCTTGAGTCCTATTGAGATGTACTTTGCTGCTATTCCGGGCGGGAGAACAAGGCTTGGCTTTGAGATGTTACTCGTTGGAGGGACTTTGAGCTTCTCGGCGAGTGTTTTCTCCAAAGAAGGATATTCGGTGTTGCTCAATTAATACGGAGTTCCTTTGCCTCGGGGGAATAAAAGCCTTCTAGGTTATTTGATTTGCTGGAGACATCTAGAAAGGTGACAAAAAGAGAACGAGTCAAGAAAGCATCCAAAGAAAATTCATGCAAGGGTGGCGGGGGGATTATACACGTACCGCAAGTAGACGTCCTTGGCTTCTTTGCAGTTATCCAACATCTTTGTCATTGATAGCTCCCGATGACCTCTTCTTGTCCACTTCGGGAGTGCCTGTTGATGTGGTTAAAGAAGCGGGCTTGGTCACCAGGGAGGCGGGTTTTACGACAAGATCGCTCCTTGCCACAGTTGAAGAATTCGTAGCTGGATCACTCATTGCCGGGGGCGCATGCTTCGCCACCGAACTAGATTTGGCCGGAGGTGCGGATTTGGTGGCCGGCTCATCTTGGTCCATGTTTTCCATCACCTCGTCTAGGAGTTGTTGCATACCGCTGCTCATAGGCACGAACGGCAACACGTCGTCAAGCTTGTCCTGCATGCGTACAGGATATATGTAGAAGTAAGAAAAAAATACATTCATGCGAGCTCTGTTTCTTTTTTCTCTTTACCTCCAGGTTCCCTAGTGGTGGAGCGTCAGTATCAAGGGAGATGGATGTCTCGTCAGAATTCTTTGAGTTGCGGTTCGGGTAGCTACGCGTAGTCCGTGGCGCTGAGCTATGTGATTTCAGTACAAGCGGCGGGGCACCTGGCAACGGCGGTGACCGACGTGTGTACTCCACGCCCTTGGAATAGTTTCCCGACTTGCGTGGAGGTGGTGGAGGAGTTGAGCCGCCTTTGTCGTTCCTGCTGCCGCTCGTCGAGCCTTCAACATCTCTCGATCCATACTTCTTTGACTTGTCACCCCGTCCCATGGTGTCCTGATGACACGAGTGAGATAACAAATACAAAGTTAGCTGGAGACAAAAGATACAAGTGTATCTATTGGGCATGCACACAGAGCACGCAAAGTCAAGGCGAGGCATTAGCTTCAGAGAAGAAGGAACAAAGGCGTACCTTTTTCTCTTCAGATCGGATGTGTTGTGAGCGATGATCGAACTTGTGTGCTCTTGGACGCTACCCAGGGTCTTATTTTTATAGTAGCTTACATGACACATACATGGCAAGACTTGTGCTAGAGCCTTGATCGGACTGACCGGGAGCTCTCGATTACGTCCAGGATGTTGCTTCCTTATATGAAAAGTTGAAGTAAAATTGCCTTGTATACATCCGTTCGATGTGTTTGAGATTGAGTACTTCACGGAGCAATTTAATGATTATTTTTAAGAATTTTTCGGCACAGGTAATGTGCAGGTAATGTATTTGAGATTGGGCTTATTATCATATGTACGCACCTCTTGCATGCTCGTTCAAAAAAAAAGAGGGGGTTTGCATGTACGTGACAAGCTTGCCTTGCACTTGGTATTTATACACTATATGTACGTATTCGGGTATCTCGGCCGGCCGGCAAGCCCGCGTGTACATATCTGAATACCCGCAATACTCAAACCAGGCATATACGTGTACCTGTACATTAGCCCTCTCCTACTAGCTGGTCTTTGGTTACTTTTTTTTGGCATGGACACGTAAGGTAGCATACATGCATGTATTTTTGGTAGATTATACGCGGCAATCATGTACGCATGCATATGTACTTGAGTATTTGCGGGCCGGCCAGCACGCACACGTATTTATCCAACGACAGGCAGGCCCATCAGCAGCCGGGTAATCACATGCACGCAAGATGGTTTCCTTTCTTTTTGCAGGTTCAAATAGAAAGTTTTTAGCAGAAGGAAGGTGTAGAAGCGGCATTGGGATTTCCTAACTTACGCATCAACTTGGGCGAGGAGCAATACACAATGGGCGAGTCTTCAAAATTTGGAAACGAATACAAAAGGAAAGGTGACCTGCCGAACGAAGCAAGAGTACGGACCAAGAAATCCCACGTTTCCTTTCCTCTACACCAGCCGGACGCCTATATATATAGAGGCAAAGTCTCAACATTGAGGGAAGGCAGCAAACCCACGAGAGAAATCTCACGCCACTCACGCACGCACCCAGCAAACTCATCACGCACCCATTCATCAAGCAAGTCCAGCAACGCCACATCCATCAAGAGGCAAAGCGCACGCAGCCGAGCGCCGCGTGACAGGAGATCGGCAACTCGGCGTACCCTCATCCGCGCCAAGAACCTCGGTGGCGATGAACACAATGGTCATGTTTCCGGAAGGTGAGACTAATGTCTAATTGTTTTTGTCTCCTCCTTACATCCAGCATGCATGCACTACACGGAGGGTACGTGCTCGATGCCGAAGACAGCGCTCATTCAATTCCGCCGCCGGCACCGGAGACGACTTCATCGAACAAGGAGATTACACCAACACCGCTGGAGTTTGTCTACACCGAGCCCTTCGTCTTTGCACATCGTGATCGGGTGCGGACGGAGCTCGCCTAAGACGGAGCCCAACCACGCCCTTCTACAAAGTCACCTTCCTTGGTCTTGTGAGGCAGCGCCCTGGTCTTGGTGGACCACCGAATACGGCGTCTGACCAAGACGAGGTGCACTCTTCATGGCTTATAGGCCTCGGCGTGCAGGTAGCGTGCTCCTGTCTTAGCGGCACCACGAATCTGGCGTCTAGCTGAGACGAGGCATCAACCATGCTCCTCCATGAAGTCATCCTTCTTCAACACCACGATGTTTCACCCTTGTCTTGGTAGACCACCGATTACGGCGTCCAGCCAAGACGAGGCACACCCTTTTGTTGCACATGTCTCATTGTCATACAGGTGGCGTGCTCCTTGTCTTAGCCGACCACCGAATACGGCGTCTAACTAGGACAGGGCATCAATCACGCCCCTCCATGTCATCCTTCTTCGGCCCCGCGATGTTCGCCTTTGTCTTGGTGGACCACTGAATACGGCGTCCAGCCAAGGCGAGGTGCACCCTTTGTTGCATACAGGTCTCATCATCGTACAGGCGGCGTGATCCTTGTCTTAGCAGACCACCGAGTACGGCGTCTAGCTGAGACGAGGCATCAATCGTGCCTCTACATGATGTTACCTTTCTTCGGCCCTGTGGCGTGATCCTTGTTTAGGTAGACCACCGAATACGGCGTCTAGCCAAGACGAGGCATCCACTACGCCCCTCTAAGGCGTTACCTCTCACGGCCTTGTAAGGCGGAGTCTTTGTCTCCGCAGACTGTCGTAACCACGGCGGCTAGTCGAGATGAGACACCAACTACACCGGCCATGCCGATGCGAGCGTGCATTGGTTTTACACTGACGATAGTCTCCACAAAAGAATACTCCCGTGAGGCAACCCCTTGCGTACCCCGACGAAGCTGCTAGAACGTCAAGAAGTCCGAGCCAAGCAGGATCCATGCTACCCCAATACCTACTACATCAACGCTGTCAAGACCGACGAGGAGCGACGGCGAGGGCGGACGTGGCTAGCACAAAGCCATGTTTTGAGCGGCACGTGTACCGACGAGGACACAGGCTTTGCCGCTGCCCGCACCTACACACACCATCATCATATGCATGGAGAACGTGAAGCGAAGACGACGAAGACGACCACACGGCTTAATCGGGGGTATCTCGCGGAGCAACCCGCGGGAGTAATTAACCGGGAGCTTTTCGAGGCCCCGGGAACCAGGAGACCGCACAACGCTAGTCAGCCAGGCCGCGCTAGTAGGCCACAGAGCGCATATCGAGAATTGTATTTGTTATCCTTGAGATTAATAAAATATTGTTCCCATCTCTTTGTTTTCTTTGTGTACTACGATACACTGGCACGCTCGCATTTTCTTTTCCCCGGCGCATGAGAGAAATCCACACTCCTTCTCATCCCTTCTCACGGAGTGCCATAAGATTTTTCTCGTGTCAAACAACGTCCAAGAGCCACCTGCTCGTGCACAAAGTGAATGTCCAGCTCGATGTGTTTAGTCCGGCGATGATGAACGGGGTTGGCGGAGAGGTACACCGCAGAAACGTTGTCACAGTAGACAACCGTAGCCTGGGAGACGTCGTGATGCAGCTCCTGAAGTAACTGTCGTAGCCAGGTGCACTCGGCAGTAGCGTTGGCCACAGCTCGGTACTCAGCCTCCGCGCTGGAGCGCGAAACCGTGGGTTGTCGCTTGGACGACCACGAGATGAGTGAAGGACCGAGGTAGACGCAGTAGCCAGAGGTGGACCGACGAGTATCGGGGCAGCCAGCCCAGTCTGCATCGGAGTAGGCCACCATCTCCATAGAAGTAGACGCCGTGAGTGTCATCCCGAGGGTCATCGTGTCGCGGATGTAGCGAAGGATCCGCTTCACGAGAGTCCAATGAGAGTCACGAGGGGCGTGCTTGTGGAGACACACCTGCTGAACAGCATACTAAAGATCCGGTCGAGTGAGAGTCAAATACTGAAGAGCGCCGATGATAGACTGGTAGAAAGGAGCATCAGATGCAGGCGAGCCCTCAAGAGCAGAGACCTTCACCTTCGTGTCAACAGGAGTAGCAACAGGGTGACAGTTGAGCATGCCGGCACGCTCAAGAAGCTCATGTGCATACTTCTGCTGATGAAGAAAGAAACCGTCCGGGCGCCGAACGACCTCAATGCCAAGAAAATAATGTAGAGCACCCAGGACCTTAATAGCAAACTCGTCACGCAGCCGGAGAGTAATCTGCTGAAGAACAGCTGCGGAGGAGGCCGTCAGGATGATGTCGTCGACGTAAAGAAGCAAATATGCAGTCGTGTCACCGTGGCGATAAACAAACAGTGAGGCGTCCGAGCGAGTAACGCTGAAGCCTAGTGTCTGAAGAAACCCGGCGATCCGCTGGTACCAGGCGCGGGGTGCCTGCTTGAGCCCGTAAAGAGAGCGGGACAGCAGACGCACATGGCCAGGAAGTGAGGCGTCGATGAAACCAGTGGGTTACTCACAAACACCTGCTCCACAAGATGGCCATGGAGAAAGGCGTTGGAGACATCCATCTGATGAACGGGCCAGCTGCAGGACACGGCGAGCTGGAGGACGGTGCAGATCGTGCCCGGTTTTACAACTGGGGCAAACGTCTCAGTGAAGTCCACTCCAGCGCGCTGGCAGAAACCACGGACCACCCAGCGAGCCTTGTAGCGCTCGAGAGTGCCATCCGAGCGGGTCTTATGGCGAAAGACCCGCTTGCCGGTGATGACGTTGGCGCGAGGAGGCCGGGGAACCAGTGTCCAGGTGCGGTTCCGTTGGAGCGCATCGAACTCTTCCTGCATCACCGCAAGCCAGTGAGGATCACGTAGGGCGGCGCAAGCGGATGCGGGAATAGGTGACGGCTCCGTGATGGAGGCGGCGAGGACGTACTCGTCGCTCGAGTACCGGAGGCTTGGATGATGAACGCCGGTACGAGCGCGAGTGATGGGGCCAGGCGGCGCCATCGGAGCCACCGGCGATGCAGCCGGCGAGGCGGCCAGCGTTGGTGCCGGTGAGGAGACCGGCGTCAGGGCGGGCGAGGGAGCCGACGTCGGAGCTGGCGAGGGGGCCGGCATCGGGTTTGGTGAGGCGGCTGAGGAAGCGGCCGAGCCGACAGTGCCTGAACCCACGGCGCCCGAGGCGGGGCGGCGGGTGAAGGAGGGGCGCCAGCTGCGCCATCAGAGACGGCCGAGGAGGCCAAGGGGGCAGGCACCGCGTGAGGATGCGAGAACCGCCAAAGCCCCGAGGCGGTCCGCGGGCCGAACGCGACCGTCCACCTGACGAAGTCGTCGAAGGGCCGCCGGTGGCCGACGGTGACGAGACGACAAGGGGTACCTGCTGCTGAAACGGAAACACCATCTCATCAAAGTAAACGTGTCGGGAGGTGAAAACACGATGGGAGACGGGATCATAACAACGATAGCCCTTAGTGTTAGGTGGGTAGCCGAGAAAGATGCAGGCGACGGAGCGGGGTGCAAGCTTATGAGGCGCAATAGCGGCGATGCTAGGATAGCAAAGGCAGCCGAAGATGCGAAGTCCATCATAAGAGGGGGGTGCACCGAAGAGAAGATGATGAGGTGTAAAGTTCCCGCGAGTGCGACATGGGAGGATGTTGATGAGGAGAGAAGCGGTGGCGAGAGCGTCAGGCCAAAAGCGCGGAGGCACATTGGCATGAAAGAGAAGGGTCCTAACGCAGTCATTGAGAGTGCGAAGGATGCGCTCAGCACGACCGTTCTGTTGCGATGTGTACGGGCAAGTGAGACGAAAAATCGTGCCATGTGTGGTGAGGAGAGTGCGAACAGCGAGGTTGTCAAACTCCTTCCCGTTGTCGGTCTGCAACGCGAGAATGGGACGACCAAACTGCGTGAGAACATAGGAGTAGAAGGCGGCAAGAGTGGATATCACATCCGACTTGCGGCGCAACGGGAAGGTCCACACATAATGCGAAAAATCATCAAGTATGACAAGATAATAAAGAAAGCCCGTATTACTGGCAACAGGAGAGGTCCAAACATCACTGTGAATTAACTCAAATGGGTACGATGCAAAAAAAAAGAAGTCCTAAACGGAAGACGAGCATGTTTGCCGAGGCGACATGCATGACACAAGTGATCCTCGTTCTTATTACACGTGAAAGAAAAACTCCGAAGTATGTGGCGAAGGGTGGCAGGATTAGGATGACCCAAGCGAGCATGCCAAAGATCCACTCCGGTGGAGAGGGCGACAGGGGCGGCGGAAGTGGTGGAGATGGTAGAGTGAACCGGGTAGATCTCGTCGGGGCTGTCACATCGGTGGAGCACCATCCGTGTGCGAGCGTCCTTAACATAAAAACCACATTCGTCAAATTCAACGGTAACCGGATTTTCACGTGTAAGAGAATGAACAGAAACAAGATTTTTAATAAGTTCAGGAGAAACTAGAATATTAGACATGGATATGGGAGTGGAGTTAGACAGAAAATATGTATGACCAATATGGGTGATAGGAAGAGAAGAGTCGTCACCGACGGTGATGCGGTTGGAGGTGTGGACAGGATGGGCGGTGTGGAGGTTACCGGGGTATGCCGCCATGTGAGCGGTGGCGCCACTATCCATGTACCAGTCGCCGCCGCCGGTGTAGCTGGACGGGGAAGGAGTGTTGTGGAGAGCCGCCAACAGGGCCGGGTCCCACGGTGCCGGCGGGAGAGGCGGCGTGGCCGTCAGGGGCAGCAGCAGCGGCCCACCTGGCGGAGGCTGCTGACCGTAGGGTGCCGCGTAGGGCTGCGGTGCGGCGTAGTACGCCTGGTGATGTAGGGCGGAACCCTATGGTGATGATCTTTCACGTTTGGAGTGGATCCTACGGGGAATCACGAAGAACACGCGGAAGCACAAAGGGAAAACACGGGGAAAACGAGAGAGAATCACTAAACCAACAAGGAATCGATCACACAAGTGCTAGATCACCGAACACAAAGAGATACACGAGGTCCAAAGTCAACAAAGGTAGAGGATACAAAGGAACGGTTCTTCTCCGCACGGAGGTCTTGATGATCTTCCCTAGAAAGAGGTCTTGAATCCGCTTGGGGGATCTTCTCCGAAGAGGTCGTGAACTCCGAGGAGAAGTATCCAAGTGGATAAGCAAGGCTCTCACACGAATATGAGCTAATTCCATGCTAACCCTAATACGAAGCTAGGAGATGAGTATATATAGTGCTAAGCCACGAAGGGGTAAGTGGGAGAGGATACATGGGTCGAAAACCCCTTGCACTGCGCGCAGGCAGGCCGGTAGTACCGGTCACGGGGCCGGTTGTTCCGCTGAGAGATCATGCGGGGCGGTAGTTCCGGACGAGGAGGGCGGTACTACCGCTGGGAGGTCAGGCGCTGGCTTCTGGAGATGGACGTCGAAGGGGCCAGCGGTTGTACCGGTTGTCGGGGCGGTTGTTCCGGTCATTGGGCAGAATTCGGTAAAACCGATGCAGCACCGGCCTTGCTCCGCTCGATCACAGAAGGTGGGCCGGTTGTTGGGCGGTTGCTGGCCGGTTGTTCCGCCCGGGCGGTGGTTGGGCGGTTGTTCCGGTCCTCCTGGGCTGGGCAGATCGTCTACATGCTCTTGATGTTCGTCTTGCGTCGTAACTTCTCCTTGGTTACTTTCTTGGTACCTAAGCACACAAAGCATCTCCGTTTGAGGTAGTAGCCATGTCTCTAGTGGGTCAAAGGGAAGTTCAACAAGGAGAGAGTTAACCTCGGATTGAATAGCACGTGCTCGAGCTCTCGTCATGGGTCCACTTGGAGCTTGAGTAGTTGAAGTAGCATCCATGGGGATGATCGTAGGATGCTCCGCATCATTTCCCCTCCCTTTGGAAAGATCTGACCTCGGATCAAAATCCTCATCACCATGGTACGGGGAGAGATCGGAGACGTTGAAGATGTCGCTCACGTTGTACTTGTCGCATGGGAGGTCGATCTTGTAAGCGTTGTTGTTGTAGCGTGCTAGCACCTTGAAGGGTCCATCGGCTCGAGGGAGAAGCTTGGACTTGCGTTCGTTGGGGAAGCGGTCCTTGCGAAGGTGTAGCCACACGAGGTCTCCAATGTTGAATGTCTTGGGTTGCTGGTTGACGTTGAGCTTGGACGCTAGTCGTTGTACTTGGCGCTTGATGGTGTGCCTTGTATCCTCATGCATCTTCTTGATGTAGCTTGCCTGTGCACTCGCATCCATGTTGGTGCGCTCTTGTAGAGGAAGAGGTAGAATGTCCAATGGTGACAACGGGTTGAAGCCGTAGACGACCTCGAAGGGGGACTTGCCGGTAGTGGTATGTCTTGCACGGTTGTAGGCGTACTCGGCGATGGGTAGACACGCTTCCCACTCCTTGATGTTCTTCTTGATCAACACGCGAAGTAGAGTGGAGAGAGTCCGGTTCGTCACCTCCGTTTGGACGTCCATTTGAGGATGGTATGCGGATGAGAACAAGAGCTTGATTCCGAGCTTGGCGCATAGGGTCTTCCAAAAGTAACTCAAGAACTTGACGTCACGGTCGGAGACGATTGTCTTTGGTACTCCATGGAGGTGCAAGATTTCCCTACAAAAGAGATTTGCAACATGTGAAGCATCGTCTATCTTGTTGCAAGGGATGAAATGTGCCATCTTAGAAAATCGGTCCACAACAACAAACACGGAATCCTTTCCATTTTGAGTTCTAGGCAAACCAAGTACAAAATCCATGCTAATGTCTTCCCAAGGTTGATAAGGAATAGGAAGAGGCATGTAAAGACCATGGGATTGAGCTTTAGACTTAGCTTTGCGACATGTAGAGCATCAGGTGGTGAAGTGTGAGACATCGCGGAACATCTTGGGCCAAAAGTAGTTCTTGGAGAGCGTGGCGAAAGTCTTGTCGCGTCCGAAGTGTCCCATGAGTCCACCTCCATGAGCCTCTTGCAAAAGGAGCAAACGAAGAGACGACTCGGGAATGCATAGTTTGTTAGCTTTCATAAGATAACCATCCTTGATGTAATATTGTTCCCAAGATGTATGCGTCAAACATTTAGCATAATGAGTTGCAAAAGATGGATCATTAGCATACAAGTCTTTAATGTGCTCAAAGCCAATAACATTCAACTCAAGTTTAGTGACAAGCATGCATATGCGTGATAGTGCATCGGCAACTACATTTTCCTTACCCTTAATGTACTTGATCACATAGGGGAAAGATTCAATAAATTCACTCCATTTGGCATGACGCTTGTTCAACTTAGTTTGACCTTTTAAATACTTAAGCGTTTCATGATCGCTATGGATGACAAACTCATGAGGTCTAAGATAATGTTCCCAAACATGTAGCACACGCACTAAAGCATACAATTCTTTGTCATATATGGGATAGTTAAGTTGAGCACCGGAGAGTTTTTCACTAAAATATGCAATGGCTCGTTTTTCTTGCATCAAAACGCCGCCAATTCCAGTACCACTTGCATCACAATGAACCTCAAAAGTTTTGTCAAAATTGGGCAAAGCAAGAATCGGAGCATGAGTAAGCAAAGACTTGAGCTCATCAAAAGCGGTGGATTGCAAAGATCCCCAAACAAAAGGAGCATTCTTCTTACTCAAAGCATGCAAAGGAGCGGCAATTGTGCTACAATCTTTCACAGAGCGACGATAAAAACCCGCAAGACCAAGAAAGCTACGCACTTGTTGTAAATTGGTGGGTTGGGGCCAAGTTTTAATTGCTTCAATTTTAGTTTCATCAACATGGACACCCTTGGAAGATACAACGAAACCCAAGAAAACCACTTTGTCAACACCAAATGTGCACTTTTTCATGTTGGCATAAAGACTTTCCTTGCGAAGGGTTTGCAAAACAGCCCTAACATGATTAAGATGTTCTTTCATGGTTTTGCTAAACACAAGAATATCATCGAAGTAAACCACAACAAAGACTCCAATATAAGGGCGAAGCACATAATGCATGAGACGCACGAAAGTACCGGGAGCCTCCGATAAACCCATAGGCATAAGTAACCACTCATATAAGCCAAATTTTGTTTTGAAAGCAGTTTTCCATTCATCACCCTCTTGTATGCAGATTTGATAATAGCCACTTTTAAGATCAATTTTGGAGAAAAAAGTTGGCTCCACTAAGTTCATCAAGCATATCATCTAAGCGAGGAATGGGATGCCTATAGCGAACGGTAATAGCATTCATAGGTCTACAATCGGAACACAAGCGGAAACTTCCATCGGGCTTAGGCACAAGTATAACCGGAATGGCACAAGGGCTTAAGCTTTCACGTACATGACCGTTGTCGATTAGTTGTTGTACTTGCCGTTGAATCTCCTTGGTTTCTTCGGGATTTACACGGTATGGAGCTTGTTTGGAAGTGGCGCTCCGGGGATGAGGTCGATTCGATGCTCAATGCCTTGTAGAGGAGGTAGACCTGGAGGTAGCTCATCGGGGAAAACATCTTGAAATTCCTGCAAAAGAGATTGAAACACTAAAGGTAGCTCGTGAATGTTGTTAGTTTTTGGTTCTCCATCCTTGCACACAAGGATAAAGTGCATCACACTCGATGGGTTCTCACACACTTCTCTCATCTCATTTTTTGGCAAATAGTATGAGGTTTTTGTCTCTAGGCGAAGAGGCGCTCAAGTTTGGCTTGTGGCTCTCACTCACTTTTTGGTGGATGTCTTTTTGACTCTTCTCTCTATGGTGGTTGGCTTGCTTGTCGGCTATCACTTGACTAGGAGACATAGGTCGTAGCACATATTCCTTTCCTTTCATCTTGAAGCTATAGTGGTTGCTACACCCGTTGTGGAAGACACCACGGTCGAATTGCCATGGTCGACCAAGAAGGAGGTGGCAAATGGTCATTGGGACCACATCACACTCCAAAGTGTCCTCATATGCACCTATTTTGAAGGAGACTTGGACCATATGCTCAACTCGTATGGTGCCGGAGTCACTTAGCCATTGAACCTTGTAGGGGTGCGGGTGCTTCTTTTTGACCAATTGAAGCTTGGAGCATAGTTCTTCACTTGCCAAGTTGTGGCAACTACCTCCGTCGATGATGACCTTGACGAACCTTCCATTGATGCCAGCCTTTGTGTGGAAGATGTGGCATCGTTGGTCTTCTTCTTGTTGATGTTGAAGAGTCAAGACCTTGGAGACAACAAGAGCGGGGCTCGTATCTTCATCACAAAAGACTTGGTCATCTTCATCTTCATTCACTCACCTATGCATGGCCACTTTCTCAATAGCTTCCATTTCATCTTCACTCATTGAGTCGTAGGTGCCATCGTCGTTGAGGATCATGGTGCGCTTGTTTGTGCATTCATAGGACTTGTGGCCTCGGCTGCCGCAAGTGAAACACTTGAAGGAGCTTGTCTTGACGGTCTCATCGGTCAGAGTAGATGAAGAAGCACGCGGCTTGAAGTTGCTTGTAGTAGGAGGAAGACGACTTTAACTTGACGAATGTTTCTTGTAACTTGATTTGTCGTCGTTGCTTGGAGAAGGCTTGGTTGATGTCGAAGTTGGAGTAGTTGTTGAAGCTTGGTTATTGGAGAAACCGTAGGTCTTGGATGAGTACTTGGCGTATTTGAAGTCATCTTGCACTTGACGTTCCGCCTTTGTAGCTTGATGCATGAGCTCAATGAGGTAGGAGTAGGGTTGGAAGTCGGCGATCTTCTTGATGGGATGATTGAGTCCATTCAAGAATCGTGCCATTGTTTGCTCATCATCTTCCGTGACATTGGCTCGAATCATGGCTATCTCCATTTCCTTGTAGTATTCTTCAACACTCTTTGTTCCTTGCTTGAGGAGTTGTAGCTTCTTGAAGAGATCACGGTTGTAGTAGGTTGGTACAAAACGTGCTCGCATGACATCCTTCATTTGAGCCCAAGTGGTGATTGGAGGTTCACCTCTTGCTTGTCGGCGCTCAAGGACTTGTTCCCACCTTATGAGCACATAGTCTTGGAACTCAAGTGATGCCATAGCGATCTTCTTCTCTTCCTCATAGTTGTGCAAACGAAAGATTTTGTCGACCTTCAATGCCCATGAGAGGTATTCTTCGGGATCATTGCTTCCATTGAACTTGGGCATTGTGAATTTGAGCTTTCCATAGCGTTGCTCTTCATTGTGTTGTTGGTGATGGTGATGATGACGCCCTTGACGTGGAGGGTAATCATCCTCATGATGCTCTTGTCGTGGAGGAAGTCCATGATCAACTTGCTCGTGTTGAACTTGAGGTTGAGGTGGAGCTTGACGAGCTTGTGGAGGAGCTTGAGGGACTTGACATTGGACGCGTGGTTGATAGTTCCTCTCTTGGATTTCTTCTCGAAGGGCTTCCTCTTGATTGCGCCGTTCGCGATTGCGGTTGGCGATGGCTCGACTTGATTCTTGAAGTGCACGTTCCGCCTCAAGAGCTTGTGCTTCTCTTTGTTGTTGTTGAAGACGTTGAGCCTCGGCGTTTTGTTGCTCTTGGTTTAGATGCGCTCGTTCTTCTTCCTCTTGGCGACGAAGAGGTTGTCGTTCTTGAGCTTGAGCAAACGCTACTTGGTTTGATTGAGGACGAGGGACTTGCTCATCGACTTGCTCTTGTGAATGCTTGACGTGTAGCGGGTTGCGAGATGCATGACGGTCTTGACGCGCGGCTCGTCAAAGAGTGTTCGATGATGGTGTACTTGAGCCGGAGAAGGAGTCATCGGAGTGTCGACTTGAGTGGCTCCGTCTTGAGTATGACGATGTAGAAGGAGGCCGGTTCACCAACAAGGCGTGGATCTCGTTCATTCTTGCATCGTTCTCTTGCTTGTGCGCGTCGAGCTTGTTGTCGAAGTAGTCTCTTGTACGTTGCTCGGAGAGTCGCAAGTCGGTAGCGAGGTTGTCGATGCAGTCGTTCATTGCTTGTTGCTCTTGATGCAACGCTCATTGTGCACCAAAGAGGTGGCTCTTGGTGACGTATGATGACATGTCGTCGTCTTGCTCGATGAAGAGTGGGTTGGTAGAAGTACTTGGCCTATCCATCATCTCAAGCAAAATGTGAGTGGTAGAAGGAGAAGAACTTATACCAATGTACCTTTGACCGATGTTGATGATGAATCAAGTTCACTCAAATGCGGACAATGAAATAGCACTATTGGTACCAATCCTTGTCGGTTCTCACACCTACACAAGTAAAAGCTTATGGTGGAGCTTGGTTAGGATGGTGGCACAAAATTGATTGCAATCGTTAGTTTGACTCAAAGATGTTGAAAAAGATTCGCAAATTCGCAAATGCAACAAGTAGACCAAGCAAGTAGTGGTACACGGAAACACACACGCAAATAGATAAGTGGGATTGTGCAAACCAAAAGTGAGCCAAAATGTGGAATCCACGAAAATGCTCTTGTTGCACAATACTAGAGAGACGCTAGCACAATTGCACAATAGGCGGATACGGAGCTTGTGCACGACCTACTAGGCAAAAATGCAACGATCTCTATCCCAAATATGCTATATGTATGGTATTTTGGTGCTATGATCCAAGATGATCTTATATGACAATCTTAATGTAGTATGATGCTATGGTTCTTGCTTATAAGCTCTTTGCTTATCTTTCTTGTTTGCTTAAAAGCTTTGGTGGCTCTTTCACTTTTGAGCTCTTTTCTCATGCAAAACTTCACGAACCAAGATAGCAATTGTGTATGCGATGACAACTTTGTGACACACAAGTTTATGCCAAAATATGCACCACTTTGGTATGGTATGTATGCTATGGAGTATGATCACTAATGTGCACAAGTCACGTTGCCGGCAATACTCAATGGCTAGTCTCGATGGGTAAGCAACACAAAAGATGGGCTATGATGGTTATCAATGCAATTGCGAGATATGACAAAGATGTCGTCGAGGTTACCGTCCTTGACGATTGATGAGTCCTTGGCGAAGATGAGCGGTGGTGATGTTGACGTCGAACCGTACCTATATAGCCGAAACACAATAGGACACGGGAACCACAACTCAAATTCTCAAAGACCAAAAGCAACTATGGTGGTAGCGGAAAGCGAAGGTGGTATAGCGGATGATGTGGTGAAAGACCTAGGCAAAGATGCCAATGTTCGGAAAATTAGATGGTGTCCAATGATGTTGTAGTCTATCTAGGTGGATGGGGGATGTCAATAGCTTCTCAACGAGCTAAAGAACGCGAAAATCGGACTCCGGATGTGTAAGTTATGATGAAAATGGTGAAACTCAGAATGCTGAATCTGGTATGGGCGGTAGTACCGCTCGGATGGCCGGTAGTACCGCTTGTGGTACTCAGCGGTGGTACCGCTTGGATGGGCGGTTGTACCGCTCGGGTCGGGATTCGTCACAGATCGAATCGTGGCGCGATTTTGGGGCGGAAATGGATGATTTCAGGGGCAAAATTGGATGGATTTCGTGGATGGAAAGAGGGGAAACTTGGGGGAATGCTAAATCCACTTGAAACCAAGCAAATCCACGGATCAAAATCAACAAAACATCATCAAACCAACAAATCACAAAAAAAAATTGGGGCTATTTTTGGTGGGGATTTTCGGATTTAGGACGAAAACAACAAAATCAAGCTAGAAAAACACGGGGTAGGGGCTCCAAAAACGTGATCAACGTGGCTCATGACACCAAGATGATGTAGGGCGGAACACTATGGTGACGATCTTTCACGTTTGGAGTGGATCCTACAGGGAATCACGAAGAACACGCGGAAGCACAAAGGAAAACACGGGGAAAACGAGAGAGAATCACTAAACCAACAAAGGAATCGATCACACAAGTGCTAGATCACCGAACACAAAGAGATACACGAGGTCCAAAGTCAACAAAGGTAGAGGATACAAAGGAACCGTTCTTCTCCGTACGAAGGTCTTGATGATCTTCCCTAGAAAGGGGTCTTGAATCCGCTTGGGGGATCTTTTCCGAAGAGGTCGTGAACTCCGAGGAGAAGTATCCAAGTGAATGAGCAAGGCTCTCACACAAATATGAGCTAATCCCATGCTAACCCTAATACGAAGCTAGGAGACGAGTATATATAGTGCTAAGCCACGAAGGGGTAAGTGGGAGAGGATACATGGGTCGAAAACCCCTTGCACTGCGCGCAGGCAGGCCGGTAGTACCGGTCACGGGGCCGGTTGTTCTGCTGAGAGCTCATGCGGGGCGGTAGTTTCGGACGAGGAGGGCGGTACTACCGTTGGGAGGTCAGGCACTGGCTTCTGGAGATGGACGTCGAAGGGGCCAGCGGTTGTACCGGTTGTTAGGGCGGTTGTTCCGGTCATTGGGCAGAAACCGGTAAAACCGGTGCAGCACCGGCCTTGCTCCGCTCGATCACAGAAGGTGGGCCGGTTGTTGGGCGGTAGCTGGCCGGTTGTTCCGCCCGGGCGGTGGTTGGGCGGTTGTTCCGGTCATCCTGGGCTAGGCATATCGTCTACATGCTCTTGATGTTCGTCTTGCGTCGTAACTTCTCCTTGCTTACTTTCTTGGTACCTAAGCACACAAAGCATCTCCGTTTGAGGTAGTAGCCATGTCTCTAGTGGGTCAAAGGGAAGCTCAACAAGGAGAGTGTTAACCTCGGATTGAATAGCACGTGCTCGAGCTCTCGTCATGGGTCCACTTGGAGCTTGAGTAGTCGAAGTAGTATCCATGGGGATGACCGTAGGATGCTCCGCATCACCTGGTGTGGCTGTGGCCGGGTGCCGAGAATGCCCGGGGAACCGGCATGGAGTAAGCGTGTACAACGTCGGTCCATGGGTTCTGGCCGGCTTACCACGGGGCCGGCTGAGAAGCCTGCTGCGGTGGGCGGGGTGCTCCTCCCTGAGCGGTTCGCCCCTTGCGGCCATCATGATGGCCGCCATGACGACCCCCATTGGCCGCTTCTTTGGGCGGCGGAAAGGGCGGCTTTGGCGGGCGGGAAGCTTGGGCGAAGGTGGGCGCTGCCGGTGGCGGCGTCGGCGCGGCTGTGGTGGGGTGGAACCCCCGCGGGTGCCGGCGACGAGGGCGGTGTGGGTCGCGCGAGTCCGCACCACCCGCATCCGGCGCTCCTCCAACTTGAGGTACGCGACCACCTTAGCAAAGGTGGGCTCCGGGATGAGGGTGAGGTTGGAGGCGGCGTTCCCGAAGTCCTTGTTGAGGCCACCGGAGAGGGTGCTGATGAGGAGCTCGTCGCCGATCTTTTCCCCGAGATCACGGAGCTCATCGGCGAGCTTCTTGAGGCACATGCAAAAATCATCGATGGATGAGTCAAGTTGCTGGCACCCGTAAAACTCACCGTAGAGCAGGACCTTGCGCTGCAGCCGATTGTCAGTGAAGAGGCCGTTGAGCTTGGTCCAAACCGCATAGGCGTCGTCCTCGTCGTCCACCACGGTGTGGAAGAGGTCGCTGGAGATGGTGAGGTAGAACCAGCGGATGATGGTGGCGTCGAGGATCATCCACTCCTCATCGTTGATCATGAGCGCCGAGTCCACGGTGCCGTCCACGTGGCCGTGCAGGAGGTACTCACGGAACACAAGCGAAAAATACCGCTTCCAAGCGGAGTAGGACGCGGTGGTGTGATCAAGCTTGACCGGGACACGCTCATGGATGTTGAGGTCGCGGACGAGGGTGACATCGGGACCGGCGAACAGGTTGGAGACAGTGGAGGAGGAGGAGCTCATGGCTAGGGTTAGTGTTTGAGACGCGGCGCGGGTGGGTGAAGGATGGGTGGTGCGGGTTGCGGCACGGGTTGGGAGGGGTGGCGGCGCGGGTGGCAAGGGGCTGGGCGACGCGGGTGGGAGGGGGTTTCGGGAGAGAGGGCGAAAGCGGGGGCGTTCGGCGGCGGCGGCCTCGGGAAGTGGCGGCGGCGGCGGAAGGCGAGGTGGTGGGGAGAAGCGGCGGCTACCAGCGGCGGCGGCACAGGGAGGTGGGTGGTGGCGGCTGGTGGTGGCGGCAGGGAGTAGCGGCGGCGGCGGCGCGTGGAGGCGCGGCGGCGGCGGCTTTAGGGTTTAGGATCGTGCTGCGATAGATACCATGTAGAAGGACAAGTTATAGTCTGTGCAATCTCAATGTATTGATCGGTGCACCAGACACGTATATATAAGTACAGAGGTGGGCCACAACCTCAACTATACAAAGGAAACAGAAGGTGAGCCCTACACACAAATGTACACGTACACAATATACTCAACAAACCATACAACGTGTTATGCTTTGTATACTGGTTCTGGTCTTGGGGAGTATCTGACCATGTGTGCATGAAGGTTTCTAGCCCATGGCCTGATGGAGCATTAGTGGAAAATAATGACAGCACTGCTTCACGAAAGCGAGGTGGAGGTAAGTTATCCCATTCATTTCTCTATATTCTACTGATTGTTTTCTTTTGCAACAAATCTGTTCTGGTTTCCTGCCTCCGACCTTTATTAGTGTTTTGTGGTTATTTTCAATGAAATTTCTGAATTTGACTGATTTGTTCATGATGTTTACATAAAGTGATGCAACAAACGAGATTATTTGGTTTGTTTCACGGTTTGTTTCTTATGGAAGTTACCGTTTATAGGCCAGATGGACTGTCTGAGGGTGACTGGGAATGCCCCAAGTGTGGTAATGTAAATTTTGCCTTCAGAAACACTTGCAACATGAAGAAATGTGAAGAACCAAGGCCGTACTCCTTTTTACATCATTTCCTGTGTCTTGAGACTGGTCATAAGTGACGCTATTTTTCTAACCATCCCACAAAATCCAGCGATATGGTTTGCATCACTCGTAGGTATTGTGCTTTTATGTTTGTGCTCTGATCATTGTATCGCTAGACAAACATTATGCAAGTACATGTATTGGTGGCCTATGGTCTAATTCCTCTCCAGACTGTCTTTTTCTCATCTCATGTACATTAACTCATCGTCCTCCTGCAGGACCTAATTCGAGCTCGTCGCCTCGCAAAGACAATGTGAGAATAAATCCGAGGCATACCGTTGATCATCCGAGAACCAAGCAATCACATGAGCACGACACCGAGATTTGTTAACAAGGTTCACCGATATGGCTACATCCCGGGGCTTGACTATGGGCGCTCCTCCCCATGACACCTCTACAATACAGCACCCGGTCGCCCTGGACACCGGCACATGCCGCCGGCTTCCCCCGCGTTCCGGTGCTATTATGTTGGCATAGGTTACATCGTGTGTCTACCCCCGCTATATAAGAGAGGCCTAGGATACAAGTGTCCTATTAGAACACGACTCCACATCCTATGTAAACACGATACAACTACAAGTCCAACTGTAACCTACCTTGTACACAATATTCGACACAACTCCAACAAACTCCACCTTGGCGAATATTCTCCACCACTCTGAATTTGTCAATGCGTCAAACTTTCATGTACATTTGACTTGAGCTTATCCCATGAGTACCGCTGCTACTCCAAAGACTCCGTATGACTCCACCTGTAACTTGTAGTCCCTTCCTTTTTTTACCACGGTCAACACTCGAGCAAAATTAAGTTCCTTGTTACTCTAGCTTGTGCTCCCAACTTCCAGAGTATCCGTCCAATACCATCACACACTGATCACTGACCTGCGTGAAAATGAACAACTCACATATTGGGTGTCACACATAAGAGCTACCTGAACTCAACATCACCGCTCCTTTCTTGACCGCCTGTTTGAAACTTGAAAGAATTTCACCGTTGCTTGTAGTTATCCCGAGTCAAATTCGCAGTTGTCTCACCACATGTATGACCACCAGAGCCCTGGCCCGTCTCCATGTCTCGTGCATACCGCACACCTCGTCGCTATTACCGCGTCGAGCCTCTGCTGTCCCGGTCGAGTCTCAAGGGTAAAGAAACCACACCACTCAACCCCCACTGCAGAATACCACCGATCATCACCGACCGGTGACGAGTTTCACGCTTCCATCAGACCACTGGGCTCCAGTCCAAACTACGTGTCACTCGCTTTTTTCACCTGCTGAATAGGCTTCGACTCTCTGTCGACTTACGCCGCAGCCCCTCAATCAGCACCGAGTGAAGTCCTCCAGACTCCAGCTCCACCTTCAACATGACTCCATGGTAGATGATCAGTCCACCCTTGCGCCTCATCGACTTCAAGCTCCGTGTATACACCACCTTGAATCAATCCCGCGTCATAGTCTTGTCGAAGCCGCACAAGCCTCGGGCATGTGCACCACGTGTTTCCACGCCCAGAAGTCGGTCACCATCAGCATCACGCTCCTATGTCGTTGTCGCCGATCCCAACACCGTCTTCTGTACCAGCCGACTTGTGTCGATCCATCAGACTATCTAGTCCGACCCAGCCGAACTTGTCCGACTGCAACCATGCTCCACCCTGCGTCGTGTCCGCCCCGCACATCTCCGTGCATTGCTTAACGCGCTGTGTATGCATGAACCAGACGACGTGCTTGTCCGCGCTCCATTGCCTGTCCACACGCTCCAAGCCATCCGATCAAACCAACCTAGCAAAACTTCCATGCAAACTTGAACGGACAAATTCCTTGTGTGCAAATTATCTTGCCCATGTTTGATATATTAGCTTCTCTGTGCACTCAGGAGAAAATCATATCGCAATGATCCATCCCAACTACTCCCGTGCACACGCGTTGGACATAGCAACTCTTTTTTTCCGAACAAATCTCATGTTAGATGCCTTCACAGCTTAGCCAGGCCACACACTGCACCATGGGCATCGCGCAACAGCAATCCCCTCTGGGCCATCGGCTGCCCGACCTGGCTCCGGCCAGCAAGCAAAAATAGTCATGGGCTAGCAAAGGACCCAGCCTCGCCCGACATGGCCTCGACCTTCTCGCACGCAGCCGCAGTCGCCTCGTCCATGTCCACGTCGCCTTGCACGCGTCGATTCCCAGTAGTTCCGCTTCTTCCGCCGTCGCTGCTTCCAATCGAGATCGATCCAATCTGCCCACGAAGGACCTGCACCAACGCCTCGCTGCTCCTGATCCGAATTGCTCCTTGACTCCTTGTTCTCGCCGACTTCTGCTACTTCAAAAAATTCCACCGATCGTCTTGGCTTTCCCGTCGACTACCACGAGATTGCTCTCGATCGCCTGACACACCACGGATCGAACTAATTTCTTTCGCAGCCTTCGGCATCATCATCTCTAGATCAACGACTGCAACCTCAAATCGAACCTTGCTCATGATACCACTTGTTAGAAAAAATCCGAGGCATACCGTTGATCATCCGAGGACCAAGCAATCACACGAGCACGACACCGAGATTTGTTAACGAGGTTCACCGATATGGCTACATCCCCGGGGCTTGACCATGGGCGCTCCTCCCCATGACACCTCTACAATACAGCACCCGGTCGCCCTGGACACCGGCACATGCCGTTGGCTTCCCCCGCATTCCGGTGCTATTATGTTGGCATAGGTTACATAGTGTGTCTACCCCCGCTATATAAGAGAGGCCTAGGATACAAGTGTCCTACTAGGACACGACTCCACATCCTATGTAAACACGATACAACTACAAATCCAACTGTAACCTACCTTGTACACAATATTCGACACAACTCCAACAAACAAAGATGCACCAGAATGGAGCTGGACCTGTCCGGAGTGCAATAACCTGAACTACCCCTTCCGCACAGTGTGCAATCGGAAAGGGTGCTCATGTAGTAAGCCAGACTCATCAAGCATTCTCAAACGTGATGAGAACTATCGTCGAAGCATTGTTGTACCCTAGCTATACAAGCTTACTGTAAACTGCAGAGATGTGTTTTCTGTTCCCTGTGAACAAGCATTCATATCGACTCTGCAACTTTCAGGAAAATATCGACCTGCTAAATTTTAGTTGTGCTTTACAGTTTCCTACTCGCTTCAATCCATAACTAATTTAAATTTGGGCCTGAATCCCCAAGGAACGTTTTGCGAATGATCAAGACGACTTTTTTATTGTTGTGCATGGCAGTTCGTTTGTTTTGAGGCAAATTTCTTGAGAAACTGCCATCCGTGCAAAATATCCCCAAGGAACGTTTTGCGAATGATCAAGACGACTTTTTTATTGTTGTGCATGGCAGTTCGTTTGTTTTGAGGCAAATTTCTTGAGAAACTGCCATCCGTGCAATCTGGGTCTTGTGGTTACGAGAGCGTTCGCTGGGAATTTCCTCCTGAACAACGGTTGCCAATTATCATTACCGTTTAAATTTACATGCAGTGAGCTCCAGACGGAAGCCCATAACGAGCAGTAGCTAGAAGGCCCTACCTGAATAGCATACAAACTGTTGCACAATAGAATATAGAATCTTTGCATCCCTACCTCCCAGCAGGCACTACCAGTGCAGGGGAGTGGAGCCATGCTATGTTAAAAGCCAACGCACTTGGCCCATCTGAACCAGCATGATATCTTCTTTGGTAACCGATAAGGTTCCAGAGATGCAGGATCCAACTCCAGGGACTTAGGATCTGACCAGATGTATACCCCTCGTTCTTGCTTGCTTCCCGGCACCGTGTTGTCAAGGATTATTGCAACAACTAGAGCCACCACAACATTGATGGATAGAAGAGCATTCACTGCATAATTTAGCTGCAGAACAACCCCGAGAATTAGGTCAGCTCATGGTTAACTACAGCGAAGATGGTTTAACCACTATCCAGCTTGTTCAGAGAGAAAATCTCACCCCATCACTGGCAGTGCGAACTGGTCCGCTCGAAGCTGCAGCGTACGGAACAAGATAGCCCGGTAGAATGAGATTGGAGCTGGGTTCATATTGCTGAAAGTATGCGGGGATGGACAGGGAGATGAACAGGGTAAAACCAACGATTATCATGTTCCTTGAGCTTACAGCTTCGGTATATCTCAATGTGGATAAGCCAAGTGCGACAATAAGAGCCCAGGTGAAGCAAAGAACAGAGGCGGCCAAAGCAACAGGGATAGAAGCAAGGAGAGCTCCGATTTTTCCTGCATCCAAGGAATTCAGATGTAAGCAGTCTACAACTAGTCAACGACAAAATGGTCGTGAGAAAAATATTATACCATACCAAAGAGAGAGAAAATGACCAGCAAGGCTCCCCCAAGCTGCAAAGCTCTTCTGCTGGCCATTTTGGTTGTGTCAAGGGTATGGATGTTCTCTGTTAATGTTGTCGACCCAGTTCCTGTACCCCATAGTCCGGCGATAAAAGTACAAATCCCCTCAAGGCCAATCCCTCTGCTAACAACTCCACGTGTTGGAGGGCTTAAATTGACTAGCAACGAAGCAGCATGATATGATGAAAGCTACAGAAGTACCAGCGGGTGTTACTTCGATCATTACTTATTCGAGATGAAGGATAAGTACTTTTATTAGTCCACTGACAAAAACTACTTACTGAATCAACTGATGCAACCACTGAAACTATCACCATAATGATAGCTGTTTTGAAATGAAATGTAGGAGGGCCCCACTGCAATGGATACGGAACCCTCACCCAGGCAGCACTTCTCCAAGCATTAGAAACATCAGTTCGACAACGCCTCATAATCTCTGCATGTCTTCTGCATGAATCCAATAATATATTCGAACTGGGTATACTTGAACTGCAGCCCTTGAAGTTGTATGCACCACCAGCAGTTAGGAAGAATGCATACACCCATATAATGCCAACACTGAGTGGTACCTGGCAACAACAGATTCCAGTGCAGTTAGAAGGCAGCAAAACATTAGTTCATGGATGTAAACTATCGGCACAACAATGAACATGCAGGGATAGGATTAGAGAAGTACTGCATAGATGAGGAAGATATGGTTTCCAAACAGGGATATTTTTCTCATGTACTGCAATGCAGAAGGGCAGTGATCAGTATGATATTGGGAGCAATACAAGTTAAAGAACAAACCAGCTGCGGTGGCAACGGTGACACTAGAAATATGAAATGACAGAAGCAAATAAAATAAATGAGATAATGTGCATGGTTACTTGATAAAAAGAAGAGAATCTCGCAGGCATACCAGGGTGCACAGAAGAAGCAATACAATGAGGGGCATGCTTATTTCTACACAACTACCAGCATGAGGGAAACCATAACTGAAAAACGCCAAACCCACTGCAGCAATAGTTGGTGCCACGACGACTGGGTTTATCAATCTGTAATACCACAATTAGACATATGTTCTAGGCTGGTAATTTCATGATGACCTTTTTTACATACCTCAAAAGCAGTGACATGAGACCACTGTACCCCAAAATTATTTGGAAAACTGAACCAACAAGTATAGCCCCCTGTAATTCCCTCATTATGTGCTTGAATTTCTGCATGTCATAAAGGATGAATACCAAACTGAGAGAGATAATGCATGATAAAAGGCCCTTGGTCCAAAGATCAAAGGGTGAAACTTTTGCTTGTAGTAATAAAATGCTAGATCCTCACTTAGGTGAAAATCCAATCCAGCACATAAATGCTTGGTGTGGAATCTCATATGCCACTAAATGTGAAACTACATAATGCAAGTACAGTACACTCCAGATATCTCTTTTAAGGGTGTGGTTTCTGTTACCTTGGAGACAAGTTGTGGAAATAAGATATATGGAGTGGACTGTGCTTGCATCATGTAGATTCACATTAAGACTTGGTCCTCACCAATAGAACACAGACCACACCCTTAAATGAGAACAGAGCTATAATGTTGGTTCTCACATTAGATTTCTGGTGATGCGGATATATGCAGAAGGCGCTCACTACTAGACCTTATTGTGGTTCTATTTAAGGGGTGACAGCTATTTGATATGCTTCCATATCAGGAAATACCAAATAACCATGGTACCCTGCTTTGCAACTAGCCACTAAGTCCACAGTATGCATGCTTATGGTACTCAAATTTTCATTATTCAAAATTAAGTGCCCAATTAATGTATATTCATCAGTAAATTTTCTACACCATGCTTTGTGAAATAACTCTTTTATGTGCCTCCCTCACAAACATTTACGGCAGCTTACCAAATTTAGGTGATTTTTATTTGAACTTTTAGAACTGGATATCAAAAGCATACATGCTTCTCACTTTGCAACCTCAGCCGAACAGCTCGGCAGAAAAATTATGCCTACTTCCTTATCACTTCACCACCACAGGTTGTATGTATAGGTTCAATGTTGTATTATACAGACGTAATGTTTTGCCATCATAAACATGAACAGGTGAGTTTTCATTCTATGAGATTTGGAGTAATGTGTCCATTGCATTATCTGAAAATGCTTGAGGAAGAATGCGCAGATAAAGTAAAGAGGGTCTAGAATTTGAGCATACATCTTCACTAAGGTTTCTGAACTCCTCAGAGTTCACGATCACCAATGCAGGAGCCAAATATACAAAAGAACTTCCTTGAATCAATGGAAGCCGAGAACCAAGAAAAGTATGAAGTATTGTTGTAAGACCAGACACTAATAACATGGTGGAAATGACTGTTGCTGTGTCCACCTGTCACGTGAAATGAACATATTATTTCAAGGCAGTTTTACAGCTAAACGCAAATAAGGATAAAAGAAAGGAAGGGGAGGTCATACATCCGATCCACCCATGGTTGGTACCAATATCAAAGGAATAAAAACAAGCGAACCGGCTATTGACAAGTAGTGTTGTATGCCATAAAATACGAGGAGTGCTGTAATGGAAAAAGAAAATTAAGTTAATAAATGTCCCTGCAGTTTCCATCAGATTGACATCAAAACTCATCCTAAAAGTAAGGAATAGCAGGCCAAATTTGAATTGCATTACAGAACAGGGTTTTCAATTGTGTGATCTGATAAAAAATGAAGTTAAATAATGTGTGCCCTGCAGTATGCAGACTGTTTCATCCTTAGAAATTGTAATAATGTAAAATCAGGCCGTCTGCTAGCGGAAAAGTGGATTTTAAATATTAGAATGCCACTTCAAAGTTGAAGTAAGTATGAACCCACAGAAGATGCTCGAGACCTAAATTGATGCCCAAGGAATTTATTTACTTGACTTGGATATCTAGGGGATAAATTAATAAAGCCGAAGCAATAAGCCATTGATATCCTTGCATTATGTTGAGATAACTGCGCCAACAAGAGTATTATTAGGTAACAAAATTATTAGATGCAGACTGGGCAAAACTTTAACATTTCGTAAACATTTCGCAAACATGCGGTGCTTCCCACACTTCCGGTGCGCCGCTTAAAGCTTGATGAAAGTGATAACTGGCTAAATGTCACTATAGATACCAAAAGCAAAAGGAGAATGGATTAAATTTGTGTTTGGTTCATATGTAAAAATCATGCATTACACAGTATCCAGATTAATAGAAATAATAGAGCAAATCACGTTAAAGTCGCAAGAAAAACAGATGACACAACTAAAATAACTAAGCAAGTTTTCTTTCCCTATTTTCAGCCATTTTGGTATATATTTATATCGGAATATAAAATGATTACAGAAACATATATATTAGCAATTATTACTTGTCCAATAAAGCTGACTTGGACAGCTGTAGCTGCAAATCTGTGCTTGTCTGATCACACAACCCCTCAAAGCAGCTTGTGTAATAAACATTGTGCTACAATCAAGCTCCAAAATACAGTGAGCGAATAAACACTTGAATCAAGTGGAGTGTCTAGAAACAAGGGGTTCCAGTTAATCAAACATACATACATTGTCTAATTAGGCATAGCAGATTGCATACCCAGAGGATAAGGATCATCTCGATGAAGGACTTTGATGTAACTTTATATACATTATGTGGCAGGCACTAATGTTATAATAACTCCTAGGTAACAATTAGAC
Source organism: Aegilops speltoides (assembly GCA_021437245.1). Taxonomy (NCBI): domain Eukaryota; kingdom Viridiplantae; phylum Streptophyta; class Magnoliopsida; order Poales; family Poaceae; genus Aegilops; species Aegilops speltoides. The sequence goes on along the minus strand of CM038142.1, from coordinate 199,583,021 downwards.
ATGATGATACATGACCCCTCGGACATTACTATCACAATCAGAAAGACTAAAATTCATCTCTCTATTCGTCATTAAATTAGTGCAACGCAGGGAATAGCTTGAAGAGAAGAGCAGGGAACTCACCCCACCCGGGGTTCTCGGAGACGCCGCAGCGGAGCCCTGATGGCCGATTAAGAGGCGCCGTCTCCTCGCCTTGGACACCGTCGGCAACACCGTCCTCCTCGTTGGCCCACTGCTGCTGGTAGTACGCGGCCAGCTCCGCGTCCCTCTCCTCATCCTCCTTTTTCTTCCTCGCCTCTGCCTCCTCAGCCTTTCGCTTCGCCTCCGCCTCCTCCGCCTTCTTCCTCGCACTCGTATCCGCATCCGCGTCGGCGCGCACGCCGTTGGCGTTCCTGCCCACATTGAGCGCCGCCCTCTCGCCGAGCAGGCGCTCGACGCCGTCCCTCCTCCTCGCCGGTTCTGCCTGCGCTGGCACCTCGACGGGGCCGGCGGCGGGCGGGATCTCGAGCTCGCCGCGGAGGTCGATGCGGCGGCGAGGTCGGACTTGGTGGCCGCGACGGTCGAGGTCGAGCGGCGGCGCGGGATCGGGGTCGTCCTCCGCAGCCGCGGGAGGGCGGGGCGGGCGGCGGGAGGATGCCGGGGGAGGCGGAGGCGGCGGGGGACGCGCGGTGGCGGTGGAGGAGTTGGAGACCGCGGACTCGCCGGAGAAGAAGGCGGAGGGGTGGAAGCCGGTGCGGCGGGCCCAGGAACGCAGCTCCCGGGGGTTGTGGTCGGTGTTGTTCCCCGTGAAGGGCGGCACCCGCGCGTCGTCCTCTGCGTCTCCGCGTGCAGGCGGAGGCGCGGCCCCGCCGCCGCGGGCGGTGGTTCGGCGGGAGCTGGGCATCGCCGGCGGAACGCGCAGCAGCTTGAGTAGCGTGGAAGGTAGCTAGAAGCTGCTCAGCAAGTGACCGCTGTGAGGAGAGAGAGAGAGACGGGTACCACGTCGCTTCAGAACGCAGCCGTCGTCGGGGAACGAACGTTCGTTGCGTGACTGACACGAGGTGGCCTACCGTGGACGACGGTTGGCGGGGCCCGCGCGGCAGGGAGACAGCGGCGGTTGGCGCGGGGATCGTGGGGTGTCGCGTCGTCGCGGAGCTTTTTTTTTTTTTTGAACTTCAAACATTATTTAAAATCAACCCTCCCCAGAGGGAATTTCGTCCGAAACAACAGGTAAAATAAAATCTGGGGGCATAAACTGCCACACCTGACATAAATTATTTGCGACCGCATGCCTAGCTAGGAGATGAGCCGCTCGATTTGCCTTGCGTTGGACCCAAGCCACCTTCCATTCCTCCCTCGTCCCGAGCTTCGCCTTGACTTCCTCGACGATCGGTCCCAGGGTAGATAGATCCTTCTCCTTGCTCGTGAGCTTACAGACAATGTCTTGGCAGTCCATTTCGATGTGTAGTCTAGGGATGTTGAGCTCTTCGGCCAGCTGAACAGCTCTCCTACACGCCCGTAATTCCACTCCAGCCGGGTCGTTGCAAAGAGGGAGATACTGACAGGTGCCCGTTAGATATGCACCGTCATGGTTCCTGAAGATCATGCCTGCGCCTCCATTCTCCCCCGTTTTCGCCGTTGCCCCGTCTACATTAACCTTTATCCAACCTTCCGAAGGTGGTGTCCATTTCTGCGCCTCTGCTGTTTTTTCCTGCTTACTCTGGCGCCCATGTATAGTCTGCCATTCTTCCATCAGATAGAGAACCCGTTTTGCAATCTCCACCGCTTGCTCAATCCTCTGGCCGTCGCGCGCGTTGTTCCTTGCGAGCCAGAGCACGTAAACACCCTGAACCATGGCAGCACGTTCGTCATCTGAAGCTTTCGCAAACCACGACATCAGCCAACCCGACAACGCCCTGTGGGAGTGAACTGACTCCGGCGGGATCGCCACCGGCACTCCCAACTCCGAGTGCATTATCTTCCAAAACATAGCGGAGTGATAGCACCCCCAGAATCTGTGGTAGATGGACTCTTCACGCCCACACGCGATACATACCACACCCTCCTTGATTTTCCTTCTTTGAAGCTCCTGCCCCACCGCGAGGCCATTCCTAAGCAATCGCCACATATGTGTTTTAACTTTCCCCGGTGCTATTGTGTCCCAAAGGCCCATCCAAGCCGCGTGATCAGCAACCGAGGAAGAAGACTCCGGCCTTCCCGCACGCAGTCGTTTTTGGCTCATGCGAAGGTGGTAGGCCGATCTCACTGTGAAGACCCCGTTTTTGGTGTAGTTCCAAGCTAGGTAATCCTCCATATGCGGTCCCCCAACCGAGATTTGCAAGATTTCATGTGCCTCGTCAGGAGAAAACATGGTCTGTACCAAGTTTTGATTCCACGTCGTTCCTTCCACAGTTAGCAGATCCCGTACTCTTGTGATGCCCGGGATGTAGCTCTGGCCCAGTGGCCTAAGGCTACCCTTCCTGGGGATCCAATTATCATGGTGCACTTTGATCTTTGACCCATTGCCAACTCGCCATATCAGCCCATCTAGCAGCAAGTTTCTTCCATGCAGAATACTTCTGAATGTGTACGAACAGCCCCCCGGGCATGTTGCATTTAGAATGGAGTTGTCCGGGTAGTATCTAGCTTTGAGAACCCTTGCACAAAGCGACGCCGGCCGCTGCATCAGTCTCCACGCCTGCCTCGCCAGCATGGCTTGGTTAAACGCCTCGGAGTCCCGAAAGCCCAGCCCCCCTTCATGCTTTCTCGTACACATCTTGTCCCAAGCAATCCAATGCACCCGCTTCTGACCATTGGCTTCGCCCCACCAGAAGTTAGATGAGATCGATGACAGGTTCCCGCACATTTTCTTTGTGAGTTGGAAGCAGCTCATAGCAAAAGTGGGTGTTGATTGGAGGCCCGACTTTACTAGCACCTCCCTCGCCGTCTTAGACAATCTTTGTCCTTTTCATCCTGACACTTTCCCTCGAGCACTCTCCTTGACAAACTTGAACGTCCCATCCTTTGATCTCCCCACCACCGTAGGGAGTCCCAAGTATCGTTCGCTTAGGGCCTCTTATACAACATCTAATGTTTGCTTGAGTTCATCCTTCGTGCTCTCCGGTGTACCCTTCCCAAAGAAAATTGCAGATTTCTGTAGGTTCACCTTTTGTCGTGAGGCTACCTCATACTCCTGCAGGATAGTGCGCAGAGCCTCAAAATTTTCCTTAGACCCTTCTACAAACACTACACTGTCATCCGCAAACAAAAGATGTGTTACTGTCGGCCCACTGCTCCCAAACGACAGCCCCTTGATCTTCCTTTCCTCCTGTGCCTTCTTGAGCAAAGCTGAGAACCCTTCAACACAAAAAAGAAAAAAGTAAGGGGAGAGGGGGTCCCCTTGTCTTAGACCCCTGGAAGGGTGGAAACGATGGGAGAGTCCACCGTTCATCTTAACAGCAAACGTAGCTGATCGCACACATCTCATAATCATATTGGTCCAGTGACCAGAGAAACCAACCTTCAACATCATTTTCTCAAGAAACTCCCATTCTACCCAGTCATACGCCTTCATCATGTCCAATTTGACCGCGCACACAGGTTTCTTCCGTTTCCTCTTTCTGATCGCGTGTACACACTCGTATGCGACAAGGACATTGTTAGTTATAAGCCTTCCGGGAACAAAAGCACTCTGTTCCTCGGAAATCAAAAGAGGTAAGATCACCTTCAGGCGGTTGGCCAGTGCCTTCGCCGCGATCTTATATAACACATTATAGAGACTTATAGGGCAGAATTGCGAGAGCAGTTCAGGAGAGCTTACTTTCGGTATCAACACTAGGACAGTATCATTAAAGCCACTAGGGGGGGACTTCCCCGCCAGGAACTCCCGAACCGCGTCGCACACATCATCTTTTACCAACTCCCAATGGCGCTGATAAAACATCGCTGGTAGCCCATCCGGCCCCGGCGCTTTGGTTGGGCCCATTTGGAAAAGGGCGGCCCTAATCTCCTCATCCTCAAACGGTGCCTCTAACTTTGCGTTCATTTCATCAGTGACCAAGCTGCCAATGTTTTGCACCACCGTATCACCATTGCGAGAGACCTCGGACGCAAATAAGTGTTCATAGAACGCTGCAGCCATTGTCCTGATTCCATCATCATCCGTACACCGCGTGCCATCCTCCCTCCTTAAAGCTTTGACCGTGTTCTTCCGTTTGCGGTGCGAGGCTCTGTTTTGAAAGTACTTAGTGTTTTGATCCCCCTCCGTCAGCCAATCAACCCTTGATCTTTGTTTGTGGTAGATCTCCTCACGCTCATATAGCTCATGTAGTTGGTCTTCAATATCCTTTACCTCCTGCCTATACCCCGATCGCACCGCCCTCTCTTTTGCGTCCACTAACTGTCCCTTTAGATGAGCGATCTGTTTCCTGATGGAGCCAAACACTTCACGACTCCACACCTGCATGGTCTTCGACGTCGCCCTTAGTACGTTGCATGCCGCCTCCAGCTTCCCAGCCACCTGATTGGTTGCATGGGCCGCTCCCCATGCAGCGGCCACCATTTCCTCGTAGTTATCGTGTCGTGCCCACGCAGCCTCATACATGAATGGCCGCTATCCCTTTGCTTGCGCCCCGACCAGTGTCGTTGCCGCTTTAATAAGAAGAGCCTGGTGATCGGATTCTTCCATCATAATGTGCTGGACCTCGGTCCCCGGGTACCGTTGTGCAAAGTCAGCATTGCAAGTTGCACGATCCAGCCTCACTTGGATATTCTCCTCCGTGTCACGTTTGTTATCCCATGTGAAGGGATAACCCGAAAAGCCTAGGTCGGCCAACCCGCAGTCCACCAAGCAGTCCTCGAACTGTGCTATCTGATTCAAGCTTCTCGGATTTCCACCTTGCTGCTCATGTTGTCGAAGGGCCTCATTAAAATCCCCGGCGCAAAGCCAAGGTAGATTGTCTTGCTTTCGAAGATATCGAAGAACCTCCCACGTTTTAGCTCGTTTGTCAGCGCATGGTTCCCCGTAGATTCCAGTGAACCTGAACGGGACACCACCCTCCATAATCTGCGCGTCAATGTAATACTGGCACCAAGGCCGAACCGTAACTTCTACATTATCCCTCCACCAGAGAGCCAGTCCTCCACTTTTTCCTTTGCAATCCACAGCCACACCATTGTTGAAACCCAATCTCCATTTTAACCTCTCCATCGCCCCTGCTCTTTTCTTCGTTTCTGAAAGAAAAACCACCGCTGGGTTGTATGACCTAATCAGGTCCCGCAATTCGCCCACTGCCGAGTCCAACCCCAACCCTCGGCAGTTCCAGGCCAAAAAGATCATTGATCTCGGCGGCCCTGCACCCTAGCAGGGTCCACCGCTGCATCTTCTTGTTCGGTAATACGGTCAAAAACAGAAGCCGTCTTCTGCCTGGTGTCTCGGATAAAATTGTCATTGCCCTCTTTCCTCTCTCCGCCTTCCTTGGCTACCCACACCTGTCTAGGTCTCCTCTTCTTGGAGTTTGGTGTGGTTAGCGGACTGGATGCCCACTCCCTGTATCCCCCATTGTCATGCCTAGGCCTCCTTACATAGTATCCTCTTCTTCTCTCTACCGGGTAGTGGGGTCTATACCCATGTCCTCCCCTGGGTGCATTATCTGTCACACCATGAGACCTTCTCTCGAACTGCACCTGCTCAAACTCCCTCTGTCTCTGTTGCATCCTGAGTTGTTCCCTCATGTCCCTCTCCTTCCTCCTTTCTAATTCATGCCGGAGGTCCCTCTCCTGCGGCCACTCACCCTTGTAGCTACCTTTGATCGGGCTGTTTACTTCCTCCCTGTCCATCTGCTGTTTCCCTCCAGTGCAGGAACCCTCCGGTCTATGAAACTCTGCATTCAGATTGCATTTTGTGGGCAGATCCCTCTCCCTACTAGACGTCTCCTCTCTGAACTTTCCTTCCGGCTGTGTGCTCATGAAACTGCCACTACTTCTTGATTTCACTCCTTTCGTCTCAGGTTTGGAGCCAGTGCTCCTTCCCGGCGAAGCCCTCAGCCATCCCCCCCCCACTGTACCGCCTTGTCACCTGGCGGATTGCACCGGCCTTCCACGTGTGCTAGCCTACCACACTCGAAGCAGAAGTGAGGTATCTTCTCATAATGGAAGTCAAACCATGTCCGTGTCTTGTCCTCTGGTGATGCCTTTAGGAAGAAACCCCGGAGCAAGGGTTCAAAGATGGATATCCTAGCCCTAACCCTCAGCTGGTTTCCCCTGGCCATGCCCTCTGCATCCACATCGACCCTAATCACCTCCCCTAGCCAATTGCCCAAAGCTCTACCAAATACCTCCGATCTCTTCCCTGGTGGCAGATCCGTCACTCTTACCCATACATCCACCTTATCAAAAACCATCTCAGATGGTCTCACATTGCTTTCATAATCCTTTAGGACCAACACATTAAAATCAAATTGCCATGGTCCATTTGACATCGCATGCCTCCAGTCCCCTTAGCTGCCAAAGTGGACTGCAAATATGTTATCTCCCATGTCCTGGAATCGTGCAACATGATGAAGTCCCCAAGCCCTCTGCATCATTTTCTCCAGGACGGTTTTGTTGAAGGGGCGTGGCGAGAACACCTTCCCCACCGCCGACCACTTGGCGTTCTTGGGCAAGATCTGATCTGATTCCTCAAAGACAAACCCTTCCGCTTCCTTGTCCAACAGTGCCATCCCTCCTAATCTCGCCGAGAGGCTCGCTGTTGGATCCGGCGTCTTGCACGTGATTGGAGATTTAGAAGCCTCCCTGCTGGTCTGCTTTCCCGGGGTCGCTGTCGCCGCCGGGGGAGCTTTTGAACGTCGTCGCGGAGCTGAAAGACGTTGCAAGAAGCTGAAATCTTTCCCTAATAATAATAATAATAATATTAATAATAATTAATAATTAATAATTTAATAGTAATTAGTATTACTAGCACAATTGCTCGTGCGTTGCAACGGGAGAAAACTTTGATGTGGAATCAAATTAAATGAGAGTTGTAAAATGTGGCTCATTTTACAAATCTGCTCGATGCGCCACTTCTTACAAATTCGAATTTTGTATAATCATCAAACCGATCCTCTTTTTTTATTTCAACTTCTTGGTTTTATTTCTTTTTGTAACGAAAAAAATCATAGTTTTTTAATAACCATTGTGCATTTTTAAAATTAGAACTTCAAGGTTTTTTTTACAAAACCGTGAAAATCCCTTTTTTATTCTAGCAACCTAAAACAAAAATTCTAGCAAACAAAAAAATGCACACATAACAATTAAAACACCACTGACAACAACTTGCAATTTTTTTGATGAATCCTTCGGTGTCTCTTTTTTGTGCAATCATTTTTATTGACCTTCTCTAGGATGTGATCCTGAACTTTTCAAAAAGAAAATTGTAAGTGAATTCCCTCTGGTTACTTTGTCAAACAAATCGTCAAAAGAACAATTTTTAATGATGCTTTTGTGTTCTTGTTTTTTCTGAGCTTTGACTTTGCATTCTATATGTCAGAACAGTTGGCATAAGCATAACTATTGTCTGCTGATTTGTTTTCCATGATGTATATTTTCTAAATAAATCTAAAATCATATTGGTCAACATGGCTGTAAATCAACTTCTTTTGGGCCCAATTTATCTCTTCTCACCCATGGCCCAGCTTAAATCAATATGTTTTGAAGCTAGCGTGTGATTAAGGCCACTAATTGTCTCCACATAAACATGAGATTTTTTGCCTAGTTTACTGCGAGTCCGTCCCATCAGAAAGCACACCATATTGTCAAGTAACAGAGGAGATCGGGGTATGCCTCTTTACTATAAGGCTGGTCACAATGGGCAAGAACATAAGCTAGTAACTTACACACTTCCCTAGACTATGTTACTACCTCCATAATGGGTAGGAACATCTATGTATTCATGCAACGATGTATTTATTAGGTTATAGACTCATTGTTTCTTGGAGTGTGTGATGTTCCGGTAACTTAGCTAGTTACCACAAGCACCTCTCTCTTCATTAAATATGTGCCACATAAGCAAAGTTGTATTGGAGTGTGTGATGTTACTCCTAAGTTCCTCCCCATTGTGACCAGCCTAAGCTCTGCAGGACTTTGGGGGAATGAACTCAGCAGTTCAGTTTGGTGCATGGCGGCCGGTCTGAGAGAAGCTTCCCGCCATAGGGATGGTTTGTGAGCCAAAGAGAGCACGGTGCAGCTTGAGTATGGCGTCATGACAACAGATTCCAGCGATGCAGGTGCAAGCAATGACACGAGACAGATACAGACACGGAGAAAAGCAGAGGACGGAGGTGCACTGGGTCCTGTGGCGGCAGAGAGCGCAAGAGCCGAGCCATGCACAAACAGCGATCAATCGATTTGCGTTGGAGGTCTTGACCGCCGTCGACGAAGACGAACAGCGTCGCGAGTGGCGTCGATCGCGTTGGTGCGATTAATTGCGATGGTCCAACCATCGATCTGTTCAAAGTTCACACCGCCCCAACCTGCAATAGAACACAAAGAGAATCGGGCTGCATGAACTTGGATGAGAGAGGAGCACATGGAGTGGTGGCTCTTCTTGCGGGCGTCGGTGCGTGGACACCATGGAGTGGATCGGACGGGGAGCACCTTAGGAGGAGGGAGGTGGCGTGCACCAAAGAAGGTTTCTGGGAGATGGGGATCCGGTCACGTCAAATGAGCGAGGGGATGCGGTCGCCGTGAGGTCCCAGAATGGGGGCATCTTTGGGGATGGACGGCGGGGTGGGAGGCGATCTGGGGATGGAGAGAGTGCGTCGGGGCGGCATGACGGCGGCGGCGAGAGCGCGTCGGGGATGGGCGCCGCGGTGGGATGCGTCTTGGGGCGATGCCGAGGCTTGCAGATCTGCAAGGCGACGATGACGAGAGCGCTGTCGGTCGGGATGGCCGTCGGCGGGAGGCGCCACGAGCGAGCCGAGGATGGAGGTGGGTTAGGGACGGACCGAGGAGGTCTGAGGTAAGCGGCGTCGGCAGGCGAGCGGCGCGCGGTAGGAGGGGGGTGGGCTGGAGGTGGAGATGGGATCGGGAGGCTGGTCTCGCCTGTACCGATTCGTTGACTAATCACGCGAACTTCTGGTTGAACGTATTATTAGTACCACCTCGTTTATATTATGATTTTGTTTATACAAATCGTAAAAGCATATTATGACATAAAAAGAAAGCGTATTGTGACGGTGAATCCGACAAAATCGATCCGTGCTTTATTATTAGGGAAAAATTAATATTAATAATCTCTCTATCTCTTCCTAATAATAAAGCACGGATTGGGTCTTCGGGTTCACCGTCGCGGCGTTTTTGCAAAAAACACCCCGTAGTTTTTGATACTGAACCCGCACTACTTTTTTAAAGTGGCTATTATAGACTCTTATACGGCCGAACAACCCAACCGCAGCTAAGGAGAAAAAGTCTGATCCAGGACTCTTCTCCACCTTCCTCCAAAAAAGGACTCTTCTTCAATCCGTCCTCCGATCTCGAGGAATCCTCTTCAGCGATGGGAACTCCTCCGCCCTTCTCCTATAAGAACCTCCTCCTCGCGCGAGCCACCTGATTTGCTGAGATCGTGGTAACACGCAAGTGCGGCGCGGAGCTCGCTCAAGGTCGATGCGCCCCGTGGTGGTGGCGTTCGAGGCGGGTCGGCCCGAGCTGGGTCGATCCAACCGCCGTCGCCAGCCATGTTTCTTGATCCCGTGGACGACCTCACCGACAACAAGCAGGATAGCTACGATGAATTGTGGACGGGCGCAGCAGCGTCCTATGTGCGGGCGCCGGCGACGTTCTTCGCCTTGTGGACGTGCTCCACGTCGATCCCGGCGAGGACGTCTACATCTCCGTCCCCAGAGCTTCTATTGACACCACGAGGTCACCCACATCACCGCTGGATGCGCCACATCTTGCCCTCCCCTACTGCTAGCCAATGGGCTGCTGCTCTCCTAGACGAGCTACGGTGGCCGCCCACAGGGTGTTTGACGGAATTCCCATCAAGGATGGCATCACTTGGGCGACCATAGACTTCGATGGAGGTTTCCACGACGAAGCAGTAAGTCTTTTGACCTGCATGTGTCACGAATGACAGGGACTCATTGGTGCTATGCTCGTCCATGCCATTGTGGCTGTGTTTGGCTGAGCAAACCAAGGAACTTCAGTGAGCTGTTGCACGCGCATAAAGAGAGCCTGCAATGATGTAGGTAGTTCGGCCTGCTACGCCGGACGCGAGGTTGCCATCAAGATGTCAGCAAGCCATTTAAAGCTGGAAAGGAGTGATATGATTCATGCCTCTTCACACTGTATACAATCTGATGAAGAGGGAATCAAGGTTCTCTTCTTCTCTCCTGTGAATATTTTGTTTTCTATTTGTAGAAAAACAAAGCAGCAAGCCTCCTCGCAGCTTCCATTAAAAACCCATGTGCCAGAAAGTTCTTAGCATGAAACCAAGTACTACCACATTTCTGAACTGTGTATTTTAGTGAAATCTCTTGGAGTTTATGGATCTGGTGGGACAAATATTGTTTAGACATGATTGTTTTTCACCATAGTTACTTTCTAAATCATTATTATTATTCTCCTAATAGTCATACTCTCCATTTCATAAAAGTGCAATTTGATTTGAGAATCCGGGGATGGACGAGACAGGTTTGTACCAAACAATTTCCTCGGAAATTTCTTACAATCCCCTACAAAATAGACAGTATGACTATTAGGAGAACTGTTTGCAAGGGGATGGATGAGACAGGTTTGTACCAAACAATTTCCTCGGAAATTTCTTACAATCCCCTACAAAATGGACAGTATGATTATTAGGAGAACTGTTTGCAAGGGGATGGACGAGACATGTTTGTACCAAGCAATTTCCTTGGGAAGTTCTTACAATCCCCTACAGAACCATCCTTTTCTTTGTAGGGAAGCAAATATTTTGGGTTGTATCATACTAACGTGAGACGGAATGGATCAGTATGAGGTGTTGGATCAGACTTGGAAGGGCTCTTTGGCTCTACACTCGAGGTGAGGTACAAGGTTGAGAAGAAGAGGTTAGTGTAATTCCAGCCATGTTCATTGCTCTCCAGGATCTTCTGAAGTATGGCTTTGTTTCAGGTATGTCTCCAAGGTTGCAAGGGATATGACATTGCCTTTGTTGTGCTCGGGAATAAGTGGTCATGAAAAATACAGGTTTGTTCTTGTTCACTTGGTTGGCCACCACTTTTTAGTTATATGAGTTGTTTTTACTGCTTGCATGTGACAGTCAGAATATCAAGTAGGATTCTATTTTTTCTTCTATATTCGGTTGGACAGCCTGGAGTTTCAGCATGGATTCTGTTCCAGTGTATTTTGAAATAGCCAAAGGTCTCTAATAACACTAAGTAGCAATAGCAAGTTGGTCTTCATACCAGTTGGCTTTATGAGTACGTGATGTCATTTCAGATCATAGACCAACCACTCCTCCCCCTTTTGTGCATATGTATAGAGATATATACCTTTGGTTATCTATCACGTCTTTTGTAATATGTGTATTTGTTGATCCACTGATTTTACCAAAAAAATCTTACGAGAAAAATACTAAGAGCCAACTTACTTCATCAAGAATCAACATTGCATCTCTGATATTCTGCGGGTTTGTAATAGCATGTCTAGCGTGCCAGCAACTTTGAAAAACATGATGCACCATGCTGCAAGAATCAGAATATCAATGCGTACATGCCTTTTCAGTCCATATTTAGAAGTGATACAAAATTGCATTCCTTTTGTTTCTGTTCAGAAGTAAAAATCAACTCAGAAATAGAAATGGACCTGATATATGATTTTCTTCTGCCTGTAGTCTACACTAAAGAATGTCCATCCTTGCCTTCCATCACTTGTCCTACCGGAACAAAGCCATTTTTTCTGTATCTAATTGGTTCATAGACCCAGTTTATTTATATCCAGAGTTCATAGATGGATTAGTAAACATATAACCTTTTTTTAGAAACATAGAACCTTTTGATGTCAAATGGTTATGCAGGTCCGAGCATGCTCAAAGTAGGCTAGGAAGGTGACCAACAATTATATTGTGCACTTCATCACCTATGTAAAATGGTTCTTCATGGTGGACCATATTTTCTGTGCATATTTAGCTAAGTATTCAGTTAAATACAAACATGTGACTTGCACCAAAAACAAATGTACAATATTTTTTATCTAGAAGCAGTACAACTCTTGATTATTTAAGATGGTCAGACATCCTTTACAGGTTCAGATGTATACTTTCTATTCTTGCACTTGGCTGACCATGCTTGAATATTATTTAACGATGGAACATATTTTGGTGCTATCTTTTCTCCAAGTTAACGATGGAAGAAATTTGTACGAATATTTATCTGCTCTTTGACGTTCTTGTGAATTTTCTGAAGCTCCGCAACTCTCCAACCAAAAAAGCTCTCTGAACTTGCCGCTGATTCATCTAACTGCTCCTGCTGCTCTTGGCTGCCTTCGGATGAAGGTACTGCTTCTGTGCTAGATTGGATGGATAAGCAAGAAAGCAAACCGAATGGGAAAAGATTGGGAGCATATGCATTGGTTTGAAAACTAAAAAAAATGAGAAGATAAGAGTATGTGGTGGACAAAGGTCACCCGTTTATCAACAACTAGGTGCCAGCTTCATTTTTTAAAGCAAGACTTCCAAAATATTATTTTCTGAATGTATAAATTTGTATCTAATAAAATTGAGCAGGTTGACTTTTACACTAATTGTGTAATATTGACATATTCTTATCAGTTTTTTTCAAGCTTTTCTATTGTTACTACTATGTTACAATGAGTTCAATCGTACTCGCAGTGCAAGAAAAACTGAATGTTGCTACCAATTTAACTTACCATTGCACAATACAGGATAATCACCATTACCAGTGATTTCACTGAGGAGCAGATGGAAAAATGACAGATTGAGAAATAAATATACCACTTGACATGGACCAAATTATGCAGATATGTAAACCACCGAGGCGTCGCGGACTCCAGCATGTCCACGGTTAGACAATTGATGCTACCCATGTGGCGCGTCATGGTGCACTTCAAGTATCTATTGTATATAAGAGAGGCGGCTGCACCGGTTTTGCATTGGTGATCACATTGCATAATAAGGAAATAAAAAGAGTAGCAAAAGCACGGCTTGAAGCGGCTGTTCATGATCAAGCAGTTTTAGGATTAAGAACAAAATGTTCGACAAAATGTTATCGGTGATATAGCAAAATGTTAAGGTCATTGGAGATTATGATTTTTTGTTCTCCCGTTGCAACGCACGGGCTCTTTTGCTAGTAGTAATAATAATAAAGCACGGATTGGGTCTCCGGATTCACCGTCGCGGCGTTTTTACAGAAACATCCCTGTGATTTTTGGAATTCAACCCGCAGTCCTTTCTTTAGTGGATGCTGAGAAAACGTTTCCCCTTTAAAAAACCATGTAAATCCACCCGGGCCCGAACTGGACCGCACCACCGCCCGCTGCTCCCTCCTGCCCGAGCTCCCCTCGCGCCCGCAAGCCGCATCGCCCCACCGCCGGACCTCCCGGCCGCTCCGCCGCCTCGCCCCTCTCCTTCTCCTCCTTCTTCTCGATCTCCTCTCAATTCTCTCCCTCTTTCTCGCTGAACAGGGACCTCCAGAGGGCCATGGCGCCGCCGGCCCTCAATCTCGCCGGATCCGGCCGCCTCCACGGCAAATCCGCCAAAAATGGATCCACCTCGGGCAGATCCGCCCGGATCCGAACGGGCCCCGCCGTCGTCGCCACCAGGGAAAAATTAATATTAATAATTAATAATTAAGCACGGGTTGAGTTTATCGGGTTCACCGTCACAATACGCTTTCGTCCAGTCATAATACGCTTTTACAATTTATATAGACAAAATCATAATATAAACGAGATGGTACTAATCTATCTCTGTATATCCTGCCCGTAGATTGTTAATAAAACGTTTTGTTCCCTCCCAATGCTTGTACGTCCGGCTGGGCCTTGGCCCAAGAAGCATACACAATGTTTCATCCATCCTGGCCCTTGCTAAATACCTGCCTGTGTGCCTGAGTCGCATGGATGGCTTCACGTATTAAAAAGTACCACCTCGGTCTTTCACATCCACCTAGACCAGTTAATATACCTCTAGGAAACTACACTCACGTGGCTGGGAAAATAGCGAGAGGGAACGCAAGCATTCACGAGGTGACGTGGGATGACGGGAGCAAAAGCATGCATGAGCTTAATGAGCTAATTAAGCGGGTTATTCATTGAGGGGTGAATCAATGAGAGAGAAAAGAACCGATCGGCTCATGCGCACACTGGATTCGTGAGAGGGAACCCGACGCCGAACTGTTGGTCGCGCCTTCAAAAGGGCCAGAACGCCGGGATGCTCGGCAAAGGACGAGGCCAAGATCCTCCGGGTCACTGCGGAGCTCGGCGAGCAAGTACTCCCTCCATCATCGAGGTAAAGTTGTTTTATTTTAATATTTTTATTGTCATATGCTTCATCACTATGTATCTATGGGCCGACCTTCAACAACGTACTGAAGTCGGATGACAAATATTATGTGTATATCATTGCTCTTACTTCAGTATAATTATTTTGTTTCCTAAATTGCATTCAGAAAAAACCTGATGCTCTATCAACACATCCAGTTGACTTGTGCATACTTATTTCAAATTTTGTTTAGGGATACCGCACTAAAAATATATTGAAAGTAGTTTTGTTATTAAAATAGATTGGGTAATTATGCCTCCATGTAGATGCATATTTTTTCAGAATTTTTTGTAAAGCAAAAATGTGAATTTTGGATTTAGCAAATGGAGGCCTCCATGAAGCTCGGCCTCCAAAAGCAATTTTCGATGTAGAAACAACACATATATTCTAATGTCAATGTCCAATGTAATTAAAGTAACTTACAAGTAGCTACATATGTTCTATTTATGATGGAAAATCTAATCAGTTTCTTCTTTTTAATAAACCCCTAATAATAAAGCATGGGTTGAGTTTGTCGGGTTCAGTGTCCCAATACGCTTTCGTCCAG
Organism: Aegilops speltoides; assembly: GCA_021437245.1. NCBI lineage: Eukaryota > Viridiplantae > Streptophyta > Magnoliopsida > Poales > Poaceae > Aegilops > Aegilops speltoides. The sequence continues at coordinate 199,567,980 of CM038142.1, read as the reverse complement.
TCATAATACGCTTTTACGATTTATATAGACAAAATCGTAATATAAACGAGGTGGTACTAATCTATCTCTGTATATCCTGCCCGTACGTTTGTTAATAAAACGTTTCGTCCCCTCCCAATGCTTGTACGTCCGGCTGGGCCTTGGCCCAAAAAGCATACACAATGTTTCATCCATCCTGTCCCTTGCTAAATACCTGCTTGTGCCTGAGTCGCATTGATGGCTTCACGTATTTAAAAGTATCACCTCGGTCTTTCACATCCATCTAGACCAGTTAATATACCTCTAGGAAATTACACTCATGTGGCACCTGAGACGTGGGAAAATAGCGAGAGGAAAAGCAAGCATTCATGAGGCGACGTAGGGAAATGACGGGAGCAAAAGCACGCATGAGCTTAATGAGCTAATTAAGCAGGTTATTCATGGAGGGGTGAATCAATGAGAGAGAAAAGAACCGATCGGCTCATGCACACAGGATTCGTGAGAGGGAACCCGACGCCGAACTGTTGGTCGCGCCTTCAAAAGGGCCAGAACGCCGGGATGCTGGGCAAAGGACGAGGCCAAGATCCTTTGAGTCACTGCGGAGCTCGGCGCGCTGTGGCGGAAGAAGGAAAAAAATAACGAACATCATCCATAGCTCAATTTACGATTACACAGGTTAGCATCACATATGCCTGGACGATTTATACACAGAAGCAAATACTCCCTCCGTCATCAAGGTAAATTTGTTCTCATCTATATGGAGTTGCAGGTTCTCATTATGGACTTGGCTTCGACAAAGGAGTGAGAAGATTTCCCGGCACTGCGATCCCAGCAAGCCAAATAGATAAGTTCTACCTCGTGTCCGTTTGTGTTCTGTAAGCTATAACTTGTGCATTAGAAAGCCTCGCCGCTCCTTCTAGACTTAGGTGCTCCCATTCTTGACCTGAACATTGCTTCAGTCAGAGTGGTCGTAGTTGCCTTTGATAAAGGGAAGTTGGCGGGGGCCTGGTCCTTCTGTCTGTAACCCGGCAGATAAGGTTCTCCAGCAGACAAAAAGAGGGCCGACAAGATAGCCTGCTGGGGCAAACTCGTTTAGTGACGCTAAAGAGGCATCTCGCCTCTGCATGGACGTATACATGCATGAGTTCTTGTCAAGGTTTATCTTTTTCATTAACATGCTGATACAAGTACAAGCATTACAAAACACAAACATGGACACAAGAGATTATATTATTCGAATTAAAATTTGGCAAGTGCCTACATATTTAAGATTGAAAAAAGATAAGTGCCCCGTAATCCCCTTTCTTGTCCCTCTCCTCCTAGGCACGATAGGCGAAGGCAAAGAGGACGAGAGAGAAGCGACGGGGAACCCGTCGATCGACAGCATGACAGAGGAGGTCCGTAAACCACCGCCACCAGGGCCAGCAGCGCACGACAGGGCGAACAGAGCTGCAGCTCAAGAGGAAGCCTGCCGAGGCCCAGCTGGAAGACTGCTGGAGGAGCCCGGAGCACCATCCCCACCGCTTCATCCAACTCCCCGGCAAATTACGTTGCCAGGAGGAGATGCAGATGCAGATGATGGTGCTGTCGCCGGATGAAGATGGTGCGAGCGGCGATCAGTCGGAGTCGGAGTTGTCGCCCTCCCGCCCGCTACCATCGTCATCACCGTCATGGTCCTCCTCGTCGCCGTCGCTCGAGGAGGAACTTTCGTTGTCGGTGGAGCTCTCCGCGCAAAACCTTAAGCGAGTTCCCGAGCTCCCGAAGACCTTGACGGAGAGCAGGCCGCTCTCCATTAATTTGAACTGGAGAACGTGCCCCTCGTCAAGCTATGGGCACGGGCGAAAGTCTTCCAACCACGACGGAGGTACATGACATGAGGAGTAGGGAAGTCGACGTCAACCCACATGTCGTCATTCCCACGGCCCCTCATGTGCAACCTCAGAGCATGCGGTGGGTCGAGCTCCATTTCCCGAGCGAACAGGGTAGGGAGCCGAAGATGGCTGACAGAGGCTTGTATAGCCTGACGAAGAACTCTCGAGGCTGATCTCCGGCATGGCCTTCCATCGGGGGGGGGGACCGCCGGCGGAGGTGCGGCCGGAGCACCGCCCCGTCCTCCCCTTCCTTGAGTGCCATGGCGACCTCGACCTCGTCCCCTTCCTCCTCTCACAGCAGGCTCTGCCGCTGCGAGCTCCGGAGTAGGAGGAATGCGCTGTCAAGCGGAGGCCCTCATCGCCACTGCTAGAACACCAGCACGCCCTCGCCCTCTCACTATGACGAGCGGAAGGAGGCTGCGAAGGAAGAAGAAGAAGAAGGTGTGTATGAAAAAGCACCATCTAAATTCCCCCTTATAGGAGGGCAGGGCCGGGGGCTGGCCCCTCTCCCCTAGGGCGGCCGCCCCGCTCATCCAATACAGCCCCCGAAGACATGGGGAATCAGGACCGACCCGCTGCTCCAACCAGCGACGCCTGATTTCTCGCCGCGGAACTCACACCCGTGCCCTCCACGTCCTCCACCTACCCTTCATGAGGCATGGAAGACACACGATGGATGGGCCAGAGGCACAGAGGCAAGTAGGATGGCCATTTTCGCCCCATGATCGTGGGCCACGAGTGCCATGCAGGCCACGATCCAGACCTTTTTTCGTAATGTCGCACATGACGTGCGAGGAAACCGGAAACTGGCCCAGAATCAAGACTAATGAAGAAGCAAAGAAGATCTCAAAAGACTAGCCTCCTCAACAACACTGTCTATGCACTTGTTAGGCCCTACCCCGACGATGCTCAGCAGCGCGTTTGGGGCAGGCCTGGGGGCTTCTGTCGGTGCAACAGACCTAGGGCCTGTTGACCTGACAGTGCACAGGCACAAGATCAATATTGGAGCACGACGACAAGAGACCAAGAGACTCGAAGAACCAACTAGCAGAACAGAAGGAACCAAGACTAAGACAGAGGAGCCAAATATTATCAAGGAAGAATCCTCCCTTGCCGGGCAGGTGAGCCCGGCAAGGGGCGAGGCCACCACCAGAAGAAGAGGACCCAGGCACCCCGACAGGGCCTGTTGGGGCACAAGGAGACCAAGTCACCTCACCGATTACTCCACCGCGACCCATGTCGTCGATCAGTGCGGTGTCAAGACACATGATGATTAAGTGGCGGCCATTCGCCACATGGCGGCCACTTCCTACCAAGTAAACCCGCGAATGACACCCGTCCAATGACGTGTCAAGCGAGGAGGCGTGGAGCTGGCGAATTAGCCCGGCAAGCCTTGTTGGGCAACCAACGACGTGACACTAAGTGGCACATTAAATGCATGATGTCAGCCTGTAGAGTTAGGTATGATAGTTGTTTGCTATCATATTAGTGTCTAATGACTAATTTTCCACTCTGGTAACCCCTTGATCTATAAAAGGAGGCCCATGGCAACGATTTGATGGGTTAGAAGTTTAGATCACTCACACTCCCGTACGCGTGTAGTCGCCGCTGCCCCGAAGCAACCCTTGCCGGGCAACTGTACTACGCACCACAACCACCTTTCCCCATCAATCCACCAAAGCAGGAGTAGGGTTTTATGCCTCGCGGCAGCCTGCACCTGGGTAAAACTGTCTGTGTAATCCCCGCCATGCTGCCTTGCGTTGGTCTGCTCTTTGTGCAACGCGACTCCTCCCTGCCGAACCAGCAAAGGAGCCGCCCTAGTCCCATAGGTGGCCATGGTTTCCCGCGACAGGTATCTATAGCTCCACACAAAATTCAACCGTTACACACATTTGACCCATCTCGGTGAGACCGAATAGCTAAACCGAATAGCTAAACTCAGTGGGACTGATTAGTTCAAAATGTGAACGTTAGGAATCTCAGTGGGACCGACTGGAACAACTCGGTGAGACCGATGTGCTAGGACTTTAGGGAAAAGATCATCTCGGTGGCACCGATTGCATCAACTCGGTGAGACCGAAGTGAAGCAATAAGGCAACAACGAGAATGTCAAGCTATCTCGGTGAGACCGATTGCATGACTCGGTGAGATTGAAATAAATGCAACAAGTCATAGAGCGTTGGCAAGGCCATCTCGGTGAGACCAAGATCCGTATTAGTGAAACCGAATTGCTATGGTTTCTAGCATTGGCTATGTCATATGAACTCGGTGGCGTCAGATAGAAAGAATCAGTGGGGCCAAGTTGGAGATTAGGGTTTTGACATATTTGGATGGAGAAAGTGGTTGAGGGTTTTGGAGTAATACCACTAAGCATTTGATCAAGCAAGCCATTAAGCAACACCTCACCTCATTTTCATAGTATTGGCTTTCCTATGGACTCAATGTGATGTTGGATCACTAAAATAGAAATGAAGAGTCTTGAGCTTTTAGCCAAAGCATGTCCTTAGCATTTTGAGGGGTCAACATCTCTAGCCCATGCCATGCCATTCATTGAACTTCCTGAAATATTTATCTTGAATGGGTATTACTTCAATGAGCTATATGTTGTTATGAATTATCAAAACCACCTGGGGATTAGTTGCACTTTCAATCTACCCTTTTTTGGTAATTGATGGAAACATATAGATCAAAGCTTCGACAAATGATAAAATGAATGAAATACATCATCGCTTTGAGAAGCATGTGATAAGCAAGAGCTCCCCCTAAATTTGTGCATTAACTAAAATTTGCGTTTGAATGCAAATGCACAATTGATTAGGATCATGGGTCAATCTTCCATGTCACATACATCTTGGTGGGGCGCACAAAATGATAAGAGTAGAATAACATGCACGCATCACCAAAGATATAAGTGAGTGATCATACATGAACAATCATAGGGATATGAATATAAGCACACATTAAGCATAGTATGATCAAACACATGATCACACAAGGTATCTCACGAGCATAACACAATAAGTAGCATCAAGTAGCATCAACCAAACGAAATAGCAAGTCAGATGAAAAACCAACAAAGAAGCAAAAGACTCTCTCTCTCTCTCTCTCTCTCTCTCTTGAAGCCTACGATCTATACACTTTCTCCCCCTTGGCAACAAGTTACCAAAAAGTTTGAAAACGTATAGGGCTATACGACACTCTAGGCATGATCTCCGGGAGCTCCTAAAGGGGTCTTTTTGGCTTGTTGCTCTAGTGTGCGTAGACGGTGTTGAGAGAACTGTGTCTGCAGATGCTTCATCTGATGTCTGTTGAGCAGGTGGAGTTGACACTAGTAGTGGCACTGTGGTAGTGGTGGCAGGAGTAGAGTGAGTGGTCCTTATATCTACGACTGGCTCAGCTGATGACCTTTGTGCCCTAGGCACTATCTGGAACCTGTTAGTGGTAGGTCTATCATTTTTGTCGTCAGCATCATCTCTCAGCTTCTCAACAATGGATTGGATCTCTGTGACCTTGACATCAAGATTATTCATCTTGTCTTCACCAATCCTCTCTAGGCTCTCCCGATTCTTGGTTAAGTTGGCCAGACTCTTCTCAATCCTCAGAGTTGCTTCTAGCGGATATGTGAGTTGATCTTGCTTGGTCTTGAGATTCACTATGGATGCATCTGGAGCACTTGTTGCCTTCACTACTTTGGCAACCTTTGCCTTCTCAACCTTCACCTGGGCCTCAACTGATGGTGGATGTGAAACATCCATCACCACTTCATTGTCCTCAAATTCTGGCCTAAGAGGAAGATGCTCTCTACCAAGCAGATATGTGCCAATACCAACCTTGGAATTGATAAACATTTGAATATGTGGTGCATATCCACATGACCTCTTTTGGTTCGTAGCTGTCCTCTTGAATGTCTCTACAACCAGACTCATGACCTTGAACTTCTGTGGTATATCAAATAAATGCGGCAGGTTGATGAAATGGCCACAGCTCAGTCTCTCATCTCCAGACTTGGGCAACAAGTTATGCCTCAAGATGTAGTTGGTGGTGGCCAAACCAGCAAGCAGATAATAGATAGAACCAAACTTGTGAGTCTCCGGAGCTTTATTAGGAATGGGCTTGTACATGTGATGTGGCACCCCGGCTCAGAGAAATCGAAATGCCCCGTATTCCAGCCCGGAGATTGAGGAGAAGTCTTCTGGAATACGACACTGCTTAGCATAGAACAAATCGGCTATTTATTAACATCTATATGGATACAAGGGGTTATATCGACACAGAGACACTATGCCTGCCACGGTTGCTCTATGCAAGCAGTAGAACACCACGAAGCAGCGGAATGACTACTAGCAGCGGAACATCGATGACGATGATGAACTCCACTCGACAGGGACTCTAGCTGGAACACTTATCCTAGCTTGCAAACAAGGAATCCAATGCAAACAAGCAATCAAATCCGGCATGACCTGCAAACTGGCATGAAACGACAGGTCAGTACATTAAATGTACTTGCAAGCTCACATCAACCAGGAGCAATCAAGACAAACAACAGCATGGCAGTTACAGGTTAAGCAGGGATTAACATGATATCATCAGAACAACATGGCATCAACACACATGAACATGATACAGCTAGAACACTACGAACATGGCATGGACACATGCAACATGATGACACTATCATGCACCAACTTACTCTCCTCGGGTTACCTCGTAACTATAACATGCATCACTTACCACCGCGGACATCACACGTAGTATAAACAATACCGTAGTAATTGTTACATGACCACAAGGAGCTTGACCTTTACCCTTGACTCTCGCATAACACCACAAATATCCAACAACTCAGTATCCTCTATACCACGGTGATCCTCTCATGATCACATAACCAACTTCGGTATCCATGATACCACGGTGATCCTCTCACGATCACATAACCAACTTCTTTCATCATTGAATCGAGGTTGTCATTAATCAGGTTATTATTATTACTGTTGACCCATAGTGTGACCGACTATGAACTGGGCCCTTATCCGCGGGCGTGAGTATCGATAGATATAGCACACACTCTGCAAAGGTTAGCACACTATACCCACACCACGGAACCCATGGCCTCGCACTCCCATACGTGTGGACCAACGGCGTTCCGACAAAACCGATCTATTCCCCATGACACTCTCCCGTCCACTCCGACTAACTCCCCTGTGGGCTAGGTCCTGGTTGCTCCGATATCTACCAAAGACATCCAAAGGCCACCGTCGTGGCAAAAACAATCAATGGTCCCAAACGGGGACAACCCGGGTACAACAACAACGGGCACACAAGGTTTATGTCTGCCTGCTCGGGCAAGGTAGCGCACGCCCATAACCTTCCCTCTTTGGATGCACCGGCGGGAGGCATGACAATAGACCCAATTAGGACCCCCCCATAAGGTAAGTGTGGTTGCACTGGTCAGCTCGATTTGGTGGCACCATGACTCAGCTAACAATTGTTCAAGTTTGATTATTATCCGGTTAAACTTGAATGCAATATGCTAAGCCATATTAAAATAACATGATGCAACTACAATGCATGAGCATGATATCAACATAAGCATGGATGTGTTGTTGGGAAACATAGCAAGCAATTTTAAAATTTTCCTACGCTCACGCAAGATCTATCTAGGAGATGCATAGCAACGAGAGGGGAGAGTGTGTCCATGTACCCTCGTAGACCGAAAGCGAAAGCGTTAACTTAACGCGGTTGATGTAGTCGAACGTCTTCTCGAATCAACCGATCAAGTACCGAACGTATGACACCTCCGAGTTCTGCACACGTTCAACTCGATGACGTCCATCGAACTCTTGATCCAGCAGAGTGTCGATGGAGTCGATGAGTTCCGTCAGCACGACGGCATGATGACGGTGTTGGTGAAGTGAACCACGCAGGGCTTCGCCTAAGCACTACGACAATATGATCGGAGGAGTAAATAGTGGAGGGGGCACCGCATATGGCTAAACAATTGGTCTCCTTTGGGGTGCCCACCGCCCCCGTATATAAAGGAGGAGGGGGCTCCACTCCTATAGGATTCGGGCCCCCTTTTTTCCTTCAACCGAAGGGGAAAAGAGGAAGGGAGAGGGAAGAGGAGAAGGAAAGGTGGTGCCCCCTCCCCTAGTCCAATTCGGACTCCCCATGGGAGGGGGGAACGACCACCCTTTTGGGCTACCTCCTTTCTCTCCTATGGGCAATGTTGGCCAAACTATTCCCCGGGAGGTTCTGGTAACCTCCTGGTAATCCAAAAAATACCTGAACCTTTCTGAAACCTTCCCGGTGTTCGAATGTAACCTTCCAATATATCAATCTTTACCTGTCGACCATTTCGAGACTCCTTGTCATACCCGTGATCTCATCCGGGACTCCAAACAACATTTGGTCACCAAAACATAGAACTCATATAAAACCTATCGTCATCGAACATGTGCGGACCCTAGGGGTTCGAGAACTATGTAGACATGACCGAGACACCTCTCAGGTCAATAACCAACAGCGGAACCTGGATGCTCATATTGGTTCCCACATATTATTCGAAGATCTTTATCGGTCGAATCGCAATATCAACATACGTTATTCCCTTTGTCATCGGTATGTTACTTGCCCGAGATTCGATCGTCAGTATCTTCATACCTAGTTCAATCTCGTTACCGGCAAGTCTCTTTACTCGTTCCGTAATGCATCATCCCGTAACTAACTCATTAGTCACATTGCTTGCAAGGCTTCATATGATGTGCATTACCGAGAGGACCCAGAGATACCTCTCGAATACTCGGAGTGACAAATCCTAATCTCGATCTATGCCAACCCAACAAACTCCTTTGAAGATACCTGTAGGGCATCTTTATAATCACCCAGTTACGCTGTGATGTTTGATAGCACAAAAGGCATTCCTCCGGTGTCCGGGAGTTGCAGAGGAATATGTATTTGACATGAAGAAAGAAGTATCAATAAAACTGAACGATCATTATGCTAAGCTAACGGATGGGTCTTGTCCATCACATCATTCCACTAATGATGTGATCCTATTCATCAAATGACAACTCATGTCCATGGCTAGGAAACTTAACCATCTTGATCAACGAGCTAGTCTAGTAGAGGCATACCAGGGACACGGTGTTTTGTCTATGTATCCACACATGTATCAAATTTCCGGTTAATACAATTCTAGCATGAATAATTGAGACTTATCATGATATAAGGAAATATAAAATAACAACTTTATTATTGCCTCTAGGGCATATTTCCTCCAGTCTCCCACTTGCACTAGAGTCATTAATCTAGTTCACATTTCCATGTGATTTAACACTAATAGTTCATATCTTTATATGATTAACACCCATAGTCCACATTGTCATGTGACCAACACCTAAAGGGTTTACTAGAGTCAATAATCTAGTTCACATCGCTATGTGATTAACACCCAAAGAGTACTAAGGTGTGACTATGTTTTGCTTGTGAGAGAAGTTTAGTCAACAGGTCTGCCACATTGAGAGCCGTATGTATTTTGCAAATTTTCTATGTCTACAATGCTCTGCATGGAGCTACTTTAGCTAATTGCTCCCACTTTCAATATGTATCCAGATTGAGACTCAGAGTCATCTGGATCGGTGTAACAACTTGCATCAACATAACTCTTTACGATGAATTCTTCATCACCTCCATAACCGAAAAATATTTCCTTAGTCCTCTTAGGTAACTAAGGATAACTTTGACCGCTGTCCAATGATCCACTCCTGGCTCACTATCGTACCTCCTTGCCAAACTCATGATAAGGTACACAATAGGTCTGGTACACAGCATAGCATACTTTATAGAACCTATGGCTGAGGCATAGGGAATGACTTTCATTCTCTTTCTATTTTCTTCTGTGGTCGGGTTTTGAGTCTACACCTTGCAACACAGGCAAGAACTCCTTCTTTGACTGTTCCATTTTGAACTACTTCAAAATCTTTGTCAAGGCATGTACTCATTGAAAAATCTTATCAAGCGTATTGATATATCTCTATAGATCTTGATGCCCAATATGTAAGCAGTTTCACCGAGGTCTTTCTTTGAAAAACTCCTTTCAAACACTCCTTTATGCTTTCCAGAAAATTCTACATCATTTTCGATCAACAATATGTCGTTCACATATACTTATCAGAATGTTGTAGTGCTCCCACTCACTTTCTTGTAAATACAGGCTTCGCCAAAAGTCTGTAAAAAACTATATGCTTTGATCAACTCATCAAAGCGTATATTCCAACTCCGAGATGCTTGCACCAGTCCACAGATGGATTGCTGGAGCTCGCACACTTTGTTAGCACCTTTAGGATTGACAAAACCTGCTGGTTGCATCATATACAACACTTCTTTAATAAATCCATTAAGGAATGCAGTTTTGACTTCCATTTGCCAGATTTCATAAAATATGGCAATTGCTAACATGATCCGGACGGACTTAAGCATCGCTATGGTTGAGAAAATCTCATTGTAGTCAACACCTTGAACTTTGTCGAAAACCTTTTTGCGACTAGTTGAGCTTTGTAGATAGTAACACTACCATCAGCGTCCGCCTTCCTCTTAAAGATCCATTTATTCTCAATGGCTTGCCGATCATTAGGCAAATCCACCAAAGTCTACACTTTGTTCTCATACATGGATCCTATCTCAGATTTCATGGCCTCAAGCCATTTATCGGAATCTGGGCTCATCATAGCTTCTTCATAGTTCGTAGGTTTGTCATGGTCAAGTAACATGACCTTCGGAACAGGATTCCGGCACCATTCTGGTGTGGATCGTGCTCTGTTTGACCTACGAGGTTCTGTAGCAACTTGATCTGAAGTTTTTATGATCTTTATCATTAGCTTCCTCTCCAGTAGGTGTAGGCATCACAGGAACAGATATCTCGGATGAGCTACCTTCCAAATTGAGAGTAGATACAATTACCTCATCGAGTTCCACTTTCCTCCCACTCACTGCTTTCGAGAGAAACTCCTTCTCTAGAAAGGTTCCGTTCTTAGCAACAAAATCCTTGCCTTCGGACTTGTGGTAGAAGGTGTACCCAATTGTTTCCTCATGGTATCCTATGAAGACACACTTCTACGATTTGGGTTCGAGCTTATCAGGCTAAAGCCTTTTGACATACGCATCGCATCCCCAAACTTTAAGAAACGACAACTTAGGTTTGTTGCCAAACCATAGTTCATACGGTGTCATCTCAATGGACTTTGACGGTGCCTTGTTTAACGTGAATGCAGCTGTCTTTAATGCATATCCCCAAAACGATAGTGGTAAATCGGTAAGAGACATCATAGATCGCACCATATCTAATAAAGTGCGGTTACGGCGTTCGGACACACCATTACGATGTGGTGTTCCACGTGGCGTGAGCTGTGAAACTACTCCACATTGTTTTAAATGAAGGCCAAACTCGTAACTCAAATATTCTCCTCCACGATCAGATCGTAGAAACTTTATTTTCTTGTTACGATGATTCTCCACTTCACTCTGAAATTCTTTGAACTTTTCAAATGTTTTAGACTTGTGTTTCATTAAGTAGATATACCCATATCTGCTCAAATCATCTGTGAAGGTCAGAAAATAATGATACCTGCCACGAGCCTCAACATTCATCGGACCGCATACATTGGTATGTATTATTTACAATAACTCATTAGCTTGTTCCACTGTTCCGAAGAACAGAGTTTTAGTCATCTTGCCCATAAGGCACGGTTCGCAAGTATCAAATGATTCATAATCAAGCGATTCCAAAAGTCCATTTTTATGGAGTTTCTTCATGTGCTTTACACCGATATGACCCAAATGGCAGTGCCACAAATATGTTGCACTATCATTATCGACTTTGCATCTTTTGGCATCAATATTATGAATAGGTGTATCACTATGATCGAGATTAAGTAAACCATTAATGTTGGGTGTATGACCATATAAGGTTTTATTCATGTAAATAGAATAACAATTATTCTTTGTCTTAAATGAATAACCGTATTGCAATAAACATGATCTAGTCATATTCACGCTCAACGCAAACACCAAATAACATTTATTTTGGTTCAACACTAATCCCAAAAGTATAGGGAGTGTGCGATGATGATCACATCAATCTTGGAACTACTTCCAACACACATAGTCACTTCACCCTCAACTAGTCTCTATTTATTCTGCAACTCCTGTTTCAAGTTACTAATCTTAGCAACCGAACATGTATCAAATACCCAGGGCTACTAGAGCACTAGTAAGGTACACATCAATAACATGTATATCAAATATACCTTTGTTCTGTTTGCCATCCTTCTTATCCGCCAAATATTTGGGGTAGTTCCGCTTCTAGTGACCATTTCCTTTGCAGTAGAAGCACTCAGTTTCAGGCTTAGGTCCAGCTTTGCGATTCTTCACGGGAGTGACAACTTGCTTGCCATTATTCTTCAAGTTCCCTTTCTTTCCCTTTGCCATTTTTCTTGAAACTAGTGGTCTTGTTTAATCATCAACACTTGATGCTTTTTCTTGATTTCTACCTTCGTCGATTTCAGCATCACGAAGAGCTTGAGAATTGCTTGCGTCATCCCTTGCATATTATAGTTCATCACAAAGTTCCAGTAACTTGGTGATGGTGACTAGAGAACTCTGTCAATCACTATCTTATCTTGAAGATTAACTCCCACTTGATTCAAGCAATTGTAGTACCCAGACATTCTGAGCACATGCTCACTAGCTGAGCTATTCTCCTCCATCTTTTAGGAGAAGTACTTGTCAGAGGTCTCATACCTCTCGACACGGGCATGATTCTGAAATACCATTTTCAGCTCTTGGAACATCTCATATGCTCCGTGGCGTTCAAAACGTTTTTGAAGTCCCAGCTCTAAGCCGTAAAGTATGGTGCACTAAACTATCAAGTAGTCATCATATTGAGCTAGCCAAATGTTCATAGCGTCTACATCTGTTCCTGCAATAGGTCTGTCACCTAGCGGTGCATCAGGGACATAATTATTCTGTGCAACAATGAGGATAATCCTCAGATCATGGACCCAGTCTGCATCATTGCTACTATCATCTTTCAACTTAGTTTTCTCTAGGAACATGTCAAAAACATAGGGGAGCTACAACGCGAGCTATTGATCTACAACATAATTTGCAAATACTACCAGGACTAAGTTCATGATAAATTAAGTTCAATTAATCATATTACTTAAGAACTCCCACTTAGATAGACATCCCTCAAGTTATCTAAATGATACGTGATCCAAATCAACTAAACCATGTCCGATCATCACGTGAGATGGAGTAGTCATCAATGGTGAACATCTCTATGTTGATCATATCCACTATATGATTCATGTTCGACCTTTCGGTCTCCAGTGTTCCGAGGCCATATCTGTATATGCTAAGCTCGTCAAGTTTAATCCGAGTATTCTGCATGTGCAAATCTGGCTTGCACCCACTATATTTGAACGTAGAGCCTATCACACCTGATCATCATGTGGTGTTTCAGCACGAAGAACTTTCGCAACAGTGCATACTCGGGGAGAACACTTATACCTTGAAATTTAGTAAGGGATCATCTTATAATGCTACCGCCGTACTAAGCAAAATAAGATGCATAAAAGATAAACATCCCATGCAATCAAAATATGTGACATGATATGGCCATCATCATCTTGTGCTCATGATCTCCATCACCGAAGCAACGTCATGATCTCCATCGTCACTAGCTTGACACCTTGATCTCCATCATAGCGTCGTGGTCGTCTCGCCAACCATTACTTCTACGACTATCGCTATTGCATAGTGATAAAGTAAAGCAATTACATAGCGTTTGTATTGCATACAATAAAACGACAACCATATGTCTCCTGCCAGTCGCCGATAACTTCTACAAAACATGATAATCTCATAGAACAATCTTTATATCACATCATGTCTTGACCATATCACATCACACCATGCCCTGCAAAAACAAGTTAGACGTCCTCTACTTTGTTTGTTGCAAGTTTTACGTGGCTGCTACGGGCTGCTAGCATGAACCATACATACCTATGGCACAAAAACCAAAATGGTGATTTATCAAGTTTGGTGTTTTAACCTTCACAAGGATCGGCTGCAGTCAAACTCGATTCAACTAAAGTTGGAGAAACAGACACCCGCCAGCCACCTTTATGCAAAACTAGTTGCATGTCTGTCAGCGGAACCAGTCTCATGAACGGGGTCATGTAAGGTTTGTTCGGGCCGCTTCATCCAACAATACCGCCGAATCAAAATAAGACATTGGTGTTAAGCAGTATGCCGATCACCTCCCACAACTCTTTGTGTTCTACTCATGCATATCATCTATGCATAAACCTGGCTCTGATGCCACTGTTGGGAAATGTAGCAAGCAATTTCAAAATTTCCTATGCTCACGCAGGATCTATCTAGGAGATGCATAGAAACAAGAGGGGATAGTGTTCCCACATACCCTCGTAGACCGAAAGCGGAAGCGTTAGCTTAACGCGGTTGATGTACTCGAACGTCTTCTCGAATCAACCGATCAAGTACCAAACATACGTCACCTCCGAGTTCTACACATGTTTAGCTCGATGACATCACTCGAACTCTTGGTCGAGCAGAGTGTCGATGGAGTTGATGAATTCTGTCAGCACGACGACAGCGTGATGACAATATTGGTGGAGTGATCCACAGGGCGTCACCTAAGCACTACGACAATATGACCGGAGGAGTAAACGGTGGAGGGGGGCACCGCACAGGGCTAAACAATTGGTGTCCTTTGGGGTGCCCCCACCCCCGTATATAAAGGAGGAGGGGAGGAGGCAGGCCACAAGGGGCGTGCCAAGGGAGGGAGAGTCCTACTAGGACTCCACTCCTAGTAGGATTCGCCCCCCCTTTTTTTCCTTTAACCGGAGGGGGAAAAGAGGAAGGGAGAGGGAAAAGGAGAAGGAAAGGGGGGCACGCCCCTATCCTAGTCCAATTCGGACTCCCCATGGGAGGGGGCAGGGCCACCCCTTTTGGGCTGCCTCCCCTCTCACCTATGGCCCATGTTAGCCCAACTATTCCCCAGGAGGTTCCGGTAACCTCCCGGTACTCTAAAAAGTACCCGAACCTTTTCGAAACCTTTCTAGTGTCCGAATGTAACCTTCCAATATATCAATCTTTACCTGTCGACCATTTCAAGACTCCTCGTCATGTCCGTGATTTCATCTGGGACTCCGAACCACCTTCGGTTACCAAAACACATAACTCACATAAAACCTATCGTCATCGAACGTTAAGCGTGCGGACCCTACGGGTTCGAGAACAATGTAGACATGACCGAGACACCTCTTCGGTCAATAACCAATAGCGGAACCTGGATGCTCATATTGGTTCCCACATATTCTATGAAGGTCTTTATCGGTCGAACCGCAATGTCAACATATGTTATTCCCTTTGTCATCGGTATGTTACTTGCCCGAGATTCGATCGTCGGTATCTTCATACCTAGTTCTGCCTAGTTACGGGCAAGTCTCTTTACTCGTTCCGTAATGCATCATCCAGAACTAACTCATTAGTCACATTTCTTGCAAGGCTTCATATGATGTGCATTACCGAGAGGGCCCAGAGATACCTCTCGAATACTCGGAGTGACAAATCCTAATCTCGATCTATGCCAACCCAACAAACACCTTTGGAGTGTGACGCCCGGATAATTAAGCTACAGTGAACCTCTGCTAATGATGCCACATCACCTCGATTACTATTGTTAATCTCGCGTTAGTTCGAAACCGATTCATATTCAAATTCGAAATAAGGGCAAACATCAAAAGTTTTCAAATATTAAAAACAAAATGTTCATGTTGTGCCCGTTAATGTATAGATGATTATGATGTAGAATCCACATTTTTATATAATGAATAAATGCACTAAAAATATTTAAACGGTAGCAAAAACATTATTTCAATGCCTTTGGTATTTTATAAAACACTAAACTATTTTATTTTGGGTTAAAACCTTTTGTGGCTGAGGGTTATTTTGAAACGTTATTTTAGGAGCTATAGTCATATTTTACTAAGTAAAAATAATGTGGAATTAAAATTAAAATAGAAAAGAAAAGAAAAAAGAAAAATAATAAAAGAGAACAAAAGAAAACAAAAGGACCCCCCTCTCCCTGGACCAAGAGGCCCCCGCCAATCGGGCAGACGCCCACCTGGCCGACCAATCGCCCAACCAGCCCCCCACTCACTCCCTTAACCCCCACCCGACCGAAACCCTAACCGCCGTCGCCCCACGCCCCACTTCCCCCCACTTCCCTCCTTCTCCCCACATCGATCCGGATCTGGGCAGGCAACCAGCGCCCTGGTGCCTCGTCGTTCGCCGCCCGTCGTCCCTGTCGCCCCCGCGTGGAAGACCACCTCGCCGGAGTTTCCCCTCCTACTGTCTTTTATGTCGAAATGTTGTGGGGGAATTGCTCCACCTCTTAGAAATTTCTCGATATGATGATACTTCTCGCTATCACCATTCTTCCTTGGTCCCCGTGTTGTTTTTAACCGGGATACCAATATGCTAATGATGTTGTTTGAGTTTTGTACTTCTAGCAACCCTATTGCTTTGAAGTCAACGATCGACAGTTCATTCTTAAACTATTGGTTATTGAATGGTCACTTTAACATTGATCTTGTTGCCTAAGGTCTTATTTCGGGCACACCTTTCAACTAATGATTGATGGTGTATGTTTTCCTCAAGCATACAACATTATATCATTTGAATTGACAATTCTCATCTTCTTGTTCACCTTATTGTGGAAATCCACCCGTTTGGAATTCTCGATGAATTGTCGCTGAGCCCATCAGCCACCTTCTTATCCCCTCATTGGTTTAATGATGAACTATTGCTTCAGGAACCCGCTCCCACAGTTCATTTCCCAAGAATCTTGCACTGTCATTTCGTCGATTTGTGTTGCACCTTTTCCTCTTGGACACCCTGAGTCTGAGGTATCATGACACCAATCGGATCTGAATCTCGGTCAGATATGATGGTTGGTACAACTTTCCAAGAGTTATGATGTTGGTCCTTTGATGACCCGGTAACATGATGTCATGCCTAGCACCCCCCTCCCCCGGCTGGAGGACCTATCATTTTAATTTCTTTTGCAAGATAACCATTCTTCGTGGAGGAAATTGTAAGACCTATTTTATAAGTTGCTCCTGATGGATCATTTGTGTATCCAAAGTCTGGCCCTTGATTGAAACCCCATATCATTGCTACCTTGAAGCATGACTATGATAATCCGCTCTTCAACAAGAACATTGGAGGCGCGATGCTAAATGTTTCTTGGTCAGCTATCCAAACACCGTTGTATGGGTAACATCTTGATTAATCCTTGCCTCTTATCTGAATGGTTGGGTACTTGCTCTCCTACCCTGTATGCCATGTTCTGCTTGTACATGGGAAGGAGATACTACTAATAATTGTGTCTAATCACAATTTTCCTTTCCATTGTTCTGTTTAATCTGATAATCGTGTTTTCCTTTCCATTCTTTTGTTTAACCTTTCCTGAATCTGACTTAAATGAGCAGAGAAAATTCCCTGCTTTGGTAGGCACCTTGTTGTACAATTCTGTCAGAAAGACCCTGTTATTTTTGTTGATGACACTCCGGTAACCACCGATGGACGAGAACTTTGCCTACTGGTCCGCCTCGTTCAACAAGCAGGAAAATGGTTCTCTTCGTCCCTCGCCCTTGGTACCGATGTTGTTTCCGACATAGCCGACAGACTATCCTCTGACATGCCTGGCGTACATGATCGTACAAGATGTCACCGACCTTCCTACTTTTAACCACATGGTGGGCCCATAACCCACAGTTCCACAGGATCGAAACCTGACCCTCCTGTACACCTTGTTGACAAAGTTATCCCTTGCTCTTGGTTTCGTAGGTAATTCACGAGCCACCTTCCTAGTGATCTATTCTGGTATCAGACGCAATACTTATTCTCGCTGCTCTGAACCCCTTTTCACACTCCGTTTCAGGCAACGAGCGATTGCATGCCCGCTCGGAACTTCTCATGCGACCTTCATACTTTTGCGCTCGATATATTCTTAAGTTTCAAATTCGAGAGTTACTTTCCACCACCTCCCTTAATATTATTCTCCAGATAAGCAACCTTGTAGAGGTCTGTTCTTTCAAAGATACCCTTATCCCTTTCATAAATACAATGGAGTTCCCGAAGAAAGGATGACGGCTTCACCATGATGAACGGTAGCAGAGAAATGAAGAGATCAGCATAATGGATCGACCTCTTCGAGAAGATCAAGCCAGGATGAGAAGACCCGCTAGATTCGTTACCAAACCTTCCCCCCTTTCACTACCTCTTAAATCTCGGGACGAGATTTCTTGTAGTGGCGGAGAATTGTGACGCCCGGATAATTAAGCTACAGTGAACCTCTGCTAATGATGCCACGTCACCTCGATTACTATTGCTAATCTCGCGTTAGTTCGAAACCGATTCATTCAAATTCAAAATAAGGGCAAACATCAAAACTTTTCAAATATTAAAAACAAAATGTTCGGGTTGTGCCCGTTAATGTATAGATGATTATGATGTAGAATCCATATTTTTATATAATGAATAAATGCACCAAAAAGATTTAAACGGTAGCAAAAACATTATTTCAATGCCTATGGTATTTATAAAACACTAAACTATTTTATTTTGGGTTAAAACCTTTTGTGGCTGAGGGTTATTCTGAAACGTTATTTTAGGAGCTATAGTCATATTTTACTAAGTAAAAATAATGTGGAATTAAAATAAAAAGAAAAAAGAAAAGAAAAAAGAAAAATAATAAAAGAGAACAAAAGAAAACAAAAGAACCCCCTCTCTCCCTTGGACCAAGAGGCCCTCACTAATCGGGCCAGACGGCCCAAATAGCCGACCCATCGCCCAACCGCCCCACACTCACTCCCTTAACCCCCCACCCGACCGAAACCCTAACCCCCGTCGCCCCACACCCACTCCCCCCCACGATACCCTTCTCCCCCCATCGATCTGGATCAGGGCAGGCAACCAGTGCCCTGGTGCCTCGTCGTTCGCCGCCCGTCGCCCCTGTTGCCGCCGCGTGGAAGACCACCTCGCTAGAGCTTCCCCTTCTGCTGGATCTGGATCGGCACTCGAGCCGATCCCCGGTGCCAGCGCTCGCCACCGCTGGATTCGCCACCTCCCCGTCTCCTATTCACGCCGCTGGACCTCGCCGTCGCTCGAAGCTGACTCGCCGGACCGCTCCCTCACCGGACCACTTCCTCTACGTCGTCGACCTCGTCCCCATCCTCCTCCCCGAGCCCCGCTGCCCTTGACCCTGCGCCTCGCGGTGAGGCCCCCAGCCTCTTCTCCTTCCCTAACCCCATATGCATGCGCTCACGACTGCACCGCTCCGCCTCGCGGTCACCACAAGGCCGCCACCATGCCACTCACCACGCCCCCTACTGCTGGTGCGCGCCGGCTCCCCTATTTGGTGCTCTCTCTTTGCCACGCGTGCCCGCTCTTCGCCGCCCCATACTTTGTCTCCCCACGTCGTCCGGCCATCGCGCCGCCTGGCACTGCTTGGCCTCGCCAAGACTCTCTGGGCGAAGCGCCTCAGCGCCTGTCGTCTGCTAGCTCGCCCGTTATGGCCCCTAGGGCCAATGACATGTGGGGCCCAGTGCCTCGAACAAAAAAAGGATATAAAAAAAGAATTAAAATAGATAATAAAACAAATATTAATTAATTAATTAATTAACTTAATTAATTAAGTTAATTAAATCCTGATTAGTTGACTAGTTGAATTTACTTAACCTGCTAATTAAACTAAATAACTGTTAATTAGTTATTAGTCTATGACAGAATGGACCCACGCGTTAGTTTGACCAAGTCAACTTACTGTTGACTGCTCACATCACCCTGATGTCATGCTGATGTCATAATGACATTTCCTAATTAAATTAATTCTGTTAATTCTAAAAATGAATTAAAACGTTAAAAATTAATATAAAATAAACAGTACATCAGACGGAAAAACTTTGTACATGAAAGTTGCTTAGAACGACGAGACGAATGTGGGAACGCAGCCCGTTCGTCTGCCATGCGTCCCTAGCATAGTGAACCTGCAACATTTCACCTCCGATTCATTTGTCCGAAAACGCAAAACACCGATGATACTTTCCCGGATGTTTCCCCATTTCGCTGGTACCACCTACTACCGTGTTAGGGTACACCTAGCATTGCTCTTTGTCACGTCACGAATCGTCATGCTTATGTTTGCATTGTATTTATTGTTTTGTCCCCCTCTTCTCTCCGGTAGACTACGAGACCGACGCTGCTGCTACCCAGTTCGACTACGGAGTTGACGAACCCTCCGTCTTGCCAGAGCAACCAGGCAAGCCCCCCCCCTTGATCACCAGATATCGCCTATTATTCTCTATACTGCTTGCATTAGAGTAGCGTAGCATGTTACTGCTTTCGGTTAATCCTATTCTGTTGCATAGCCTGTCATTGTTGCTACATCTGTTGATACCTTACCTGCAATCCTAAATGCTTAGTATAGGATGCTAGTTTACCATTAGTGGCCATACATTCTTGTCAGTCTGCCTTGCTATACTATCAGGCCGTGATCACTCGGGAGGTGATCACAGGTATATACTTTACATATATACATACTATACAGATGGTGACTAAAGTCGGGTCAGCTCGTTGAGTACCCGCAAGTGATTCCGACGTCGGGGCTGCAAGGACAGGTGGCTCCGTCCCGGTAGAGGTGGGCCTGGGTTCCCGACGGCCCCCGACTGTTACTTTGTGGCGGAGCGACGGGCAGGTTGAGACCACCTAGGAGAGAGGTGGGCCTGGCCCTGGTCGGCGTTCGCGGTTACTTCATAATAACACGCTTAACGAGATCTTGGTATTTGATCTGAGTCTGGCCACTGGCCTATACGCACTAACCAACTACTG
Organism: Aegilops speltoides; assembly: GCA_021437245.1. Lineage (NCBI taxonomy): Eukaryota > Viridiplantae > Streptophyta > Magnoliopsida > Poales > Poaceae > Aegilops > Aegilops speltoides. The sequence goes on along the minus strand of CM038142.1, from coordinate 199,547,152 downwards.
TTGGGGAACGCAGTAATTTCAAAAAATTTCCTACGCACACGCAAGATCATGGTGATGACATAGCAACGAGGGGAGAGTGTTGTCTACGCACTTTGTAGACCAAGCGAAGCGTTGACACAACAGAGTGGAAGTAGTCGACGTCTTCCCGGTTCAACCGATCCAGCACCGTTATTCCGGCACCTCCGAGTTCTTGACACACGTCTGCTCGATGACGCACCTCGCTCTCCAATCCAAGAGAGGGTCCGAGGGGAGTTCCACAAGACGACGTGGTGGACGATCTTGATGTTCTCCTGTCGCAGGGCTTCGCCTAAGCACCGCTACAATATGACCGAGGTGTAATATCGTGGAGGGGGGCACCGCACACGGCTAAGGAACGATCAATGATCAACTTGTGTGTCCTAGGGTGCCCCCCTACCCCCGTATATAAAGGAGGGAGGGAGGAGGAGGCCGGCCCAAGGGGGGCGCGCCATAGAGGAGGGGGAAACCTACTCCAAGTAGGTTTTCCCCCCTTTTCCTTATCTTATTTGAAGGGGGAAGGAAAGAGTACTAGTATTAGGAATAAGTACTAGTAGTAGTAATAGGAAGAGGGGGGAAGGAGAAAGGAAGGGGGCGGCCCCCCCCCAATTCGGATTGGGCTGGGGCGTGCCCCTCCCTTGTTCCTTCTCCTTCTTCCTATATGGGCCCAATAAGGCCCATATACCTCCCGGGGTTCCAGAACCTCCCGGTAGCTCCAAACTTCTCCTAACCTTTCCGGTGTCCAAATATATCCGTCCAATATATCGCCTTTATGTCTCGACCATTTGAGACTCCTCGTCATGTCCGTGATCACATCCGGGACTCGAACAAACTTCGTACATCAAAATACATAAACTCATAATATAACCGCCATCGAAACCTTAAGCGTGCGGACCCTACGGTTCGAGAACAATGTAGACATTACCGAGACACGTCTCGTCAATAACCAATAGCGGACCTGGATGCCCATATTGGTTCCTACATATTCTACGAAGATCTTTATCGGTCAAACCGCATAACAACATAATTATTCCCTTTGTCATCGGTATGTTACTTACCCGAGATTTGATCGTCGGTATCCAATACCTAGTTCAATCTCGTTCGCACGCCTCTTTACTCGTTCCGAATACGCCATCTCATAACTAACTCATTAGTTACATGCTTGCAAGGCTTGGGTGATGAGTATTACCGAGAGGGCCCAGAGATACCTCTCCGACAATCGGAGTGACAAAACCTAATCTCGAATTATGCTAACTCAACATGTACCTTCTAAACACCGTAGTACTCCTTTATAATCACCCAGATTACGTTGTGACGCTTTGGTAGTACCCAAAGTGTTCTTCCGTAAACGGAGTTACACAATCCTCATAGTTACAGGAACATGTATAAGTCATGAAGGAAGCAATAGCAGAATACTAAACGATCAAGTGCTAAGCTAACGGGATGGGTCATGTCAATCACATCATTCTCCTGATGATGTGACCTCATTAAACAAATGACAACACATGTCTATGGTTAGGAAACATGACCATCTTTGATTAATGAGCTAGTCAAGTAGAGGCATACTAGTGACTATATGTTTGTCTATGTATTCACACATGTATCATGTTTCCGGTTAATACAATTCTAGCATGAATAATAAACATTTATCATGATATGAGGAAATAAATAATAACTTTATTATTGCCTCTAGGGCATATTTCCTTCAGTCTCCCACTTGCACTAGAGTCAATAATCTAGATTACATAGTAATGATTCTAACACCCATGGAGTCTTGGTGCTGATCATGTTTTGTTCGTGAGAGAGGCTTAGTCAATGGGTCTGCAACATTCAGATCCGTATGTATCTTGCAAATCTCTATGTCTCCCACTTGGACTTGGTCCCAATGGAATTGAAGCGCCTCTTGATGTGCTTGGTCCTCTTGTGAAATCTGGATTCCTTTGCGAGGCAATTGCACCAAGATTGTCACGTAAGATCTTCATTGGTCCCGATGCACTAGGTATGACACCTAGATCGAAATGAACTCCTTCATCCGAGACTCCTTCATTCGCCGCTTGTAAGCGCTATGTACTCCGCTTCACATGTAGATCCCGCCACGACGCTTTGTTTTGAACTGCACCAACTTACAGCTCCACCGCTTAATATAAACACGTATCCGGTTTGCGATTTAGAATCGTCCGGATCGGTGTCAAAGCTTGCATCGACGTAACCATTTACGACTAGCTCTTTGTCACCTCCATATACGAGAAACATATCCTTAGTCCTTTTCGTATTTCAGATGTTCTTGACCGCTGTCAAGTGATCCACTCTAGATTACTTTGGTACCTACCGCCAAGGTTATTGCTAAGCATACGTCGGTCCGGTACACAACATTGCATACATGATAGAGCCTATGGCTGAAGCATAGGAACATCTTTCATTTTCTCTCTATCTTCTGCTGTGGTTGGGCATTGAGTTCGACTCAACTTCACACCTTGTAGCACAGCAAGAATCCTTTCTTTGCTCGATCCATTTTGAACTTTTTCAAAATTTTGTCAAGGTATGTGCTTTGTGAAAGTCCTATTAAGCGCCTTGATCTATCTCTATAGATCTTGATGCCCAATATGTAAGCAGCTTCACCGAGGTCTTTCATCGAAAAACTTTTATTCAAGTATCCCTTTATGCTATCCAGAATTCTATATCATTTCCAATTAATAATATGTCATCAACATATAAAACTAGAAATGCTACAGAGCTCCCACTCACTTTCTTGTAAATACAGGCTTCTCCAAAAGTCTCAGATAAAACCATATGCTTTGATCACACTCACAAAGCGCTTATTCCAACTCCGAGATGCTTGCACCAGTCCATAAATGGAACGCTGGAGTTTGCATACTTTGTCAGCACCTTTTGGATCAACAAAACCTTCAGGCTGCATCATATACAACTCTTCTTCTAGAAATCCATTCAAGAATGCAGTCTTGACATTCATTTGCCAAATTTCATAATCATGAAACGCAACAATAGCCAACATGATTCGGACAGACTTAAGCATCGCTACGGGTGAGAAAGTCTCATCGTAGTCAACCCCTTGAACTTGTCGAAAACCTTTCGCAACAAGTCGAGCTTTGTAGACGATAACATTACCATCGGCGTCGCCTTCTTCTTAAAGATCCATTTATTCTCAATGGCTTGCGATCATCGGCAAGTCAACCAAAGTCCATACTTTGTTTTCATACATGGATTCTATCTTAGATTTCATGGCCTCTAGCCATTTTATGAATCTGGGCTCATCATCGCTTCCTCATAGTTCGTAGGTTCATCATGGTCAAGTAACATGACTTCCGAATAGGATTTCGCACCACTCAGTGCGGATCTTACTCTGGTAGACCTCGAGGTTCAAGAGAAACTTGATCTCAAGTTTCATGATCAATATCATTAGCTTCCTCACTAATTGGTGTAGTCGTCACAGAACCGGTTCTTGTGATGAACTACTTTCCAATAAGGGAGTAGATACAGATTATCTCATCAAGTTCTACTTTCCTCCCACTCACTTCTTTCGAGAGAAACTCCTTCTCTAGAAAGGATCCGAATTTAGCAACGAAAATCTTGCCTCAGATCTGTGATAGAAGGTGTACCCAATAGTCTCCTTTGGGTATCCTATGAAGACACATTTCTCCGATTTGGGTTCGAGCTTATCTGGTTGAAGTTTCTTCACATAAGCATCGCAGCCCCAAACTTTGAGAAACGACAACTTTGGTTTCTTGCCAAACCATAGTTCATAAGGCGTCGTCTCAACGGATTTTGATGGTGCCCTATTTAACGTGAATGCGGCCGTCTCTAAAGCATAACCCCAAAACGATAGCGGTAAATCAATAAGAGACATCATAGATCGTACCATATCAAGTAAAGTACGATTATGACATTCGGACACACCATTTCGTTGTGGTGTTCCAGGTGGCGTGAGTTGCGAAACTATTCCACATTATTTCAAATGTAAACCAAACTCGTAACTCAAATATTCTCCTCCACGATCAGATCATAGAAACTTTATTTTCTTGTTACGATGATTTTCTACTTCATTCTGAAATTCTTTGAACTTTTCAAATGTTTCAGACTTGTGCTTCATCAAGTAGATATACCCATATCTGCTCAAATCATCTGTGAAGGTGAGAAAATAACGATATCTGCCAGGAGCCTCAACATTCATCGGGCCACATACATCTGTATGTATGATTTCCAATAAATCTGTTGCTCTCTCCATAGATCCGGAGAACGGTGTTTTGGTCATCTTGCCCATGAGGCACGGTTCGCAAGTACCAAGTGATTCATAATCAAGTGATCCCGTAAGTCCATCAAGATGGAGTTTCTTCATGCGTTTACACCAATATGACCTAAACGGCAAGTACCACAAATATGTTGCACTATCATTATCAACTCTGCATCTTTTGGCTTCAACATTATGAATATGTGTATCACTACTATCGAGATTCAATAAAATAGACCACTCTTCAAGGGTGCATGACCATAAAAGATATTACTCATATAAATAGAACAACCATTATTCTCTCGATTTAAATGAATAACCGTCTCGCATCAAACAAGATCCAGATATAATGTTCATGCTCAACGCGGCACCAAATAACAATTATTCAGGTCTAAAACTAATCCCGATGGTAGATGTAGAGGTAGCGTGCCGACCGCGATCACATCGACTTTGGAACCATTTCCCACGCGCATCGTCACCTCGCCCTTAGCTAATCTTCGCTAATCCGTAGTCCTGCTTCGAGTTGCAAATGTTAGCAATGTAACCAGATCAAATACCAGTGCTCTGCGAGCATTAGTAAGGTACACATCAATAACATGTATATCACATATACCTTTGTTCACTTTGCCATCCTTCTTATCCGCCAAATACTTGGGGCAGTTCCGCTTCGAAGGTCTAGTCTGCTTGTCAGTAGAAGCACTCGCCAGTGCTTAGGTCCGGACTTGGGTTTCTTCTCTTGAGCAGCAACTTGTTTGCTGTTATTTTTGAAGTTCCTTCTTCTTCCCTTTGGCCCTTTTCTTGAAACTAGTGGTCTTGTTGACCATCAACACTTGATGCTCCTTTTGATTTGTACCTCCTGCTTTCAAGATTATGAAGAGCTCGGGAATAGTCTTGTTCATCCCTTGCATATTATAGTTCATCACAAAGCTCTTGTAGCTTGGTGGCGTGATTGGAGAATTACATCAATGACGCTATCATCCGGAAGATTAACTCCCAGTTGAATCAAGTGATTATTATACCCGCACATTTTGAGTATATGCTCACCGACAGAATCTGTTCTCCTCCATCTTGCAGTTGTAGAACTTATTGGAGACTTCATATCTCTCAATCCGGGCATTTGCTTGAAATATTAACTTCACCTCTGGAACACCTCATATGCTCCATGACGCTCAAAACGCCGTTGAAGACCCGTTCTAAGCCGTAAAGCATGGCACATCGAACTATACAAGAGTCATCGACTTTGCTCGCCAGACGTTCTTAACGTTGTCGGTTGCATCAGCGGCAGTTCGCACCCAGCGGTGCTTCCAGACGTAACTCTTCAGGCAGCAATGAGGATAATCCTCAAAGTTACGGACCCGATCCGTGTAATTGCTACCATCATCTTTCAACTTTGATTTCTCAAGGAACGCATTAAAATTCAACGGAACAACAACACGAGCCATCTATCTACAAACAAACATAGACAAGCAAAATACTATCAGGTACTAAGTTCATGATAAATTTAAGTTCAATTAATCATATTACTTAAGAACTCCCACTTAGACAGACATCTCTCTAGTCATCTAAGTGATCACGTGATCCAAATCAACTAAACCATGTCCGATCATCACGTGAGATGGAGTAGTTTCAATGGTGAACATCTCTATGTTGATCATATCTACTATATGATTCACGCCGACCTTCGGTCTCCGTGTTCCGAGGCCATATCTGTATATGCTAGGCTCGTCAAGTATAACTGAGTATTCGCGTGTGCAACTGTTTTGCACCCGTTGAATTTGAACGTAGAGCCTATCACACCCGATCATCACGTGGTGTCTCAAAGACGAAGAACTTTCTAACGGTGCATACTCGGGAGAACACTTCTTGATAATTAGTGAGAGATCATCTTAAAATGCTACCGTCAATCAAAGCAAGATAAGATGCATAAAGGATAAACATCACATGCGATCAATATAAGTGATATGATATGGCCATCATCATCTTGTGCTTGTGATCTCCATCTTCAAGCACCGTCGTGATCACCATCGCCACCGCGCGACACCTTGATCTCCATCGTAGCATCGTTGTCGCTTCGCCATCTATTGCCTCTCGACTATCGCTACCGCTTAGTGATAAAGTAAAGCAATTACAGGCATTTGCATTTCATACAATAAAGCGACAACCATATGGCTCCTGCCAGATTGCCGATAACTTCGGTTACAAAACATGATCATCTCATACAATAAAATATAGCATCACATCTTGGCCATATCACATCACAACATGCCCCGCAAAAACAAGTTAGACGTCCTCTACTTTGTTGTTGCAAATTTTACGTGGCTGCTACGGGCTTAAGCAAGAACCAATCTCACCTCGCATCAAAACAACAACGATAGTTTGTCAAATAGACTCGTTTAACCTTCACAAGGACCGGTGTAGCCACACTCGGTTCAACTAAAGTTGGAGAAACCGACACCCGCTAGTCACCGTGTGCAAAGCACGGCGGTAAACCAGTCTCGCGTAAGCGTCTGCGTAATGTCGGTCCGTCCGCTTCATCCAACAATACCGCTGAACCAAAGTATGACATGTTTGGTAGGCGGTATGACTTATATCGCCCACAACTCACTTGTGTTCTACTCGTGCATATAACATCAAACCATAAAACCTGGCTCGGATGCCACTGTTGGGGAACGTAGTAATTTCAAAAATTTTCCTACGCACACGCAAGATCATGGTGATGACATAGCAACGAGGGGAGAGTGTTGTCTCGCACCCTTGTAGACCAAGCGGAAGTGTTGACACAGCGTAGTGGAAGTAGTCGACGCCTTCCGGTTCAACCGATCCAGCACCGCACTCCGGCACCTCCGAGTTCTTGACACACGTCACAGCTCGATGACGCACCCTCGCTCTCCAATCCAAGAGAGGGTCCGAGGGGAGTTCCACAAGACGACGGTGTGGTGACGATCTTGATGTTCTCTGTCGCAGGCTTCGCCTAAGCACCGCTACAATATGACCGAGGTGTAATATCGTGGAGGGGGCACCGCACACGGCTAAGGAACGATCAATGATCAACTTGTGTGTCCTAGGGTGCCCCCTACCCCGTATATAAAGGAGGGAGGGAGGAGGAGGCCGGCCCAAGGGGCGCGCCATAGAGGAGGGGAAACCTACTCCAAGTAGGTTTTCCCCTTTCCTTATCTTATTTGAAGGGGAAGGAAAGAGTACTAGTATTAGGAATAAGTACTAGTAGTAGTAATAGGAAGAGGGGAAGGAGAAAGGAAAGGGGGCGGCCCCCTCCCCAATCGGATTGGGCTGGGGCGCGCCCCCCTTGTTCCTTCTCCTTCTTCCTATATGGGCCCAATAAGGCCCATATACCTCCCGGGGGGTTCCGGTAACCTCGTGGTAGCTCCAAACTTCTCCGGAACCTTTCCGGTGTCCAAATATATCCATCCAATATATCAATCTTTATGTCTCGACCATTTCGAGACTCCTCGTCATGTCCGTGATCACATCCGGGACTCCGAACAAACTTCGTACATCAAAATGCATAAACTCATAATATAACATCATCGAAACCTTAAGCGTGCGGACCCTACGGTTCGAGAACAATGTAGACATGACCGAGACACGTCTCGGTCAATAACCAATAGCGGACCTGGATGCCCATATTGGTTCCTACATATTCTCTGAAGATCTTTATCGGTCAAACCGCATAACAACATACGTTATTCCCTTTGTCATCGGTATGTTACTTGCCCGAGATTTGATCGTCGGTATCCAATACCTAGTTCAATCTCGTTACGCAAGTCTCTTTACTCGTTCCGTAATCGTCATCTCATAACTAACTCATTAGTTACATGCTTGCAAGGCTTGGGTGATGAGTATTACCGAGAGGGCCCAGAGATACCTCTCCGACAATCGGAGTGACAAAACCTAATCTCAATTATGCTAACTCAACATGTACCTTCGAAACACCTGTAGTACTCCTTTATAATCACCCGATTACGTTGTGACGTTTGGTAGTACCAAAGTGTTCTTCCGTGGCGGAGTTACACAATCCTCATAGTTACAGGAACATGTATAAGTCATGAAGGAAGCAATAGCAGAATACTAAACGATCAAGTGCTAAGCTAACGGGATGGGTCATGTCAATCACATCATTCTCCTAATGTTGTGACCTCATTAAACAAATGACAACACATGTCTATGGTTAGGAAACATAACCATCTTTGATTAATGAGCTAGTCAAGTAGAGGCATACTAGTGACTATATGTTTGTCTATGTATTCACACATGTATCATGTTTCCGGTTAATACAATTCTAGCATGAATAATAAACATTTATCATGATATGAGGAAATAAATAATAACTTTATTATTGCCTCTAGGGCATATTTCCTTCAGTCTCCCACTTGCACTAGAGTCAATAATCTAGATTACATAGTAATGATTCTAACACCCAAGGACGACTCGGAGTTGTACCTTTACCTTATGACAACTAGAACATGATACTTAATAAAACACACCCAGACAAGTCCACAGACAACTCGGTGATCGCTTTTCCATAGGGCGACGAGGGGAGGATCGCCGGGTAGGATTATGCTATGCGATGCCACTTGGAGGACCTCAATCTACTCTCTTCTACATGTTGCAAGACGGAGGCTGCCAGAAGCGTAGTCTTCGACAGGATTAGCTATCCCCCTCTTATTCTGGCATTCTGCAGTTTAGTCCACCGATATGGCCCTTTATAGTATACCCATGCATATGTAGTGTAGCTCCTTGCTTGCGAGTACTTTGGATGAGTACTCACGGTTGCTTTTCTCCCTCTTTTCCCCCTTTCCCTTCTACCTGGTTGTCGCAACCAGATGCCGGAGCCCAGGATCTAAACGCCACCATCGACGATGACTCCTACTACACTGGAGGTGCCTACTAGTACGTGCAACCCGCTGACAGCAACCAGGAGTAGTTTAGGAGGATCCCAGGCAGGAGGCCTGCGCCTCTTTCGATCTGTATCCCAGTTTGTGCTAGCCATCTTATGGCAACTTGTTTAACTTATGTCTGTACTCAGATATTTTTGCTTTCGCTGACTCGTCTATGATCGAGCACTTGTATTCGAGCCCTCGAGGCCCCTGGCTTGTATTATGATGCTTGTATGACTTATTTATGTTTTAGAGTTGTGTTGTGATATCTTCCCGTGAGTCCTTGATCTTGATCGTACACGTTTGCGTGAATGATTAGTGTACAATTGAATCGGGGGCGTCACAAGTTGGTATCAAAGCCGAATGCCTGTAGGAATCCCCCTTCCAAACTCCTTGGCCGAAGTTGAGGCTAGTCATTGCAAAACTTTTACTAACATGGCTGTGTGTCTTACGGACCCACGTCGCCATTGGGTGGTATTAGGATCTTTTATTCCTCGACCTATACTCTGGGACTCTAATCTTTCCTCTATTCGGGTTAAATGATTTTGCTAAAAAGACTAACTTTAGGTTCTCGAAAATACTTTCTCTCGGAGAGCCCCTCACTCCAGATGACCGCTTGCTGCGCCAGAAGATTTTGAAGATACTCTTTGAGGATTTTCTGAGACCCTTGTTCCCATCGACTTTACAATCCCCTACCACCGATATACCCTTATGGATAACTACCTACAATAGTCGTTCATACCTTCATCCTCAGTTGCTCTTGTTATTACAAGATGCCTTAAATTGCTCTCCGTTGTTCTGAAAATTCTTTAAGCTTATTGCGTTGCAGTTCTTTACCACATGAATACCCCTATTGAAAATTCCTCGCACTTACTGAGTATCCGTTCACCCCAGTTGTTCGTATGCTTCATAAGATACTCTAAGATACTATCCGACCTTCTGAGCATCCTCTTCAAACTATTGCTCTGCAAATACTTGTATGCTTACATTATGGATGCTCCCATATCACTAGCAATATTCACTAGTATCTTTTGACACTGTCATTTTGATCCTATTGATTCAACATGTGTGCAAATGGACACAATCATCAATGGACCCTTCTAAATTATCTTTCCGGCTCAGACGTCATTCTGAACATGAGCTGGTTCTGGAGCAAACTATTTGTCGTCAATTGTGCCTCTGGTCTATCTAACATAGCCATCCTTGATCAAAGCGCCTGCTTCTGATCCCTTGTTTTGGAAATCACAATTCCTTTGTTATCTAAGCGTCGAATTATTCAGATGTTCTATAATCTGATGCTCGTGCATTCTTTCTTCCTCTGATTGAGTACCGATACACACATCAGCTCCGTTGTGGATCGCCCGATCCATTGTTGGATTTCATCCGACATCGTCCTTCATATTCAATAACCTTGTGAGCCTTTCCATGGGTATATAATGCCTTTGGTAAACTGTATCCTCTGCTTGGCCAACCATGCTCTGCTTTCAAGCTTGTGTATTTACTTTTGAAACTTGTGGTATATGTTACTAAGATGCCCGATGGTTTGAACCTATGCCTTCCCCTAATCCATGAGAACCCGAAAGTTTTCACAAGTCATACTCTTATGGTGTTCTACCAGATAAAATTCCAACACTACAGTTATATCAAAGCGAGAGGTGAGTGAAATGATATTCATTAAAGAAGTGGGAGTCAACCTTGAACTTTGTGTTCATGCCCATGAAAATGATGTAGACCATCTCAGAAGCTTCTTGCAAAATGATTATCCAGCTATATGATTATTTCGGTATTCTTGAATTGATTCCTTACAGTTATGGTTCCGACCATGCTGTCCTGATCTGATATATCTGATGGGAATTCATTCTAGTGCCTCGTCTATTTTTGGCGAGGTTAAAGTATCTACTGTCACAGGTCAATGACCCGGTTATACTTCTATCATGTTCTACCTTCGAGTATTACCCCCTGGTATCTTGAAGATGTCTTGCCATTGCATCACATCTTACTAATTTTGTTGAAGTAACGTCTTTCCTTGTCGTAGTCACTCTATGGGTTCTGGGTTGTTATCAACCGAGGACACCGACTAGTGAAATTATTCCGCACTACAAATCAAATACCCCTAGTATTTTTACTAGGAAATTCTGAACTCAATCTGGTCATTCCCAGACTATCGGCTGCATCCTGGTCTTGCTATCTTTGACTGTGCTAGCTCATCCTTCTCTGGTGCATGAATTCTTCAGTGTGTGAGAACGACTTACGTCGAGCCTTCAACATCATGTTGCTTTTCTTGAAAGGCAACTTTGGTTCCGAGCTTGCATCTTATAGATTGATCCTATAACTTGCCACTTCGTCATTTCCTTGCTTGTTGCCATTGTTGTTTGATTGCATCCTCTTGAAACCTCCCGAAAAATGTGTCGGATCACCTTCAACACTTTGAATTCTTCCGAGGTGTCAATTGTGCTCATGATGAGAAATACCCTCCTTGCCCTCGATGATTTTCATTATCATCGACAACACCCTTGACTTCCTTTCATCGTGAACTTGTTCACATTATGAATACAACTTGCTCTCCAGCTAGTGTTGTGTTCTGCCTCGAAGTATTACTGTCTTTTCTGTCGAGAATGTTGTGGGGGAATTGCTCCACCTCTTAGAAATTTCTCGGTATGATGATACTTCTCGCTATCACCATTCTTCCTTGGTCCCCGTGTTGTTTTTAACCGGGATACCAATATGCTAACGATGTTGTTTGAGTTCTGTACTTCTAGCAACCCTATTGCTTTGACGTCAACGATCGGCAGTTCATTCTTAGACTGTTGGTTATTGAATGGTCACTTTAACATTGATTTTTGCTGCCTAAGGTCTTATTTCGGGCACACCTTTCAACTAATGATTGATGGTGTATGTTTTCCTCGAGCACACAACATTATATCATTTGAATTGACAATTGCCATCTTCTTGTTCACCTTATTGTGGAAATCCACCCGTTTGGAATTCTCAATGAATTGTCGCTGAGCCCATCAACCACCTTCTCATCCCCTCCTTGGTTTAATGATGAACTATTGCTTCAGGAACCCGCTCCCATAGTTCATTTACCGAGAATCTTGCAATGTCATTTCGTCGATTTGTGTTGCACCTTTTCCTCTTGGACACCCTGAGTCTGAGGTATCATGACACCAACCGGATCTGAATCTCGGTCAGATATGATGGTTGGGACAACTTTCCAAGAGTTATGATGTTGGTCCTTTGATGACCTGGTAACATGATGTCATGCCTAACACCCCCCCTCCCCTGGCTGGAGGACCTATCATTTTAATTTCTTTTGCAAGATAACCATTCTTCGTGGAGGAAATTGTAAGACCTATTTTATAAGTTGCTCCTGATGGATCATTTGTGTATCCAAAGTATGGCCCTTGATTGAAACCCCATATCATTGCTACCTCGAAGCATGACTATGATAATCCGCTCTTCAACAAGAACATTGGAGGCGCGATGCTAAATGTTTCTTCGTCAGCTATCCAAACACCGTTGTATGGGTAACATCTTGATTAAGCCTGGCCTCTTATCTGAATGGTTGGGTACTTGCTCTCCTACCCTGTATGCCATGTTCTGCTTGTACATGGGAAGGAGATACTCCTAATAATTGTGTGTAATCACAATTTTCCTTTCCATTGTTCTGTTTAATCTGATAATCGCGTTTTCCTTTCCATTCTTTCGTCTAACCTTTCCTGAATCTGACTTAACTGAGTAGAGAAAATTCCCTGCTTTGGTAGGCACCTTGTTGTACAATTCTGTCAGAAAGACCCTGCTATTTTTGTTGACGACATTCCGGTAACCACCGATGGACGAGAACTTTGCCTACTGTTCCGCCTCGTTCAACGAGCAGGAAAAAAGTTCTCTTCGTCCCTCGCCCTTGGTACCGATGTTGTTGCCAACATAACCGACAAACTATCCTCTGACATGCCTGGCTTACATGATCGTACAAGATGTCACCGACCTTCCTACTTTTAACCACATGGTGGGCCCATAACCCACAGTTCCACATGATCAAAACCTGACTCTCCTGTACACCTTGTTGACAAAGTTATCCCTTTCTCTTGGTTTCATAGGTAATTCACGAGCCACCTTCCTAGTGATCTATTCTGGTATCAGACGCAATACTTATTATCGCTGCTCTGAACCCCTTTTCACACTCCGTTTCAGGCAACGAGCGATTGCATGCCCGCTCAGAACTTCTCATGCGACCTTCATACTTTTGCTCTCGATATATTCTTAAGTTTCAAATCCGAGAGTTACTTTCCACCACCTCCCTTAATATTATTCTCCAGATAAGCAACCTTGTAGAGGTCTGTTCTTTCAAAGATACCCTTATACCTTTCATAACTACAATGGAGTTCCCGAAGAAAGGATGACAGCTAAATCATGATGAATGGTAGCAGAGAAATGAAGAGATCAACATAATGGATCGACCTCTTTGAGAAGAGCAAGCCAGGATGAGAAGACCCGCTAGATTCGTTACCAAACCTTCCCCCCTTTCACTACTTCTTAAATCTCGGGACGAGATTTCTTGTAGTGGCGGAGAATTGTGACGCCCGGATAATTAAGCTACACTGAACCTCTGCTAATGATGCCACGTCACCTCGATTACTATTGCCAATCTCGCGTTAGTTCGAAACAGATTCATATTCAAATTTGAAATAAGGGCAAACATCAAAAGTTTTCAAATATTAAAAACAAAATGTTCACGTTGTGCCCGTTAATGTATAGATGATTATGATGTAGAATCCACATTTTTATATAATGAATAAATGCACTAAAAGATTTAAATGGTAGCAAAAACATTATTTCAATGCCTTTGGTATTTTATAAAACACCAAACTATTTATTTTGGGTTAAAACCTTTTGTGGCTGAGGGTTATTTTGAAACGTTATTTTAGGAGCTATAGTCATATTTTACTAAGTAAAAATAATGTGGAATTAAAATTAAAATAGAAAAAAAGAGAACAAAAGAAAACAAAAGGACCCCCCCTCTCTCCCCTAGACCAAGAGGCCCGTGGCCTAATCCCAGGCGAGACAGCCCACCGGGCCGACTCACCGCCCAACCGCCCCCACTCACTCCCTTCACCCCCACCCGACCAAACCCTAACCCCGTCGCCCCACACCCCACTTCGCCCCCACGATCCCCTTCTCCCCCCATCGATCTGGATCAGGGCAGGCAACCAGCGCCCTGGTGCCTCGTTGTTCACCGCCCGTTGCCCCTATGGCCGCCGCGTGGAAGACCACCTCGCCGGAGCTTCCCTTCCTGCTGGATCTGGATCGGCACCCGAGCCGATCCCCGGTGCCAGCCTTCGCCACCGCTGGATTCGCCGCCTCCTCGTCTCCTCCTCACTCCATTGACCTCGCCCGTCGCCCGGCCGACTCGCGGACTGCTCCCTCGCGGACCTCTTCCTCTCGCCATCGACCTCGTCCCGTCCTCCTCCCCAAGCCCCGCGCCCTTGACCTTGCGCCTTGCGGTGAGGCCCCACCCTCTTCTCCTCCCCTAACCTCAGACGACGCGCCACGATCACGACCGCCCGCTCCGCCTCATGGTAATCATGCCACCACGCCTCGCTGCCACTCACCACATCCCCGTGGCTGGTGCGCCCTGCTCCCCCCTTGGTGCTCCTCTGCGCTTGCATGCCATATTCGCCGCCCCGACTCCCTCTCCCGCGTCGGCCGGCCACCACGGCCGCCTCACATCGGCTTGGTCCCGCCAAGACTCACGTGGGCGAGCACTCCCCCAAGCGCCCGTCGTCTGTTAGCCCGCCCCGTTATGGCCCCTAGGGCCAATGACATGTGGGGCCCAGTCCCTGGAACAAAAAAAGGATATAAAAAAGAATTAAAAATAGATAATAAAACAAATATTAATTAATTAATTAATTCACTAAATTAATTAAATCCTGATTAGTTGACTAGTTGAATTTACTTAACGTGCTAATTAAACTAAATAACTGTTAATTAGTTATCAGTCTATGACAATGGACCCACGCGTCAATTTGACCAAGTCAACTGATTATTGACTGCTGACATCACCTTGATGTCATGCTGATGTCATAATGACATTTCCTAATTAAATTAATTCTGTTAATTCTAAAAATGAATTAAAACTTTAAAAGTTAATATAAAATAAACCGTACCTCGGATGGAAAAACTTTGTACATGAAAGTTGCTCAGAACGACGAGAAGAATCCGGATACGCAGCCCGTTCGTCTGCCATGCATCCCTAGCATAGTGAACCCGCAACATTTCACCTCCGGTTCATCTGTCCGAAAACGCGAAACACCGGTGATACTTTCCCGGATGTTTCCCCCTTTTGCCGGTACCACCTACTACCGCGTTAGGGCACACCTAGCATTGCTCTTTGTCACGTCACGAATCATCATGCTTATGTTTGCATTGTATTTATTGTTTCTTCCCCCTCTTCTCTCTGGTAAACTACGAGACCGACACTGCTGCTGCCCAGTTCAACTACGGAGTTCACGACCCCTCCGTCTTGCCAGAGCAACCAGGCAAGCCCCCCCTTGATCACCAGATATCACCTATTCTTCTCTATACTGCTTGCATTAGAGTAGCATAGCATGCTACTGCTTTCGGTTAATCCTATTCTGTTGCATAGCCTATCATTGTTGCTACATCTGTTGATACCTTACCTGCAATCCTAAATGCTTAGTATAGGATGCTAGTTTACCATTAGTGGCCCTACATTCTTGTCAGTCTACCTTGCTATACTTTCGGGCCGTGATCACTCGGGAGGTGATCACGGGTATATACTTTACATATATACATACTATACAGATGGTGACTAAAGTCGGGTCAGCTCGTTGAGTACCCGCAAGTGATTCCGATATGGGGGCTGGAAGGACAGGTGGCTCCATCCCGGTAGAGGTGGGCCTAGGTTCTCGACGGCCCCCGACTGTTACTTTGTGGTGGAGCGATAGGGCAGGTTGAGACCACCTAGGAGAGAGGTGGGCCTGGCCCTGGTCGGCGTTCGCGGTTACTTCATAACAACACGCTTAACGAGATCTTGGTATTTGATCTGAGTTTGGCCACTGGCCTATACGCACTAACCAACTATGCAGGAACAATTATGGGCACTCGACGTCGTGGTATCAGCCGAAGCCTTCTAGACGTCGGCGAATCGAGCGGCCTGCCGGATTGGACCGAACGCTTTGCTCTTGTATTAGGGAGGCTAGGTCTGCTTCCGGCCGCCCACGCAACATGCAGGTGTGCAATGGGCGATGTGCCCATACCCCTGCGCCATAGGAGATAGACCGGCATGCTGACCTCTCTGTTAGGCCTAGGTGGGGCTGCGACGTGTTGATCTTCCGAGGCCGGGCATGACCCAAGAAAGTGTGGTCGGCCAAATGGGATCGATCGTGTTGGGTTATGTGGTGCACCCCTGCAGGGAAGTTTATCTATTCGAATAGCCGTGTCCCTCGGTAAAAGGACGACCCGAAGTTGTACCTTGACCTTATGAGAACTAGAACCGGATACTTAATAAAACACACCCATACAAGTTCCACAGACAACACGGTAATCGCTTTTCAATAAGGCGATGAGGGGAGGACCGCCGGGTAGGATTATGCTATGCGATGCCACTTGGAGGACTTAAATCTACTCTCTTAACATAATGATCATTATGCATCAGTTTAGCACTCATTTTCGATATTTGAATGCCTCCCCTCTGTAAGAGATCTCATCTGAGCACGTGAACTATTCTACTACCGCCACTTAGGTTTAGAGTTTTTCTTCATTATCTGAACTGTTGTAGATCCAAGATTATAGCACCGATCTGTGAAAACTGTTTGTCCAACACTTAGCAATTCTTCACTCATAGATCTGAAAAATTGATAGTTGTGTGGACGGCTTAACTGATAAACCATAACCCGCCAGGTACCATCAGTCCCCTTTTAAGCCGCCAATAGATTGCTCTGCATATCTCAACACTAACCTCCGGCTTAACATACTGCATGTGTATAGTTCTTACCATTGAACCAATGACTCGCTTAACAACGTAATCTTAAACCGGCAATATTTTCTTTTCAGACCTTCATCAACAATGACTAAGACCTTCACCTCATGCAATTGGGTAGCATCCCGGGTTACCGAGGAAGATTTGAACAATTTTGTTCAGACTGGCATTTTAGCCAAGAAAGACGACATCCATTGGAGGGTCCCAAGCATTGAAAATCCTCCTCAGCCCAAAGAAGGAGAACTAATTGTTTTTACTGATCATATGATCCGGGGGTTTACCCCGCCCGGTTCAAAATTCTTTCGAGATGTGTTACACTTTTTTCCAGCTTCATCCACAAGATATCAGCCCCAATTCTGTCTCCAACATCTGCAACTTCCAAGTTTTTTGTGAAGCTTATCTTCAAGAAGAGCCCACAACCAAACTATTCAGGGAATTTTATTACTTGAACCGGCAGACGGAGTTCACCGACGGGCCCAGCTTGAAACTAGGTGGAGTTTCAATTCAAAAGCGGAAAGAAGCTACCTTCCCATATGCCAAGCCGCCGAGTCATCCCAAGGACTGGAACCAGACTTGGTTCTATGCCAAGATACATCTCCAAAGGGTGAAAATCCCCTGCCGGGTTACCATTAACACCGGGTCAGTAACACACATCGGCTCCCAGAGCAGATCAGTACAAACGAGCGTGCCAAATACGCGCATGTTTTCTCAAAGATCAGAGCCTTCATGGCTAACGGCTTATTCGGCATCGACCTTGTTCGGTGTTGGGTCGCCTGGAGGACTCTGCCCTTAAGCCGCCACCCCGGCTTAATGTGCGAGTACACCAACAATTTGAAAGATCCACAATGCCACTGCAAAATCCAATTATATGATGCAGAAGTCAATGATGCGACCAAGGCTTTGTTGAATGAAAGCTTGGCAGAGTGTAGCAAAACCGGACTTAGTCCTTTCTGCACCTTCAACCAGCCGCCAGCTATAAGTTTTGCACATACTTTTTCAGTTGAATCATGTTTTCATTAACAATGTCCTCTTATAATCATTTGACTTTCACAGGCCGATTCTCCTTTTTGGAAGAAGAAGCTGCAAGACAAGCCGGCAAGAAGACCCGGACCAAGACCAAGGCTAACAAAAAGCCTGCCAAGAAGAAGACTGACCCCTCCGAGTTACTTGACTTGGATGATGATGGTGATGATGATGAGTTGGAGGTAGAACTTGATTCTCTTGGCTCATTTTTTGTACATCTCATTAACAATGACTATTATGAGGATGAATCAGAAGCCAGCCATGCGGGTGACGAAGAGGTAATTGTTCTTTCCTCTGGCTCAGAATCTCTGCCAAAATAGAAAACTCGATAAGCAAGCCGGAAAGTAAGGTTTTCTCATCCTTTGGCTTATTTGGATCCCAACTTTATTTTGAAGAAGCAGCAACATGAAGCTCGCCGCACAACCGGAACAGCGGAGGCAAGATTCTTTCCTCTGGCTTACCAAATACTCCAGCCCCCCGCAAGCGTCGTCCAGAGGTTTCAACAATTTCCGACTTAACTTATCCCAAGGCGGGTGTTTTTTGACAACCTCTTAATCCTTCCGACTCAAATTACCAGGGTCATCTCATTCCTCCTCTGGCGATTCAACGAGAACTCATGTCCCAGCCTTCAAACCCGTGCCTGGGTGAGACTGTTAAGTCTCTACTTTCAGTCATGTACTCAAGTGTCATATTAAGCTCATGTTGCATTTGCAGAGCTATGGCAAAGCCCAACAAGAAAATGTATGTGACCAAAACAACTGACAACCCTTCTGAGCTGGAGAAACAGTCAACAGACACTTCCTTCCACGCCCCTGAAGCCACAGCTGATGAGTCGCCATCGGAAGAGCATAATGTTATCATAGATCATATGGACGTTGATCCAACCACCACCAAGCCGCTAAGTCCCATCAAGCCTACTGAAGAAAATGTTGATGATGTCACCATCACTGGGCTTGGTTATACAGCGACAGGCAATCCCACTATCTTGTCAAAACATAGCTCCAAGGAAGAAATATCCGTTGTTGACAAAGGCAAGTGATCAGTAAATGTAGAGAGCTATGCTCACTACAACGCTCAAAAGATCCACTCCGGGTATTTGAACCGCCTACACACAAGCCGCGATTTTGAGGCCGGCTTAGTGAACCTAATGAAGGAGCGTTTTGAGGTAGACACTACAACTCTCTTCATGTGAACATACTTTATCAGCCGCCAAGTCTGCAGGATATGATAGAATTGAATGTACTGTAGACTTTTAAATTGCCTTGTAGAACATTTCCAGTAGCCCCCAAGGGCCGGCTTATACTTTCAAGATAAGTCGGGACTTCAAATAGTAATCCTTTCAACTTTGCATGTGCAGCCCCCAAGGGCCGGCTTAAACTTTCAAGATAAGCCGGGACTTCAAATAGTAATGATTCAATTTTTGCACCTATATCCCGCAAGGTCCAGCTTAAATTGTCAAGATCAGCCGGGTCTCATTACCATAGTTGTCCATAAAGTCCAAGTATATAGCCCCCATGAATCGGCTATCGTCACAATAGTATAGCAGGGTCATCATAAAATTGTCTTCAAAAAAAGAGCAATGTGCATTAGCCCCCAAGTGCCAAGTGAAATACTTGTATTGTGCTTGGGACTTTTTAAATAAGATGACTGTAACCCCGCCTATTGTTTGCATCCTGCAGGATGAACTCAATGTCAAAGAATCCCAAGTCGTCGATCTTCAAGAGAATATCAAGTCTCAGTAATCTGAAACCTCTAAGGCCAAAGCAGAATTGACCACCGCCTTGGCAGAGATGGAGAAGTTGAAGAAGAACTTCAAGGCTGACCAGGCAGGGTGGGAGACGGAGAAAATGGCTCTATCGAAGAGAGCAGAAGAAGTAGAAACAACCCTTAAAGAGGTGGCTGAAGAGCTGACCGGTTTAAAACATCAAATAAATGCCATGAATGCTTCCATATTTGGTAAGTAACTTCATCTCAATTTGTTAGTACCAATGCATTGTAATACTCAATCAACCGGCTTATAGATTTACTTGGTACTGCTGGCTCCACAATCGCCCATCTTGGCTCAGACATGCGCAAGAAGCTGAAAGCCGCCTATACTCTTATAGAGCAATTGTACACCGGCACACAATGAGCTATCTCTGCTGCCTCGCACAAAAAACAACCACCAACCCTCATCAAGGACATGCTGGAGAAGTTATATGTGCTACCCCAAAGAGTTGAAGATCTGAATAAATCAGCTGCTGGAGCCGGTGCAATCACCGTGCTAACCCGGGCTAAAGTGTGGCAAGCAAATCTTGACCCGGAAGACTTTTCCATTGGTTGCCCAAGTGTCAAGGGGGACGGGTCTCCCTTCAGTGCTGACAATATTGTGGTGATAGCAAGATAAATGCGCCCGCTAGCAAGCAAACTAGCTGAAGACACCAACATGTCCCATTATCGGGCGGTTTATGATGCTAACAACAAGAAGGTCAAAGCGTCGATCCATGAATCCCAGGACCTTACTCCTCCAATTCGTAAGCACACTTTTGCCCCTGACATTGACCTGTCAACACTTATTAGTGATGAGGTTGTATTCAAAACTTTGACTAGGATCAACTGGGCAATCTCTAACTTCCAGCCAATGGGTGAAGAGGAGGACGATGAACCGGTGCTAGATGACCCGGAACCCTCAACTCGCCAAGGCCAAGACCAGTAATCTAAAGGCCGGCTTAACATATGCCAGCTGAAATACTTCCTCAAAACACTTATTCTTTTGGGCCATGTGATGCCTTGTAATAGGCTAGTTGGAAAACAATGATCTGCCATGCCATCGTGTGTGTTGACTTGCATAACACTTATGAGCCGTTTAATCTTAGTTGACTATCCATTATTTATACTCATAACCATTATCAACCATGCTGATCATGTTGTCATAAACCCTGCATACAAATAGAGCACAAGTGCCTTGGCAGTTTACCCCAAGGCGGGTCATAATACCCCACAAAAAACCACTGGTGACTGTAACGTCCATAACCAGGGCCGGTTTACCAAAACCTCATAGAATCATAACAAAAATAAATATCATACCTATGATATCTATGTGTATTGCCGGCTTACCATGCCATATGCAGTAAGAGTAACAACCCAGACTCAGAGCGCAGCGCTCTGTACAATTTATTCATACTGCCTGCTTACAACGCCATAGACAACAAAGGGTAACATCCCAAATCTTTAGAGTATAGGACTCCAAACATATGATCATCATACATTGGCGCCTTAACTTCCAAAGCCAGGCCGGGTTAACAAAACACCATATATTATCAAATAAAGATCAAGGCATCATGGCCTGAATCAAGTTTCAACCATATATCAATATGGTACAAACAGAAATCACCAAAAAAAGATTCAAAGGCAATAGAAATCAAAAAACCAAGGCATTCAAAGGCTGGCAAGCCTCAACATCAAGTGTTATTCAAGGGCTGCACAGTCACTGGGTTACTCCTTAATTCAAACCTGTAAGCCGGGCCTCACATGATCAATCGCCGTTTTAACTTTGACAAGTTCAAGGTCTTTATAAGATTGACTGTCAAGAGTACGATGAGTCATTCCAGGATTACCTCGTCGGAGTGGCAAGCGTACAAAGGCAGGATAACCCAGATTTTTGGTGAATACTGATGACCCACAAGTATAGGGGATCTATCGTAGTCCTTTCGATAAGTAAGAGTGTCGAACCCAACGACGAGCAGAAGGAAATGACAAGCGGTTTTCAGTAAGGTATTCTCTACAAGCACTGAAATTGTAGGTAACAGATAGTTTTGTGATAAGATAATTTGTAACGGGTAACAAGCAATGAAAGTAAATAAGGTGCAACAAGGTGGCCCAATCCTTTTTGTAGCAAAGGACAAGCCTGGAAAATTTCTTATAATGAGAAAAGCGCTCCCGAGGACACATGGGAATTATCGTCAAGCTAGTTTCATCACGCTCATATGATTCGCGTTTGTTACTTTGATAATTTGATATGTGGGTGGACCGGTGCTTGGGTACTGCCCTTTCTTGGACAAGCATCCCACTTATGATTAACCCCTATTGCAAGCATCCTCAACTACAAAAGAAGTATTAAGGTAAACCTAACCATAGCATGAAACTAGTGGATCCAAATCAGCCCCTTACGAAGCAACACATAAACTAGGATTTAAGCTTCTGTCACTCTAGCAACCCATCATCTACTTATTACTTCCCAATGCATTCCTCTAGGCCAAAATAATGGTGAAGTGTCATGTAGTCGATGTTCACATAACGCCACTAGAGGAGAGACAACATACATCTCATCAAAATATCAAACGAATACCAAATTCACATGACTACTAATAGCAAGACTTCACCCATGTCCTCAGGAGCATACGTAACTACTCACAAAGCATATTCATGTTCATGATCAGAGGAGTATTAATATGCATTAAGGATCTGAACATATGATCTTCCACCAAGTAAACCAATTAGCATCAACTACAAGGAGTAATCAACACTACTAGCAACCCACAAGTACCAATTTGTGGTTTTGATACAAGATTGGATACAAGAGATGAACTAGGGTTTTGAGAGGAGATGGTGCTGGTAAAGATGTTGATGGAGATTGACCCCCTCCCGATGAGAGGATCGTTGGTGATGACGATGGTGATGATTTCCCCCTCCCGCAGGGAAGTTTCCCGGCAGAATAGCTCCGCCGGAGTTCTAGATTGGTTCCACCAAGGTTACGCCTCGTGGCGGCGGAGTTTCGTCCCGTAAGCTTGCTTATGATTTTTTCCTGGGTAAGAGACTTCATATAGCAGAAGATGGGCCCCGGAGGGACAACAGGGGGCCCACGAGACAGGGGGCGCAACCAGTGGGGGGGCGCACCCCCACCCTCGTGGCCAGGGTGTGGGCCCCCTCTGGTACTTTCTTTGCTCAATAATTCTTATTAATTCCAAAAATGACTTTCGTGGAGTTTCAGGACTTTTGGAGCTGTGCATAATAGGTTTCCAATATTTGCTCCTTTTCCAGAATAGAATCCCAGCTGCCAGCATTCTCCCTCTTCATGATAAACCTTGTAAAATAAGAGAGAATAGCCATAATTATTGTGACATAATGTGTAATAACAGCCCATAATGCAATAAATATTGATATAAAAGCATGATGCAAAATGGACGTATCAATTCACCCAAGCTTAGACCTCGCTTGTCCTCAAGCGGAAGCCAATATCGAAAAATACGTCCACATGTTTAGAGATAGAGGTGTCGATAAAAATGAAATACGGACATGAGGGCATCATGATCATTCTTATAACAGCAACATATATAGATTTTGTCATATGATTTCTTATGCTCAAGTAACAATCCCTTCACAATATCAAGTATGGTTCATAAACTTCATTGAGAACTAATAAACTATCATCTCAGTCATTGAAGCAATTGCATTTTATCATAACATCGGAAAGAGTCAAGAATAGAGCTTTTCAGCAAGTCCACATACTCAACTATCATATAGTCTTGTACAATTGCTAACACTCACACAATACTTATGATTATGGAGTTTTAATCGGACACTAAGAAAGATAGGGGCTTATAATTTCGCCTCCCAATGTATTCACCTTTGGGTGATGTCAATAGTAATAGTTCATGCTAACTTACATCCAATTGGATATATATATTAGGATCTTTCCAACACGAGGTGCTTGCCAAAGCATAAAATGGAAAGGGAAAGGTGAAGATCACCTTGACTCTTGCATAAAGTAAAAGACATAAAATAAAAGATAGGCCCTTTGCAGAGGGAAGCAGAGGTTGTCATGTGCTTTTAGGGTTGGATGCACAAAATCTTAATGCAAAAGAACGTCACTTTATATTGCCACTTGTGATATGAACCTTTATTATGCAGTCCGTCGCTTTTATTACTTCCATATCACACGATCGTATAAAGTTTATTTTCTCCGCACTAATAAGTCATACATATGTAGAGAGCAATTTTTATTGCTTGCAACATGACAACTTACTTGAAGGATCTTACTCAATCCATAGGTAGGTATGGCGGACTCTCATGGCAGAACTGAGTTTATGGATGTTTGGAAGCACAAGTAGTATCTCTACTTGGTGCAAGGAATTTGGCTAGCATGAGGGGGAAAGGCTAGCTCAACATGTTGGAATGATCCATGACAATATACTTTAACTAAGATGTGAGAAAACATAACCCAGTACGTTGTCTTCCTTGTCCAACATCAACTCTTTAGCATGTCATACTTTAATGAGTGCTCACAATCATAAAAGATGTCCAAGATAGTATATTTATATGTGAAAACCTCTCTTTCTTCATTACTTCCTATTAATTGCAACGATGACCAAAACTATGTTTGCCAACTCTCAACAACTTTTATGCCTCATACTCTCTATGTGTGAAGTCATTACTATCCATAAGATCAATATGAACTCTTTTATTCCTTTTTATCCTTTCTATTTTCTTAATATCATAGCAAGATAGCAAAGCCCTTGACTCAACACTAATCTTTATTATATAGCTCACGGACTCGATTACATAGAGAGATCACAAAGCAAAACTCAAAACTAATTCAAACAAAAACTTTATTCTACTAGATCAAGATATTACTAAAATGATCGAGCTAAGTAAAACGGTAAAGATAGGAGTGTGATGGTGATATGATACTGGGGCACCTCCCCCAAGCTTGGCAGTTGCCAAGGGGAGTGCCCATACCCATGTGATTATGTATCCTTCTTCAGAGTTGGTGTTGTGATCTTCTTGGCGATGATGCCCCTCAGGATACGATTCTCCTCCTTGAGCTTATTAACTTGTTGCTTGAAGTCCATATTTTCCTTGTGGAGCTTGCCCGTGACGGCTAAAGCTCCTTTTACCTAAGGATGCTGCATAGCTTCTGGAGAACAAGTGACACTCTTTTTCATATTTTCATAAGAAAGAAATTTAACATTGGAAGGAATGACCGAGTTTGGGATAGCTGAGCTGCGTAGTTCCCCCATCATGAATCCTGCTTGGAAACGAGAGGTAACTTCTTGATCCTCCTCCATGGCATCTATCCTTTTCAAGTCGGCCTCCATCTCGTCCTCCGTTGATGGCCCAAAGTGATAAGCATCGCTGTTTGCTCCTGGACCTGGCATCGGGTGGGACACCCGACTAACTCTTGAGAAGACATCTTGCTCTAAATCTGTCAGAAAAACGACTCGAAACAAAAACAGAAGTTTTTTGCGTGATACAGTGGTCAAAACCTTCGGGAGATTATATAATGAATTTTTACCGACCAAAAGAAGTAACGTGCAAGAAAACGGAGTCCGGGAGGCACACGAGGTGCCCACGAGACAGGGGGGCGTGCCTAGTAAGGGTGGGCGCGCCCGCCTCATGTCCTTCCCGGATTACTTCTTGCTTTCCAAAATTCTTAAATATTCCAAAATGGAGAAAAATTGCCATTAGAATTGTTTTGGAGTCGGTTTACTTACCGTACCACATACCTATTCCTTTTCGGAGTCTGAAACGTTCTGGAAAGTGTCCCTTATGTATTTCTCCGGGGTTACGGTTTCTATAATATTAGTTTCAACATTTATAGGATTACCTGAGATATAATGTTTGATTCTTTGAACGTTCACCACTTTCGGATTTGTGCCTTCGAAGTTGTTGATTTTTATGGCACCAGAACAATGGACCTCCTCGATAACGTAAGGACCTTTCCACTTAGAGAGAAGTTTTCCTGCAAAAAATCTTAAACGAGAGTTGAATAGCAACACATAATCACCTACGTTAAATTCACGCTTTTGTATTCTTTTGTCATGCCATCTTTTAACTTTTTGTTTGAACAGCTTGGCATTCTCATATGCTTGGGTTCTCCATTCATCAAGTGAGATAATATCAAATAAACTCTTCTCACTGGCAAGTTTGAATTCATAGTTGAGCTCTTTAATAGCCCAGTATGCCTTATGTTCAAGTTCGAGAGGTAAGTGACATGCTTTTCCATAAACCATCTTATACAGAGACATACCCATAGGATTTTTATATGCAGTTCTATAGGCCCATAATGCATCATCAAGTTTCGTGGACCAATTCTTTCTAGATCTATTGACAGTCTTTTGCAAAATTAATTGAGCTCTCTATTACTCAACTCTACTTGACCACTAGACTATGGGTGATAAGGAGATGCAATTCTATGATTAACATCATACTTAGCAAGCATTTTATGAAAAGCACCATAAATAAAATGTGAACCACCATCAGTCATTAAGTATCTAGGGACTCCAAACCTCGGAAAAATAACTTCTTTAAGCATCTTAATAGAGGTGTTATGATCAGCACTACTAGTTGGAATAGCTTCTACCCACTTAGTAACGTAATCAACATCAACTAAAATATGTGTATATGCATTAGAGTCATGAAAAGGTCCCATATAATCAAAGCCCCAAACATCAAATGGTTCAATAACAAGAGAATAATTCATAGGCATTTCTTGGCGTCTACTAATATTACCAATTATTTGACATTCATCACAAGACAAGACAAACTTATGAGCATCGTTGAAGAGAGTAGGCCAAGAAAAACCGGATTGCAATACCTTATGTGCAGTTCTATCTCCAGCGTGGTGTCCTCCATATGGTTCGGAGTGACACTTGCATCGGATCTGTTCATGTTCATACTCAGGTACATAACGTCTAATAACACCATCTACTCCTTCTTTATAAAGGTGTGGGTCATCCCAGAAGTAATGTCTTAAATCATAAAAGAACTTTTTCTTCTGCTGGTATGTGAAACTAGGTGGTATAAATTTAGCAACAATGTAATTAGCATAATCAACTTACCATGGAACAGTACGAGAAGCATTATTGACCGCTAATTGTTCATCAGGAAAGCTATCGTCAATAGGTAGTGGGTCATCAAGAACATTCTCTAACCTAGACAAGTTGTCTGCTATGGGGTTCTCAGCTTCCTTTCTATCAATAATATGCAAATCAAATTCTTGGAGCAAGAGAACCCATCTAATAAGTCTAGGTTTAGCATCTTTCTTTTCCATAAGATATTTAATAGCAGCATGATTAGTGTGAATAGTAACTTTAGAATCAACAATATAAGGTCTGAACTTATCACAAGCAAATACAACAGCTAAGAATTCTTTTTCAGTAGTAGCATAATTTCTCTAGGCAGTATCAAGAGTTCCACTAGCATACTGGATAACATTTAATTTCTTATCAACTCTTTGCCCTAGAACAACACCTACAGCATAATCACTAGCATCACATATAATTTCAAAGGGTAAATTCCAATCAGGTGGCTGAACAATAGGTGCAGTGATCAAAGCTTTCTTAAGTATTTCAAATGCTTCTACACAATCATCATCAAAGACAAAAGGAATATCTTTTTGCAATAAATTAGTCAGAGGCCTAGAGATTTTAGAAAAGTCCTTAATGAACCTCCTATAAAAATCGGCATGACCAAGGAAACTTCTTATACCTTTAATGTCCTTGGGGCATGGCATCTTTTGAATAGCATCAACTTTAGCTTTATCAACTTCAATACCTCTTTCAGAAATTTTATGCCCCAAGACAATGCCTTCATTAACCATAAAGTGGCACTTTTCCCACTTCAAGACGAGACTAGTGTCTTCACACCTCTGCAAAACTCGATCAAGGTTGCTCAAGCAATCATCAAAAAAGGATCCATATACGAAGAAATCATCCATGAATACCTCACAAATCTTTTCACAAAAGTCAGAGAATATAGCCATCATGCATCTTTGAAAGGTAGCAGGTGCATTACATAAACCAAAAGGCATACGTCTATAAGCAAAGGTACCGAAAGGGCAAGTAAAAGTAGTTTTTGATTGATCCTCCGCTGACACATGTATTTGAGAGAAACCAGAATAACCATCTAGAAAGCAGAAATGTGTGTGTTTAGATAGTCTTTCTAGCATTTGATCAATAAATGGTAAAGGGTAATGATCTTTCTTAGTAACTTTATTTAATTTACGGAAATCAATTACCATCCTATAACCTGTAATAATTCTTTGTGGAATCAATTTATCTTTATCATTAGGAATGACAGTAATACCTCCCTTCTTAGGGACGCAATGGACAGGACTTACCCAATCACTATCAGCAACGGGATAAATTATACCTGCCTCAAGGAGCTTCAGTATCTCCTTTCTTACCACTTCTTTCATCTTAGGATTTAACCGTCGTTGATGATCTCTAACTGGTTTGGAGCCTTCGTCCAATTTAATTTTGTGTTGGCATAGAGTGGGACTAATGCCCTTAAGATCATCCAGAGTATATCCAATAGCAGCACAGTGCTTCTTTAGAGTTTTCAGTAATCTTTCTTCTTCTTGCTCTGAAAGGTTAACACTAATAATAACATGATATATCTTGTTTTCATCAAGATAAGCATATTTATGATTATCAGGTAAAGGTTTGAGATCAAACACGGGATCACCCTTGGGTGGAGGAGGATCCCCTAGGATTTCAACAGGCAAGTTGTGTTTCAGAATAGGACCCTGTTGAAGGAATACTTCATCTATTTCCCTTCTTTCATTCATAAACATATCATTTTCATGGTCTAGCAAATATTGTTCTAACGGATCAGTAGGAGACACGGCAATAGAAGCAAGACCAATAATTTCATCCTTACTAGGTAATTCTTTATCATGGGGTCGCCTATGAAACTTAGCAAAATTAAACTCATGAGACATATCCCCTAAGCCAATTGTAACAACATCCTTTTTGCAATCAATCCTAGCATTAACAGTACTCAAGAAGGGTCTACCAAATATAATGGGACAAAAGCTATCTTGTGGGGAACCAAGAACAAGAAAATCAGCAGGATATTTAACTTTCCCACATAAGACTTTAACATCTCTAACAATCCCAAATGGTGTGATAGTATCTCTATTGACAAGCTTAATAGTAACATCAATATCTTCCAACTCAGCAGGTGCAATATCATGCATAATTTCATTATATAAGGAAATAGGTATTGCACTAGCACTAGCGCCCATATCACATAAGCCATGATAACAATGATCTCCTATTTTAACAGAAATAATAGGCATGCCTACAACATGTCTATGTATCTTAGCATCGCGTTTAGCAATATTAGAAGCTTCCTCACAGAAATAAATAACATGCCCATCTATATTATCATCCAAGAGATCTTTAACCATAGCAATACTAGGTTCAACTTTAATTTGCTCAGGGGGTGTATATGTTCTAGTATTACTCTTACGAACCACAGTTGAAGCTTTAGCATGATCCTTTACTCTAACAGGGAAAGGTGGTTTGTCAACATAAGTAGTAGGAACAATAGGATCATTATAAGTGATAGTCTTTTCTTCAACTATAATAGGTGCAACTACTTTTACTTCAGTGGGAGGATTACATTTAAACCACTTCTCCTGAGGGAGATCAACATGAGCAGCAAAAGATTCACAAAAAGAAGCTACCATCTCAGAGTCAAGTCCATATTTAGCGCTAAATCCACGAAAAGCATCGGTATCCATAAAAGATTTAACACAATCAAACTTAGGTGTCATACCTGACTCCTTACCATCGTCGGAACCCCAATCTTTAGAGTTGCATTTAATTCTTTCTAGTAAATCCCATTTGAATTCAGTAGTCTTCAGCATATAAGAACCAACACAAGAAGTATCAAGCATGGTGCGATCATTGAGAGAAAGCCGAGCATAATTTTTTTGAATAATCATATCTCTTGAGAGCTCATGATTGGGGCATGAATATAACATTGACTTAAGCCTCCCCCAAGCTTGAGCGATGCTTTCTCCTTCATGAGGCCAGAAACTATATATGTAATTACGATCACGATGAACAAGATGCATAGGATAGAACTTCTGGTGAAATTCCAATTTCAATTGTTTATAGTTCCAAGATCCCGTATCATCACATAGCCTATACCATGTCAATGCATATCCCTTCAAAGATAAAGGGAAGACCTTCCTCTTAACAACATCATCGAGAACACCTGCAAGCTTAAATAATCCACAAACTTCATCCACATAGATAAGGTGTAAATCGGGATGCAATGTTCTCATCAAAATACTCAAGAAGGGTCAACATTCACATAACACCACTAGAGGAGAGACAACATACATCTCATCAAAATATCAAACGAATACCAAATTCACATGACTACTAATAGCGAGACTTCAGCCATGTCCTCAGGAACAAACGTAACTACTCACAAAGCATATTCATGTTCATGACCAGAGAAGTATTAATATGCATTAAGGATCTGAACATATGATCTTCCACCAAGTAAACCAATTAGCATCAACTACAAGGAGTAATCAACACTACTAGCAATCCACAAGTACCAATTTGTGGTTTTGATACAAGATTGGATACAAGAGATGAACTAGGGTTTTGAGAGGAGATGGTGCTAGTGAAGATGTTGATGGAGATTGACCCCCTCCCGACAAGAGGATCGTTGGTGATGACGATGGTGATTATTTCCCCCTCCCGGAGGGAAGTTTCCCCGGCAGAACAGCTCCGCCGGAGCTCTAGATTGGTTCTGCCAAGGTTCCGCCTCGTGGCGGCGGAGTTTTGTCCTGTAAGCTTGCTTATGATTTTTTCCAGGGTAAGAGACTTCATATAGCAGAAGATGGGCACCGGAGGGCCAATAGGGGGCCCGCGAGACAAGGGGGTGCGCCTAGTAGGGGTGGGCGCGCCCCCCACCCTCGTGGCCAGGGTGTGGGCCCCCTCTGGTACTTTCTTTGCTCAATAATTCTTATTAATTCCAAAAATGACTTCCGTGGAGTTTCAGGACTTTTGGAGCTATGCAGAAAACGTTTTTAATATTTGCTCCTTTTCTAGACCAGAATCCCAGTTGACGGCATTCTCCCTCTTGATGATAAACCTTGTAAAATAAGAGAGAATAGCCATAAGTATTGTGACATAACGTGTAATAATAGCCCATTATAAATATCGATATAAAAGCATGATGCAACATGGACGTATCAAATACACCTGGCGTCCAAGCCTATTACGAGGGACAACAAAGCTCTGTTCAATTAACAAGGATCCCCCAAGTAATATTTTGATCCAGACGTACAAGCCGGACCTGTAGGGTACTCATAGCTATGCTCAATGAGCAGGAAGCCCCCAAGTATTTTGTAATCAAGGCATACAAGCTGGATCAAAATGGTAGTCATAGCTATGCTCAATGAGCAGGAAGCCCCCAAGTGACCTTATGAAGTAACAATAAAGACTCAGATTCTCAGAAATGAAACGACAGAGGCCCTGAATCATTAGGGATGCCGACTTTATTATACTAATCATAATATATACATTGGTAAAAGTATGTACATCACAAGAGCCGGTGGCTCAGGTGTAATAAGGCCGAAGATGAGAAATATTCCATGGCCGGTGGGTCTCCTCCTCCGACGTGTGTGAGTCCTTCTGGTCTCGAACATTGATTAGGTAGTATGACCCGTTGTTCAGATTCTTGCTGACCACAAAAGGTCCTTCCCAAGGTGGGGATAACTTGTGCATGTCAGTTTGATCCTGGATGAGCCGGAGCACCAAATCTCCTTCTTGAAAGGTCCTGGTTTTAACTCAGCGGCTATGATAACAACGTAGATCTTGCTGGTAAATTGCCGAATGTGATGCCGCAAGGTCACGCTCTTCATCCAAAAGGTCAACAACATCCTGACATGCTTTCTCATTATCAGCTTCAACATAAGCCGCCACACGGGGCGAGTCGTGACGTATGTCACTAGGGAGAACCGCCTCTGCTCCGTAAACCATGAAGAAAGGCTTGTAACCCATGGATCTGTTGGGGGTGGTATTGATAGTCCAAAGCATTGAGGGCAATTCCTCCACCCAACAACCCGGCGTCCTCTGCATAGCGGCCATAAGCCGGGGCTTGATACCTCTCAAGATTTCTTGATTGGCTCTTTCAGCTTGACCATTAGACTGGGTGTGAGCCACCGATGATACATCAAGTCAGATATGCTCTTGTTGACAGAACTCTTTCATTGCACCCTTAGACAGATTAGTACTATTATTGGTGATGATACTATGAGGGCATCGAAAATGAAAGATCACCTTTTTTATGAACTGAACCGTCGTTGCTGCATCACATTTGCTGACCGGCGCAGCTTCCACCCACTTTGTAAACTTGTCAACAGCTACCAGGAGATGAGTCTTTTTGTCCTTGGACCTTTTAAAAGGTCCAACCATATCCTGCCCCTAGACTGCAAACGGCCAAGTAATTGGAAACATCCTCAATTCTTGAGCTGGCACATGCGCTCGTCTTGAAAATTTCGGACAACCATCACATTTACTGATTGGATCTTCCGCATCAGCATGAGCCGTCAGCCAATAAAACCCATGACGAAAAGATTTAGCAACGAGAGACTTAGAGCCGGCATGATGGCCGCAATCTCCCTCCTCAGGAGCAATGCATCATTGAAACACTCCTGTAACATTGCATCTGTGTAGCTCACCATTGACAATAGTCATTGACTTATACCTCCGGGTTATTTGCCTGGCCAAGGCTTCATCCTCAGGTAACTCGCCCCGGGTCATATAAGCCAAATATGGAACAGTCCAATAAGGAATAACATGGAGAGCCGCCACCAATTGTGCCTCCGGGTCAGGAATTGCAAGATCTTCCTCCGTAGGCAATTTAACTGCTGGGCTATGCAAAACATCAAGGAAAACATTAGGGGGTACCGGCTTACGCTAAGACCCCAGCCGGCTTAAAGCATCAGCAGCTTCATTTTTCCTGCGATCAACATGCTCCACTTTATAACCTTCGAAATGACCAGCAATAGTATCAACCTCTCGGCGATAAGCGGCCATGAGTGGATCATTTGAATCCCAAGTTCCTGACACTTGTTGAGCCACCAAGTCTGAGTAGCCAAAACACCTCACCCGGCTTAGATTCATCTCTTTAGCCATCCGAAGACCATGGAGTAAGGCTTCATACTCAGCTGCATTGTTAGTAAAAGGGAACATCAACCTTAAAACATAACAAAATTTATCGCCTCATGGGGAAGTCAATATAACTCTAGCCCCCGAGCCTTCCAATTTCCTGGACCCATCAAAGTGAATAGTCTAATAGGTGTTATCCGGCTTATCCTCAGGCATCTGCAGTTCTGTCTAATCATTGATAAAATCCACAAGTGCTTGAGGTTTGATAGCCGTCCTACGCACATACTTCAAGCCATGAGGTCCAAGCTTAATAGCCCACTTTTCCACCTATCCTGTGACTTCTCTGTTTTGAATAATATCCCCCAAGGGAGCAGAACTAACCACAGTGATGGGGTGACCAAGGAAATATTGTTTCAACTTACGACTAGCCATGAACACGCCATAAACCAATTTCTGCCAATGTGGGTATCTCTGCATAGACTCAATGAGCACCTCACTGACATAATAAACCAGCCTTTGAACCGGATACTCCTTGCCTGACTCTTTCCTTTCAACCACAACTGCCACACTGACAGCTCTATTGTTTGTAGCCACATATAAAAGCAAGGGCTCCTTCTCAATAGGAGCTGCAAGAACCGGCAGTTCAACCAGCTGTCTCTTTAGCGCCTGAAATGCCTCATTAGTAACATCACTCCAGAAAAAGTCATTTGTCTTCTTCATCATTTGATACAAAGGGATGGCCTTCTCTCCCAGGCGGCTTATAAACCGGCTCAAAGCCACAATACGACCGGCCAAACGCTGGACGTCATTGATACACGCCGGCTTAGCCAAAGAAGTGATAGCTTTGATTTTCTCCGGGTTAGCTTCAATGCCTCTCTCAGAAACCAGGAAACCCAATAGCTTGCCTGCTGGCAAGCCAAAGACACACATGGCCCGGTTAAGCATCATCTTATAAACCCGGAGATTGCCAAAGGTCTCTTTCAAATCATCTATCAAAGTCTCCTTTTTCCTAGATTTCACAATGATATCATCCACTTAGGCGTGAACATTGCGCCCAATCTGGTCATGGAGGAAATTCTGAACACACTGCTGGTAAGTCGCCTGGGCACTCTTGAGACCAAAGGGCATAGATACATAGCAGAAGGCTCCAAAGGGAGTGATGAAAGTTGTCTTGTCCTGGTCCTTAACTGCCATCTTGATCTGATGATAACCATAATAAGCATCCAAAAAGCTCAAGCGCTCACAACCCGCCATAGCATCAATTATCTGATCAATATGAGGGAGCGAAAGGGTCAGCCAGACAGGCCTTATTAAGGTCTGTATGATCCACACACATATGCCAAGTGCTGTTTTTCGTAAGTACCAACACCGGGTTAGCCAACCACTCAAGATGAAAAACCTCAATGATGAACCCTGCCGCCAAGAGCCTGGCCACTTCTTCACCAATTGCCTTGCGCCTCTCTTGATTAAAACGACGAAGGAACTACTTGGCCGGTTTAAACTTTGGATCCACATTAAGAGTGTGCTCAGCGAGTTCCCGCGGTACACCTGGCATGTCAGAAGGTTTCCATGCAAAGATGTCCCAGTTCTCATGGATAAACTCGACGAGCGCGCTTTCCTATTTCGGATCCATATTAGCATTGATGCTGAACTGCTTGGACGAGTCACCAGGATCGAAATCAACCATCTTTGTGTCATCTGCCAACTTAAACTTCAACAGGGGGTCATTCTCTATGGTTGGCTTCTTCAAAGGCGTCATATCCGCCAGGTCAACATTATCTTTATAAAACTTTAACTCCTCAGTGGCACGGGCCGACTCAGCATACGCAGCATAACCCTCATCGTAGTCCAGAGCAATCTTTCTGTCACCATGCACTGTGATGGTTGATACGTCTCCGTCGTATCTATAATTTTTGCTTGTTTTGTGCCAATATTATACAAGTTTTACATACTTTTGGCAAATTTTTATATGATTTATTTGGACTAACTTATCTAGTGCATAGTGCCAGCTCCTATTTGTTGCATGTTTTTATATCATAGAAAATCCATATCAAACAAAGTTCAAACATGATACAACTCCACGGAGAATTATTTTGGAATATTTGTGATTTTTGTGAGTTGGAATCACCGCAAACGGAGGCCCACATGGACCACGATACACCAAGGCGCGCCCAAGGCCCCTATCGCGCAATGGTGGGTTGTGCTCACCTCGTACATCGGTTGGAGCTCTACTTCGGGTGCAAGGAAGCTTATATCCGGAAAAAAATCATGTAAAAATATTAGCACAATCGGAGTTACGGATCTCCGGGAATATAAGAAACGGTTTTCGGCTAGATCTGAGGGCGCGAAACAGAAGAGGACAGATAGACAGATCCAATCTCAGAGGGGCTCTCGCCCCTCCACAGCCATGGAGGCCATGGACCAGAGGGGGAACCCTCCTCCCATCTAGGGGGAGGCCAAGGAAGAAGAAGAAGGAGGGGGTCTCTCTCCCCCTCTCTCCCGGTGGCGCCGGAACACCGCCGGGGCTAGAATCGTGACGACGATCTACATCAACAACCTTGCTACCGTCAACATCAACTTTCTCCCCCTCTATGCAGCGGTGTAACACCTCTTCCCCCACTATAAACTCTACTTAAACATGGTGCTCAACTCCATATATTATTTCCCCATTATGTATGGTTATCTTATGATGTTTGAGTAGATCCGTTTTGTCCTATGGGTTAATCATGATCTTGGTTGGTATTATTGTATAATTTACTTATGGTGCTGTCCTATGGTGCCCTCCATCCCAAGCAAACATGAGGGGCCCCTGCTGTAAGGTGTTGCAATATGTTCATGGTTCGCTTACGGTAGGTTGCGAGAGTGACAGAAACTTAAACCTGAGTAGGTGGGGTATGACGTATGGGAGTAAAGAGGACTTGATACTTAATGCTATGGTTGGGTTTCATGACCTTAATGATCTTTAGTAGTTGCGGATGCTTGCTAGAGTTCCAATCATAAGTGCATATGATCCAAGTAGAGAAAGTATGCTAGCTCATGCCTCTCCCTCATATAAAATTACAAGAATGATTACCGGTACTTGTTATCGATTGCCTAGGGATAAATGACTTTCTTGTTGAAAAAAAGCTATCTACTTTTATTATCTTGCAAAGTACTCGTAGTTTTATTCTCGCAAAATAGTTTCATACTTGTTTTAGGTAAAGCAAACATCAAGCGTGTGTAGAGTTGTATTGGTGGTCGATAGAACTTGAGGGAATATTTGTTCTACCTTTAGCTCCTAGTTGGGTTCGACACTCTTACTTATCGAAAGAGGCTACAATTGATCCCTTATACTTGTGGGTTATCAAGACCTTTTTCTAGTGCCATTTCCGGGGACCTATAGTGTGGGGTGAATATTCTCATGTGTGCTTGTTTGCTTTATCACTAAGTAGTTTTTATTTCCTGTTCTAAGTTGTTCTCTATCTTTAGTTATGGATATGGAACACAAAACACAAAAAAAATAGTTGTACTTGCTACTCATGGAGATGGGGAACTTCCTAAAACCCTCGATGCTCGTTAGGTAAAAGATATTATGCACTACTTTGATAATCCTGAGAAAACCCCATCTATTATTTAATTAAAACGATAGGCAAACAAGCCACCACGTGCGTCCACATAGATTAAATTATCTTGATCCTTAATTTTATGTATTAACGGCTAAGACTGAAAGATGCAAGCGTTACATAAGAATATAATACATGTACAAAATAGTAGAACATGTCACGTAGAAGTAGTCCACATAGGTTCCAAAGCACGCGTCTACAACTAGCCCGTACAAAAAGAACTTCCCATCGATGGGTCAATGGTAAGGAAAAAAATATTAGTCAAACCTAAAAGATATAAGGAACCTAATATTAAACGTATAAGGACAACTCCCTCACGTGAGGAAAGTTCCAGGAACGAATACAAACAAACAAAACAAGTTTGATTAGCACACGGTGTGGGCATCTGATTTCCAGCCGGTCCCGGCCACCACAAACCAAGACACCTAAACCCATATATAAATAAGTACACTGTAACACCCCGGATGTAACTTTCCATATTTGTAACTCCAACTCTTGCCATTTTCGGATATGTGCTATGATATTCCCTCCGTGGTTGGGTTTTGTTTTTGTTTTGCATTTTGTCCATGTCATGCATCTCATATCATGTCATCATGTGCATCTCATTCGCATACGTGTTCGTCTCATGAATCCGAGCTTTTTCCCCGTTTTGCAATCCGGCACTCCTATGTTCCCCGGCGTCCCCTTTTACATTTTTCCGTGTGCGGGTGTTGAACATTCTCAGAATGGACCGAGCCTTGCCAAGTGGCCCTGGTATAGCACCGGTAGACCACCTGTCAAGTTTCGGGTCATTTGGAGTTCGTTTGGTACTCCAACGGTTAACCGCACTCTCGCAAAGGCCTCTTTTAAGTTGCAGCCCAACACCCCTCCAAAACAGCCCAATAACCCATCTAACTCCCTTCCATGCTCTAGGCCGTTCGATCATGATCGCGTGGCCGAAAACCACACCCCATTTGGACACTCCTAGCTCCCTCTACCTATAAATTCGTGCACCCCTCCTCCATTTCCGGATCCCCAAACCCAAGCCCGCTCCTCCTCCGCCGCCGGACACGTCCGGGCGAGCCGGACGCGTCCGCCGCCGCGCCGCAGCCACTCCAGGCGTGCCACGTGGCGCCGCCAGCCCAGCCCGCCCCCATGAGGGCCAGCATGTCGGCCCTCCTGCCTGGCCATGCGCTGCCGCCTGCTGCCATGCCATTGGCCGCCCGCCTCATGCATGCGCCGTCGCCGCCTGCCGCCGCCGCTCGCCTCCGCCTCCCCATGCCACCACTGACCACCACCACCGCACAGCCTTGGCCAGCCGGGCAGCCGCCGCCGCCAGCCGCGGATCCGGCAGGCGGCCCAGCCGGCGTCCCTCCTTCCTCCGGCCTGACCTCCAACTCCGGCGAGCATCGCCCCGATCCAGATCTGAGCAGAAACCGCCAGGGTTGACTTTTCCCCGACCCCAATTTTCCACTGTCTTTTTCTGTGTTAATTTTGTTGCATTTTCATCGCATCACATCTCTGCACCCGTGGCTCCATTCTGGGAGTATAATATATGAAATTGTTCGTCTCGAAGAGTAGATCATTTCATCTCATTGCACCATTTTCATTTGAGCTCATCTTGATGCCCGAAATGCTGTTAGAAGAGGGCTATGTGATGTTAGTTTCTGTTTCTTAACGGAACTTGCACTTTTATCATTTTTGCCATGATTAATGTGTGCACCTTATGAACTTGAGCCCTACATGTGTGTTGAACTATGCCATGCCATCTTTCCAGGGGTGTATGCCATGTATTTTTGTGAGTTATGTGGTGACTAGAACAAGCATGCAAACTAGGGATGATAATGTTGCTGATTTCAGGAACTTAGTGTTTTCACTAAGTCATGTCCTGCTGTTATTTTTATGCCATATGTTCATGTTGTTACAGAGAGATCTATGCCCTTTTTGAGCATGATCAGTAAGGGTGTTTTGAACATATGGATGTGCTCTATCCATCCATGCCTTTGTTGGCATTTATGGAGTAGTCTAGCATGTCATTTTCGTGCTCTACTTTTGCTTCAAAATGTTTCCTGGCAGATTGTTTGCATGAGATTCAATTTTCACAAGGTTGATGTAGTTGAACCGTGTATGCTATGATGTTGTTCTTGCCATGTATAGCTTCTATGCCATGTCTTCTTGATGGGTGTATGCTTAGTTTATCATGAGATGCTCTGTAGTGAGTGCATCGAGCTCACGAACATGCCTACTCGTTATCTGTTTTGCCATGTCCAGTTTTTCTGCTAAGTCTGAGATCTGTAATAAAAACTTGCTATGTTTACATGGGTGCCATCATTTGTTATGGTCCTTTTTGGCTTATGGTCAGTAAGGGACTATTGATCTATGCTTTGAGTAGATTCATGCCATGCCTTGTTTTGCTATTATAAGTTCCTGTAGCTTGTTGTTTGCTTGCTCTAAACATGCCTTCCTGATGTTAATTTCTGGCATGCTAGTATTTTCACCAAGTCTGTGAACCTGATATTTTTTGCACTTTCACCATGCTTGTTTGAACATGTTATGATGTGATTTAGCCGTAGCTCAGTGTTCCTCTTTTGTTAAGCATCTCCTGTAGATCGCTGCCATATGCTTTGTTTGTATGTTGGGGTCTTGTAGCATAGTTTCTTGTTGCATGCTAAGTAGCATCGTCTCGTTAAACGCAGATTTGTGCCATTATTGTTTAAACTTGCCATTTGCAAACCGTGCATCCGATTCCGTGATCTTTATATCAATTTCAACCGAAATCATCCCATCTTTCCAGCGGCATACTTGGTTTGCCAAGTTGATGCCCGGTTCATCATTTTTCCTTCCGGAGCACACATATGCATTACATATCACATCTCGCATAGCATGTCATGTATTGCATCATATTGCTTGTGCATTGCTCCTTGTTTGATTTTTGTTCCATTGCTTGTGTTCTTGCTTTGGGTAGAGCCGGGAGACGAGTACGTGTACGAGGAACCTGTTGAGAACGCCTACGAGGATCAAGCCTTCGACAACTCTGAGAACCTTGCAGGCAAGATGACCATACCTTCGATATCACTTCTATCTTTGCTTGCTAGATGCTCGCTCTTTTGCTATGCCTATGCTGCGATACCTACCACTTGCTATATCATGCCACCCATATTGCCATGTCAAACCTCTAACCATCCATGTCCTAGCAAACCGTTGATTGGCTATGTTACCGCTTTGCTCAACCCCTCTTATAGCGTTGCTAGTTGCAGGTGAAGATGAAGTTTGTTCCTTGTTGGAACACGGATATTTTGGGATACCACAATATCTATTGTTTTAATTAATGCATCTATATACTTGGTAAAGGGTGGAAGGCTCGGCCTTATGCCCGTGTTTTGTTCCACTCTTGCCGCCTAGTTTCCGTCATACCGGTGTTATGTTCCCGGATTTTACGTTCCTTACGCGGTCGGGTGATTTATGGGACCCCCCTGACAGTTCGCTTTAAATAAAACTTGCCCAGCAAGGCCCAACCTTGGTTTTACCATTTGCCTCACCTAGCCCTTTTTTCCCTTGGGTTTCCGGAGCCCGAGGGTCATCTTTATTTTACCCCCCCGGGCCAGTGCTCCTTCGAGTGTTGGTCCAACCTGAGCGATGTCCGGCGCCCCCTGGGCAACCAGGGTCTATGCCAACCCGTCGTCTTGCTCATCCGGTGTGCCTTGAGAACGAGATATGTGCAGCTCCTATCGGGATTTGTCGGCACATCGGGCGGCTTTGCTGGTCTTGTTTTACCATTGTCGAAATGTCTTGATGTACCGGGATACCGAGTCTGATCGGAGTGTCTCGGGAGAAGGTC
Source organism: Aegilops speltoides (assembly GCA_021437245.1). NCBI lineage: Eukaryota > Viridiplantae > Streptophyta > Magnoliopsida > Poales > Poaceae > Aegilops > Aegilops speltoides. Next base: position 199,506,649 of record CM038142.1, on the reverse strand, counting down.
TATTTCTTCGTTGATCGCGAGAGCTTGTCATGGGCTAAGTTGGGACACCCCTGCAGGGTATAAACTTTCGAGAGCCGTGCCCGCGGTTATGTGGCAGATGGGAATTTTTAATGTCCGGTTGTAGAAAACCCGAAGTTGACCTTAATTAAAATACATGAACCGCGTGTGTAACCGTGATGGTCCCTTCTCGGCGGAGTCCGGGAAGTGAACACGGTGTTGGAGTTATGTTTGACGTAAGTAGTTTGAGGATCACTTCTTGATCGCTACTAGCTTCACGACCGTGCCTTGCTTCTCTTCTCGCTCTCTTTTGCGTGCGTAGACACCATATATGCTAGTCGCTGCTGCAGCTCCACCTCATTACACCAGCCTTCCCTTAAGCTTAAATAGTCTTGATCTCGCGGGTGTGAGAATGCTGAGTCCCGTGGCTCATGATTCTACCAAAACAGATCACAGTACCGATGATGCCAAAGCAGATGGCGAACCGAGCTGAAGTGGGAATTTGATGAGGCCCTTGGTCGTTACTATGTTTCACTTCCGACGATCGATGAGGAGCCCGGTTAGGCGATCAGGGATCTGTGTTGCATTTGGGGTAGTCTTCTTTTATTTTGGTTCCGTAGTTGGACCTTGATTGTAAACTGAATGATGGATGTTTATTTATGTATTGTGTGAAGTGGCGACTGTAAGCCAACTATGTATCTTTTCCCTTATGTATTACTTGGATTGTGCGAAGATTACCTCACTTGTGACATTGCTTTCAATGCGGTTATGCCTCTAAGTCGTGCTTCGACACGTGGGAGATATAGCCGCATCGAGGGCGTTACATACACACGGCTGCAAAAGTACCCATCAAACAATTACAAGCCAACGACCACGGCGACTTGAACACGCCACACGCAACTCAACGTCCAGACGAAAAGCCACGTCCAGCCGCTTCACTCAACGCCCCATAAAGTCACGCGTAAGCATGCTCGACGCCCGACGAAGCGACGTTGGAAGAATTGGCGCAAAATCACTTCTGACCTGATTCATCAGATTTGGTAATTGTTATTTCACAAGCTTACTTTTTATGTGCAGAATCTTCATAAATACTATATCAATTGATAAACTGTTCCCTGTTAATTTTGAAGACATAAGAATATGGCATACAAGAAGTTGAGCGACTTAACTACAAGAGGACATAATTGGAATATTCAAGTGAAAGTAATGAGAATTTGGGATTCAGTGAATCCTACGACCGATGAGCTTATTAGCATAGATATGATACTGATGGATGAGCAGGTTTGTTTTCTAATATATTAAATTATAATTTTTCTGTCATATGAAGCAAATTACTAACCATATTTGATTCTTTTAACAGGGTGAAACAATCCATGCTACAATCTGGAAGAATCTTATAGACACATTTAGATCAAAGATCAATGAAAAATCTATTTATGCATTCAGCAATTTTAAGGTTGTGGAATCCACAAAATATAGGCCAGTGAGCAATGAAATTAAAATATTTTTTGTATACAATACAAAGGTAAAGGAAATAAAAGGATCTTCGAAAGTTCTCCCAGATTATTGCTTCGAGTTTGCTACCATGAACACACTAGAAGAAAGGCCGAAAAAGATACACAATGCTCAGGTATGTTTATAGTTGTAATTATGACCTCCAAATAATTGATATTTCTAATTTTTATATCACTAATCTCCAAATATGCAGATGTCATTGGACTACTAACTCAAATGAAGCCAGTGGAGACAAGAATAACAAAAAGGAACCCACAACCTTCATATATCCGTGAGATTGAAATCCTAATGCCAGAGTAAGTGTATATGCATATACATGTCTCAAATTTAACTAAACTTCCCCCATGTGGTTAGCACTAACTTCTCAGATTAAATTCTTTAGGGGTGATAAAATCATAATCACGCTATGGGGAAAGTTTGCTTATTTTCTGACCGAGGATGTAATCGGCAGCCAAACTGTCCTTATTATCACATCAACGATGGTGCAGAGATTCAATGGTAAGTGCATAGATCTTACATGATATTCTTATCATTTACAAATTCTAATTGATTGATTAAATAGGTTTGTGCCTAAAGTCAACGAGTGCCACAAGAATATATATTGATCTGGATATACCAGAAACACAAGAACTTCTTGATAGGTATGAAACACCTCGAGTTTATTTTTTCACTCATAATTAGTGAGTCAGGTTGATTCAAGATTTTATATTCTTATCTACTTCATACATGTGCAGGTACTCAACAGAAAAAACCTTACCAAAGATGATCAGTATAGATAGAAGTAATCAAGGAACACTAGAAGAACAGATGTTTTATAAGAGGATAACATTACAAGAACTTACTACAATGAGGCACGGAAACCAGTCAGACCAGGTAATGCATCAGAATTCCAATAAATGATACTATCAATCTCTGTTATACGAGATAAGACCTGCATGGACAATTCATTTAATATTGGTTACAATGAAACCACACTGTGCTTATTTATGCCTCTTAATCCCACACACCACTCAAATGCTAACACTATTTTTTTTTCAGGATTTTGTATTCACAGCAATAGATACAGTAGATCGTTTGCAAGAAAATATTCAATGGTGGTACATGTCATGTGACAAGCGCCACAAATTGGCTACCAAGGAAACCGAAAATTATTATTGCAAGAGTTGTGGTATATATCCAGAAAAGGTCACACCTCGGTAAGCATATTATATTACTAAAATATGAACAAGAACTGTTATATTATATTTACTCCCTACTAACATGAATCGTATGTTAGGTATCGTGTTCGACTCCAAATTAGTGACCATACATCTACTACAAGTTGCACTTTATTTGACGAGGAGGCTGCAAGATTGCTTAATACATCTGCGTCTAAGTTGCTGGACACACAAGATGGGAAATCAGAAGAAGTGCCAAAGATTATTCAACAATTATGTGGAAGAAGACTTATATTTAGATTCAAGCTCAATGATAATAATCTCACATTTGTCACACAAAACTATGCAGTAAAAAGAACATTTGTGCCCGATGATAGGCTTGAGATGCTCTATTTGGACAATAAAGCCGAGGAGGTAAAGCTACATTAACTTTTTACCATCTTCGAACTTCCTTAACTAATCCATCTTATATATGTTTCGCAGGAATTGATGGATGATGAGGTGGACACCGTGTTAATGAAGAAGCAAAACATGCCAGATACAAAGGTGATTGATTTTTTTAACTATATACGCACTTCAGATTTTAGAGGTGTGTCTAATTTTCAAAATGTATATGTTTGCAGTCACAGAATAATAAAGTTTCATCTGGCAAACTTTCATGTGAACAGGTGCCTGTGAAAGAGGAGCCACATGACAGCACTGGGACTACATTAAACAAAGATAAGCGTCAAGACAAAATATCATCGTCATCACGTGAGCTCCGCAGTGGCACTAAAAGGAGACTGATATGTGTTGTAATATCAGACGAGTCAGAGGATGAATGCATTGAGACCAATATGCCTCAACAAAAGGGAAAAGGTGTTTGCGGGAACGAGGAACATGTTAAAGCAGAAGCCAAAAATACGATGGTTGAAATGAAGATGAAGTACCGAAATCGAAGGCCAGGAGAAAAAGGATGTTATCAAGATAATTAGTGGATCAGTAGCTTATCAAATAAATAGTGAGACTGTCTATTTGTATCGACCAAGATAAGTAGAGTATTTGATTGACATCGACTATGATAAGGATACTTATTAGATTAAGGGTGTGAATGTTACCAATGTTCTTAGTCTATAACAGATCGATAACTTTCTTCATGTAGTTTCCTTATGCACATGCTATTTTAGGCAAATCTTTACGAGGTCAGCATAATAGACAAGAACATACTACAAGACCAGAGTTTCACACATTAGGATTTACTTCACAATTTGAAGAAACTATACTTCGCCAGAACAACAGAGAGGAACATACCTTGCTTCATCTGTAACTTAATAGAGGATTTGATATAAGCAAATCCATGGCGTCTTGCTAGCACAAGTGAGCTGCTCAACAAACCTATAACAAAATTAATATCCAAGGTGAACAAACTTTCTCTTCATAAGGCCCTTTTTAAGGGAAAAGGCATCATTTCTTGCAAATAACAAATTAAAAATACTATGGAGTACAATACTACTATGGATAAAGTATAAGAAATAATCCTCGGTTGGCACTTACAGTTAGTGGTAGCCTGACAGCAAGAACAATGAGAAGGCCAGCATCTCATGGTCGTCGGCTGCTATTTGTATTCTCTAGATGTCAGATCTAATAACTCACTCAGTACATGACTCGGTGATTTCCCTCGCAGCCTCCTCCACTGGGCCAAACTACAACACCTCTGCCATGGACCTCTAGCCGTACGCCAAGAAGAGGTCACCATCTTGGCCGAAACCGTCGAGAACGCTCCGCCTAACTCCACGAGGTCGTCGAGAATCCACATCCTTGAGAATGCGACGGACGCGTCCGCGCACTCTGCTCAACGGCAAACTGTGCCAGTACCTACACGAAGAGAAATGGGAAGGAATGAATCAGCCGTGATGGTTTGAGAATCAATTTGGTGAGATCTTAATCAGCCGGCTAATGGAAGAAGTTGTGCGTGCGGATGGATAAGGATGCTGGAGGGGAACGACTGAGCTGAGAGTTTTTTTATTTGTATATATAAAGGAGGGGAGTTGTAAGTAGATGATGATAACCTGTACGGGTTGTTTATACGTGGTGTTGTCAAAACTGCTGGGCCTGAATAGGCTTCATATGTGGGGCATGTAAAGTTGGGCTTGGAATTTATCTATCTACAGTATACTTTTCCCAAAAAAAAAACTATAGTATACCGTAATCATTATGAACTCGGTTCCTACTCCGTATCGAATAGGTTGATCCGAGCACACGTTGGTGTGCTACCCTTATATAGCTGAACATACACTTCCATTAACCAAGGGATCCTATCATCTAGACCTTTGGATCATCGATCCATCTAAAACTAAACAAGATTAGTTAGAATCGACCTAGATTGAATCGCTGGAAGAACTTGCACGCGAATCAGACTTGCCAGACTTCAGATCAGACGGTACGTGCAAAACTACTACTATCAGCAATTCAAAGCAACCTCATGAATTTTTTATTCATTATTACATTGTTTTACACTTAGGCATATACTCCCTCCGTCCGGAAATACTTGTCCTCAAAATGGATAAAATGAATGTATCTATAACTAAAATAAGTCTAGATACAACCATTTCGAGGACAAGTATTTTCGAACGGAGGGAGTAATACTGACTCAAATAAGCTATTCTCACACGTCATGCCTTGGCTCTTCACATAAGCTCTATTTTCTTTTAGAAAACAGTACCAGCTTCTGTGATGAACTAAAAGTGACATACAAACCGATAAAATCATGGCAGCAATAGAAAGATATGCTCTAATAATTTTGTACATCATACGAAATACTTTCCAGCATCAGTACAGGATTTGCTTTGCAGCAAAGATACAATTGTGACAATAATTTATTAGCAGAAGCGTGTGAAGCTTTACAAATTTTAAAAACCAAGGCAAGAAGACACTATCAGGTATATCATTCACCTTTTTATATCTTCATGTAATGACTAATTTTTTGTACTTCTCTAAAACATACATTTGAAAGATTGCCCTTTGTAAATATTACAAAACCAAATAATTTTATGTGTAGTGCTAAAAATGACTTTGAGAGTACTTCGCCGTAGTAATTCCCATGGAGCAATTGTCGTGCACTGAGAAACAACCACACTGTCACACCAATAATGCCATACGCTGCAGCTCGAACCACGCAACACAACAATCCTGAAAAGCATGATTGATAAGAATTATAGGTTGTTTCTACATGTAGCCAGCATCTCTTATTTAGTGCATACACTGTTTTGTTTACGACATTGTGCATAAAGTACCTTTCAAATATTTGATACTATATTGCTAAAAGAATATCAAATGCAGAAATGAAGGGACAGTATACGTCAAAATCAGCAGGCCCACTTGCAAAAGAAGCTAAAGAAGCTATTATCAGGAGGAAACAACAACTACAAGAAAAAAGGAGTAAGAGATGCAGGAATACACAGGAAACAACCAATAAAATAGAAGAAGATGCTTCACGGAAGAGAAAGGAACAAATCAATGAAATAAGAGATGTCAAGCGTTCAAGGAGAAATGGGAGGGACAATGACCTTCAAAGCAACATCATAGAAACAAGCAGCAGCACTACGTCCAGAAGTTATGATAGCACGATATGGAACTTTGGAAAGCCAACATATAGATGCGAACATTGCAATGCAATACTATGGTGTGAGGGAAGATTAAATTCTCATAAAGGAACCAAAAAACCTTCTTTCCGAATTTGCTGTAAACAAGGTAAGATTGACCTACCAAAGATAGCATATCCTCCACCTTATCTCGCAGGACTATTAACAGGTGAAGGAAGTGATGCAATAAACTTCAAAGAAAACATCAGGTCATACAACTCAATGTTCTCATTCACATCAATGGGAGGAGCTGTTGACAAAGAAATAAACAAAGGCAAAGGACCATATGTTTTTAGACTGCATGGCCAGAACTACCACCATATCGGAAGTCTACTACCTGAAGAAGGTAACAAACCTCGATTCGCCCAGCTATACATCTATCAGACAGAAAATGAGGTTCAAAACAGGATAGATGCTTCAAGATGCAATGACAAAAAATCAACGATGAACACGGCCATTGTCGAAAAACTACAAAATATGCTTGATGAGAACAACATCCTCGCGAAATCTTTCAGAATGGCAAGAGATAGATTCAAAGAAGAAGACTACCACGATTACACACTTCGGATACTTGGGAAAAGGAACGGAACACACAACCTTCCATCTGTATCGGAAGTTGCAGCATTGGTTGTAAGAGATCCAACTGGAGAGAGCGAAGGACGAGACATCGTTGTCGAGTACAAAAATATGGAACCTCACAGAATATCAGAAATCCATCCAAAGTTCATGTTGATGCAATACCCGATGTTGTTTCCATACGGAGAAGACGGCTTCAAGCTTGAAATACCTTACAAGCGAAGAAAAGAAGGTGACAAAAGCAGGAAATATGTAACTATGCTGGACTACTACGCATACTACCTACAGCAAAGACCTGACCAAGGAATGTCACTGCTAACGTCTAGACATCTATCGCTGCAATTTTGGGTAGATGTTTACACATGCATTGAGCAAAACAGACTAAACTGGATCAGGAATAATCAAGGGAAGTTACGAACTGAACTTTATAGTGGACTGCAAGATGCGATTGAGCGAGGGGACACCAGAACAGAGCAGGTTGGAAAGAGGATAATTGTACCTTCATCTTTTACAGGAGGCAGAAGATACAAGGCACAGAACTTGCAAGACGCTTTTGCAATATGCCGTTGGGCTGGATATCCAGACCTGTTTATAACATTCACATGCAATGCAAAGTGGCCCGAGATCCAAAACATGCTAGATGAAGCAGGAGGAGGCCTAAATCCAGCCGACTGGCCAGATATTGTTGATCGAGTATTCATGATAAAACTGAAGGAGTTGATGAGAGACATCGTTGTGAAGAAACACTTTGGAGAAACGATAGCAAGTAAGATCAGTCGACTACTCATCGCAACTAATAGCATCTAAATTTTTAATAGTTTTAGCACACTATAGCCTTTGTCTATTTAATAAAATGCTTCTGAAATGTAACAAAACCAAACTATGTATTCAATCAATGCAGTTATCTACGCGATAGAGTTCCAGAAGAGGGGACTCCCGCATGCGCACATACTGGTTTTCCTCAAAGAGAATTACAAGTGCAAAGGACCATCAGAAATTGACCAAATAATCAGTGCGGAGATCCCAGACAAAGATGTCGATCCGGACGGATATGCAGCTGTTGAGAATTTCATGATGCACGGGTCTTGCGGAGAGGAAAATACAAAATCGACATGCATGATGGAGAACAGATGTAGTAAACACTTCCCAAAAGGATACAATGTCGATACCACAATCGATGAGGATGGCTTTCCAGTATATAGAAGGTGAGACAATGGAAGGAAGATTAAAAAGGGAGGAGCAATGCTCGACAACAGATTTGTCGTGCCATACAACAGAAACCTTTTGGTCAAATTCCAAGCTCACATAAATGTCGAGTGGTGCAACAGGTCCAGGTCAATCAAGTACCTATTTAAGTACATCCATAAAGACGACGACCAAGTAACAGCCTTGCTAAAGGAAAGGGATGCGGCAAACGATTATGATGAAATCAGGAAATACCTAGAGATGAGATACATATCAACAACCGAAGCATGCTGGCGGATATTCCAGTTTGATCTTCACCATCGTGATCCACCCGTCGAGAGACTGCCATTCCACATTGAAAATGAGCAACAAGTCATTTTTCCGGACTCGACTGACATCGAGAAGATAGTAAGAAGACCAGGATCCACAAGTACAAAGTTCACTGAGTGGATGGAGGCAAACAAAATACATGAGGTGGGAAAAGAATTAACCTATGCAAAATTCCCATCAAAATTTGTATGGAAAAGTGAAAGCAAAACTTGGGAGGAGCGGAAAAGGGGCTTTGCGATTGGAAGAATCTACTATGCACACCCTACAAGTGGCGACCGGTATTATATGAGAATGCTTCTAAACACCAAGAAAGGATGCACATCATTTGAGGATATTAGAACAGTTAATGGAGTTGTTCACCCAACATACAAATCAGCATGCCAAGCGCTTGGATTTCTTGATGACGATGGTGAGTGGATTGAATGCATCAATGAAGCATCAAGCTGGGGATCAGGGACACAGTTACGACAACTAGTCACCACAATTTTATGCCATTGTGAGGTGACCAACCCAAAGATGTTGTGGGATTCAACATGGGAGGAACTGTCTGAAGATATCCAGTACAAAAGAAGAATTATCCTAAACTTTCCTACGCTGCAGCTTACTGATTCACAGAAAAAAGCATATGCTTTGATTGAGATAGAGAAACTAATGAGGCAAGCAGGAAAGACACTAAAGGACTATCCAGACATAGAACTACCAAATGCTACAGAACTTGAACAACTTGGAAATAGGATGATAAATGAAGAACTTAGCTATGACATGGAGGCACTAAAGAGTGAGCACCAAATAATAATAAACAATCTTAACCACGACCAGAAAATGGCTTTTGATGCAATAATGGAATCAGCTGAGAGAGGACTTGGAAAACAGATATTTGTAGAAGGCTATGGTGGCACAGGGAAAACCTATCTATGGAAAGCAATTACAACGAAGCTACGATCAGAGGGAAAGATAGTGCTTGCGGTAGCATCATCTGGCATTGCAGCTTTGCTGCTCCAAGGTGGAAGAACAGCACACTCAAGATTCCACATTCCAATAAATATCACAGAAGAATCAACATGTGAAATAAAACAAGGCTCACATTTGGCTGAACTGGTAAAGAAGACCTCACTGATACTGTGGGACGAGGCTCCTATGGCAAACAAACACTGCTTTGAGGCACTAGACAAAAGCCTTAGGGATATTCTAAGGTTCACAAACCAAAATAGTGACGAAAGGCCATTTGGTGGTATGACAGTTGTGCTAGGAGGCGACTTCAGACAAATACTTCCAGTGATAACAAAGGGAAAGAGAGAGCACATAGTAAATGCCTCAATCAAAAGGTCATACCTATGGAAGCACTTCGAAATATTTAGACTAACTGAAAACATGCGGCTGAAGTGCCTGTCAGAAGATCCAATACAAAGGCAAAATGTGGCTGAATTTGCAGAATGGATATTACAAATTGGCGATGAAAAAAAAAACAATGATGGAGATGATTGGGTAAGAATACCTAAAGACATAATTCTACATAAAGGAGAAGACCCCAAAGAAGAGATAGTCAAAAGCACGTACCCAAACTTGCAACAAAACTATCGTGACCGTGAATTTCTCGAAGAAAGAGCAATACTATGCCCAAGGAATGAAACAGTTGAGAAGATAAATGACTACATAATGAGCCAAATACAAGGTGAAGAGGTGACATACCTAAGCTTGGACACTATATGCAAGGCAACAATGAAGTACAACACAATGGAGAATATGTGTCCAATGGAGTTCCTTAACAAGATGACCTTCCCAGGAATTCCAAACCACGAGCTTAAACTGAAGGTAGGTTTGCCGGTGATGCTCCTACGAAACATCAATCAAGCGGCAGGTTTATGCAATGGCACAAGAATGACTATCACACAGCTGGGAAACAGGTACATTGAAGCACAAATAATCACAGGAACACACGTTGGTGACAAGGTATACATACCTAAAATCATTATGTCACCAAGCGACTCGAAGTGGTCCTTCGTGCTGAAAAGAAGGCAATATCCTCTATCAATTTGTTTTGCAATGACGATAAATAAAAGTCAAGGTCAATCCCTAAACAAGGTGGGCCTATATTTGCCTAAGCAAGTCTTCTGCCATGGACAACTATATGTGGCATTATCAAGAGTCACAAACAGGGAAGGATTAAAGGTGCTGATCGACGACAATGAGTGCCCAAGCGAAGATAGCGCAAAGAATATAGTATACAAAGAGATCTTCTAATTCTTTGTTATTCAAACAAATGCATACGAGGGCCAAATAATAATGATTATAAACAATACAATGTATGGTTCAAAAGCGTGACATCCATATGTTTGATATATGGTCGGAAACACTGTATACAAAAAGATGTTATAGATTGGATTTCTTATTATTTCGTAAGCAACAAATAAGAACATGACAATGCATAGTACTATTGCCATACACTTATTTCATGCATAGAGAGTGTGTACATGTAGCCTAATTTCCACATGGCCAAAAGTTTTAAAATCTTATTACAAATTAAGAATAATAACCACTCTGATAAACATGATTCTCAGAAATCTCATTAGACGACAAGATTTTATAAGATTTTATTAGATTGCATTTGTGTGTGCACCATATAACATTGTGTGTGTTCAGCATATAGCACTGCCTCTACGTGGTAATTAAGACGCAACGTAAATCACTGAACTTGAAAACTTAACCTGCAGCTACACGAATACATGTCTCACATTAAGCTCATGTTTTGCTACATAGCTCATTGAAAGTGCATGTAAACATCCTTTTTTTACTGTCAAACAATAATTAGATGCAAGGGTCTCTTGCCAAGTTTAGTTAGAATCTATTCAAGCAGATCCATATGTTTGCTTTACTGTGTTCTCTACTGCAGAATTCAGAGAACAAGTATAATTGCACTTCTCCACACAGAAAGTTATGGTATGATTTCTGATTTCACACAAAAAGTTGTTTCGCAATGGAAACATAAAATCTTATCTGTTTTCTACATCATTCAACTTCACAAAAACTTATATGGTTGCAATATAACTTATATTTGGTAGAAGTACGGACAGCAGGAGGGCGACACCTGATACGCACCACATGTCCAGGTCTCAGCAAAAAATGGCCACCAGCATGATATCCTCCAAGCTTTGGCCATGGATGGGCAAGCGATTAATCTGATACGCCATATTCACTACAGGTTGGGTACATCATCTCCCAATGGATGGGCAAGACACTCAAATTTGGGCCAACGACCTCCATTTCTTTTTTCCCTTAAGGACGAAGGAAATAAGGAACTGTGTTTTCCCCCTATATTAAAAACTAAGAAGGAGAGGCGTACTTCCATTCAGAAAAAAAATTGGTTAATGAAATTATGATGAACATTATTAAAAGCAAGAGGCGAATGGGAGAGCACAAAGGGATTCATACCTGTGAGCACATCCGCAGCCTAAGACGATAGGAACCACACACAGAAGATGGCCCCTGAACCCAACGCCACATCTAAATGTCCCAGCGCCAGTGGACTGCATAGCCAAAAGTGAGATGCCGCATCGCTGGTGAACCACGCCTGATCCGGAGCGCATGTCCTGGCCTCGGCAAAAAATGGCCACAAAGATCACCTCCTCAAAGATTTGGCCATGGATGGGCAAACAAATCAATCTGCTAGAGCAACTACACTTACGATTTGGTAGAGCATCTCCCCATGGACGGGCAGGGCACTCGGATTTGGGGCACCAACATCTATTTCTTTTTCCCCTTGCGATTTGGTACGGCATCGCCCCATGGACGCGTAGGGCACTGAGATTTTGGGCAAACTCACCCATGGACGGGCCGCCTCAGTTACTTTCAACTAACCTTCGAAGGCAAAGAAGAAAGGAAATGTGTTTTTACGCTAGCACAACTAAAAGGAGCAGCGTACATCCAGTCAAAAGAAAAAAAAATGCGTGCACATTTCTTCTAAAAAAACATGGTTGGATGGGAATCACGTTACACAATTTCCTTTTAAAATGATGAAACACGTTTTACATAGTTTTGACTAAATTGAGACCGGTAAAAAATAAAATATGCAACTTTATATTTCATCTTTTATACAATTGGGTCCATTTGCTTCATAAATTCATAAACAATAAATCAATCATAACCATATAGTTCAACAAGAAATAAAAATAAATGCACTAAAGATTAACATATAAGTTAACAGATACATAATTTTAAAAAACACATATATGAAGCAAAAAAAATACATGAGAAGGTAAAAAATAATTTAAACATTGCGTGAATGTCACCAGAAAATTTTAAAATGTTTGACAAAAACTAAATGCAGATCATGTATCACAAATATAAAATGGATCAAATCTACATTACATTGCCAACACCATTCACAATATTCTATTTCTTCATCAATCTAATTATTAATAGTTACCATGTGTATCATCAACTTAAAATAATGTGTGTCAATAACTACAGGACTCTCGTCACATATGACCTTATGCCAATTAAATAAAACCGAATCGGACAAATTAGTTATTTTCCGTGATAAAGCTCAAATCGCCCTGATTAAGTGTACATGTCGTATCCCAGGGAAGCAACATGGATGTCATAATAAACATATCTTTTTCAGAGATGATAGAATTTATTTAAAATGCACGAGACGGTATAGTTTCCTAAAAAAATCACAAGACTGCCATATGTCATCCTGTTATGTAAAATAATTTATAAATAAACTAAATAAAAATGGGGAAACAACATATATTAATAAAGAAAAACATGACAAATTATTAAAAACAAGTGTTAAATAAACAAAAAAAAATTAATCTAGCCGCGCAAATGCGTGGGTACACCCGCTAGTTCAACTATATAATGGGAGTAACATTGGATCAACGTGAATACTTTACGGATTATCGCTTGACACAAAAAGGGAATTTTTATGGGATCAAATTCATATGTTGCATTGGTATGCTAGGCAATTATGCTTGAGATATGATTATACTTGTTGCTCTAGGATGAATGCTCCACATCTTCCCTTTTCATGTGAATTTAATGATAATGAAACCTTGGCTTCTTATGCCAATGGTGTATATGATTATTATGATGTGGAATGAATAGAAGAATTTGTTGCTTTTAAGGGTGCTTATGAAATTGAATCTTTGTTTGAAAAGTTTGAATATTTTGATGATTCAGTTTATAGACCTGAAAATTTTTCTATCCTTAAATATTGCTACGATAATTATAAATTCAATCCCGATATTGATGCATTTATTGAGAAAGTCTCTGCTGCGAAGAAGAGACTAATATTTTGCAGGAGTCTATGGAAGAAGGAATTGATGAAACTATGAGCTCATTGGATGAAAAAGATGATGAGGAGAGCGATGAACAAGTGGAGGAAGAACGGATTAGCTACCCGTGCCTACCTTCTAATGAGAGTAACCCTCCAACTCATACATCATTTAATGCACCTTCATTCTTACCGAAGGATAAATGCTATGATCTCGTTGATTCATTTGAAATATCCCTTTTTGATGAACTTGATGCTTGCTATGCTTGTGGCCAAGATGCCAATGTGAACTATGCTATTGGAGATGAACTTGCTATTGTTCCTTATGTTAAACATGAAATTGTTTCTATTGCACGCACACATGATAGTCCTATTATATTTTTGAATTCTCCAAACTACACTATATCGGAGAAGTTTGCACTTGTTAAGGATTATATTGATGGGTTGCCTTTTACCGTTGCACATGATAATTTTGATGAATGTAATATCCATGTGCTTGCTGCTCCTACTTGCAATTACTATGGCAGAGGAACTACATCTCCACCTTTATATGTTTCCAACTCGATAAAATTGCAAGAAACTACTTATGCTATGTATTGGCCTTTACTTGATGTGCATGAATTGTTCTTGTATTCCTGTATGACATGCCGATGCATAGAAAGAGAGTTAGACTTCGTCATTGCTTGATATATGTTGCTTTGTGCTCACTACTAAATGCCAAATCATTGTTAATTAAAATTGGCTTTGATATACCTTGGGATCCGGGTGGATTCATTACTTGAGCACTTTATGCCTAGCTTAATGGCTTTAAAGAAAGCGCTGCCAGTGAGACAACCCAGAAGTTTTAGAGAGACATTTATTTCTGTTGAGTGCTTCTACAAATTTTAAAAACAAAAAAATATAGATGGGAACATAAAAAATTTCAAAAAAGAAAGTGAAAGTGAGAGAGACAAGCATTGTTGAAGTGGGGGAGCTCCTTGAACTTTGTTCATGCTCACGGAAACTTTGTGAATCTTAATTACAGAAACTTCTCAACAAAAATAATTATCCCCTTGTACAATTCCATTCTATTATAAAAATAATGTGCCAAGATTTGCCTTTAGGATGATTGGATTGCTTGTTGGTCTGTGCGGTGCAAAACTGAAACTTTGGCTGTAGTGCTCGATTTTACATTTTTTTACTGGAACGTCAAACGGTTATGAAACTTTTTGCATTGTGTTTATATAAAAAATGTTTATTTTTCCTAATTTTCTCAGAATTTTTAGAGTTATAGAAATATGGTGGATGTTCAAATATTTACAAACTGTCCTGTTTTCACAGATTGTTGTTATAGCTCCGTTAATTACGTATGTTTGAATTCTTGTTGAAGCCTCCTTGACTTGGGGACATAGAATTATGATAGCATACAGTGGGTAATATTTGTTTATAATTATACAATAATGTTGCAGCAGTACATGATGGGATTTCATTGCCATTTTCACTAACCCCACCACTAAAAGTTCGTTTAAGTTTTGTGAGGATGAAGTATTCGAAGATCAAGGAGGTCTCAATATGAGGAGAAGGAGGAGAGGCAAGAGCTCAAGCTTGGGGATGCCTAAGGCACCCCAAGTAAATATGCAAGGAGACTCAAGCGTCCAAGCTTGGGGATGCCCCGAAGGCATCCCATCTTTCTTTAACAAGTATCGGTATGTTTTCGGATTCGTTTCGTTCATGTGATATGTGAAAATCTTAGAGCGTCTTTTGTGTTTATTTTTCACTTTGCTTTTATGCACCATGCTGGTATGAGATAGTCCATGGTTGATTTATAGAATGCTCATTGCACTTCACTTATATCTTTTGAGTATGGCTTTATAGAATGCTTCATGTGCTTCACTTATATCATTTGAAGTGTGGATTGCATGTTTCTCTTCACATAGAAAACCGATGTTCATAGAATGCTCTTTTGCTTCACTTATATTTGTTGGAGCATGATCTTTTGTAGAAAGAATTAAACTCGCATGCTTCACTTATATCTTTTTAGAGAGTTAACAGGAATTGGTCAATTGCATGGTTAGTCATAAAATCTTACATTAAACTTATGGACCACCGAATATGATATGTTTGATTCCTTGCAATAGTTTTGCGATATAGAGATGATAAATATGTGGGAAGTACTAGTAAACGGTTGTGGTTAAGTAAGAATATTGGTCTTAAGGTTTGTGATTCCTGAAGCATGCATGTATGGTTTCTCGTTATGCTACGAAAGTTGGAGCGTAATTTATCCTTGAATGTCTTCCTTATGAGTGGCAGTCGGGGACGAGAGATGGTATTTTCCTACCAATCTATCCCCCTAGGGGCATGCATAGTAGTACTTTGCTTCGAGGGCTAATAAACATTTGCAATAAGTATATGAGTTCTTTATGACTAATGTGAGTCCATGGGTTATATGCACTCTTACCTTTCCGCAATTTGCTAGCCTCTACTGTACCGTGCATTGCCCTTTCTCACATCGAGACGTGGTGCAAACTTCGCAGGTGCATCCAAACCCCGTGATATGATATGCTCTATCACACATAAGCCTTATTATATTTTCCTTAAAACAGCCACCATACCTACCTATTATGGCTTTTCCATGGCCATTCCGAGATATATTGCCATGCAACTTCCACTGCTTCCGTTTGATGACTTGAGCATTCATTGTCATATTGATTTGCATGACCATATAGCTGACATAGTAGTTGTGGCTCAGCCACCGTGCATCATTTTTATACATGTTACGCTAGATCATCTGTCAGAGGCATTCATATAGAGTTATATTTTGTTATAGGTATCGAGTTGTAATTTTTATTCCTTTGAGTTATAAGTAAATAGAAGTGTGATGATCATCATTTTTAGAGCAGTGCCCCAGTGAGGAAAGGATGATGGAGACTATGATTCTCCCACAAGTCGGGATGAGACTCTGGACAATGAGAGAAGAAAGAAAGAAAAAGAAAAAAAAGATTGAAAAAAAATAAAACAAAGAGAGAAGGGGCATTGTTAGTATCCTTTACCACCCTTGTGCTTCAAAGTAGCACCATGTTTCTCATATGGGGAGTCTTCTATGTTGTCACTTTCATATACTAGTGGGATTATTTCATTATAGGATTAGATTCACACCCACTTAGTTTTCATATGGAGCTTTCATACACTTATAGCTCTTAGTGCATTCGTTGCAAGGCAATCCCTACTCCTCACTTTGATAATAATTGATGGGCATCTCCATAGCCCGTTGGTTATCCGCGTTGATGTGAGACTTTCTTACTTTTTTGTCTTCTTTATATTTACCCCTATCATCATACTCTAGTCCACCTGTAGTGCTATATCCATGGCTTGCGGTTGTGATAGCCTGGTTTTTGCCTTCTCTCTTTTTCCGGACTTGGTTTGCATTTGCCTTGGTTTTGAGTTTTTAGAATCAATTCAAATGGACTTGTCACTTGGGCATGCCCTTGACTTTCACCCCAAGTGACCCATCTGCATCTCATCCAACTCCATTTCTTTCTAAAACCCTAGAATGGCCCATTGAATATTTTTCATAAGTGAAAATATTCATTTTCTTTCTGAAACCTCATTTCAGAAATTAGGGCTCCAAAGCAACGCCAATTTTTATAACTCCAAAACTCCTGACATAATTCCTGAATTTGCTTCGATCCTTGGCCCACCTCCTTGAGTAAAAATATTGCATGACTTTTTGTAATATTTTTGCTACAGAAAAACTTTTCCTTTCTGGCCCAAAAATGCACTTTGTACAGCAAGTGCATTTTTCCTTAATCTTTTGGAGCTGATCTTTCTTGAGCTTAAACAGCCTCCTAAGAAAACCTTAACCCCGGGAGATCAACCCTAATGGCCTTGTAGAAGCTAGCCAAACTTGGCAACCATGTTTCTGTCTAGAAACTTGCCAACTTGAGTCACTTCTGGTCGACCTGGGTTTGAGTTTTCACCTTTCTTAGACCTAACACTGCGTGGACTTTAACCAAGACAAGGTTTGGCCGCGTTTGGGCGTCGATTTGGCAATGCCAGGGCGATGATCGCGTGTGGACATGGGGCCTGGCATGCGTTCGACATGCTTTGCATCGCGCCAGTGCCTCTATTCGGCGTGTGCCTGAGCCAGAGCTCGCCGACGACTGCCGTACCACGCCACCCCCTTCGTCTCATCGCTCTTGGCCTCTCCCTAGCGCTCGCCGACGCCGGAGACGCCGCAGCGAGCACGGGAGCGTCGCCACCAAAAGCCAAAGTGCACCCGTGCCCCTATCTTCTTCTCCCCTCCTCCCTGTGCTCGTCCGCAAGCGTGGACAGCCTCCGTGTGATCGCTGAGCTTCTCGCACCCTTGCTGACGCCCCTCATCGCCTCTCGCCATCTCCCAGAGAACTACGGTAGCGACACATGCCCTCTTCCCCCTTCGGCTATAAATTGAGCCCTCCCCTCTGTTCCAGAGCAACCCACATCACCATCCAACCTCCACACACACGCAGCACAGCCGTGCCTGGCCGGGCAGGCCTCTGGCCACCGTGCCCGACTTGAGCTTGCCGGCGACACCCGTAGCTCAGCCACCCTGTCCCTGACCTCCTGGAGCCCAACCAACCACCTAGGCGCATCCTTGTAGCCCCTCTGGTGCCGTCCCAAAGCCGCAGAGCCCCTAGAACAGCCCCTCACGGTCGCCTTCTTCCTCTTCGGCAAGACCCGACCGCCGCTGCCGCTTGTGAGGTTGATTGCGAGTAGCTCCGGCTATCTCTTGTCATGCCACGGGTACCGGCAGGTGCGATGTAGTCCCCTCTCCGTTTCTATCCCTCTAGTTTGGCCCAAGGACTCCTCCTCGCCGGCGTAAGCTCCGGCGAAACGCCACCGCGTTCTATTTCTCTCTCCCTCCCCTCTCTCCTGACCGGTGGGGCCTGCTATCAGCCTCTCCACTCGCACCCGAAGCGGTAGGAGTGGAGGCGTCTTTTGGCTTTACGCCATCAACGTCACCCCCCTGGATTTTCTGTTTATTCAAATTAATTCAAATATCTTGACTAGAACTTTGACCTTGAATATCTCCTAGCCTAGAAGGCCAAATGAGTTGATTCTTTTTGCATTTGGTTTGTTACAGAAAACTCTAGCAGCACACCAAAATGTGGATTTTTCCTTCCTGCCTAGAATTTCTGGTGATTTTTAGAGTGGTTCTTTATATTTTGTATTGTGGTTTTTAAATATTTTCAGAAGGAGTGACTTGTCTTGAAGCTATCCAGGAGGAGTGTGAACCTCCTCTGCACTAAGGCAAGCCACAATAACATTTGGATGGTGTCATCTCAATATCTATGATTTTCTACTTAAATATGAGCTTATTTCATGCATTTAAAATAGTTAAATAATTATGATTAAATGCTTAGTTACTTTAT
This sequence comes from Aegilops speltoides, assembly GCA_021437245.1. Lineage (NCBI taxonomy): Eukaryota > Viridiplantae > Streptophyta > Magnoliopsida > Poales > Poaceae > Aegilops > Aegilops speltoides. Next base: position 199,487,604 of record CM038142.1, on the reverse strand, counting down.
CATGCTTGTTATGCTTGCTTTAGTTACTAGTTGATTGCATGCAGTAGTTTAATCAAGTAAAGTGAATATTTTGGCTTAATGAAGGTGCTTTGATAAATAATGGTAGTTTATTTTGATAAGTAAATTTTCATATTAAAGACAAATGACTAAAAGAGAGGTTTGATAATAACCAGTGTAGTAATACCTGTAGTGTTGATGAGTAGTGCAAGAAAGTTATTTCTTTGATGTTGATCCGTTCTTATGAGTTGCATCTTGAGCATATCGGATAGTTGCATGATCATGGCATCATATGGCTTGTAGTGAGTTTATTTTCAAGTTATACATGAAAATAATCCAACTTGAATATTAAGTTGATCAAGTCATGGTGCCTCTGAATCGGGTTCTTTTCAATGCGACCACATTTACCTTTATGGGGGGTCTTGATTCGGTCCTTGTCATGCCTCTTACCGGTGCCTCCAATGAGGGAAGGTTATGGGTGTGTGGTACCCTGGCCCGGTAAGCAGACATACCTTGTCCCTGTCTGGGACCGTTTTGCCACGACGGTTGCCGAAGATGCCTTTGGTAGGCATGGGCCACCCATGACTTAGCCCTGAGAGGGAGTGAGTCGGAGTGGCCGGGAGAGTGTCATGGGAAGGGAAGGGTTTCGTCGGAACTCTGTGGTCCATCCGAATGGGAGTGCGAGGCCCTTGAGTTCCATAGTGTGGGTAAAGTGCGCTAACCTCTACAGAGTGTATTTTAATCTATCGATAGCCGCATCCTCGGCTATGGACACAACTTGGTAGTAAGTCTCATCATGGATCAACAATTATAATTAATCTTGCAAACTTGTTATCATTGTGGCACTGCTTTCATGATGAACTGTGGACCATGTGATGATCATAAGTGATTGGCTTCAGTTGTGAACCGGGTATGATCACCGTTCGGTTACAGTGGTAACCCGTCTGCTAAGCGAGTCCGAGGGACTCGGTGCACATGTCGATTTCATTGCATCTGTAGTATCACTTGCATTGCATTAAACCTAATTAATTGTCATGATATTGTTTGTCATTGTGCTTATGTTTGTTGTGAGCTTGCAAGTACATTCAATGTACTGACCTGGCGTTTCATGCCAGCTTTCAGGCAAGTATGATCGGATCAGAGAGCGTCCCGCGTCTAGCATCGTGTCCACGTCGGTGTCCCTGTACTATGGAGTTCCACTTCGTCGTTATTCCGCTGCCGCGTAGTTGATATGATTGAGGCCCTTTCATGTTCATTAAATAATGTACATATTGTTCAGCTGCATCGTGTGTGCCGCTTGGCCTCTTATCTCGATGTAATATCAGACTTATGTACCCGCTAGCATCAATAAAGCGGTTGTTTCTGTACCATGATGTTGTGTGTTGCCAGAAGACATGATCTCTGGGCTGGCAATGCAAGGTAAACCAGTTGCTCTGAGTTGGGGTGCCACAACACTTGGTATCAGAGCCGCGCTGATTGTAGGACACGCTAGACCGTTAGTGCGTTAGTGAAATGGTAGATAGTTGCGTCTGAGTGCCGGTAGTCACAGAAATTGGTTGCTGCATTGCATGCCTATTTATTTATTGTTATTACTAATCATCTGGTGATTGTGAGTGTAGATGGCACCAGTTCCAATCTTTTACCATCCGGATCCAGCTCCGTGCACATCGCCGCACCTGCTTCAGAACCTGTGGCGTCGACTCTATCCAGAGGGTGTTGATCGAGTGTATCAGGTGTATCGGGAGCAGCTAGTCGGTTCACTGTATGAGTATTATGCTGAGGTCACTCTACACCATAGTTCCCCTTCCGGCGCTTATACTCGTTCCTCTAAGGGTGGTTTCGCTTCTACGCCATCTCAGGCGGTCCAGTTTGCTGCTATCGAGGCTCTTGTAGACTTGCGCTACAACGAGGTTCGCATGCACACCCACCCAGGTTTTTACTACTACCCATCTCTGCATGAGAATGGGCGTATTCGCTTCCCTCTTATTGATCCAGCGTGCGATCGTCCTTCTAGCCACCTTTCTCTCTATATCACTGCCACTTATCTCTTGATCTGTGAGTTAGCTCGAGAGCTAACCCGAGCTCGGATAGCCCTTGCCGCAGCTCGGAATAGGAACCCTCTACCCACTGTTGGTTTCAATCCATACGTTCCTCCCACTTCTAGTACCTCGGCGACCACCCAGGGTACCACCAACCCTTTGGCAGTGACTCCTTGCAATGCTCCTGCTGCGTGGTCTTCCCTTGTCGCTACTCTTGCAGATCCCATGCTTAGATCCCATCCCGCACCTTCCCCTTAGGGAGAGTCCTCGAGGCAGCGTCATCGCGTTTCTTTTAATCCGGAGGTCTCCACTATCAGTTCAGGGTCTAAGTCTGGCTCAAGAGAGGAGCCTGTAGCAGCACCAGTCAAGCAGTAGATATCATCTTCGTCATGAGTATGATGTATGGATGTAGTCGTACGTGTCATGATGTTTAGTTCCATGTATGAGGGTAGTGAACCCATCATGATGTTACCTTTTATGTTTAGTCTATGTATAATTATGTTGGAACCTTTTTATTCGCCTTGGTTTCTTTTCGTCGTGTATTTCTGGGTGTGGGGACCCCGACTCATAACTTGAGATCACCGAATGCACGTGTACAGTGATCCCAGAGATCAATGCTCACTGAACACACAGAAGCTGAATAACAAGAGTCTTACATCCATACATACTGTCTTACACAAATTATGACCATTATGGTCAAGTCTTACATTGATAAAGCCTTAAGGGCTGAACATCAAATGAAACACAAGCAGCGGAAATCTTCCGATAAGTAGAACCCATGCCATCCGCCTTAACCCTACAGCATTCTCGACTGAACGCCCTAGTTCGCATGTTCGCTCCAAAGAACTCTTCTTCGGACTCTGCTCTTCCATGCCCGCCAATTAAATAACCAAGGGCAAGCCAATGAGTACTTTGAATGTACTCATAAGCTACCCATGTTTTGGTCCAAGATGTAACAATACATGATATAGGTAAATTTTGCGTAAAGCTAGTTTTGAGTGCAATGACATGTTCAAGAACTTGTAAGACATGCATCGGAGAATTCAAGTAACCATGAGGACAAAGTTACGATATCAACATAAATAGAGTGGGCACCAACCCAACTCAATCATGTCAAGTCCTTTGACTTGACCCAAGTAGTTTTATCAACTCACACACACGGTTGTAAAACTCGACATAGTTTAAGCAAAGACCGCCTAATCTGTCCTTGACCGTGGACACGGCTATTCAAATAGTTTTACACTCTACAGAGGTTGCACACTTTACCCACAAGATCCGGGGAACTTCCATGTCATCCACGACCCGTGATACCTCAAGTACCCGGGGTAAGCACCCGATCACTATCTTTCCCTAGACGACACTAACAAGGAGTCAACTCGTTGTTCCGTATCCTCTCGATGTACATCATACGAGACTCACTCGAGATCGTAACATCTGAGAGGGGACACAACGGTGTATCCGGTGCCCTGTGAAAACAGTCATGGCCGCCCTACCTGGCACGATCCCGTCCCGAGAGAGAGCACCAACTCTCCCCCGTCACTAGTAATGCAGGCTCCAAGCTAGTATCGGCCTAGATAATCAATAATGCCCTTTCCCATACAAGGGTAGAGTGGTTGCGTATGTAAGGTTGGGACAGTCGACAAATCTTAAATTTAATCCGTTTTCAAAAACAACACACACTTGCCTCGGTACACCACTTCGTCATCAAGTGGTTACCCATCTCATCATATCCCTCGGGCATAAGTGGCACCCGACGGGGTTTTCGAAAAGTCTTTTGAAAATACTTTGTCTCCTTCACCATGCATATACCCATCCCTTTTTGCGTAGCATCTACTTTAGCATCATATCTACTCCCACCGGCATAACCCTCATAGGAAGGTAGGGTCATGCTCAATGCAAGTATCAACGAGGAAGTACGGTGGCAACCATCAAAGTGGATACCACCTCATCATGATTCAATTGCAACAACAATATGGTGCTATATGACATGCATAAAAGGGGTTTCATAGACATTGTCAAAGGGCTGCTTGCCTGGTTCATCAGAGTCTTGAAATCTTCTGGTCCTTCTCCAGGTACGCCGTCTACTTCGGCAACTAACGTCGGAACAATCAGAATAAGCAACACAACAAGGCAAGAATGAATGTGCTCTAAAAATATGAAGTTGACTTTTATTGGATACCTCTGGTCATATGAGGAATGACCAAAGTGATTTCATTGGAAGAGGATCAATGGATATTTCTAAACATTTCGATATGATGGAATCAAGGGGTTTGCAGATTTGCAAGAGGTGTACAGAAGTATATTTTTGAAAAATGGAAAAGGCACTCATTTAACAAAGGATGATTTTAGAAGCATCTAGGAATTGGTTTCACTGGATTTGGAGTTGAGATGATTTTCCTATGAATTTGCAAAGTTGGCTATATATAAAGAAATAGACCATTATTTGAGGTGATACAGAAAGTATTAGTAAAAATGTTCAAAAACGAACTTTTGAACTTATAGACATATAGGATTTTGAATCATGGAATTTGGATCAAAAATGGGCTCTCTGTGATTTTCTAAAGTTCATCACAAAAATGGAAAAACAAGATTTGATAAATGTTTGTGAAGAAAAAGTTTCTGGAAAAATGTGCAAGTTGCACCATGAGATATATCATGATTTTATGAGCTACTAGAAATTTGAATCATCAAATTTGGAGTTAATATGAATATTTTATGGATCTTACAATATTTCTGGAAAAGAATAAGAAGAGGAAAGGAATCAACCTTATAACGCGCGCCAGGCGAAGCCCAGCTAAATGATGCCTACTGGGCTCAGCCCAGTGGCTTAGCTGCGCGAGGGAGGTGGTGAAGCCGAAGGCGTACTCCTGTAGTACGTCGTCGCTGCGGGAAGACGGCTTCCTTTGAAACCGTTTCCAATTAAACTTGCGGGCCCGGTCCACAGGGTCGCCGACACGCGGGCCCCACACCATCTCTCTCTCTCTCTTCCCGCCTCCTCCTTCTTCCTCCCGACGAGCAGAGGCAGGGGCGGACACCGCGCACGCCGGTGATGGTTCCGGCCGCTCCCCTGCACCCGGGGCCAGGAAGGTGTTCTGGGAGAATGCCCCGCTCCACTCCGCGCCCAAAGATGGTCGCTCTGGACTCGGGGAGCGGCAGAGTCAGGCGGAGCATCACCCATGGCGAAGACCGGCGACGAAGGAGATGGGCACGATGACACGGCGAGAATAGGAAGTAAGGGATCCCAGGGTGGGTCGGAGGTGGTTATATCAGGGTGCTGGAGGGGCTAGTGGTGAGAAAGAGGAGCTGAGGCGGCCGAATCTAGGCGGAGGGTGGCGGCACTGCTCCGGCCATGGAGGTGGACAGAGGGCACGAGGGGGAGAGGGAGCTTGTCCGGGAGGTTCCTGGGGGAGAGGGAGAGCGGGGAGAGGCCAGAGTGGTGCTCGGGGTGGCCTTATATGGGTGAGGCATCGGTGCTCCATGGGTAGCGTCCACGAACGCGCTCGGTGAGCTCTGCAGAGGGGAGGGGAGAGAGGTCCAGGAGGGGGCCGGCAGGCGGTTGGCGGGGCGGCATAGCAAGGGAGCACATCAGAAGGCTCAGAAGCGTGCATATGGCCGACATGGCCATTTTTCTAGCGCTCTGGGCTTGGCCTCTAGTGTCTGGGGGCTCTAGGGGGGGAGTAAAGAAGTGGGGAGGGGCATTGGATGCCCTGGATAGCCAGTAGGAGAGGAGAGAAGTTGGGGGAGAGAGAGAAACTGCTGTCCAGAGGGGTAAATGAGGGTGCTTCACCCATCAATAATTGAGCTAAAGCCAGGGGAGAGCTACTAGAGATAGAAGAGGTCTAGGAGGAGCCGTGGTAAAGAGTTGAGCTCAAGGAGAATAGTGTTAGTGGTCAAAAATGGTGATTTTAGAAAAGTGGCAGTAGGTGTTTGATAATGGTTTGGGCAAGGAAAATGTTTCCAATTGCCAAGAGAATCCACAGGGTGAAATGACACATATAATTAGGGCCTTCCACCAATTTGGACCTTATTTGCGCAAATTTGCCAATGCAACTTTTGTAAACCCTAGGAATTAGCAGAAATGATCTTCCCAAGATTTAGTCATGCAAACCTATTCTCCTTGATGCACCACTTGGTGTAGTGTCATCATTTGAGGTTCTGAACATGTCCTCAAAATTTGAGATCAAAAGGAGAAAGTTTCCAATGTAGAGTTGCTCAAATTTGGTTCTAGATAGGAAGGGTTTTGGGGCACTTTGATCAATATAACTTTTTCTCCAACTTGTGCCATTTGTTCTAGATGAATTATTAGACCATTTGAGCATGTTCAGAAGATTTGAGATCATTTGGAGATGTTTGGCAATGTAAAGTTGCTCAAACTTCAAAATGGACAGAAATTGTTTTGAGGGGATTTCATGGGGTTATACTATTCTCCATGACATGATACTTACCACGATCATCCAAAATGTCATATGTGACATGCTAGAATTTTCTTGGAATTTTTGGAGAATATTTACTTTGTAAATATTTCTAAAGCTTGAAATATCCAGAAAGGGTTATTGAGGGGTTTGACCAATATTTTGAACATGACCATGTGTTGAAACTCTTATATCTGGATAATATATGTCCACTGAGTTTCCGTAAATTTTCAAAAATATTTTAAAGCATTAAAAATAATTTTTCCCTATTAAAGACCATTTCTGGCCTTAAGAAAAAGCTTTTTAATAAAATAGGAAAATAACTTTTAAAATTATATTTTTTGTGTTTTAGGGGAATCCTATATCTAATAGGTTTCAAATATACCTTTTGAAATATTTTTCATACCCCAAATCAAGTACTTGCGGTGCAAATCTCAACTCAGGGGTTTTTGAAAAACTAATTTTTGAAAATACTATTTGGCCAAATTATTTTTGTAATAAAATACTATGTTGCTCTATACACATGGCATGATCATTGGGAAGAAGCTTGGGGCAAGGAGATGAAGTATATAAGGTGGAGTTGTGTTGACTTTAAAGAGCACTTGAAAAACACAGAGAGAAAACCAACTCAAAATAAAAAGTCAAATAATGCAAAAGTTTTTGTCAAACCACACTTTATCATGATTTATCATCTTAAGTGTTGTGCCATGAAAATCAGGGTGTGACAGACCTACCCCCCTTACAAGAATCTCGTCCCCGAGATTCCCAAACTAGGTGTGGAAAGGAATATGAAAACTGGATCCGGGGTAGTCTTCAAGTCTTTATGTTGCTTCTGCTCCCGTGTAGTGCTCCATTGAACATTGAAGTTCTTGATGGTGTGGCTCCGTGTATGACATTCGTCTTGATCCAGGTTGCTAAGGGGTTTCTCACGTAGGTCCGGTTGGGCTGGAGGTCGATGGTTTGGTGGTTAATGCCCTCGTAGAGATCGGGCAAGTTAGGAAGCTGGAAACTCTTCCGGTGTGGTGTCGTGTGGACAATGTTGTGCACAATGGGTAACTCAGGTGGTAACTCCAGCCAGTAGTTGTCTGCTCTTCATCTTGGAATGATCCCGGAGGGGCCGGTAAATCTTGGTGTGAGCTTCCCTTTGACACGGAAATGCTTGGTTCCTTTGAGAGAAGTGGCTTGCAGATATGCCTGGTCTTCGATGTGGAGGTTTACTTCTTGACGATGGTGGTTGTTCTTCCTCCTTGGCATGGCGGTCTTCAAATGTTCCTGGACTAGCTGAACGGCTCTTCTTTCGTCTTCGGGTGGACAAGTAGGTCACCAAATGACGATGACAACTATCTTGTCTAAGCACTCCATGAAGACTTTGTTCATGGGGTACATAAAGTAGGCTGGGGAATTAGTGGTGGTCTTGTTGAGTGTGGGCCAAGGTGGTTCTAGATCTAGTGTCAAGGTCCTAAGGTCCTGATCCGACCATGTTGTAGCTTGGTAGGGCTTAAGGGTTTCAAGGATTATAGTGTGCGAGTGAACATTTATCATCTTATCTTTAAGCACGGTTTCTGAGATGCCAATAGTCTATCTAGTCCTTTAAACAAATCACATCATATCACCGATAACATCATTTTGCATAGGTCAACTCCAATCATCACTCATGTGATTCATATCCTCATGGCTCCCGAGAGGAGGTCTAACAAAATCATATATGTCTACAATCCCCAAACTCATATGTATGTCTACCCCTAAAAATCCATGGGTAGGGCATACAAGCTTCCAAGCTGGAATAAAACAGGACAATCCAAGTGCTCATCCTATTCTTCCAAGGCCCATGCTAGTGCATCTCTATCCTAAGGAAACACTGTAAGTGCATCTAGTGCCACCCCTAGTTGGTTTTGGAGTATTGACGACAAAGTTGGTTGAGGGACTAATGCGTTTGTGAGAATTGCAGGATAATGCTGGTAGTGTCCCTCATCGATTCGGTTTACCTATCGGAGATGACCCCTAAAAATGTATGAAGACATTGAAGACAATGGTGGTATGAGAAGTTATTCATATTGAAGACTATGACATGAAAAGACATTGCGTGAAGACTATGGAGCGCGAAGACTGTGTGGTTTCGTAGTTTCCTTTTCTTCTTTGTTGAGTCATAGGAACCACCGTACTGTTAAGTGGGGTCCAAGTGAACTAAGTCAGAGTGACTGATGTGATGCTCAACTCAAATCCTATGTCTTCGAGCGAAGACAATGAGAGCAAACCTTATCCAGAGCTGGATGAGTCAGCTTTGCTTGTAGCCCAAGTAAAGTTGCAGCGTGTGTTTGAAATCGACCGTTGGAACACGTGTCGGTTCCTTAGTGACCCAGGGTCATTTTGGACAAATCAGGTCGGGTTGCCTAGTGGCTATAAATAGCCCACCCCCTACACCATAAATTGGTGGTTGCTCAGAGTTAGTGCACGACTTTTGTCGTTTGAGAGCAACCCACCTCGAAGCATTTGAGAGAGAGAAAAATCCTTGCGAGGACAACCCAAACACCCAGAGCCAAAGAGTGTTAGGCATCATCAAGTCTTTCATGCTGTGTGACTGAAGACTTATTACACTTGAGGACTGTGAATCCTCCAAATTGTTAGGCGTCGCGCTCGAGCATCCAAGAGTCATTGTGGATTGCCGGTGAACGAAGTCTGTGAAGGTTTGGAAGTCTCCTTGAAGACTTACAGAGTGATTGAGCGAGGACCGGTGTCCTTAGCTCAAGGGAATAAGGTGAAGACACGGTCTTCGAGTTAAATCTCAGCCTCCCTAACTGACGTATAGTTGTCACAAAGAATCGAACTGGTCCAACAAATTCTGTGTCTTCAATAAGCAACCGGTTCTATCCTTCCCAACCTTATTTAAGTTTGTCTTCGTGAAGTCATTGCCTATCTGTATCTGCTTGACTTCACTGCTTGACTACTACTGTTGATTGGCTTCATATTATCTTCTATCCTGATCCTTACTACCTAGCTGCTATTAGTCCTGTACTTTCACATCATTGCATACTTGACTATGGCTTGCTTAGGGTAGTTTATCTTCCGCTGCATAACAATTAGGTCATTTCTATTGTTTGTCTTTGAAACTTCCAAGTTTTGAAGACTTTCATAAAAATCGCCTATTCACCCCCCCCCTAATCGATACTAGCACTTTCAATTGGTATCAGAGCAAGGTACTCCCTTGTTCTGTGTGATTCAGCACCTGGAGTTTCAGCTATGTCGACTGCAGGGATAATCAAGGTCTCCGCCGCTTGCCCGTGTTCGATGGAACTAAATATCCCTCTCGAAGAATAAGATGCGTATGCATCTTGAAGCCATTGATGTCGACCTCGGTATGTCGTCAAAATGGCATTCCCAAAACTAGTGAAGGTGTCACCCCATCGATGTCAAGAAGTTCATTCAACTGGACTCTCTGCGCAAGAACATCATCTGTGGTCATCGACCAAAGGACAAGATGGCCGTGTGAGTGCTCTGAAACGCCAAAGCTAGTCTGGGACCGGCTATCCAAGGTCAACGGCGCCTCAACCCGAGATCAAAGAATCGGTGTTCTTCGCAACCTCTTCAACCGCTTCAAGAGAAACGACAATGAAAATGTCCAGCTCACGCTTGATCGCCTCACCGATATCACAAATGAACTTCAAGATCTTGGCGAATCGAGATTACCAAGCATGAAATCGCTAAGACATTGTTGAGATCACTTGACAGCTCCTTTGACACCCTTGCCCTCATGATACAAGAATGTCCTGACTTCAAGACACTCGATCCGTCTGATATACTTGAGAGGCTCAACACACACGAGTTCCAAATATCCGAGAAAAGAGATATCTATGGCCCAAACTATGGCCAAACTCGCGCTTTGAAGGCAAAAGTTTTTCCTCATCGAAGAAGAATCGATTGCGCTCAAGATCCTGAAGACATTGGAAGGGAACTTGCTATGCTTGTGAAGAAGTTCCAGAAATTCACTAAGAAGAAAGGCTTCAGAAAGTCTTCACGATCCAGCTCAAGGAATGATGAAGCTTCCACCCATGATCACAAGAAGAGAACCTGCCACAAGTGCAAGAAACCCGGTCACTACATATCTGAGTGTCCATAGTGGGACAATGAGAAGAAGAAGAAGAAAAGCAAGGAATATGATTCTGATGACAAGAAGAAGAAGAAATCCTCAAAGTCTTCTAAGTCTTCTTCCAAGTCTTCATCATACAAGAAGAGCTCATCTGGCAAGGCTTGTGCTTCTGTTGGCAAGGAAATGGATTCAGAGGAGGAGTCTGCTTCTGAGGAGGCGGAGGTGGAGTCTGGAGAGGAGTATGGCCCTGGCGTTGCAAGTCTGGCTTTAGCCACAACCTATGTCGCCAAGTCCATCTTCAACACTAAAGACAATGACTTCCACACCAACGCTGAAGCTAATGACGAAGACGATCCTACTCCCACCTACTACTTCATGGCACGTGGTGCCAAGGTAAAATCACGCGATGCTTACTTTCAAACTTCTAGTGAAGATGACTCTGATTGTGAATCCAAACCCAGCTACAAAACACTTGCTAAAATTGCAACTGAACAACAAAAGGCTATGGAACATACTCAAAAACTATTAGACAAAAGCGATGACCTGTTGGACGCTGAAATGACACGTTCAGTCCTTAGTTGTTGACATAAAAAATCTTCATGCTAAGTACCAGGAACTTGAAGGTCGTCATGAATCGCTCTCAACTACTTATGAAAGGCTCTCCTACGATTATCTTCAAAGGAAACAAGAGCTTGAGAAATTGAGAGCGGCTCATGAAGATCTTCAAAAGGTGAATGAGTCACTTCGCTCAATGATCGGTTCCGCCAGATGGATTTGAACCAAAGATGTCTAAAATGCATTGAGCGTGATAACGCTACATCTGTTGTCGAATGTTCCACCGCTGCTATCGTTTCATTGTCTTCACCTACCGATGTGGTTACTAACCCTCTCGGAGGATACCACTTCTGCTGTGGATGAAAATGCTATGTTGAAGACATTGCTTGAAACAGGATGTACAAAAGTTTGAAGGACATCGACTCTCTGCGATGTCCTCAAAAGCGATTCTGAACCAAACCCTAGGAAAGAGGGTGTTGGGTCTGAAGGAAAATGAATGTTGATGGCTCGTCTCGAAGCCCGAGCGGTACCCCAAAACCACATGGGTTGTCGCAAAGGAACCTTCATAGATCCATCCACCTTATCCGGTTTACCTGCTAATCCTATTATCATTGATGAATCCTTTGATGCAAACTATAAGCTGTTCAAAAATCAGAATGGTGAAGTGTTTGCCAGGTACATTGGTACTAACTACAGGAATGGACCACCTATGAAGAAGATCTGGGTACCTAAGCAGTACATTGAGAATCTTCCTGTGAATGTCGTCATTACTCCACCAAGGAAGAACACAAACCCCAGACCTATAGCTTCATGTGGCCCAAAGGCTTCATACAGACACAAGACTCACATGAGTCACCCTAGGAAATCATGCTCAGACTTATGAATATGAGCGTGTATCTTCAAACCGCTATGTTCATAGGACTAAGAACTTTTCAGCTTATTCATATGAGTATCATTCATCTCCTGCAAGGCTATTTGCTAGGGCTTCAAAGCCAAAATTCTCGATGTCTGCACTTAGACTCATTGCTTCTAAGCCACCATCAAAGATGTGGGTGGCAAAGAAGAACTAACTCTCTTTGCGTAAAACGGTCTCCACCAAAGAATCAATGGCGCCCAATACTATTGTCGGGGACCTAAAACTCATTTAGGACGCACGATAAAATGTCATGCTATATACTTCACATCTGAATCTCTTATCACCATACTATGTCCTAACCTTGATATAAGTCAGGATCGTCCCTATATGTGTCAAATGCTTATGCTTCACAACACTCTTGTGAAGCCTATCCTCCTAACTACATTGTAGGGTACATCACCAAAAGCTTCAGAATGGATTATGGACAGTGGATGCACAAATCATATGACTGGTGATCAAGTCTTCTCATGGACTCAACCTTACGCCCATCCGACAAGAGTCACATTAGATTTGGCTTGACACCGGTAAAAGCAAGGTATTGGGTCTAGGTAGAGTTGCAATCTCAAAGGATCAACACATGGATAAAGTGATGCTTGTTGAATCCCTTGGTTTCAACTTAATGTCCGTCTCAATGCTTTGTGACTTGAACATGATTGTGATATTTGGCAAATGTCGTTGCCTTGTACTAATGGAATCTGACAAATCTCTAGTCTTTGAAGGGTATCGAAAGATGATCTATACATGGTAGATTTCTCAGCAGGTCCACAGCTTGCCGTATGTCTTCTCACAAAAGCTTCAGAATGCTGGCTCTGGCACCGAAGGCTAGGACATGCTGGCATGAGGAACTTACACTCACTCATCAAGAAGAAGCATGTCATTGCCATTGAGTTTGTCAAGTTCAAAAAGGATCATCTGTGTGGTGCCTGTGAAGATGGAAAGATGACAAGGGAAAAGCACCCCTCGAAGACAATCATGACAACATCTCAACCCTTTGAGCTGTTACACATGGACTTATTTGGACCTACTCACTACTCCACCCTCACAACAACTGCCTGTCTCTATGGCTTCGTCATTGTTGATGACTACTCAAGATACACATGGGTTCATATAATTCTTTACAAGACTGAAGTGCAAGATGTCTTCAGGCGCTTAGCAAATCAAGCAATGAACAATTATGGCGTGAAGATCAAGCACATCAGAAGTGACAATGGCACTGAATTCAAGAACACTGGACTTGATTTGTATCTGGATACAATGGGAATCACTCATGAGTTCTCTACTCCATACACACCTCAGCAAAATGGCATCATTGAGCGGCAAAACAAAACCCTCATTGAGATGGCTCGAACAATGCTAGATGAATACAAGACACCAAGAAAGTTCTGGCCTGAAGCTATTGATACATCATGTCACATCATCAACCGTGTGTACATCCATAAGCTTCTGAACAAAACATCTTATGAGCTCCTTACTGGCAAGAAGCCAAACATCAGTTACTTCAGAGTATTTGGAGCTAGATGCTGGATCAAGGATCCCCATCACAAGTCAAAATTTGTACCTAAGGCTCATGAAGGCTTCATGCTTGGCTATGGAAAGGATTCACACTCCTATAGAGTCTTCAACCTTTATCTCTACAAAATCGTTGAAACTGTGGATGTGAAATTTGATGAAACCAATGGTTCACGGAGAGAGATTCTGCCAAGTACACTAGATGAAGCTCCTTCAAACGAGTCTATCAAGCTGATGGGAACTGGTGAAATCATGCCCTCTCAAGCACACACTGAAGAGGAACTTATCATCTCTCGCACCAAATCAACTCAAGACAATGCTCGATCAAGACAATCCTCCCAATGATGACAATGATCACCAGAGCAAAATCTTCATCCTGTTCATCCTCGTGTTGCAAATGAAGTTCAAATAGAGAAGATAATTGACAAGATCAATGCACCTGGTCCGCTCACTCGATCAAGAGCAACACATCTAGCAAACTTCTGTGGGCACTTTTCATTTGTGTCAATATCAGAACCCAAGAAAGTTGCCGAAGCTTTTATGGAACCTGAGTGGATTCAAGCCATGCAAGAAGAGCTTCAACAGTTCAAACTGAATAATGTCTAGGAACTCGTCAAGCGACCTGACCCTCACAAGCATAACATTATTGGAACAAAGTGGATATATCGAAACAGGCAAGATGAGCATGGTCAAGTCGTCAGAAACAAAGCACCTCTTGTGGCTCAAGGATATACTCAAGTTGAAGGGATTGACTTCGATGAAACGTTTGCTCCTGTCTCTAGGCTTGAAGCTATTCGCATACTGCTAGCCTACGCTAATCATCACAACATCTTGCTATATCAAATGGATGTAAAGAGTGCATTTCTCAATGGCAAGATTGAAGAAGAAGTATATGTCGCACAACCACCGGCTTTGAAGATCCAAAACATCCCGATATGGTGTACAAGCTAAACAAAGCAATCGTATGGCCTCAAACAAGCTCCTCGTGCTCGGTATGATACAATCAAAGACTTCAAGAGCAAAGGCTTCAAACCTCGATCCTCGATCCCACACTCTTCACGAAGACATATGATGGTGAACTGCTTTGTGTGCCAAATATATGTGGATGACATAATCTTCTACCGCACCAACCGTAAGTATAGTGACGAGTTTGGGTACATGATGCAAGAGCAATATCAAATGTCCATGATGGGTGAGCTGAAGTTCTTCCTTGGTCTTCAAATTCGTCAGCAAAGAAATGGCATCTTCATATCTCAAGAAAAATACCTCAAAGATTGTCTGAAGAAGTTTGGAATGGAAGACTGCAATGGCTACACGACGCCAATGCCAGCCAAACACCATCTTGGTCCCGACGACAATGGTAAAGAGTTCGATCAAAAGGTATACCGCTCCATGATTGGTTCTTTGCTTTATTTATGTGCATATAGGCCAGATATTATGCTTAGTGTTTGCATGTGTGCTCGATTCCAAGCGGCACCAAAGGAATCACATCACTTAGTTGTGAAGCGAATTCTTCGATATTTGGCTTACACCCCAACACTCGGATTATGGTACCCCAAGGGCTCAAAATTTGATTTGGTTGGATTCTCGGATGCTGATTATGCTGGTGACAAGGTGGATCGCAAGTCTACATCAGGCACATGTCATTTTCTTGGTCGATCACTTGTCTATTGGTCTTCAAAGAAGCGTAACTGTATCACTCTCAAGCTGCTGAATCTGAATACATTGTTCTTTGGATCTGTTGTGCTCAGCTTCTATGGATGAAGCAAACTCTCAAGGATTATGGCATCAACTCGCAACAAGTACCTATCTTCTGCGACAACGAAAGTGCCATCAAAATAGCCAACAATCCAGTCCAACACTCAAGACAAAGCACATTGAAATTCATCATCACTTTCTCGTAGATCATGTTATGAAGAAAGATATCGATATCATTCACGCCAACATCAAGAGCAATCGCGATATCTTCACAAAGCCCTTGGATGAGAAAAGGTTTTGCAAGTTACGGTGTGAGCTAAATATCTTGGAATCCTCTAATGTCCTATGATCAGGCACACATCCTAACACTTATGCATGTTGATGACTTAGATGTGCAACACACAAAGTAATGTATATCTTCAATCAATGAAGATTTACACTGAGTGTGAATACATTAACATGGAATATGACTTCGGAGCGCCACGATAATTGTGCGCCGTTTCTGGGTCTAATACTTCCTATACAGTGGGTAACGCCACCACCAACTTTCTCTGTTTGAAGTGTTTCACTCATGGCGTTATATTGCAATGACTTCGCATTTGGTTTGTCTTCAGTTTCAATTTATCTTCATGACTTTCTACACTATGATGGTTTGATTGCTTTCTGATATATATATATATATATATGTATATATATATATATATTAGTGTTTTGTCCTCTATAGCATTCACTTATAGCTATGTCTTCAAGATTGGAACTTTTGAATTAAGTGAATGTGATCGGACCCTAACCTCTCTATGCTTCCTATCTCAAACTCTATCTGTCCAAATCATATGCATTCTATTGAAACTGTCGAATGTCTTCTCTGTGTCCTAGTCAGCAGAAGGCAAAGAGACAAACATCAAATATGTTTTAAATGACTTATCTTTATTGTTGAAATCCGGAGAAGCCGGAACAACTCTCCGACATGCCTGGCGGGCGTGGGAACATGGGACAACTCTGAGTATGTTGCATGCTTGCCACGTGCCCCTCGAATGTGAACCGCCAGGCACCAGCAGAATTGCGCCAGTGTCTCTCACCTACTTATAAATACCTGTCCCCTGCGGTAAAGAAATCCTTCTGCCACCTCTCCACCTCCGTCAAAACCCTAGCGCCACCGCTAGCTCGCGACGACGCCAGCGACGAAGCGCTTAGCTGCCGCGACTTCTCCGACGCCTTCCTCACGCCGATCGCGGACATCTTCCTCTCCGCCGTCGCCGTAGGTGTCCTCCGTCGCCAAGTTAGGGCACGGTGGGCTGAACTGCTCGGTCTCCTATTCATCCCATCTAGCAGTTCTTCGTGCGGTAATTATAACTTTATTTTTACCACCTTTTTGATCTTCAAGATTCATCCTGTTTACCGAAAGTGGTTTCTGCCTATTCAAAAGTTAGATCTATTCTGTCTGCATCTCATACTGCCTAGTCAATTCACTTAGATTTCCTGTCTAGTTTGATTCCTCACTTGTACTTATTCACGGATTGGTACAAATCTGGAACCAACTCACCTATATAAGTGAATGTCTTCGCATCATGAGGTCAATGTCTTCAAACTGATTTATCTTCAAGATCTTCCGAGAATGCATATGACCTCTTCCCTTCCTCGCATCTCTAATGTCACACAGTACATGTCCGTGGGAGAATCCTTTGGTTCTCATAGTCCGATTCGCTTGTAGAATACTTACAAGATCATATCAATTCTCCCGAAGCGCCTCGCTTGACCAAAGAAGCGTAAGTCTCTGAAGCCTTTGAACGTATTGAAGCTATTCAGCTTGAAGTTCATGGCTGCAGAAAAATCAGTAAGGAAGGGTGGCAGACAGCGCAGACAAGGAACATCCAAAGATCTGCCTGATGACTTAGCAGAACTCTACAAGACAGATCCCAAAGAGAATTATCATCAGAGAAAGACGTGAATCCAATGGATTCAACGCTATTGGGCTGAGGAATGGTTCATGTACAAGTTTGTGACGAAGGAATATGCAGAAAAGAATGCCATCAAGAGACCTTGGGGTGATATCCTCTACCGAGGCCTTCAACCCAAGAACAGAGCTGAAGCCATTGCTCAAGGCTTCTATCCTTGCATGGTCCATGGACCACAGCCTGAGAACGCCGACCCCACCTCACTACTCTGGTGTCGTGACGACTCTCTCTCAAGCGCAACTACCAGCTTTGTTGTGGCTTCGGCCAAGAAGAACAAGAAGTCCTTGAGCTTGGACTTCAACCCAGGTCCCTCTGCTCCCCGTGCTGACGGCTCCCGTGATGCTGATCCCAATGTGATCGGCCTCTTCTCCAACTTTGATGGCCTCATCACCTACATCGTGGTCCAAGGCGCCAGAGTAGATCATTCTGAAAATGATGCTGACTCCGATGAAGCCCCTGCTCCTCCTCCAAAGCCGCAGAAGCAAAAGAAGCTAAAGGCTTCAAGATCAGCTGCACCTCCGAAGACTTCTCGTGCGAAGCCTCTGGCCACTGCACCTCCTGAAGCCAGTGTGCAGTCTGAAGATCAATCCCGTGTCTCCAAGAGAACGGAGAAGAAAAAGAAACTTGTCAGACCATCTGATCAAAGAACCTTGACTCCTGCCGCCATTCTGCGCGAAGAACCCATTGATCTGTCAAGTGATGAAGATCTTGCTGATGATGCCCTTGAGCAGCTGATAAAGAGCAAGGAAGAAGCAGAAATCTTCAACAACTTGCCTCTCTTTGATGTGGCAATCATCCACAATTTCATTAATGAGTGGTTCGACACTCCCAATCTCAGTTGTGAAGCTTTACAGCTTCCCATTGGCCTTAGTGTTGCCTTCAATGGCACCATTGCTTCTGAGCTAGCTCTCGCTCAGCGCATCGTTGAGCTCAAGAACAAGATTGATTATGAGAAGGCTCAATTCAAGAAGCATGTGGCCAAGCTAAGTGTTCAAGACGTCAGAAACTTCAAAGTCATGCTACATGAGCTTAAAGAAGCTTTTCTGAAGAAGCGTGAAGAAGCTCAGGGCTCTCGAGAGCGCATGAAGAGTTTGGCTGATAAGTGTGTGGTCGCCTACAATGAGGCTGAGAAGCGCAAGTCACTTGTCCGTCCGGGCATTGACCACCGGATGGCTGCAAAGAAGAAGAAGAAGAAGCTTCCTGCTGAACAGCCTGAACCTTCAAGCCAAGAAGCCCCTCGCATTATCTTCCCAAGCAGCATGACTGGCTCGAAGCCAAAGGTCACCACAACCGCTTCAGAATAGAAGAAGACGAGGGCTACCGAGGCTGAAGCCAGAAAGAGAAAGATCACTAAAGCCTCTGATGCCGCTCCCTCCAAGAAGAAGCGCAAGACCAAGAAGACTAGGGCTGCTTCCACAGAGCCCTTAGTTGTTGAACCCATTTCTGGTTCGCCCAAATACGTAACAACAAGAACGAATGATGATAGTCCATGAGCCTGCTCCCACAGAGGCTCATGAAGTCAAGATATTCCAGCAGCTTGAACCCACCGCTGAAGACATTGGTCATGATGACAATGTAGCTGATGATGAATTTCTTCCTCAGATCGAACATGACATGGTATCATCGCCTGTTCATACGAATAGCAAACTCATCAGCATTGGTCGTCCTCTGACGCCAATTGCTCAGGATGCATCGTGGGCTGATCACCCACAACTACAAGACTCCCCCAATACTCCCCAACAACAACAACAAGCTACACCCCCCGTGCAAGAAGAGGATGAAGACTTTGAGGCCCAGCCAACTCCATCTCCTAAGGCGTTGCCAGCATTTCGTAGGCTTCGCGAAGGACAAAGGCCTCAAGTCCCTCTGTCAAGCATTCCAGAAGGAGAAGTGCAACGTTCACCTGTTGCACGTCAAGTATTTTCTGAACCTGCTCCAACTGTGAATGTCTCCGAGTCCAAGCACATGTTCTTTGAAGACATTCCGCCTGCATCACCGAGGTAAATCAAGAAGAAGTACGTGTATCTACTCCCCAAGAATTGAAGAAGAAGCGGTTCTGATGTGAACGTGCTCGCGTCCGACCCTCCTATTCGCCAAGAGGAGGTTGACAATGTTGAGGCTGCCACCGCTAACGCCAATGAAGCCAATGACGTAGTCATGGCCGACGCTAATGTGGAGCTGCACCAACCAAAGGTGCTCAAGCAAATGTGGCCATCGAACTCAAACTCTTGAGGCTGCTGCACCTGAATCTAATGAGACAACCGCCCCGGCACTGTTGTGCAGCCCGACGCCTCACTGTTGCCTTCGCTCTGTTCCGCCACCAAGGCCTCACACCATTGAGCAAGCATACAACATGGTCACTTACCACCGTCCGATGGCCCATTCTCGTGCCTCCGCCACGCCTCGGGACCTCAATTTGACTATCATGTTGAGCATAGGCCTCGTGTCCGAAGCCAAAGCCTACGCTGCCAAGGTTTCTGTGCATCGCAAACTCACCAGGGTCCTTCAATGCAAATGGATTCAAAAGCTACAATACCTTCTTTGACAAAGCCAAGAACCCCACTCCAAGCCAAGGATATCATCGATCGCTTCGAGCTATCAGCAGAGAAGCTATTACTCCTGCGTTCTATATGATCAAGGGCGATTTTCCTCATATGCGCCTTTGATATCGGGCCATTGCTGGACTGCCGTGCTTAGAAGAAGCACTTGATCTTTGTGATGCGGGTCTGCTCCACTTTGTGATGCATAAAGAACATTGGAATGAAGAGCTATTGCTTCAATTCTATGCTACTCTACACATTCGCAGCCTACTAGAGACATCAAGACATGGGTTCTCGAGTGGATGATTGAAATGTTCATCATGAAGCCAAAGCTATGGATATCATCGAGCTTATGAGGCTAGCCACTCTCGGAGAACTATATGAACTCGACTATCGCCTACACCGCAATGTCAGAGAGAGTATCTTCAATAAGCCAGAACCCAATATGAGCCAGATGTTGAGTATGATGAAGCCCTTGCCATCTGACGCTGAATATCCAACAGATTTCTTTGTTGAAGACCTTGAGTATCTGCCTCGCACCATAGGTCATATCATCAGGCGAACTCTATGGCCTGCCAAAGGACATTCATCAGCGGCCAAGCTTGAAGGAGCTATGAAGACTTTAATCTTCTATATTCTCAATGGCATCAGCTTCAACACTCAAGAATTATTCATCAGGCAACTTGCTGCTTCTGGCTCTGACCTATTTGGTCTGAAGTTTTATGCTCCCTGGGTCATGCGCCTCATCAAGAGACACTCATCTGTCAATTATCAGCCCTCTACTCGCAATCATATGATCTTTCTGCCAGAGGTTGATATGTCAGTTGAAGCTATATACTCTGACCCTGCCAAGAGGCCTCTTTGTCTTCAGAATGCCGAGCACCAAAGCTTCACTCAACCTATTGAAGGTGTTCAAGCAGCGACACGAATCTATCCATTGGTCGGAAACACTCGCCCGCCTCATCGAGCACCCACCGGGCCACCGAAAGCACCATTGCACAAAGGCCTCGGAAGCGTTCTCGCGTTCTCAATGACCGAGAACTTCTTGTGGCCCTTCATCAGAAACAGGATAAGCATCATTTCTGGCTCAAGAGACAGATGCAAAGCCTATTGGTGGATGTCAATCGCATTCGCAACCTTGCCACCAAGAATGCCTTTGTTGCTCATGAAACTTGCCGGCGATCATGGAAGAGTTTGACTCGCTTAGTCAAGTCGATCTTCAAGACGATGGCTTCAATGAAAGATTCCAGTTTGACTCCACTCCTCCACGGACTGCTGTCCTACGTCGCACTCCATCTCTTGAAGACTCTGAATATTCTTCCTCCGCGGCAACGGTAAATGCCAGAGTGATCAATGATGAAGATGATGCTACTTCACCACCTCCTACTACTGCGCGCATTGACACTGCACTAAGTTCATCTCGCACCGCCAACCAACGATTTACAACCTGCTGCTTCACCTACTCATGATGACGAGTAGATGCTCTATGTCTTCAAACCTTTTTGGTCCTTCCTGACAAAAGGGGGAGAAGCGTATGAGTTGATAGTCTTCAAGCGGGTTTATATGGGCGGTTGCATTATATTTTGCTTTGTGATTACAACTCTTGCCTTTTGAAACTTTTGGTTCTCTGAGTTGTAACACCTAAACTTGATGGTCGTCTTCTACTTATTTGCTTCACTATGATGCGATGATAAATTCCGCATGTGCGATGATAACTTCCGCACTTAGATCATTCTGCAGACGTCCATTCTTCATTATGCATGTCATTCTACTTGCTATATCAGTTCATGCATGATGAATTATCTTCATAAGTTGAAGTGGATCTCCACAAGTACAACCTGCCATGTGCATTTGCATTCCAAAAGCAAATTACTTATATGCACATCTTCAGGGGGAGCCCTTGCAACTTATGAAGACAATTCCCTATCCTTACAATTTCACATAATTATCCCCGTTGAAAACTTCAACCAGTTTGTCATCAATCACCAAAAAGGGGGAGATTGTAAGTGCATCTAGTGCCACCCCTAGTTGGTTTTGGAGTATTGACGACAAAGTTGGTTAAGGGACTAATGCGTTTGTGAGAATTGCAGGATAACGCAGGTAGTGTCCCTCATCGATTCGGTTTACCTACCAGAGATGACCCCTAAAAATGTATGAAGACATTGAAGACAATGGTGGTATGAGAAGTTATTCATATTGAAGACTATGACATGAAAAGACATTGCGTGAAGACTATGGAGCGCGAAGACTGTGTGGTTTCGTAGTTTCCTTTTCTTCATTGTTGAGTCATAGGAACCACCGTCATCGTTAAGGGGTCCAAGTGAACTAAGTCAGAGTGACTGATGTGATGCTCAACTCAAATCCTATGTCTTCGAGCGAAGACAATGAGAGCAAACCTTATCTAGAGCTGGATGAGTCAGCTTTGCTTGTAGCCCAAGTAAAGTTGCCGCGTGTGTTTGAAATCTGACCGTTGGAACACGTGTCGGTTCCTCGATGACCTGTGGTCATTTTGGACAAATCAGGTTGGGTTGCCTAGTGGCTATAAATAGCCCACCCCTACACCATAAATTGGTGGCTGCTCAGAGTTAGTGCACGGCTTTTGTCGTTTGAGAGCAACCCACATCGAAGCATTTGAGAGAGAGAAAAATCCTTGCGAGGACAACCCAAACACCCAGATCCAAAGAGTGTTAGTCATCATCAAGTCTTTCGCCTTGTGACACAAGACTTATTACACTTGAGGACTGTGAATCCTCCAAATTGTTAGGCGTCGCGTTCGAGCATCCAAGAGTCATTGTGGGTTGCCGTGAACGAAGTCTGTGAAGGTTTGGAAGTCTCCTTGAAGACTTACCAGAGTGATTGGGCGAGGACTGGGTGTCCTTAGCTCAATGGGAATAAGGTGAAGACACGGTCTTCTCGAGTTAAATCTCAGCCTCCCTAACCCAGACGTCTAGTTGTCACAAAGAATCGAACTGGTCCAACAAATTCTGTGTCTTCAACAAGCAACTGGTTCTATCCCTTCCCAACCTTACTTAAGTTTGTCTTCGTGAAGTCATTGCCTATCTGTGTATCTGTTTGACTTCACTGCTTGACTACTACTGTTGATTGGCTTCATATTATCTTATATCCTGATCCTTACTACCTAGCTGCTATTAGTCCTGTACATTCACATCATTGCATACTTGACTATGGCTTGCTTAGGGTAGTTTATCTTCCACTGCATAACAATTAGGTCATTTCTGTTGTTTGTCTTCGAAACTTCCAAGTTTTGAAGACTTTCATAAAAATCGCCTATTCACCCCCCTCTAGTCGATACTAGCACTTTCAAACACGTCGTATGCCACTCCAAAATCTTGTTTCCTTTTCTATGAATCAACTCCAACAATCCGTTAGCTTCCATTAATCACTACATAATCCATTAATTCTACAAATCCAACACCTATGCTGGTGTTCCACATGATCTCCTAAAGTCCTTATAATCCCCAATACTTGAAAGAGCTGCCTTACTATAGTCAGTCCACCAATTCCTGTTATTGTGATCTAGTAATACTCCAAGGTCAAGCTCACAAAGATGCCTAAATAAACTCCGACAATTAGTCCAATCTCCTAGTTTATCGTCCACCGAGAAACATGGTATCATGATCGAGATCATCAGTCTAAATCCAATTTACTCCGAACCATGTAGACATACTCAGCATCTATATTCAACTAGAATCACCTACTTAAATCCAAATCTCTTGTCCAACGAGAATTCCTACATGTTCCCGCATGTCATTTACGTAATATCAACTGTCTCCTATCAATATCCCATGGCTAAGTTAAATCCAAATACTTCCAAGAATTACAGCTTGCGAACACAATTATGCTACTAAATCCAATTTACTCAGGGGTAATGAAAGCTATGCTAATCTATACTCATGATCCCACCAAGTTCATCTACCAACATCAAAGCCTCATAATCCACCAAATAGTCTCATATAATTCCTCAAGTCATTGATATAAACTCACCAAGTCATTTGTCCTCTGTTCCTATATCCTTAAATTGGTCTTCCCTATGGCATCGTCAGTTTTGGTGCTATCTTAGGATGATAATGTGCTCGTTCACTATGTCCACTAGTTCCCTAATGAACCTAGTGATAAGCAAGGTGACGGAGGCTTAACAGGTTCTCTTGCAATTTTGTGGGTTAAGCACATGGTTAAGGATTCGGGATGGGGTATCTTATGAAGTCTCGAAGGGTCTAGGAATGGGTTCCTAATCTTGAGGAGTAGACATAACGCTACTGGGTTGCACTTGGTCGAGGAGGCTGCAACAAAAGTCTCCAGTGCTCGTTGGTTGTCGAAGTAGAATCCTCGATGTACCTTGTCTTCCCGGTCTTTGGTTGAGGAGAGAGATGAGAGGGAAAAGTAGCATAGAGGAGGGGAATGCCTAAAGGGGGTTCTATAGTGCAAGTGCAAACAAACAGGTGCAAAAAGGGCCAAACAGAAGAAGCAAGGTAAGGAAGGTGATATAGTCGCATACTTGTCGCCAAGGGCAAAAGTGCGACCTATATCAAAACACAAACAAATAAAAACAAGAACACACAACATGGTTCTATTCAACCATCATACGGACTCGATCACAGATAGGGGGTACACGACTTATCCTACCCTAGGGGTTCTCGGACTCAGTAGTCGTGCCTTGTGCCTCGTGCAGTCTTCCGGGTTTTCCTCAGGTGTCGCTACGTCTCCTGTAGTTGTTCGATGAAACGATCCAGGTTGAGCCTGAAGAGTCTTCAACAACTTCTCGCCTGTTGAAGTGATGGGGTGAAGGTGGCTCCTCGTAACTGGCATTGACTTGGTCTTTTCTTGTCTTCTAAGGCATTGACGGTACTAGGTAGGCAATCCTTTATGCGATGACAATAACAAGGCATAGTAGAGGTCCAACAACGGGGGATGAAAAGAACCTTTTTCCTGCTCACTATAGTGAGGCGGGCCAAATGGCGAGGTTCTCATCCACCGGTGGTTGCCGATACAGCCACGGTAAGGACATGATTGCTCTATTAGCGATGCCTATCATGTTCTTGCGTATCTTACACCCTAATCTTCATAGGACAAGGTTGCATCATCCTGGGGCAAATTCAAAGGTGTCCCATCCTCTGGGTCTTCATGTCCTCATTCTTCAAAGGCATATCTTCTGTTGGCATCGTCTTGTTGTGGTGTCAGGAATCTTGGGTTCAAAAGAGATGTAGGTGAATGTCTGGCAAGGCATCTCCCTTCTAGATTATCCATGAGGATTACAAGGAATCCAGTGGTCAGGGGTATAAGGGTTCTAGCGACCAAAGGTTTTGAAGGGGAAGAGATCAATAAGGAAAGTATACCTTAGTTTTCGAAAAAAACTGAGAAGGGAAGAGAAGTACAGATAGTTTTGAAAACTAGTAGTAGTTTTGGAAATAGTTTTACCCTAACTAACGACCATGCTAACTAAGGCTTCCTACAGTCAGGATGGCTTTGATACCAGCTCTGTGGGGACCCCGACTCATAAGTCGAGATCACCGAATGCACAGTGATCCCAGAGATCAATGCTCACTGAACACACAGAAGCTGAATAACAAGAGTCTTACATCCATACATACCGTCTTACACAAATTATGACCATTATGGTCAAGTCTTACATTGATAAAGCCTTAAGGGCTGAACATCAAATGAAACACAAGCAGCGGACATCTTCGTCGATAAGTAGAACCCATGCCATCTGCCTTAACCCAACAGGCATTCTGACTGGGAAACGTCCTAGTTCGCATGTTCGTCTCCAAAGAACTCTTCTTCGGACTCCTGCTCTTCCATGCCTGGCCAATTAAATAACCAGTGGCAAGCCAATGAGTACTTTGAATGTACTCGCAAGCAACCCATGTGTTGGTCCAAGATGTAACAATACATGATATAGGTAAATTTTGCAGAAAGCTAGTTTTGAGTGCAATGACATGTTCAACAACTTGTAAGACATGCATCAGGAGAATTCAAGTAACCATGAGGACAGGTTACAGATATCAACATAAATAGAGTGGGCACCAACCCAACTCACTCATGTCAAGTCCTTTGACTTGACCCAAGTAGTTTTATCAACTCACACACACGGTTGTAAAACTCTGGACATAGTTTAAGCATCACCGCCCAACTGTCCTTGACCGCGGACACGGCTATTCGAATAGTTTTACACTCTGCAGAGGTTGCACACTTTACCCACAAGATCCGGGGAACTTCCGTGTCATCCACGACCCGCGATACCTCAAGTACCCGGGGTAAGCACCCGATCACTATCTTTCCCTAGACGACACTAACAAGGAGTCCACTCGTTGTTCCGTATCCTCACGATGTACATCATACGAGACTCACTCGAGATCGTAACATCCGAGAGGGGACACAACGGTGTATCCGGTGCCTTGTGAAAACAGTCATGGCCGCCCTACCTGGCACGACCCCATCCCGAGAGAGAGCACCAACTCTCCCCCGTCAATAGTAATGCGGGCTCCAAGCTAGTATCGGCCTAGATAATCAATAATGCCCTTTCCCATACAAGGGTAGAGTGGTTGTGCATGTAAGGTTGGGACAATAGACAAATCTTAAATCTATCCGTTTTTGAAAACAACACACACTTGCCTCGGTACACCACTTCGTCATCAAGTGGTTACCCATCTCATCATCTCCCTCGGGCATAAGTGGCACCCGACGGGTTTTTCGAAAAGTCTTTTGAAAATACTTTGTCTCCTTCACCATGCATATACCCGTCCCTTTTTGCGTAGCATCTACTTTAGCATCCTATCTACTCCCACCGGCATAACCCTCATAGGAAGGTAGGGTCATGCACAATGCAAGTATCAACGAGGAAGTACGGTGGCAACCATCAAAGTGGATACCACCTCATCATGATTCCGTTGCAACAACAATATGGTGCTATATGACATGCATAAAAAGGGTTTCATAGACATGGTCAAAGGGCTGCTTGCCTGGTTCATCAGAGTCTTGAAATCTTCTGGTCCTTCTCCAAGTACTCCGTCTACTTCGACAATTAACATCGGAACAATCACAATAAGCAACACAACAAGGCAAGAATGAATGTGCTCTAACAATTTGAAGTTGACTTTTATTGGATACCTCTGGTCATATGAGGAATGACCAAAGTGATTTCATTGGAAGTGGATCAATGGATATTTCTACACATTTCGATATGATGGAATCAAGGGGTTTATGGATTTGCAAGAGGTGTACAGAAGTATATTTTTGAAAAATGAGCAAAGGCACCCATTTAACAAAGGATGATTTTAGAAGCATCTAGGAATTGGTTTCACTGGATTTGGAGTTGAGACGATTTTCCTATGAATTTGCAAAGTTGGCTATATATAAAGAAATAGACCATTATTTCAGGTGATACAAAAAGTATTAGTAAAAATGTTCAAAAACTAAGTTTTGAACTTATAGACATATAGGATTTTGAATCATGGAATTTGGATAAAAAATGGGCTCTCTGTGATTTTCTAAAGTTCATCACAGAAATGGAAAAACAAGATTTGATAAATGTTTGTGAAGAAAAAGTTTCTGGAAAAATGTGCAAGTTGCACCATGAGATATATCATGATTTTATGAGCTACTAGAAATTTGAATCATCAAATTTGGAGTTAATATGAATATTTTATGGATCTTACAATATTTCTGGAAAAGAATAAGAAGAGGAAAGGAATCAACCTTATAACGCGCGCCGGGCGAAGCCCAGCAAAATGATCCCTACTGGGTCAGCCTAGTGGCTTAGCTGCACGATGGAGGTGGTGAAGCCGAAGGCGTACTCCTGTAGTACGTCGTCGCCGCGGGAAGACGGCTTCCTTTGAAACCATTTCCACTTAAACTTGCGGGCCCGGTCCATAGGGTCGCCGACACGCGGGCCCCATGCCATCTCTCTCTCTCTCTCTCTCTCTCTCTCTCTCTCTCTCTCTCCCCGCCTCCTCCTTCCTCCTGACGGGCAGAGGCAGGGGCGGACGCCGCGCTCACCGGTGATGGTTCCGGCCGCTCCCCTGCACCCGGGGCCAGGAAGGTGGTCTGGGAGAATGCCCCGCTCCACTCCTCGCCCAAAGATGGTCGCTCTGGACTCGGGGAGCGGCAGAGTCAGGCGGAGCATCGGCCATGGCGAAGACCGGCGACGGCGGAGATGGGCACAACGACACGGCGAGAATGGGAACTAAGGGATCCCGGGGTGGGTCGGAGGTGGTTATATCAGGGTGCTGGAGGGGCTAGGGGTGAGAAAGAGGAGCTGAGGCGGCCGAATCTAGGCGGAGGGCGGCGACACTGCTCCGGCCATGGAGGTGGACAGAGGGCACGAGGGGGAGATGGAGCTTGTCCGGGAGGTTCCTGGGGGAGAGAGAGAGCGGGGAGAGGCTAGAGTGGTGCTCGGGGTGGCCTTATATGGGTGAGGCACCGGTGCTCCGTGGGCAGCGTCCACGAACGCGCTTGGTGAGCTCTGCAAAGGGGAGGGGAGAGAGGTCCAGGAGGGGGCCGGCAGCGTGCCGTGTCCCAGACGCCGAGGCAGCCTCGTGAGACACGCTGGGGAGGCCCGAGGTGGCCGAAGGCGGTTGGCATGGGGCGGCTACAGCAAGGGAGCCTTGATCAGGCGCCTCAGAAGCGTGCATATGGCCGGCATGGCCATTTTTCTAGCGCTCTGGGCTTGGCCTCTAGTGTCTGGGTGCTCTAGGGGGAAGTAAAGAAGTGGGGAGGGGCATTGGATGCCCTGGATAGCCAGTAGGAGAGGAGAGAGGTTGAGGGAGAGAGAGAAACTGCTGTCCAGAGGGGTAAATGAGGGTGCTTCACCCATCAATAATTGAGCAAAAGCTAGGGGAGAGCTACTGGAGATAGAAGAGGTCTAGGAGGAGCTGTGGTAAAGAGTTGAGCTCAAGGAGAATAGTGTTAGTGGTCAAAAATGGTGATTTTTGAAAAGTGGAAGAAGGTGTTTGATAATGGTTTGGGCAAGGAAAAGGTTTCGAATTTCCAAGAGACTCCACAGGGTGAAATGACACATATAATTAGGGCCTTCCACCAATTTGGAGCTTATTTGCGCAAATTTGCCAATGCAACTTTTGTAAACCCTAGGAATTAGCAGAAACGAACTTCCCAAGATTTAGTCATGCAAACCTATTCTCCTTGATGCACCAATGGTGTAGTGTCATCATTTGAGGTTCTGAACATGTCCTCAAAATTTGAGATCAAAAGGAGAAAGTTTCCAATGTAGAGTTGCTCAAATTTGGTTCTGGATAGGAAGGGTTTTGGGGCACTTTGATCAATATAATTTTTTCTCCAACTTGTGCCATTCGGTCTAGATGAATTATTAGACCATTTGAGCATGTTCAAAAGATTTGAGAGTATTTGGAGATGTTTGGCAATGTAAAGTTGCTCAAACTTCAAAATGGACAGAAATGGTTTTGAGGGGATTTCATGGGGTTATACTATTCTACATGACATGATACTTACCAAGATCATCCAAAATGTCATATGTGACATGCTAGAAGTTTCTTGGATTTTTTGGAGAATATTTCCTTTGTAAATATTTCAAAATCTTGAAATATCCAGAAAGGGTTTTTGAGGGGTTTGACCAATATTTTGAACATGACCATGTGTTGAAACTCTTATTATGGATAATATATGTCCACTAAGTTTCCCTAAATTTTCAAAAATGTTTTAAAGCATTAAAAATAAATTTTCCCTATTAAAGACCATTTCTGGCCTTAAGAAAAAGCTTTTTAATAAAATAGGAAAATAACTTTTAAAATTATATTTTTGTGTTTTAGGGGGAATCCTATATCTAATAGGTTTCAAATATACCTTTTGAAATATTTTCATACCCCAAATAAAGTACTTGCAGTGCAAATCTCAACTCAGGGGTCTTTGAAAAACTAATTTTTGAAAATACTATTTGGCCAAATTATTTTTGTAAGAAAATACTATGTTGCTCTATACACATGGCATGATCATTGGGAAGAAGCTTGGGGCAAGGAGATGAAGTATCGAAGGTGGAGTTGTGTTGACTTTAAAGAGCACTTGAAAAACACAGAGAGAAAACCAACTCAAATAAAAAGTCAAATAATGCAAAAGTTTTTGTCAAACCACACTTTATCATGATTTATCATCTTAAGTGTTGTGCCATGAAAATCAGGGTGTGACACTGGGTTTGTCACTCGTTTTTTCCTCCCATTTTGGATATTTCTCATCACGGTTGCCTTGTATCAGGAAAATAAATAATAGGATGACGCGGGGAGGTAGCAACATCCAAGCTTGTGAGGATGTCCCTGATTTTCGCTCCCCTGGGAAGCAGGACATTCCCCCGAGCCATACCAGCCACCACCACCTCCACCACCACATCCGCCCTCCACTGAGCAGATTATGTGAATGTTTGAAGAAAGAAGAAACAACGATCTGATGGAGATGCTGAAAAGTGTGCAAGTTATGGTTGGACAAAATGGAAATCAAAATGGTCATTACTCTAACATGTTAGATTTTCCAAGGACCAAGCCTCCCAGTTTCAGTCAAGCTGTTGATCCATTGGAAGACAATGATTGGTTAAGGACCATTGAGAGGAAGCTAGAAATTGCTCGCACTGAAGAAGGAGACAAGGTTCTATTCACAACGCATTATCTCGAAGGAGCTGCCACTATATGGTGGGATAATGCTAAAGCTATGTGGCCCGCAGACGAGGAAATTACGTGGACCAAATTCAAGGATCATTTCCGCAAGTATCATATACCCACCGGAATTATGAAGATCAAGCAGCGCGAATTCCTCGCCCTTACTAAAGGAAGCATGGCAGTAAGTGAATACCTGAATAAATTCAACCATTTGGCTTGGTATTCTCTCTATGATGTGGCCACCGAAGAAAGGAAGGTCAACAGATTCCTTGGTGGACTGAACCAGCACCTCAGATGCACTCTCAGCATGTTTGATTTTCCGGACTTCCAAACTCTGGTGAACAAGGCCCTCATCGCAGAAAGGGAACACAAGCTCATGCACGACAGTAGACCCGCAAATAATGATCACAAGCGCAAATTCGAGCCTAAGAAGGATATACAACCAGTGCAGAAGGCTCATACATGGCAACAGATTTAGGTGGAGTACAAATCCAACTGGTAGCAGAATGTTAAGAAGACCACTACTCAAGTCAAGAATTTTGTAACCAATCCGGTGCGTGAAGATTGTTTGTGCAATAACGCCTGTTTCGAGAAGATCGACCCTTCTAGAGTTTTCCCTTTCCTCACATTGTCATGTTGGCTGGAGTTCTCACAGCAAGAGGACGAGACAAAGATGGTGATTGAATCAACGCATTATGAAGTGCAACCTGCATCATGAAGATTATGTTAGTTCGCGCTCCCCCTTCATCTTACCCTACGCTTAAATCTCGGGACAAGATTCTTGTTTAGTGGAGATGAGTTGTCACAACCCCAGTTCAGGCCTTGCCTATCTTTGCTTTAGCCTCCATACATCATGTTTAAATTTTATGAAACTTATACCCGAATTGCAAAAACAAATTAGTGAACTCTTCCTTCCGCTCCCTTCCCGTCCCTACCTGCCGCCCGCCGTGCGCCACTCCGGCACCGGCGTCCACCAATCCGTGCCGACGGTCATTCCGACCCCGGCAGCCACCTCTCCTCCCTTCGTGCGGCAGCTCGGGGGGTTCATGGCTGACCGTCCGGCCTCCGTCTCGTCGGCGTTCCCTAGGAGCTCGGAGCGGCCGGTGGTCTCCGGCCTCGGGCTTTCGGAGAGCTCGGGTGCAGCGGCCTCCGCTGGAGCGGCGTCTGGGGAGGCGGCGAGCGCCCCCCGTCCGGAGGTGCCGTTCGTCATGCCGAGACCATCTAGGCGCGAGCTCTGGCGCTGGAGGCAGGCGGAGAGAGAGGGTGCTTCTTGTGCCGCTCCGGCCCCCGTGCGGCGGGAGATCTCGCCAGATATGGACGGCAAGTGCTTCCGTTGCCTCAAGGAGGGGCAATTCAGGAACGACTGCACCAACCCCATGGTTTGCTTTCGGTGCGGTCAAGAGGGACATCCTTCCAGGGAGTGCAAGTGGCCGCGCAGCCCCTCGTCGGAGGACGATCTGCGGCGGCAGGCTCTCGCCAAGGTGGCTCGCCGCGAGCAAATCGCGCTGAGAGAAAGGGCCTCGCTCGTCAGATCCCAGACCCCCCGCCTTCGCCTCCTCGCTCCGACGGGGACTGTGCGCCAGTGTGGCCTCGCCTTTCGCCGCCCGGCCAGGACCGCGGCCAGGACCGCGAGCTGGGGTGTCCTCGCCTCGCGCCGTCGGGATCCCAGCGGGTGGAGCCGGAGGAGGAGCCTGCAATGGGGGAGCTCTGCGTGGTCAGGCGGGGCCGGACGATGGCGGATTTGGAGCAGAGGCTGAGATTCGCCATGGTGGCCGGTGAGCGCCACGATGTCGAGCCGGAGTTTGTGCTTCAAGCTTTGGAGGAAGAGCTCGACATTCATCCGCAGTGGGTCTTAGTTCATCGATATCGGCCTAAGGATTTCCTGGTCGTCTTTGCTTCCGCAGAGATCAGGAACAGAGTGAGCTCGAGGGCGCCGCTCGTGCACCGTGGGGTTAAGCTGTTCTTCAGGCAATGGACAAGGCAAGCGCAGGCCGTCCACTCCATCTTCTGCCAGAGAGTGTCGCTTGTGTTGGAAGGCATCCCGCCCCATGCTTGGGAGAGAGAGACCGCCGAGGACCTGCTGGGGTCGGCATGCCTGGTGGACACCATCGCGCTAGACACGAGTTCAAGGAGAGATCTTTCCGCTTTCAGGCTCACTGCCTGGACGGCAAACTACGAGAGCATTCCGACGCTCCGCTGGCTGGCGGTGCCCGAGCCAGGACTGGTGGCGCCATTGTTCGAGCCCACCATGCTGCAATACAAGTTGTTGATTCACATCGAGGAGATCAGGGACTTTGGAGAGTTCATGGAGCCGCCATGGTCGGTGCCAGTGTCCTCAGACAGTGGTCAGAGTGGCCTCCCCAGCCCCGATGGTGGTGGCAGCGCTGGTGGCGGAGGAGGCGCGGCCTTCCGTCCCCACTGGCAGTTCGGCACCAGGGACTTGCGCGGTGGAGGCGCGGCCGGTTCTTCCCGGAGTCGCGGTGGTGCGGGAGAGCCCACGGTGGCTACGCCGGCAACCGCGGCCTGGGCACTGCCGCCCATGGAGCACAGATCGTGGGTTGCGTCAGCTGGTCAGACACTGCCTGTAAAGGAGAGAATCGCTGTCCAGCACTCAACTTTTGACCGCTTGACTATGACAGCTGGACCAACGGTACGATCAACAGAGGGCATTTCAAATCGAGAGGTGGTTACTCCCGTGCCGGCAATGATTGGGACACCGGGTGGTTCGCGTTCTGGGACTCTGCGGGAGGGCCAGCCCGTGCGGGTATAGCCTCGTAGCCCAGCTATTCTGAGGAGATCGGAGGTCCCACCACTCCCCCGCGTCTCCCCCATGCGCCGTCACGAAGATTCTAGGGAGCACGTGGTTGGTGGGGTCCCGCCAAGCGGGCCGGGTCCCAACACCGAGTCGCTACCTCTAGGGGCCACGAGTCTAATCGTGTCGACCGGCGTGCCTGTTATTGGGGGGAACCAGATCGACAGGGAGACCGGGATTCCGGACCGCGCCAGGATTGCTTCGGATCTGGCGCCTGCCCCACCCATCCAGCCTAAGGTCGCCAATGATTGCGCGACCAGCGCAGAGCACGAGGTTCAGAGAGAGGAGGCCACACCAATCAATCCCGAGAGCCAGCCTGCGACTGCTAATGATTGCGAAATCAATGCGAGACACGAGGTTCAGAGAGAAGATTCCGCGCCAATCATCGACGAGAGGAGCCATGCAACTCCTGTTCACGTGGAGGGGTCTACGTGCAATGTGTCTGCCTGCATGCCTTGCACAGACCTAATTGTGATGAGCGCAGGCATGCTAGGAGGGGAGGGGGCCGTGCTGGGTCCTGACCCGGCCACTGATGAGGCCGCTGCGCTGGAGGGTATGACGCCTCCCGAAGCAATCGCCTACTCTAAGCTCAAGGCGTTCTGCGTCAACATCGTCAAGAAGCTAGCCCCGCCCCTGCTCAAGGAAGTGCAAGCCTCCACGCTTCGCCCAAACGCAGAGCCATTCACGCCGAGATGCACTACGAGAGCCACGAAAAAGGTGGGGGGAGCTGCCTCGTCAAAGGCCTCCCCAGCTGAGAATGTGCTGCTTCGCGCACTTGGCCTAGCGCCGCACGACCTCCAGGTGGATGAGCAAATGGTGGAGGACTTAAAAGGACTGTTCGATTCGCCGCTCAGAGAGCAGCACATTCGAGTCATAGCCTCGCTCTTTGGGAAGACCATGCCAATTGGTGGCGATTTTGGAGGGGCAAGCTCGACGGCCTTGGGGGTTCATTAGCATTGAGCTTTGTCCAGAGGGTGTGGTTGCTAATTCTTCCATGGATTTTAGCCCATCGATCCTTTGTTGGAACGTGCGAGGATTAAACAACCCAGCGAAGAGAGATGCAATTAGAGCGTTCGTTGCCACCATGAGAGTGAATGTAATTTGTCTGCAAGAAACTAAGATGGAAGTCATTGACCGTTACACTGTGCTGCAATGCCTCGGGCTGGCATTCGATGGCTTTGCTTTTCTACCCGCGGCTGATACGAGAGGTAGAGTTCTCATTGCTTGGGATTCGACCTGCATTGACATTGATCTTTTCCACGCGAACACTGATTTCATTTCGGGGTGGGTTCTTACGAGGCATGGGGCATCCTGGTGGATTTCCGCGGTCTATGGACCGCAGGGAAACACTAGGAAAACAGCCTTCCTGGAGGAGCTTCATGCAGCGCGAGCGCTAAGGCATGGCCCGTGGATGATTCTTGGCGATTTTAACATGATTCTGCGTGCCTCGGAAAAGAATAACTCTAACCTGAACAGGAGCATGATAAGCAAGTTCCGCAGCTTCATTGACAACAATGAACTCAAAGAAGTATACATGCATGGGAGGAGATTCACTTGGTCGAACGAGAGAGACGTCCCTACTCTAACCAAGATTGATCGGGTGCTGGTCTCCATGGATTGGGACTTGGAGTATCCGGACTGTCTTTTGCAAGCGCTATCCTCGGGCGTTTCTGATCATGCTCCACTCCACCTGAGCACGGGAGCTCTCTTCTGTCCGAAAAAGAGGTTCCGCTTTGAAAATTACTGGCTTAAGCTCGAAGGATGTGATGATGCGATTAGAGAGGCATGGGTCTGTAGTGATACGATTGTGGACCCTTTCAAGCGTCTTGACACGCTCTTCAGAAACGCTGCAGAATCCCTGTAGTCTTGGGGGCAGAGAACGACTGGGAACATCAAGTTACTCATGGCGGTGGCAACCTATGTGATCTGCAGATTCGATAGGGCACAGGAAGACCACATTCTATCTGACCAGGAGCTCTGGCTGCGTCGTACTCTCAAGCTGGCTTTGCTGGGTATGGCTTCCCTTGAGCGGACCATCGAGCGTCAGCGTTCCAGAATGAGGTGGGTTAAGGAAGGTGATGCTAACATGAAGTTATTCTAAGCTTTTGCAAATGGCCGGAGAACCAAAAACTTCATCCCGCGTATCAAGGTTGGAGACGAGATTCACACTGATCAAGGCCATATAACGGATGCTTTCACTTCTGCCTTTATGGAGCTTTTGGGGAGAGAGCAGGCACGCGATTTCACTCTTGACCTGGACGCCCTCGGCTTACACACTACGGATCTGCAGGAGCTCGAGGAAATCTTCACTGAAGAAGAGGTGTGGAAGATGATTAAGGAGATGCCACCGGACCGGGCTCCTGGGCCAGATGGTTTCACCGGTGCTTTCTACCAAAAAGCCTGGCCCATCATCAAGGGAGATATCATGGCCGGCTTCCTGAAACTGTATGTGGGAGATGGACGGGGCTTCGCGAAATTAAACAGAGCTCTGATGGTGCTCATTCCCAAGAGAAGTGACGCGGAGGAAGTGGGAGATTACCGCCCGATCAGCTTGCCTCACAGCTTTGGCAAACTCTTCTAAAAAATGATGGCTATCAGAATGAGGAAAATGCTTCTGGAGCTAGTCAACATGAACCAGTCCGCCTTCATTCGTGGCAGAAGCTTACACGATAACTTCCTCCTAGTGAAACAAATGACGAGAAAATTGCACGCCCGCAGAACATCAACTGTCTTTCTGAAGCTTGACATATCACGGGCATTTGACACCATCTCGTGGCCTTTCCTGTTTGAAGTTTTGAGAGCTAAGGGATTTGGAGAAAACTTCAGGAAGTGGGTTGCGATCTTGCTGCAGTCTGCGTCTTCGAGAGTTATTGTCAACGGGAATCAAGGTGTCAGGTTTGATCACGCTCGTGGGCTGCGCCAAGGAGATCCCAGCTCTCCGCTCCTCTTTGTCATGGCAATGGACGTTCTTTCGGCTTAGTTTGCAAGGCGGCTGCAGGTGGGGTTTTGTCCTCCTTCAACGGTGTGATGGCTAGCCAGAGGCTCTGCCTTTTCGCCGACGACGTCGCGCTGTTCGTGCGCCCCACGGTGCCGGATCTCACATGCATTAAAGAAGTTTTATACCTCTTTGGACACGCTTCTGGCCTTCGAGTGAACTATCGCAAGACTTCGGCAATTTTGATCCGGGGACAGCAAGGGGATCAGGACAGAGTGCAGCAGCTATTAAACTGTCAAATGGGGCAGTTTCCCTGCAAATACTTAGGGCTGTAACTCAGCATCCACAAGCTCACCAAAGCGCACTGGCAGCCAATGCTTGATCAGGTCAAAAACTTCCTTCCAGCTTGGCAACGTGGCATGATCCAGAGACCCGGGAGACTAGTGCTCGTTAACAGCGTCATAGCAGCCCGCCCTATACATCACTTGCTAGTCATGAAAGCACCCCAATGGGTTCTCGAAGAAGTGGAAAAATGGACGTGTGCTTTTTTCTGGGCTGGGAAAGAGGAGATCAATGGCGGACAGTGCTTGATTGCGTGGCATACTATCTGTAGGCCTAAGCCGTACGGTGGGCTAGGAGTGAAGAATCTGAGGACCCAAGGCCTGGCCATGCGCGTGCGCTGGGAGTGGCTCAGGAGGACAGATCCCTGAAGGCCTTGGCAAGGGTTAAATCTCATGGTGGACAAAGAAGCTAAAGCGGTGTTCAATAGTCTGGTCCACATCGAGGTTGGAGAGGGCAGCAAGATCTTCTTCTGGACGGATAGATGGATTCATGGGTTTTCGGCGAAAGACATCGCCCCCTTGATCGCCGGCATGGTGGACAAGCCCACAAAGAGGAAAAGAACGGTACAGGATGCGCTTCTGGACGACTCCTGGGTCAATGATATCGAAGGAGAGTTAACCTTCACAGCACACCTGCAGCTCATACACTTACAACATGCCTTGGCAACGATTCAAAGGAATGCTTCGGATGATGATGCGTTCTACTGGCCCTGCAGTGCCTCGGGTTCCTATAGCACTAAATCCACATATAGTATGCTTTGTCAGGGCATGACCCGGTCTGCCGCTGCCCAATGCATATGGAGATGTTGGGCACCTCTCAAGTGCAAAACCTTTGCATGGCTTGCATCTCAGTATCGGTTATGGACTTCAGACCGACGTGCGAGGCATGGTCTCCAATATACGACTTCTGCATGCTTCTCATGCTACCAAGAGGAGGACACAACTGACCATATCCTTGCCGGTTGCGTCTACGCGAGACAAGTTTGGGACGGCTGTTTCCGGTTGCTTCAAATCAACGTCCAAATTCCGAGCTCCGAAGATACTTTCATGGTGTGGTGGGACAAGGCGAGGAAGTTCTTCCATGGAAAGCTCAAGAGAGGTTTTGACTCGCTTGTCATCCTCACCGCGTGGCACTTATGGAAGCAGAGGAACGCGCGGGTGTTCAACCGCAATGACCAAGTCCGCTCGGAGACCAACCTTGTTCATCTCATTCACGACGAGATCAAGCTTTGGAAGAAGGCGGGTCTAGGAGTTGAGGGGTTAGATCCTTTCGTGAGAGAGTAGGCTTTTTTGTTTTCCAGGAGTGTGCATTCCCGTGGTAGGTGCTCTGTCCAACCGCGGAGTCTTGTACAACTTTATCTCATCTTCTATAAAGATAAGGTATGCCTTTGGCGTACTCTCGAATTTTTTTATGAAACTTTGAAATGGGGGCTGATAAACCCTAGCAGCAAATGAAATTCAACTAGGGTCCAAATAAAATCATTTTCACTGAACCCAAAATGCCCTTCTAAAATGTTCATCATCTTTGCCTTGGTCTAGAACCTCTGACAAAAATGGTGCACACTTCTCTAAGACAACAGAGGGTCACTGAATTAAATCATATGGTATTTGCATTTGGGCATTTAAATGCTATAAAATATTTTAAATGCCCAAATAATCATAAACTGAAATGTTTACTGTAGAATATATTCCCAACAGTGGTCATGAGAAGTTTCATGATTTTTGGGATTGATTTAGTATTTTTAATAAAGCCACAAAGTTGCAGAAAAATAGAAAACAAGAAATAAAAGAGAGAGAGAGACTTACCTGGCCTCACCTTTGCAGCCCACCTGGCTTGGCACTGTGCGGCCCAGCCCACCATCGCAGCCCCCTCTGTCGCCTTCCTCCTCGTGCCACTAGGCAAGGGCGCATGCCTAGCGCACGCAGCCACACACCGGCCACCTCCACCCTTCCTGTGTGCCCCCTCGACCGCCTGGGCGACCCTGGAGACGCCACGCACCCCCTTGGACCTCTCTCACTCTCTCCCGTGCTTCTCCCCTCCTCCGCTCTCTCTTTCCCTCTCACGCCCGAGTGCAACCTTTACCACCGCTCGTCGTTGCCGCGGCCACCACCTCCCACTCGCCTCACCGACGTGTCCGTGAGCTCCGCCTCGACGCCCTCATCCTCCCTGCTGACTCGCACGACGCCGGACGCCTCAAAACGCCGTCCCCAACCTCTTCCTCCTCCTCAGATCTCTGAGATCGACCTTGTCGCCCTGCTCAGCTTCGTCCTCCCCAAGCCCACTTTGACGCCTGTCGTAACCCCCGTGAGCCACTGAACATTCCCCCTCTCCGTTCTCGCTCTCGTGCACCGTAGCCGCCGCACCTTGCTCGCCCGCATGCGCCGCCGCCTTTGACCGCCGCCGACGTGCCTCGGGCCACCTAGCGGTCCAGCCGTCGTGCTCAGCTCCCTCCCCGCGCCGCGTACAGCACGTAGGTGCCTCACATGAGCTTCCCCAGCCACTGTAGCGTCGACCCCGAGCTCACCCGAGCTCCGGCGACCGCCAAAGTCACGCCAGTGATGACTCCGGCCATCTCAGGGCCAGCCACTGCCACCACTCGACGCGAACGAGTTCCCGCATCACATAGATGCCCTCCGCCGGCCATTTGGTCACCGAAGGAGGAATCCTGATGCCCTCTGCCATCTCTGGCGTCACCGGCGACGAGCCGCCGGTCAACTCCGGTGATTGACCCGGGGTTTGACCCCGTCTGACCAGGGTTTGACTGCCCTGGGTCATTGACGCATGGAGCCAGCCCTGCTAATTAACCTAGGTTAGTATTAATTAACTAGGTTAGTTTAGTTAGTCACTGACACGCGGGATCCACAGGTCAGATTTGACCTGGACCGGCCCTGTTGACCATGCTGACGTCACCCTGACGTAGTGCTGACGTAGTAAACATTTTCTGGGATTTTAAATAGATCAGAAATGATTTATAAATTCCAGAAAATGCCCAAAACTTCTAAAATTCATAGAAATTCAAAAATAACTCAGAATAAAATAAGTTATATATATGAAAAATGATCCAAAAAATCCAATCAATCCATCTGCGCTGGTTTCATGCATGTTAAAGCAACTTAAACTTGTTGTTTATCTCAAAACATGATAAGGCACTATTTAAATTCACAAGTTGAGTTTGGGATTGAACCTTTGGTTCAAAATGACCCAAACCCTTCTAGTTTTAGTTGCATTAGCTCCATCCACAGCATATTGCCATGTCATGATCATGCATGATATTGGGCATTGCATTGATTGTGTTTCCTTCTCTATTGCCAGTAATTGTCCCCTCTCGATAGACGTGGTTTCAACAATGAGTTTAATGACACCGATGAAGAGCTATACTATCTTTATAAGTGCCAGGAAAGCAAAACCCCCTTGTTCATTCCAATACAATCCTACTCTCTCGCTCCTGCTCTCTTTTACTGCATTAGGATGTGGCACCCCAGCTCAGAGAAACCGGAACACCCCGTATTCCAGACCACAGATCAAGGAGAAGTCTCTGGAATACGACACTTCTTGACATAGAACAAATGAGCACTTATTACAAGAATAATAATACAAGGGTCTGCTGTTACGAAGAAGCACATCAGCACGACGACACTATGCCTGCGATACTACACTTGCTTTATGCTAGCAGCGAACCAACTCGTAGCAGCGGAATACTTCTAGCAGCGGAACAACGACGAAGGTGGTGAACTCCACTCTGCAGGGACTCTGGCTAGGACACGATCTAGCTCGCACAAACGAAAACCAAAACAAGAAATCAAGCAATCACGACATCACCTGCAATCTGGCATGACACGCCAGGTTAGTACATTGAATGTGCTTGCAAGATCACAACAACCAAAAACGTCAAGGCAAGACAACAACATAGCATTAAGCAAGTTAATTAAATTAACAGCTACCATGATACAACAACAACTACTAAGCATGATATGGAACTACTACAATACTGATAAATCACCATCTCAGATCTCCATAACCATATCTCTCTTGGCTAACCGGCCAAGCAATATACCATCTCGATCACCTCGTGATCAAAACCAAACGGTGATCATTCATGGATCACAAAAGGACCAACCTCGTGGTCTTCGATCTGGTTACCTTGTAACCAAACGGTGATCTTTCCACTGATCACAACCATGACTAACACTTGGTCTCAAACGGTGATCTTTCCGGCGATCACTACCATGACCAACACTTGGTTCCCAACATCATCAACATCCTGCCAATCTGTACTGCTCAAAATATCAACATATAAATCACCAATAAGTCATTCCATCATGTGAGTGTTGATCGAACGGTGTGACCTAGTACGAACCCATGGCCATGACCGAGGACGCGACTATCGATAGTTTAAACAAACACACTCTCCAGACGTAGCGCACTTTACCCACACCACGGAACCCATGGCCTCGCACTCCCATTCGGGTGGACCAACGGTGTTCTGACAAAACCGATCTACTGCCATGACACTCTCCCAGCCACTCCGACTCAGTCCCCAGTGGGCTAGTCTTGGGTGGCCCCGTGTCTACCAAAGACACCAACGGCCACCATCGTGGCCAAAACAATAAACCGTCCCAAACGGGTACATGTGCACATAACAACAACAATGGGCACACAAGGCTTATGTCCGCCGACCTGATCAGGGTAGCGCGCGCCCATAACCTTGCCTCGTTGGAGGCACCAGCGAGAGACACGACAATAGCATCGCATTAGGTCCTTCCCATAAAGGCAAATGTGGTTGCACTGGTGAAAGCCCGGTTCGGTGGCACCTGACCAACTTAATGA
The DNA here is from genome assembly GCA_021437245.1 of Aegilops speltoides. NCBI lineage: Eukaryota > Viridiplantae > Streptophyta > Magnoliopsida > Poales > Poaceae > Aegilops > Aegilops speltoides. The sequence goes on along the minus strand of CM038142.1, from coordinate 199,446,346 downwards.
CAGAATTTATCCCCAAAATAGAATTGTGATAACTGATACTCCGATCTCAACTATCAAACTATAATCCAAGTCATAGCAATATCCAGCAAATAATCCAAGCATAATATCAACATCTCAAAATACTCCAAGGGTAGCATAACACTACTATCATGATGAATCCAAAAACAATAATCCTACTACTCCAATAACCAGAACAAAGCTATCTAGCTAAGATCCACATGTAAACATCATCTCCGAAATTAATACTCCAAGCAACAAAACATCGACTAGCATCATGAAAATAATCATACTAACCACTAATAATCCAAAGGCAGCATGGCATCCAAAGTAATACTCCAACATATAATAACAGATACCATCATGAAAACAATCATAATACCAACCACTAATACTCCAATAGCAACATGATACTCATCAACTTCAAGCATAACTCCTAGAAATCCAAACAATACCATGGCAACAAGGTCAAAATAATACTCTGAGAAAATGCCATGCACAAATCACAAGTAGTTAAAACAATATTTTAAACAATTTTAAATAAATTAAACCATGTCACTGCATTATAGTGATGCAAATGGAGGGTGTGGCTTGCCTGGGGTGGAAGAAATCACCGGGAGAAAGTGCGAGAAACTCGCGGAACGAATCACCGGAAAACGTACTCTCTTCGCGGGGGCTGAATTAGGGCAAGGGCATAATGGTAATTTTCAGAATGTCAAAACATGTTGAAAGTGTGAACAACAGAACGGGCTTGACGAAACAAAGAAGTGGGCTTTGGAATCACTTGATTTGGTGCTACGGTTAAAAAGTTATAGTTATTTTTCTGCCAGGGACCTATTTGTAATAAAAGAAAATACAGACTGGGCCAAAACAGAAAAACTGAAAGCGTATTCCAGGAACTACGCTTCCACTTATCCAGCGTGGCAGTGGCTGGGCCGGCTCCTGGGACGCTGACAGGCAGGGCCCACTTTATCCACTTCTCTCTCTCCTCCCTTGTCTTCTTCTTCTCTCCTCCTCCCCGACCAGAACAGGGCAGAGGCGAGGCCGCGCACTCCGGCGAGGCTCCCGACGGCTCAGGCCACCTCCGGCCACCTTCGGCCACCGGCAGATGTGGGAGGGAGCACCGCAGCCAACCATGGCGCTATGGGCGTCGGGGAGAGGTCGCAACGACCGCAGTTCGGGCGCCCGCGGTGGATCAGAGGCGAGCACCGGCGACTCACCCGACCAACTCCGCCCGTCCCCGGTGGAGCTGGAACCATTGATGGACTCGGGAGAAGGTGCCGCGTCCATCCCGCAGCGAAGAGAGCCCCGGGAAGGGATCTGGCCACGGCGAGCAGGGGCTCTCATGGGTGAGGGCGGCGGCCGAACTTGGGCACATGGCCATGACATCTTCGACGAGGAATATAGGAGTGGGAGAGGTTCGCCGGGGTCTGGGTGTGCTCTGGTGAGGTCAAGAGGGAGGGGGAGGGCTCGGCTCTCCAGAATTTAGTCGGTGGCCGACGATGGCCGACGCGACAAGGGTGGTCAAGGAGGGGCTCTAGTGCTTGGGGAAGGGGCTCGGGGGAAGTAGGGGAGAGGAGTGAGGCTGCTGGTGCGGTCGAGGGAGCTCGGGGTTGGCTTATATAGCCGCGGGATGAGGTGTCGTGCTGGAGTCGCCGCGAACGCGTGTCCGGCACCGCGGACGCTTGTCCGGCCCCACGAACGCGTGTCCACGCTCGCGAGCTCGGAGCTAGACGACGTAGGAGGAGCAGTGGAGGCTCTCACGGGGCAAAGGAGGCCACGGGGCGCATGGAGGAAGACGACGGCGACGAATCGAGCCAAAACGCCACTGTACGTCCATGGGTGCGCGACGGTTTGCATCGGTGAGGAAGCTGACGGAGGGGGTGAGGGGTCCAGGGGAACGACGACGACGAGATGCAGCCACTAGACATGCTCACGAGCTCTAAGACGACGAGAGGGAGCGGTGCCAAAACACAAACGGTGCTCTGGACACGCCACAACGCACAGGGCGCGTGCACAGGCACGCCATCCTCGTAGTCACCACGTGAACCGAGGCATTCAATGCCCGACAACACCAAAAATGTTGTCTAGCTGATAGTCCTTCCAAAATGGAGCATTGATGAGGCCATGGCTGGATCTGGGGTGCTATGGTTAAACGGTAAGTGAGCTCTGAAGTTTACTGCAGAAAACTTAGCCGTGCACTAGTGATCAACAGGGAATTGCTTGAAGCCAAATAAGTTTTCTGGGGTATTTAACTAAGGAAGGACTATGATCCTGGATGTTTTGAGGGGATTTGAACCAAGATTTAATCTAGTTGCTTAACAACTACATTTTTGGTCCAGAAATGAAGATCATGATGATGCTCTCACATGAAGCAACTTGGGTTAAGATTTGGCAAAGCTTTATTATTTGGACATATGAAGATGCTGCAAAAAGCTCATGCCAAATTTGCTTCACAAACATCATTTCTATCCAGAAACTTGGAATAATTTTTGTGATCAAATGTATCAATGAAATGATGCCAAATTTGGTGGAGAGATGTTTTATGGGTATAAGAATGATCTGGTAATTTTTCAGGATTTTTGAAATAATATAAAATACACTTGCTTCACAACCTGAAAACATTGCTAGAATCAAAGATTTGGTCCTGTGCTCACATAGATGATTGGATGGGGCTGTAAATGTGTGGAGGGGGTTAATATGAGCACATTAAGGAGTGTGCAAAAGCTCAACTCATTTGGATACTCCTGGCTAGTACTTCCTTCACAAAGCCTTCTGTCTGACAAAAACTTTGAAATTCACTGAGGAAGATTGGCTAGGTAAATAAAGTTGAACTTGTGCATGAGGTAATATTTGGACATATAAACATTCCCAAAAAGGTTGGGAGCCACTAGGAAAGATATAAATGACACTTCCTTCACAAAGTGCCATTCAGGGCAGAATAGAAAAAGGAATATTGGGGAATTATTTTTGAACTGGACAAGGCAATTTTTGGACATATTTGAGCTATATATGACCCAAAGAAATTATGAGAATTATTTGGGGATTTTTGGATGGACAAGAATATAGGTTGCTTCACAACCTAGGGCAGATAGGGTTATTCCTTTAATGAAAAAGGAATTTTCCCTAGAAAAGAATTTTAGGGTTTGGTCAAGGAATGAAGTGACATGATCTTGGCAAGGTTTTGGGAATGATGAGCCACTTGGGGAGGGGGAATGAGGATGATTTCCCAGGTGGCACGGCCACGAAACCACTCCAAAAAGAAAAACAGAGCAAAAACCAAATAAACCAAAAGAAAAAGGAAAGGGCCAAAAACCAGGCTGTTACAAACCTTCCCCCCTTAAAGAAATCCCGTCGTCGAGATTTGGTTGCTTAGGGAACAAGTATGACTTGAGGACACCATTTCCAACTCGGGTATCCTTTTTTCCTTTATTTATTGTTCCCACAAGAATTTTAGATAATCAACTTACCTTGCTCTGGGGTGGTTTGCTTCACCTTTCCCAATGTGACAGGTCTTTGCTCATATACCAATGTGGACGCAAAATTTCTCATACCTGCGATGATATCCAATGGATTTGACCATAGATTTTTCCTTTGGTCATGAAAACCTTTTTACTTCTGCCATGGGGTTGCTTCAAATAAATACAGGCCTTCTAGTTTCAATAAATGCTGAGAATTATCATGGCCATTCTCGTGATTAGATAAGACATCTCAAAGTTGGTACTAATTTATTTCGATTTATTTCCTTAGCTCGAGCAGGAGAAGGATTTGACTGCTTTCTGTCGTGAGCAATATAACGGTGTATGGAGTTATAGCTATAACATACTTCAAATAGTTACATCTTGAGACTGGCCCGACAGGGGCTGGCGAACAAATGCGTTTTCTAACCGATTGACCATGTACTTGATTCCGTCGGTGAGTACACCGGGTCTAAGCTGATTGTTCGCCTTTTGATCTTTCTCATGTGGTCGATATACCCATCCGTGGTAATAGGTTGTGACACTGCCGCTGAGGTCAGACTGCTGAGGTTGCACAGGAATCTTGGTTCTGATAGAACAGACTTGGTTATTCCACCCTAACCATGTCAAGCGGGTCAGCGGGATATGAAAATCCTTGTAAGAAGGAGTAAGCCATGGAGAGTATGCCTTTGTGGATCCATATGGAATTATGGCCTCCAACTGATTTGGGTATCCGGACCCTGATGGTCGTGCAAAAATCATCATACCTTTGCTGTCAGTCTCACCCTTTTTACGGTCATGATTTACTTTGTCAGGATACCTTACTGAAATAACTTTGCCACACCTTTCCTTGATTCTTCGTCTGACCATGGATGCTATTACTGCAATATTTTTCACATTATTCCTTGTGCTTGTTTTCTGACCTGGGTCCGCACCCATATGACATATACCCAGGGTTTGAAGTTGTACGGAGCTCGTTGCTGAGGCTAATCGTACAAGAAGGTGACAAGGTTTCATGATATCACCTTGTCAGTTGCGGGAATAATGACCTTGATGACCATTATCAAGACTGTGGATTCTGTGATGTCATCTCCAAATATGGTCGATCCTTGTAATTCAAGAGATGTATTTCTGCTCATCTTTATTTTCCTTTGCCTGACTCGCGAGGTTGTGGGATCCTTACTTTCCTTAGGTATATCTGCTGGATCTTTGCCGCATCTCGTATGAGTTACTGATATGACTGGGGAAGTATGCTCACCATATATAAGAAGGATATGCCACCGAACACTTGATCCTTGCGGTAGGCATATGTTTTGACTGAATTTTACCTGTGACAAAATTATTGCAATTCTGCTCCTTGAGCGGTAATGCCATACCTTGGTAACTCATCATATAATCTCTGAGGATGGTGCAATATTGCGGTACTGACGCGGACTTGGTGGCTTACGAGAGAAGCTAGCCGAGTAGCTTGCTGAGGAAGACTTGTTAACTTCTGCTCAAATATTTTGTCTGGTTATCGTGCAGAAGAAGTATTTATAGCTTACACACAAAGCTTGATCTGATTATTGTGCTGGAGAAGCCTGAGTTCTGTACTTGAGAAGCTTCTCCTCAAGTTTGCTTGTTGAGAAAAATGTATTTTCGGCTATCAGAAGCCTTTACTGAGGTGTCTTGCTGTGAAAGACTGGGTATCGTGGGCCATAAATTGTTCACATATCATGCTGAGGAAATTTTGAGGAGTCTTGCATCATAAATTTCTTTTGATAGCGTGTGTAATAATACTGAATTCCTTATATCCGAAACTTCATACTCTCATGCAGACTGAAATCCATACACATGCCCATAATATTCTGAGGCTGATTATTTCCATGAGAAAAATGGTTGGCTGTCTTCCTTGAGCATATCACATTCTGACTTTATTTTGGATGATAACATATTTCAAGCATCATGCATTGTTGAGCCAAAGCTCTGTATATGATCCATACCTCTGTCTGAAAACATATCGTTGATCTATCAACTGACTTGTCTTTCTGCTAGATAGATATAACTGCTGTGAGGATTTTGCACTGATGTAGACTCGATGCTGATAGTGAATCCAATACACCATTGGTATTCTGAGCAGATATTAATGCCGCAATGCAGTTGACTGTGTAGACAATAATGTTTAGCTGAGCTTCTTCCAAGCATTTGAAAACCTTATTGCTTCTTCAAGTCCGATGTCGGTGGATGAGCAACTCTTTATAGGGGAAACATAATGTAACACCGGGGCCCAAAAAGAAATAAGCAAAAGAAAACTCAACTAAACAAAAGCACACAACAACAATCAATTCACACACAATCAATGTCACATATTACTGCTAGTCACACAATATGCATGCCCACTTAAGCACACAAATCTCGCGGGATCTCTGGCTCTACTATCTAGCATGCTATGACGATGTGCATGCGGACGAATAAATGTGTGGAAGAGTTGGTGTAAACATCGCTACACCAAGTGCTAGCTTAGCCAGATAGCAACCTGGACTAGCTCGGAGGCGAGGATGCACTCGGTAATCATGTGGTGGGACACGAAGGTCGCAACCACATTATTATCAAGTGGACGGAAAAAGATGCGTACTCGTCCAAGAAATAGGATAGCGGGGAAAAACTGAGGCTTCTGACATTGCCCTTTCTTGATAACTAAGATCATTAAGGGTAGCCAACACGACAAAATAAAAGAACGATCCGAGATAGAAACATGTCCATCACCAAAATGATAGGCGAGACTAAAAGAAAGACATCGGCGTGATAACTGAGCACCATTTTTGCAAACAGTGTCGGGATCACATGGCATCAATCTACTGGGATAGAAATGACACTAAACACTGAAAGAAAAAGGAACTGGAGAAATGCAAAGGTTGAGCTGTAGTGGATCCGAACCGATGCCAGCTACACTCACCAGATAAACCGTTATCACAAATACTAAGGCTATATGCATGCTATGTAACAAACAAATGCAGCAACCAAATGTAATCATCAAGCTAGACTCTATACTACGGATTTCTACGGATTCCTACCGCTCGTGCTGACTAGGGCGTCCTAAAGCCAGACCTGCTCTAATACCAAGCCTGTGGCACCCTGGCTCAGAGAAACTGGAACGCCCCCATATTCTAGCCCAGAGATCGAGGAGAAGTCTCTGGAATACGGCACTGCTTGACATAGAACAAATCAGCTCTTATTACAAGAATAATAATACAAGGGTCTACTGTTACAAAGAAGCACATCGGCACGGTGACACTATGCCTGCGATACTACACTTGCTCTATGCTAGCAGCAGAACAACTCGTAGTAGCGGAATACTTCTAGCAGCAGAACAACAACGAAGGTGGTGAACTCCACTCTGCAAGGACTCTGGCTGGGACACGATCTAGCTCGCACGAACGGAAACCACTACAAGCAATCAAGCAATAACGACATCACTTGCAATCTGGCATGACACGCCAGGTCAGTACATTGAATGTACTTGCAAGCTCACAACAACCAAAAACATCAAGGCAAGACCACAACATAGCATTAAGCAGGTTAATTAAATTAATAGCTACCATGATACAACAACAACTACTAAGCATGATATGAAACTACTACAATACTGATAAATCACCATCTTAGATCTCCATAACAATATCTCTCTTGGCTAACCGGCCAAGCAATATACCTCTCGATCACCTCGTGATCAAAACCAAATGGTTTCATGGATCACAAATGGACCAACCTCGTGGTCTTGGATCGGGTTACCTTGTAACCAAACTGTATCTTTCCGGCGATCACAACCATGACCAACACTTGGTCTCAAATGGTGATATTTCCGGCGATCACTACCATGACCAAAACTTGGTCCCCAACATCATAAACATCCTGCCAATCTGTATTGCTCAAAATATCAACATATAAATCACCTATAAGTCATTCCGTCATGTGAGTGTTGATCGAACGGTGTGACATAGTACGAACCCATGCCCATGACCAAGGATGCGGCTATCGATAGTTTAAACAAACACACTCTGCAGAGGTAGCGCACTTTACCCACACCACGTAACCCATGGCTCGCACTCCCATTCGGGTGGACCAACGGCGTTCTGACAAAACCGATCTACTGCCATGACACTCTCCCGGCCACTCCGACTCACTCCCCACTGGTCTAGTCCTAGGTGGCCCCGTGCCTACCAAAGACACCAACAGCCACCGTCGTGGCCAAAACAATAAACTGTCCCAAACGGGGACATGTACACATAACAATAACAACGGGCACACAAGGCTTATGTCTGCCTAACTGATCAGGGTAGCGCACGCCCATAACCTTCCCTTGTTGGAGGCACCGGCGAGAGACACGACAATAGTATCGCATTAGGGCCTTCCCATAAAGGAAAATGTGGTTGCACTGGAGAAAGCCCGGTTCGGTGGCACCTGACCAACTTAATGACGGAATTTATCCCCAAAAATAGAATTGTGATAACTGATACTCCGATATCAACTATCAAACTATAATCCAAGTCATAGCAATTTCCAACAAATAATCCAAGCATAATATCAACATCTCAAAATACTCCAAGGGTAGCAGAACACTACTATCATGATGAATCCGAAAACAATAATCCTACTACTCCAATAACTAGAACAAAGCTATCCAGCTAAGATCCACATGTAAACATCATCTCCGAAATTAATACTCCAAGCAACAGAACATCGACTAGCATCATGAAAATAATCATACTAACCACTAATAATCCAAAGGCAGCATGACATCCAAAGTAATACTCCAACATATAATAACAGATACCATCATGAAAACAATCATAATACCAACCACTAATACTCCAATAGCAACATGATACTAATTAACTTCAAGCATAACTCCTAGTAATCCAAACAATAGCATGGCAACAACAAGGTCAAAATAATACTCCGAGAAAATGCCATGCACAGATCACAAGTAGCTAAAACAATATTTTATACAAGTTTAAATAAATTAAACCATGTCACTGCATTATAGTGATGCAAATGGAGGGTGTGGCTTGCCTGGGGTGGAAGAAATCACCGGGAGAAAGTGCGAGAAACTCGCAGAATGAATCGTCAGAAAATGCACTCTCTCGGAAGGGGCTGAATAAGGGCAAGGGCATAATGGTCATTTTCAGAATTTCAAAACATGTTGAAAGGCTGACCAACATAACGGGCTCGACAAAACGGAGAAGTGGGCTTTGGAATCACCTGATTTGGAGCTAAAGTTAAAAAGTTATAGTTGTTTTTCTGCTAGGGACCTATCTATAATAATTTTTTTTATAGATTGGGCCAAAACAGAAAAACTGAAAACGTATTCCAGGAACTACGCTTCCACTTATCCAGCGTGGCAATGGTGGGCCGGCTCCTGGGATGCTGACAGGCGGGGCCCGCTTTATCCACTTCTCTCTCTCCTCCCTTCTCTTCTTCTTCTCTCCTCCTCCCCGACCAGAACAGGGCAGAGGCGAGGCTGCGTGCTCCTGCGAGGCTCCCGGGAGGCTCCGGCCACCGGTAGATGTGGGAGGGGGCACCGCACCCAACCAGGGTGCTAAGGGCATCGGGGAGAGGTCGCAACGACCGCAGTTCGGTCGCCCGCAGTGGAACAGAGGCGAGCTCCGGTGACTCGCCCGACCAACTCTGGCCGTCCCCGGTGAAGCTGGGACCAACGATGGACTCGGGAGGAGGTGCCGCATCCATCCCGCAGTGAAGAGAGCGCCGGGGAGGGATCTGGCCATGGCGAGCAGGGGCTCCCATGGGTGAGGGTGGCGGCCGAACTTGGGCACATGGCCACGACATCTCTGGCGAGGAATATAGGAGTGGAAGAGGTTCGCCGGGGTCTGGGTGTGCTCTAGTGAGGTCAGGAGGGAGGAGGAGGGCTCGTCTCACCAGAATTTAGTCGGTGGCCGACAATGGCCGAGGCGGCAAGGGTGGTCGAGGAGGGGCTCTGGTGCTCGGGGAAGGGGCTCGGGGGGGACTAGGGGAGAGGAGTGAGGCTGCTGGTGCGGTCGAGGGAGCTCAGGGTTGGCTTATATAGCTGTGGGATGAGGTGTCGTGCTGGCGTTGCCGCGGACACGTGCCCAAGCTCGCGAGCTCGGAGGTAGACGACGTAGTAGGAGCAGTGGAGGCTCTCACGAGGCAGAGCAGGCCAAGGGGGTGCAGGGAGGAAGACGATGGTGACGAACCGAGCCAAAACGCCACTGTACGTCCATGGGCACGCGACGGTTTGCATCGGTGAGGAAGCTGACGGAGGGGGTGAGGGGTCCAGGGGAACAGCGACGATGAGATGCAGCCACTGGACATGCTCACGAGCTCTAAGACGATGAGAGGGAGCGGTGCCAAAACACAAACGGTGCTCTGGACACGTCACAGCGCACAGGGCGCGTGCACAGGCACGCCATCATCGTAGTCACCACGTGAACCGGCGCATTCAATGCCCTACAGCTCCCAAAATGTTGTCTAGCTGATAGTCCTTCCAAAATGCAGCATTGATGAGTCCATGGCTGGATCTGGGGTGCTATGGTTAAATGGTAAGTGAGCTTTGAAGTTTATTGTAGTAAACTTATCCATGCACTGGTGATCAACAGGGAATTGCTTGAAGCCAAATAAGTTGCCTGGGGTGTTTAACTAAGGAAGGACTATGATCCTGGAGGTTTTGAGGGGATTTGAACCAAGATTTAATCTAGTTGCTTCACAACTACATTTTTGGTCCAGAAATGAAGATCATGTTGATGCTCTCACATGGAGAAGCAACCTGGGCTAAGATTGAGCAAAACTTTATTATTTGGACATATGAAGATGCTGTAAAAAGCTCATGCCAAATGGACAAGCCAAAATGGCAATTGCTTCACAAACATCATTTCTGTCCAGAAACTTGGAATAATTTTGGTGATCAAATGTATCAATGAAATGATGCCAAATTGGGTGGAGAGATGTTTTATGGGTATAAGAATGATCTGGTAATTTTTTAGGATTTTTCAAGCAATATAAAATACACTTGCTTCACAACCTGAAAATATTGCCAGAATCAAATATTTGGTCCTGTGCTCACATAAATGGTTGGATGGGGTTGCAAATGGGTGGAGGGGGTTAATATGAGCACATTAAGGAGTGTGCAAAAGTGCAACTCATTTGGATACTCCTAGCTAGTACTTGCTTCACAAAGCCTTCTGTCTGACAGAAACTTTGAAAATTCACTGAGGAAGATTGGCTACGCAAATAAAGTTGAACTTGTGCATGAGGCAAATATTTGGACATATAAACATGCTAAAAAGGTTGGGAGCCACTAGGAAAGATATAAATGACACTTCCTTCACAAAGTGCCATTGAGGGCGGAATAGAAAAAGGAATATTGGGGAATTATTTTTGAACTGGTGAAGGCAATGTTTGGACATATTTGAGATATATATGACCCAAAGGAATTATGAGAATTATTTGGGGATTTTTGGATGGACATATATATAGGTTGCTTCACAACCTAGGGAAGATAGGGTTATTCCTTTAATTAAAAAGGAATTTTCCCTAGAAAAGAATTTTAGGGTTTGGTCAACGACTGAAGTGACATGATCTTGGCAAGGTTTTGGGAATGATGAGCCACTTGGTAGGGGGAATGTGGATGATTTCCCAGGTGGCAAGGCCACGGAACCACTCCAAAAAGAAAAACTGAGCAGAAACCAAATAAACCAAAAGAAAAAGGAAAGGGCCAAAAACCAGGCTGTTATAATCCTTCCCCCCTTAAAGAAATCTCATCCTCGAGATTTGGTTGCTAAGGGAACAAGTATGACTAGAGGACACCGTTTCCAACTCGTGTATCCTTTTTCCTTTATTTATTGTTCCCACAAGAATTTCATATGTTCAACTTACCTTGCTCTGGGGTGGTTTGCTTCACCTTTCCCAAATTCTGACAGGTCTTTGCTCATATACCAGGTCATTTTGTTGACGCAAATTTTTTCATATCTGCGGTGATATCCAATGGACTTGAGCATAGATTTTTCCTTTGGTCATGAAAACCTTTTTACTTCTGCCATGGGGTTGCTTCAAATAAATGCAGGCCTTCTGGTTTTAATAAATGCTGAGAATTATCATGGCCATACTCTTGATGAGATCTGACATCTCATAGGTGGTACTAATTTATTTCGATTTATTTCCTTGGCTCGAGCATGAGAAAGATTTGACTGCTTTCTGTCGTGAGCAATATAACGGTGTATGGAGTTATAGCTGTGCTATACTTCAAATATTTACATCTTGAGACTGGCCCGACAGGGGCTGACGGATAAATGCTTTTCCTGACTGACTGACCATGTACTTGATTCCGTCGGTGACTATATCGGGTTTGAGCTAATTGTTCGGCTTTTGATCTTTCTCATGTGGTCAATATACTCATCTGTGGTAATAGGCTGTGACACTGCCGCTGAGGTTAGATTGCTGAGCTTGCACAGGAATCTTGGTTCTGACAGAACAGACTTGGTTATTCCACCCTAACCATGTCAAGCGAGTCAGCGGCATATGAAAATCCTTGTAAGACGGAGTAAGCCGCAAAGAGTATGCCTTTGTGGATCCATATAAAATTATGGCCTCCAGCTAATTTGGGTATCCGGACCCTGATGGTCATGCAAAAATCATCATACCTTTGCTGTCAGTATCACCCTTTTTACGGTCATGATTTACTTTGTCAGGATACCTTACTGAAATAACTTGGCCACACCTATCCTTGATTCTTCGTATGACCATGGATGCGATTAGTGCAATATTTTTGATATCATTCCTTGTGCTTGTTTTCTGACCTGGGTCCGCACCCATATGACATATACCCGGGGTTTGTAGTTGTACGGAGCTCATTGCTGAGGCTAATTATACAAGAAGGTGACAAGGTTTCATGATATCACCTTGTCAGTTGCGGGAATAATGACCTTGATGACCATTGTCAAGACTGTGGTTCTGTGATGTCATCTCCAAATATGGCCGATCCTTGTAATTCATGAGATGTATTTCTACTCATCTTTATTTTCGTTTGCCTGACTCGCAAGGTTGTGGGATCCTTACTTTCCTTAGGTATATCTGTTGGATCTTTGCCGCATCTCGTATGAGTTACTGATATGACTAGGGATGCATGCTCACCATATATAAGAAGGATATGCCACCGAACACTCGATCCTAGCGGTAGGCATATGTTTTGACTGAATTTTACCTCTGACAAAATTATTGCAAGTCTAGTCCTTGAGCGGTACTGCCATACCTTGGCAACTCATCATATAATCTCTGAGGATGGTGCAATATTGCGGTACTGACGCGGACTGGGTGGCTTATGAGAGAAGCCAGCCGAGTAGCTTGCTGAGGAAGACTTGTTAACTTCTGCTCAAATCTTTTGTCTGGTTATCGTGCAGAAGAAGTCTTTATAGCTTACACACAAAGCTTGATATGATTATTGTGCTGGAGAAGCCTGAGTTCCGTACCTGAGAAGCTTCTCCTCAGGTTTGCTTATTGATAAAAATTCATTTCCGTCTGTCAGAAGCCTTTACTTGCATCATAAATTTCTTTTGATAGCGTGTGGAATAATACTGAGTTCCTTATATCCAAAACTTCATAATGTCATGCAGACTGAAATCCATACACACGCCCATAATATTCGGAGGCTGATTATTTGCATGAGAAAAATGGTTTGGCTGTCTTCCTTGAGCATATCACATTATGACTTTATTTTGGATAATAACATATTTCAAGCATCATGCATTGTTGAGCCAAAGCTCTGTATATGATCCATACCTGTGTCTAAAAACATATCATTGATCTTGCAACTGACTTGTCTTTCTGCTGGCTGGATATAACTGCTGTGAGGGTTTTGCACTGATGTAGACTCGATGCTGATAGTCAATCCAATACACCATTGGTATTCTGAGCAGATATTAATGCCACAATGCAGTTGACTGTGTAGACAATAATGTTTAGCTGAGCTTCTTCCAAGCATTTGAAATCCTTATTGCTTCTTCAAGTCCGGTGTCGGTGGATGAGCAACTCTTTATAGGGGAAACATAATGTAACACCGGGGCCCAAAAAGAAATAAGCAAAATAAAACTCAACGAAACAAAAGCACACAACAACAATCAATTCACACACAATCAATGTCACATATTACTGCTAGTCACACAATATGCATGCCTACTTAAGCACACAAATCTCGCGGGATCTCCGGTTCTACGATCTAGCATGCTGTGACGATGTGCACGAGGACGAATAAATGTGTGGAAGAGTTGGTGTAAACATCGCTACACCAAGTGCTAGCTTAGCCAGATAGCAACCTGGACTAGCTCGGAGGCGAGGACGCACTCGATAATCATGTAGTGTGACACGAAGGTTGCAACCACATTATTATGAAGTGTACGGAAAAACATCCGTACTCGTCCAAGAAATAGGATAGTGGGGAAAAACTGAGGATGCTGACATTGCCCTTTCTTGATAACTAAGATCACTAAGGGTTGCCAACACGACAAAATAAAAGAATGATTCGGGATAGAAACATGTCCATCATTGAAACGATAGGCGAGACTGAAAGAAAGACATCAGCGCGATACCTGAGCACCATTTTTGCAAACAGTGTTGGGATCACTTGGCATCACTTTGCTGGGACGGAAATGACACCAAACACTGAAAGAAAAAGGAACTGGAGAAATGCAATGGTTGAGCTGTAGTGGATCCGAACCGATGCCAGCTACACTCACCAGATAAACCGTTATCACAAATACTAAGGCTAGATGCATGCTATGCAACTAACAAATGCAGCAACCAAATGCAATCATCAAGCCAGACTCTATACTACCGATTTCTACAGATTCCTACCGCTCGCGCTGACTAGGGCGTCCTATAGCCAGACCTGCTCTGATACCAAGCCTTTGGCACCCCGGCTCAGAGAAACCGGAACACCCCGTATTCCAGCCCAGAGATCGAGGAGAAGTCTCTGGAATACGGCACTTCTTGACATAGTACACATCAGCTCTTATTACAAGAATAATAATACAAGGGCCTGCTGTTACAAAGAAGCACATCAGCATGGTGACACTACGCCTACAATACTACACTTGCTCTATGCTAGCAGCGGAACAACTCGTAGCAGCGGAATACTTCTAGCAGCGGAACAACGACGAAGGTGGTGAACTCCACTCTGCAGGGACTCTGGCTGGGACACGATCTAGCTCGCACGAACGGAAACCATGACAAGCAATCAAGCAATCACGGCATCACGTGCAATCTGACCAACTTAATGCCGGAATTTATCCCCAAAAATAGAATTGTGATAACTGATAGTCCGATATCAACTATCAAACTATAATCCAAGTCATAGCAATATCCAACAAATAATCCAAGCATAATATCAACATCTCAAAATACTCCAAGGGTAGCAGAACACTACTATCATGATGAATCCGAAAACAATAATCCTACTACTCCAATAACCAGAACAAAGCTATCCAGCTAAGATACACATGTAAACATCATCTCCGAAATTAATACTCCAAGCAACAGAACATCGACTAGCATTATGAAAATAATCATACTAACCACTAATAATCCAAAGGCAGCATGACATCCAAAGTAATACTCCAACATATAATAACAGATACCATCATGAAAACAATAATAATACCAACCACTAATACTCCAATAGCAACATGATACTCATCAACTTCAAGCACAACTCCTAGTAATCCAAACAATAGCATGGGAACAACAAGGTCAAAATAATACTCCGAGAAAATGCCATGCACAGATCACAAGTAGCTAAAACAATATTTTAAACAAGTTTAAATAAATTAAACCATGTCACTGCATCACAGTGATGCAATGTCGGGTTTGGCTTGCCTGGGGTGGAAGAAATCACCGGGATAAAGTGCGAGAAAATCGCGGAACGAATAGCCGGAAAATGTACTCTCTTGGAGGGGGCTGAATAAGGGCAAGGGCATAATGGTCATTTTTAGAATGTCAAAACATGGAGAAAGGGCGACCAACAGAACGGGCTTGATGAAATGAAGAAGTGTCCTTTTGAATCACCTGATTTGGTGCTACGGTTAAAAAGTTATAGTTGTTTTTCTGCCAGGGACCTATCTGTAATAAAAAAATTCAGACTAGGCCAAAAAGAAAAACTGAAAGCGTATTCCAGGAACTAAGCTTCCACTTATCTAGCGTTGCAGTGGCGGGGCCGGCTCCTGGGACGCTGACAGGCAGGGCCCACTTTATCCACTCCTCTCTCTCCTCCCTTCTCTTCTTCTTCTCTCCTCCTCCCCGACCAGAACAGGGCAGAGGCGAGGCCGCGCACTCCGGCGAGGTTCCCGGGAGGCTCTGGCCACTTCCGGCCACTAGCAGATGTGGGAGGGGGCACCGCACCCAACCAGGACGCTACGGGCGTCGGGGAGAGGTCGCAACGGCCGCAGTTCAGGCGCCCGCGGCGGAATAGAGGCGACTCACCCGACCAACTCCAGCCGTCCCCGTTGGACCTGGGGCCATCGGTGGACTCGGGAGGAGGTGCCACGTCCATCCCGCAGCGTAGAGAGCGCCGGGGAGGGATCTGGCCACGGCGAGCAGGGGCTCCCATGGGTGAGGGCGATGACCGAACTTGGGCACATGGCCACGACATCTCCGACGAGGAATATAGGAGTGGGAGAGGTTTGCCGGGGTCTGGGTGTGCTCTGGTGAGGTCAGGAGGGAGGGGAGGGCTCATCTCACCAGAATATAGTCGGTGGCCGACGATGGCTGAGGCGGCAAGGTTGGTCGAGGAGGGGTTCTGGTGCTCGGGGAAGGGGCTCGGGGGTACTAGGGGAGAGGAGTGAGCCTGCTGGTGCGGTCAAGGGAGCTCGGGGTTGGCTTATATAGCCGCGGGACAAGGTGTCACGCCTGCGTCACCGTCGTCGCGTGTCCGGCGCCGTGGACGTGTGCCCACGCTCGCGAGCTCGGAGGTAGACGACGTAGGAGGAGCAGTAGAGGCTCTCACGGGGCAGAGGAGGCCAAGGGGGTGCAGGGAGGAAGACGACGGCGATGAACCGAGCCAAAATGCCACTGTACGTCCGTGGGCGCACGACGGTTTGCGTCGGTGAGGAACCTGACGGAGGGGGAGACAGGTCCAGGGGAATGGAGACAACGAGATGCATCCACTGGACATGCTCACAAGCTCTAAGACGACGAGAGGGAGCGATGCCAAAGCACAAACGGTGCTCTGGACATGCCACATCGCACAGAGCGCGTGCACAGGCACGCCATCATCGTAGTCACCACGTGAACCGGGGCATTGAATGCCCTACAGCACCCGAAATGTTGTCTAGCTGATAGTCCTTCCAAAATGGAGCATTGATGAGGCCATGGCTGGATCTGAGGTGCTATGGTTAAATGGTAAGTGAGCTCTGAAGTTTACTGCAGTAAACTTAGCCGTGCACTGCTGATCAACAGGGAATTGCTTGAAGCCAAATAAGTTGTCTGGGGTGTTTAACTAAGGAAGGACTATGATCCTGGAGGTTTTCAGGGGATTTGAACAAAGATTTAATATAGTTTCTTCACAACTGCATTTTTTGTCCAGAAATGAAGATCATGATGATGCTCTCACATGGAGAAGCAACTTGGGCTAAGACTGGGCAAAGCTTTATTATTTGGACATATGAAGATGCTGTAAAAAGCTCATGCCAAATGGACAAGCCAAAATGGCACTTGCTTCACAAACATCATTTCTGTCCAGAAACTTGGAATAATTTTGGTGATCAAATGTATCAATGAATTGATGCCAAATTGGGTGGAGAGATGTTTTATGGGCAGAAGAATGATCTGGTAATTTGTTAGGATTTTTTAAGCAATATAAAATACACTTGCTTCACAACCTGAAAATATTGCCAGAATCAAAAATTTGGTCTTGTTCTCACATAGATGATTGGGTGGGGCTGCAAATGGGTGGAGGGGCTTAATATGAGCACATTAAGGAGTGTGCAAACTCAACTCATTTGGATATTCCTAGCTAGTACTTAATTCACAAAGCCTTCTGTCGGACAAAAACTTTGGAAATTCACTGAGGAAGATTGGCTACGCAAATAAAGTTGAACTTGTGCATGAGGCAAATATTTGGACATATAAACATGCCCAAAAAGGTTGGGAGCCACTAGGAAAGATATACATGACACTTCCTTCACAAAGTGCCATTCAGGGCAGAATAGAAAAAGGAATATTGGGAAATTATTTTTGAACTGGCCAAGGCAATGTTTGGACATATTTGAGCTATATATGACCCAAAGGAATTATGAGAATTATTTGGGGATTTTGGGATGGACAGCTTCACAACCGAGGGCAGATAGGGTTATTCCTTTAATGAAAAAGGAATTTTCCCTAGAAAAGAATTTTAGGGTTTGGTCAAGGAGTGAAGTGACATGATCTTGGCAAGGTTTTCAGAATGATGAGCCACTTGGGGAGGGGGAATGAGGATGATTTCCCTGGTGGAAAGGCCACGGAACCACTTCAAAAAGAAAAATAGAGAAAAAACCAAATAAACCAAAAGAAAAAGGAAATGGCCAAAAACCAGGTTGTTACATAGGACAACAATGATTCAACTGTTACATGTTGCGATAGTTGAACCCCTTTCCTCTGCATGACCTGTCATTGCCATAGTAAATAGATGAAACCCACTAGCATGAGTAGGAGTTGTTTGAGCCCTGATGTGCCTACTCATTTAAGCTTGTTTGTCATGCCTGCTATGCTTAGAGTTGTGTCATGTGTGATTCATCAGGGATGAATTGGAACAATGATGAACATGTCCTACTGTGTGTGAGCTAAGTGTGTGAACACAATTTGGTAAAGGTACCGGTGAGAGGCCATGTAGGAGTACATGGTGGGTTGTCTCATTCAAGCCGTCCTCAGGAACTAAGTTCTGTGTTTGTGATCCATGAACAACTACTACCACGCGTTGGGCCCGAAACCAATGGACCCTCTCGGCTTCTTAACCACCCTTGTCCTTTGTCTAGGAGTTGCAAGTAGTTTCTGGTGTTTGTAGTATGCTGGAGGCCGTGCGCAGCGCTGATCCGAGGGGTGGGCTGTGATGCGGTAGGCACGTGGTCGGGTATGTCGGGCACCCGTTTGGTGTCGCAAAACCCTGTACACATCGTTCGGGGCCGTATGTGGAAAGCTCGGCTGGTCTCCTTGCGGATGGAACCTCAATAGGCGATAAATCTGGACTAGAGACTTGAGTGTTTAGGTAAGCCGTGGCCGACACCCTCGATGGGCTTCTGTTTGAAGGTTGCCGAGTACATGTCGTGTAAACATCGATAAGTGGTGAGAGCGTGTGTGAAGAAGTACACCCCTGAAGGGTCAACATCATCTATTCGAATAGCCGCATCCGCGGTAAAGGACCTCTGGGTTGCCTCTACAGTTCATAGACAAGTGAAAGTGGAAACTCTAAAATGCGCAAGATAAGCATGAGTGCTATGGATGGCGTTCTCGTAGGGAGATGTGAGCATATCCATAGTGGTGTATTGATATGGTGAATATGTGGACTCGTGTGCGCCACCTCAAAAGAGTTGCTTGCAGTGGTAGTTCAGGATAGCCATCGAGTCAAAGCTGGCTTGCTGTAGTTAAACCCCACCATCCCTTTGTTGATACTGATGCATATGTAAGTTAGTTGTGATGTAAGTCTTGCTGGGTACATTTGTACTCACGTTTGCTTAATTTATGTTTTTGTAGAGAGACTACAGTCCTGCTAGTAGTTCCGCATGGACTTCGACGTTTAGCTTGTTACCTCAGCTATGATCTTGTGCCCTCGGCAGGATCTGGTAGATAGTCAGGCTTCTCAGCCTTTTTCATTGGTAGATGTCTGTACCCAGACATGATAAGCTTCCGCATGTGTTTTGACTTGTATGCTCTGAATGTTGGGTCATGAGACCCATGTTTGTAATATCTCGCTCATCGGAGCTTATTGAATAAATACTTTGAGTCATGGAGTTATGTTGTGATGCCATGTTGTATTTGCACATATCGAGCATATTGTGTGTATGATTTGAAATGCTTGGTATGTGTGGGATCTGACAACCTAGTTGTTCATCATTGGTAGCCTCTCTTAACGGGAAATGTCTCCTAGTGCTTCCATTGAGCCATGGTAGCTTGCTACTGCTCCGGAACACTTAGGCTGGCCGTCATGTGTCCTTCTTCGTTCCTGTGTCTGTCCCTTCGGGGAAATGTCACACGTTGTTCCTTTAAGTCCATCTAGCTTGCTACGACTTGGGTTCATACGTTGTTGATCGACACATTCGTTGTTGGGTCATGTATGCATGTCCCTGTAAGTTAGCGCCACTTTGGGTCCATGACTAGTCATGTCAGCTAGAGTTCTTTGTCATATGGATGCTAGTGGCACTATCATATACATGAGCCAAAAGGCGCAAATGGTCCCGGACCAGGTTAGGTGGCACCCGTGGGAATACCGTGCGTGAGGTCGCAAAGTGATATGATGTGTTACATGCTGATACGTCTCCAACGTATCTATACTTTTTGATTGTTCCATGCTATTATATTACCCCTTTTGGTTGTTTATTTGCTTTATTTTACACATTTATATCATTATTGGGACTAACCTACTAACCGGAGGCCCAGCCTGTATTGCTGTTTTTTTGCCTTTTTCAGTATTGGGAAGAAAAGGAATATCAAACAGAGTACAAACGAAAGGAAACCTTCGGGAGCGTGATTTTTGGAACGAACATGATCCAGAGGACTTGGAGTGCAAGTCAGGAAGCAGCCGAGGCCTCCACGAGATAGGAGGGCGCGCCCTCCTGTCTTGTGGGCCCCTTGGGCGTCCGCCGACGTACTTATTCCTCCTATATAAGCCTACGTACCCCGAAAACATCCAGGGAGCCAACGAAACACAATTTCCACCGCCGTAAACTTCTGTATCCGCGAGATCCCATATTGGAGCCTTCGTCGGCATTCTGCCGGAGGGGGAATCGACCACAAAGGGCTTCTACATCAGCATCCTTGCCCCTCCGATGAGTTGTGAGTAGTTTACCACAGACCTTCGGGTCCATAGTTATTAGCTAGATGGCTTCTTCTCTCTTTTTGGATCTCAATACAATGTTCTCCCCCTCTCTTGTGGAGATCTATTCGATGTAAACTCTTTTTGCGGTGTGTTTGTCGAGATCCGATGAATTGTGAGTTTATGATCAAGTTTATCTATGAGAAATATTTGAATCTCCTCTGAATTCTTTTATGTATGATTGAGTTATCTTTGCAAGTCTCTTCGAATTATCAGTTTGGTTTGGCCTACTAGATTGATCTTTCTTGCCATGGGAGAAGTGCTTAGCTTTGGGTTCAATCTTGCGTGTACTTTCCAAGGGATAGCGAGGCAGCAAGGCACGTATTGTATTGTTGCCATTGAGGATAAAAGATGGGGTTTATATCATATTGCTTGAGTTTATCCCTCTACATCATGTCATCTCGCTTATAGTGTTACTCTGTTCTTATGAACTTAATACTCTAGATGCAGGCAGGAGTCGGTCGATGTGTGGAGTAATAGTAGTTGATGCAGGCAGGAGTCGGTCTACTTGTCACGGATGTGATGCCTATATACATGATCATGCCTAGATAATCTCATAATTATTCGCTTTTCTATCAATTGCTCGATAGTAATTTGTTCACCCACCGTAATACTTATGCTATCTTGAGAGAAGCCACTAGTGAAACCTATGGCCCCCGGGTCTATCTCTTATCATATTTGCTTCCAATCTTCTTTTCTTTGCATGTTTAATTTTTGCGTCTATATTATAAAATAGCAAAATATATTTATCTTATCATACTATCTCTATTAGATCTCACTTTCATGAAGTGGTCGTGAAGGATTGACAACCCCTTTATTGCATTGGTTGCGAGTTCTTTGTTTGTTTGTGTAGGCGCGTGGGACTTTTGAGGAGCCTCCTACTGGATTGATACCTTGGTTCTCAAAACCGAGGGAAATACTTACGCTACTATTGCTGCATCACCCTTTCCTCTTCAAGGAAAACCAACACAAGCTCAAGACATAGCAAGAAGGATTTCTGGCGCCGTTGCCGGGGAGGTCTTCGCTCAAGTCAAGACATACCAAGTACCCATCACAAACCCATCTCCCTCACATTTACATTATTTGCCATTTGCCTCTCGTTTTCCTCTCCCCCAGTTCACCCTTGTTGTTTTATTCGCCCTCTCTTTCCCAATCTTCTCTTTTCTCTTTTCCTTGCCCTTTCGTTTGCCTGTTTGGTTGGATTAGATGCTTACTTATTGCTAAACAGAGAACCTAAGATCTACGGATCCTCATCCGCTTGCTAATCTTTTTAAGAGATCCAATTATGATGAACCAATTGCTAGTGAGTTTTGTGCACTAGATTATCTTTATGAAGCTTTGCTCAAAATTTGTGAATCTGAAGAGATTCACGATATCTCCTTGAATAAAAAGCATGATTGCAATGATTTTCCTATAAATTCTCTTGATGTCAATTGTGCCAATAATATGCAAAACCCTAAGCTTGGGGATGCTAGTTTTGCTATGTCTACTACTTGTTTCAATGATCATGACTGGGTGATTCTTCTTATAACCTTGAAAATTTATTTAAGCCCCATGATGAACATGAGATTGATAATAATGTTTGCAATAATATTGAAAGTGGGTTTGGAAGAGTGTCAACTTTACATCCCACATATTTGGAGTATGTTCAATCTTATGGTATTTTTGATAAATGTGGGTTCGGAAAGGACATGACTTTAGCTAATGTTAATCCCACTATCTTGGAAGAGTGTCAACTTTGCATGCATGTGGATCATGTTGAGAATATGTTTTGTGATAGCTATTTTGTTGAATTTGCCTATGATCCTACATGTAATTATTATGAGACAGGAAAATATGGTTATAGATATTTTTATCTTATTAAATTACCTCTCATCATGCTGAGATTGCTATCGTCTCTTTCTTTTTCCTTGCATATGCTAGTTTTTGCTTGCCTTGCAAATTTGTTGTCTTATAATATGCCTATGCATAGGAAGTATGTTAGACTTAGATGTGTTTGTCATGTGTTTCATGATGCTCTCTTTGTGCTTCAATTCTTGTCTTTCATGTGAGCATCATTAAAATTATCAATGCCTAGCTAGGGGCGTTAAACGATAGCGCTTGTTGGGATGCAACCCAATATTTTTCCTTGCTGTTATTTAATAAATCTTGCATATACCTTCTGTTTAGATGTGTTTTTATCTTTTAATTAGTGTTTGTGCCAAGTAGAACCTATAGGATAACCTATGATGATAGTTGATGTGGTTCTGCTGAAAAACAGAAACTTTGCACGCACGAATTTAGTTTTGTTAAATCACAGAAACGTGATTTTGCGTTGATTACTTTTGCTTCTGATCAATAGATAAAATTTCCAGGACTTCCTATTTTGGTAGGATTTCTAGAGTTCCATAAGTTGGCGTTAGTTACATATTGCTACTGACTGTTCTGTTTTCGATGATTCTGTTTTCCGTGTGTTGTTTGCTTATTTTGATGCATCTATGGCTAGTAAAATAGTTTATAAACCATAGAGAAGTTGGAATATAGTAGGTTTAACACCAAAGTAAATAAAGAATGAGTTCATTACAGTACCTTATGTAGTGGTTTTGTTTTCTTTCACTAACGGAGCTTATAAGATTTCCTGTTGAGTTTTGTGTTGTGAAGTTTTCAAGTTTTGGGTAAAGCTTTTATGGACTATGGAATAAGTAGTGGCAAGAGACTAAGCTTGGGGATGCCCATGGCACCCCAAGATATTCAAGGATAGCCAAAAGCCTAAGCTTGGGGATGACCCGGGAAGGCATCCCCTCTTTCGTCTTCGTTCATTGGTAACTTTACTTGGAGCTATATTTTTATTCGCCACATGATATGTGTTTTGCTTGGAGCGTCGTGTTTTATATTAGTCTTTGATTTTTAGTTTACCACAATCATCCTTGTTGTACACACCTTTTGGGAGAAGCCTACTTGATTAGGATTTGCTAGAATACTCTATGTGCTTCACTTATATCTTTTGAGCATGATAGTTTTTGCTGTAGTGCTTCACTTATATTTCTTTAGAGCATGGTGGTGACTTAATTTTGAAGAAATTGCTAGTCTCTCATGATTCACTTATATCTTTTTGAGAGTCTTTTAGAATAGCATGGTATTTTCTATGGTTATAAAGTTGGTCCTAGAATGATGAGCGTCCAAGTTGGGTATAATAAAAACTATCATAGAAAAGAATTCGATGCTATGATCAATATGATGCTTGATAATTGTTTTGAGATATGGAGGTAGTGATATTAAAGTCATGCTAGTTGAGGTGATTATGAAAAATACTTGTGTTGAGGGTTGTGATTCCCGTAGCATGCACGTATGGTGAACCTCTTTGTGATGAAGTTGGAGCACAATTTTATTTATTGAGTGTCTTCCTTATGAGTGGCGGTCGGGGACGAGCGATGGTGTTTTCCTACCAATCTATCCCCCTAGGAGCATGCGCGTAGTGCTTTGGTTTTTGATGACTTCTAAATTTTTGCAAAAAGTACATGAGTTCTTTTTGACTAATGTTGAGTCCATGGATTATACGCACCTCATCCTTCCACCATTGCTAGCCTCTCTTGTGCCGCGCGACTTTCGCCGGTACCGTACACCCACCATATATCTTCCTCAAAACAGCCACCATACCTACCTATCATGGCATTTCCATATCCATTCTGAGATATATTGCCATGCAACTTTCCACCATTCCGTTCATATGACACGCATTACTTTTGTCATATTGCTCTTTGCATGATCATGTAGTTGACATTGTATTTCTGGCAAGGCCACCTTCATAATTTTCATATATGTCGCTCTTGATTCATTGCATATCCGATACATCACGGAGGCATTCATATAGAGTCATATCTTGGTCTAGCTTTGAGTTGTAAATCCATAAAAGTGTGATGATCTTGATTATTAGAGCATTGTCCTAGTGAGGAAAGGATGATGAAGACTATGATTCCCCCACAAGTCGGGATGAGACTTCGGACTTTACAAAAAAAAGGAAAAACAAAAGAAAAAAAAGAAGGCCAAAGAAAAAAAATTAAAAAAAAGAAAAAAGAAAAAAAGGAAAAAATTAAAATGAGAGAAAAAGAGAGAAGGGACAATGCTACTATCTCTTTTTCCACACTTGTGCTTCAAAATAGCACCATGATCTTCATGATAGAGAGTCTCATATGTTGTCACTTTCGTATACTAGTGGGAATTTTTCATTATAGAACTTGGCTTGTATATTCCAACGATGGACTTCCTCAAAATGCCCTAGGTCTTCGTGAGCAAGCAAGTTGGATGTACACCCACTTAGTTTTTTTTGTTGAGCTTTCATATATTTATAGCTCTAGTGCATCCGTTGCATGGCAATCCATACTCACTCACATTGATATCTATTAAAGGGCATCTCCATAGCCCGTTGATACGCCTAGTTGATGTGAGACTATCTTCTCCTTTTTTGTCTTCTCCACAACCACCATTCTATTCCACATATAGTGCTATGTCCATGGCTCATGCTCATGTATTGCGTGAAAATTGAAAGAGTTTGAGATTATTAAAGTATGAAACAATTGCTTGGCTTGTCATCGGGGTTGTGCATCATTAAATACTTTGTGTGATGAAGATAGAGCAACAACCAGACTATATGATTTTGTAAGGATAACTTTCTTTGGCCATGTTATTTTGAGAAGACATGATTACTTTGATTAGTATGCTTGAAGTATCACCATTTTCATGTTAATATGAACTTTTATTTTGTATCATTTGGATCTGAACATTCATGCCACAATAAAGAAAATTATATTGAGAATTATGCTAGGTAGCATTCCACATCAAAAATTTCTTTTTTATCATTTACCTACTCGAGGACGAGCAGGAATTAAGCTTGGGGATGCTTGATACGTCTCCAACGTATCTATAATTTTTGATTGTTCCATGCTATTATATTGCCCCTTTTGGATGTTTATGGGCTTTATTTAACACATTTGTATCATTTTTGGGACTAACCTACTAACCGGAGGCCCAGCCCGTATTGCTGTTTTTTTTGCCTATTTCAGTATTTCGAAGAAAAGGAATATCAAACGGAGTACAAACGGAATGAAACCTTTGGGACCGTGATTTTTGGAACGAACGTGATCTGGAGGACTTGGAGTGCAAGTCAAGAAGCAGCAGAGGCCTCCACGAGATAGGAGGGCGCGCCCCCAGTCTTGTGGGCCCCTCGGGCGGCCATCGACGTACTTCTTCCTCCTATATAAGCCTATGTACCCCGAAAACATCTAGGGAGCCAACGTAACACAATTTCCACAGCCGTAACCTTCTGTATCCGCGAGATCCCATCTTGGAGCCTTCGCCGGTGTTCTGCCAGAGGGGGAATCGACCATGGAGGGCTTATACATCAACATCCTTGCCCCTCTGATGAGTTGTGAGTAGTTTACCACAGACCTTCGGGTCCATAGTTATTAGCTAGATGGCTTCTTCTCTCTTTTTGGATATCAATACAATGTTCTCCCCCTCTCTTGTGGAGATCTATTTGATGCAAACTCTTTTTGCGGTGTGTTTGTCGAGATTCGATGAATTGTGAGTTTATGATCAAGTTTATCTATGAGAAATATTTGAATCTCCTCTGAATTCTTTTATATATGATTGAGTTATCTTTGCAAGTCTCTTCGAATTATCAGTTTGGTTTGGCCTACTAGATTGATCTTTCTTGCCATGGGAGAAGTGCTTAGCTTTGGGTTCAATCTTGCGGTGTACTTTCCAAGGGATAGCAGGGGCAGCAAGGCACGTATTGTATTGTTGCCATTGAGGATAAAAAGATGGGGTTTATATCATATTGCTTGAGTTTATCCCTCTACATCATGTCATCTCGCTTATAGTGTTACTCTGTTCTTATGAACTTAATACTCTAGATGCAGGCAGGAGTCGGTCGATGTGTGGAGTAATAGTAGTTGATGCAGGCAGGAGTCGGTCTACTTGTCACGGATGTGATGCCTATATACATGATCATGCCTAGATAATCTCATAATTATTCGCTTTTCTATCAATTGCTCGATAGTAATTTGTTCACCCACCGTAATACTTATGCTATCTTGAGAGAAGCCACTAGTGAAACCTATGGCCCCCGGGTCTATCTCTTATCATATTTGCTTCCAATCTTCTTTTCTTTGCATGTTTAATTTTTGCGTCTATATTATAAAATAGCAAAAATATATTTATCTTATCATACTATCTCTATTAGATCTCACTTTCGCAAGTGGTCGTGAAGGGATTGACAACCCCTTTATTGCATTGGTTGCGAGTTCTTTGTTTGTTTGTGTAGGCGCGTGGGACTTTTGAGGAGCCTCCTACTGGATTGATACCTTGGTTCTCAAAACCGAGGGAAATACTTACGCTACTATTGCTGCATCACCCTTTCCTCTTCAAGGAAAACCAACACAAGCTCAAGACATAGCAAGAAGGATTTCTGGCGCCGTTGCCGGGGAGGTCTTCGCTCAAGTCAAGACATACCAAGTACCCATCACAAACCCATCTCCCTCACATTTACATTATTTGCCATTTGCCTCTCGTTTTCCTCTCCCCCAGTTCACCCTTGTTGTTTTATTCGCCCTCTCTTTCCCAATCTTCTCTTTTCTCTTTTCCTTGCCCTTTCGTTTGCCTGTTTGGTTGGATTAGATGCTTACTTATTGCTAAGCAGAGAACCTAAGATCTACGGATCCTCATCCGCTTGCTAATCTTTTTAAGAGATCCAATTATGATGAACCAATTGCTAGTGAGTTTTGTGCACTAGATTATCTTTATGAAGCTTTGCTCAAAATTTGTGAATCTGAAGAGATTCACGATATCTCCTTGAATAAAAAGCATGATTGCAATGATTTTCCTATAAATTCTCTTGATGTCAATTGTGCCAATAATATGCAAAACCCTAAGCTTGGGGATGCTAGTTTTGCTATGTCTACTACTTGTTTCAATGATCATGACTGGGGTGATTCTTCTTATAACCTTGAAAATTTATTTAAGCCCCATGATGAACATGAGATTGATAATAATGTTTGCAATAATATTGAAAGTGGGTTTGGAAGAGTGTCAACTTTACATCCCACATATTTGGAGTATGTTCAATCTTATGGTATTTTTGATAAATGTGGGTTCGGAAAGGACATGACTTTAGCTAATGTTAATCCCACTATCTTGGAAGAGTGTCAACTTTGCATGCATGTGGATCATGTTGAGAATATGTTTTGTGATAGCTATTTTGTTGAATTTGCCTATGATCCTACATGTAATTATTATGAGACAGGAAAATATGGTTATAGATATTTTTATCTTATTAAATTACCTCTCATCATCTTTGAGATTGCTATCGTCTCTTTCTTTTTCCTTGCATATGCTAGTTTTTGCTTGCCTTGCAAATTTGTTGTCTTATAATATGCCTATGCATAGGAAGTATGTTAGACTTAGATGTGTTTGTCATGTGTTTCATGATGCTCTCTTTGTGCTTCAATTCTTGTCTTTCATGTGAGCATCATTAAAATTATCAATGCCTAGCTAGGGCGTTAAGCGATAGCGCTTGTTGGGATGCAACCCAATATTTTTCCTTGCTGTTATTTAATAAATCTTGCATATACCTTCTGTTTAGATGTGTTTTTATCTTTTAATTAGTGTTTGTGCCAAGTAGAACCTATAGGATAACCTATGATGATAGTTGATGTGGTTCTGCTGAAAAACAGAAACTTTGCACGCACGAATTTAGTTTTGTTAAATCACAGAAACGTGATTTTGCGTTGATTACTTTTGCTTCTGATCAATAGATAAAATTTCCAGGACTTCCTATTTTGGTAGGATTTCTAGAGTTCCATAAGTTGGCGTTAGTTACATATTGCTACAGACTGTTCTGTTTTCGACAGATTCTGTTTTCCGTGTGTTGTTTGCTTATTTTGATGCATCTATGGCTAGTAAAATAGTTTATAAACCATAGAGAAGTTGGAATATAGTAGGTTTAACACCAAAGTAAATAAAGAATGAGTTCATTACAGTACCTTATGTAGTGGTTTTGTTTTCTTTCACTAACGGAGCTTATAAGATTTCCTGTTGAGTTTTGTGTTGTGAAGTTTTCAAGTTTTGGGTAAAGCTTTTATGGACTATGGAATAAGGAGTGGCAAGAGACTAAGCTTGGGGATGCCCATGGCACCCCAAGATATTCAAGGATAGCCAAAAGCCTAAGCTTGGGGATGACCCGGGAAGGCATCCCCTCTTTCGTCTTCGTTCATTGGTAACTTTACTTGGAGCTATATTTTTATTCGCCACATGATATGTGTTTTGCTTGGAGCGTCGTGTTTTATATTAGTCTTTGATTTTTAGTTTACCACAATCATCCTTGTTGTACACACCTTTTGGGAGAAGCCTACTTGATTAGGATTTGCTAGAATACTCTATGTGCTTCACTTATATCTTTTGAGCATGATAGTTTTTGCTGTAGTGCTTCACTTATATTTCTTTAGAGCATGGTGGTGACTTAATTTTGAAGAAATTGCTAGTCTCTCATGATTCACTTATATCTTTTTGAGAGTCTTTTAGAATAGCATGGTATTTTCTATGGTTATAAAGTTGGTCCTAGAATGATGAGCGTCCAAGTTGGGTATAATAAAAACTATCATAGAAAAGAATTCGATGCTATGATCAATATGATGCTTGATAATTGTTTTGAGATATGGAGGTAGTGATATTAAAGTCATGCTAGTTGAGGTGATTATGAAAAATACTTGTGTTGAGGGTTGTGATTAACGTAGCATGCACGTATGGTGAACCTCTTTGTGATGAAGTTGGAGCACAATTTTATTTATTGAGTGTCTTCCTTATGAGTGGCGGTCGGGGACGAGCGATGGTGTTTTCCTACCAATCTATCCCCCTAGGAGCATGCGCGTAGTGCTTTGGTTTTTGATGACTTCTAAATTTTTGCAAAAAGTACATGAGTTCTTTTTGACTAATGTTGAGTCCATGGATTATACGCACCTCATCCTTCCACCATTGCTAGCCTCTCTTGTGCCGCGCGACTTTCGCCGGTACCGTACACCCACCATATATCTTCCTCAAAACAGCCACCATACCTACCTATCATGGCATTTCCATATCCATTCTGAGATATATTGCCATGCAACTTTCCACCATTCCGTTCATATGACACGCATTACTTTTGTCATATTGCTCTTTGCATGATCATGTAGTTGACATTGTATTTCTGGCAAGGCCACCTTCATAATTTTCATATATGTCGCTCTTGATTCATTGCATATCCCGGTACACCGCCGGAGGCATTCATATAGAGTCATATCTTGGTCTAGCTTTGAGTTGTAAATCCATAAAAGTGTGATGATCTTGATTATTAGAGCATTGTCCTAGTGAGGAAAGGATGATGAAGACTATGATTCCCCCACAAGTCGGGATGAGACTTCGGACTTTACAAAAAAAAGGAAAAACAAAAGAAAAAAAAGAAGGCCAAAGAAAAAAAATTAAAAAAAAGAAAAAAGAAAAAAAGGAAAAAATTAAAATGAGAGAAAAAGAGAGAAGGGACAATGCTACTATCTCTTTTTCCACACTTGTGCTTCAAAATAGCACCATGATCTTCATGATAGAGAGTCTCATATGTTGTCACTTTCGTATACTAGTGGGAATTTTTCATTATAGAACTTGGCTTGTATATTCCAACGATGGACTTCCTCAAAATGCCCTAGGTCTTCGTGAGCAAGCAAGTTGGATGTACACCCACTTAGTTTTTTTTGTTGAGCTTTCATATATTTATAGCTCTAGTGCATCCGTTGCATGGCAATCCATACTCACTCACATTGATATCTATTAAAGGGCATCTCCATAGCCCGTTGATACGCCTAGTTGATGTGAGACTATCTTCTCCTTTTTTGTCTTCTCCACAACCACCATTCTATTCCACATATAGTGCTATGTCCATGGCTCATGCTCATGTATTGCGTGAAAATTGAAAGAGTTTGAGATTATTAAAGTATGAAACAATTGCTTGGCTTGTCATCGGGGTTGTGCATCATTAAATACTTTGTGTGATGAAGATAGAGCAACAACCAGACTATATGATTTTGTAAGGATAACTTTCTTTGGCCATGTTATTTTGAGAAGACATGATTACTTTGATTAGTATGCTTGAAGTATCACCATTTTCATGTTAATATGAACTTTTATTTTGTATCATTTGGATCTGAACATTCATGCCACAATAAAGAAAATTATATTGAGAATTATGCTAGGTAGCATTCCACATCAAAAATTTCTTTTTATCATTTACCTACTAGAGGACGAGCAGGAATTAAGCTTGGGGATGCTTGATCGTCTCCAACGTATCTATAATTTTGATTGTTCCATGCTATTATATTGCCCTTTTGGATGTTTATGGGCTTTATTTAACACATTTGTATCATTTTGGGACTAACCTACTAACCGGAGGCCCAGCCCGTATTGCTGTTTTTTTTGCCTATTTCATATTTGAAGAAAAGGAATATCAAACGGAGTACAAACGGAATGAAACCTTTGGGACCGTGATTTTGGAACGAACGTGATCTGGAGGACTTGGAGTGCAAGTCAAGAAGCAGCAGAGGCCTCCACGAGATAGGAGGGCGCGCCCAGCCTTGTGGGCCCTCGGGCGACCATCGACGTACTTCTTCCTCCTATATAAGCCTATGTACCCGAAAACATCTAGGAGCCAACGTAACACAATTTCCACAGTAGTAACCTTCAGATCCGCGAGATCCCATCTTGGAGCCTTCGCGGTGTTACGCGAGAGGGGAATCGACCATGGAGGGCTTATACATCAACATCCTTGCCCTCCGATGAGTTGTGAGTAGTTTACCACAGACCTTCGGGTCCATAGTTATTAGCTAGATGGCTTCTTCTCTCTTTTTGGATATCAATACAATGTTCTCCCCCTCTCTTGTGGAGATCTATTTGATGCAAACTCTTTTTGCGGTGTGTTTGTCGAGATTCGATGAATTGTGAGTTTATGATCAAGTTTATCTATGAGAAATATTTGAATCTCCTCTGAATTCTTTTATATATGATTGAGTTATCTTTGCAAGTCTCTTTGAATTATCAGTTTGGTTTGGCCTACTAGATTGATCTTTCTTGCCATGGGAGAAGTGCTTAGCTTTGGGTTCAATCTTGCGGTGTCCTTTCCCAATGACAGCAGGGGCAGCAAGGCACGTATTGTATTGTTGCCATCGAGGATAAAAAGATGGGGTTTATATCATATTGCTTGAGTTTATCCCCCTACATCATGTCATCTTGCTTAAAGTGTTACTCTGTTCTTATGAACTTAATACTCTAGATGCAGGCAAGAGTCGGTCGATGTGTGGAGTAATAGTAGTAGATGCAGGCAGGAGTCGGTCTACTTGTCACGGACGTGATGCCTATATACATTATCATGCCTAGATAATCTCATAATTATTCGCTTTTCTATCAATTGCTCGACAGTAATTTGTTCACCTGCCGTAATACTTATGCTATCTTGAGAGAAGCCACTAGTGAAACCTATGGCCCCCGGGTCTATCTCTTATCATATTTGCTTCCAATCTACTTTTATTTGCATCTTTACTTTTTGCATCTATATTATAAAATACCAAAAATATATTTATCTTATCATACTATCTCTATCAGATCTCACTTTCACAAGTGTCCGTGAAGGGATTGACAACCCCTTTATTGCGTTGGTTGTGAGTTCTTTGTTTGTTTGTGTAGGTGCGTGGGACTTTTTAGGAGCCTCCTACTGGATTGATACCTTGGTTCTCAAAACTGAGGGAAATACTTACGCTACTATTGCTGCATCACCCTTTCCTCTTCAAGGAAAACCAACACAAGCTCAAGACGTAGCACATGCTAGATTAGTGTGACTTAGGATTGGTGTCCTGACAGCTTTGGTATCAGAGCCTGACTGCCTGTAGGATTACAAAGCCAAACTAGTCGAAGTTGAGTCTAGAAGTTCTTTAGTTATGTAAGGGAATTGATTGTGGATGGGTACGTAAGGCTCTTTTTACTCCTTTTACCTTATGCCCTTCTGATCCGAGTCATCTTATCTTTCCTACGGGGTTAAGGAACTAGGCTTTCTCTTCTTCCTATCAGGATCACGTGTTACTACTAGACTTATAAGATTGATGAATTTAAGCCTCAGTTCAGTCCCTACTACTTCCGTATGTTAACCGTTGATCTCGGAACCTTGATATTGTGACGATCGAGTGGTTATGCTACCATTTGCAGGATGTCTTAAATCTTTTCGAGCATTTACAACCATTATACTGTCCGAGTCATCCTAGGTTTCTAAACAGTCTGATGCATTTGCAAAACCCTTCTTACCGTTCCGAAGTTTCTTTGTGCCAGATCAACCACTCTAACTAGTGTGTTGAGGTACTTCATTGCCTCGGCATTTATGTTGGAGCTATTATTATGACCTAAGGTGTCTAAAGTATCACCTAGTAATCTAGCCATGCTTTGTGTTCCCAGTGTGATGATTCTGGCCATCATTCTTGAAAGCATCCCGTGATGCCACTTAGTAGTAGGTATTCTACTCCTGGGTTTCTAAACCCGAGATTCCCCTACTTACTTCGTGTTGATAGTGTTTGATAGTTCCCTTAGGTTATTAGTAACCTTTGTGATAGTCCTTGAGGTCCGTAGTATTTCTTTCTTCCAAATACCATGAACTACTTATGGCAGAAGTTCCTCGTTAAACCAAAAGATGACAAACAGAGTGCTCTTGACGAGTTCTCAATTCTATGTTGTGACTCTACCAGTTCTACCTTTCTACATGGATTATCCGGAAGAAATATGTTGAACTCGTTTGACCTGCTAATCTATACACCCACAACTCATAAAATCGTATGTTCCTTTGAGTTGTCCCTCTTTAATTGTATTCTGACCCCCGTCTATCAATTGATAGTCAGGAGTAGTGGTGGACTCGTGTTCATCGATGCTTATTATTCTTGTGGTCCGTCAAGCCATTGTATTCCGAATGACTAGGAGAAACAAACTCCAGTAGCTCATCCATATCCAGGATTGGGTCAAAGCAGTTGTATTCCGCAGATCAAAATGCAATCAAGCTTTTGGTCTGTTCTACCCTGAAGTATTACCCACTTTATGTCAGGAATGTCATGAGAACTGCACCTTCTCTTACGAATTCTTGACGTAGTGATACTTCTCACCATCATTATTCATTCCTCAGTTCTGTATTGTCGCAACCGGAATGCCGACAAGTGAATCGTGATGTGTGAAATCTATACTTCTAGCAACTCCGTTGCTTGGTAGTTAAATGGACAATAACCTCATTCTTAGCATGTTGATTATTGAATCATCATCCTAAGCTTAATCATGCTACCTAGTCCTTATTTCCGATGCACTCTCCGATCAATGAGTTAGGATTGTGTCAATCCCTCGCTCTTTTGATCATTTCTTCTTGTCTCGAAAGCAAGATTGTTCTCAAGCTTAGTAACATATCGGTGGTTCGTGATTTTCCGAATGCCTTCTCGAAGTATCACCAGGTTGTCACATGACCGCTATGTTAAGTTCGTGATCAAGTTGGTTTTCTATTAACCACCCCTTCTCCAAGAATCTGTGTCGGATACCCCGAGCTAGTTGGTTAAGCTAAACAACAACTTGGAGAGTTGGAAGATAGAAGCTTGCCCGACTTAGTTCATTTTAAGGGATGTCTTGTGTGTGTGTTGAAGAAAGATGATCTCTTCATCGATTGATCCTTGTGATCAATTGTTGATGCTATTGTTTTAGGGACATTTACATCTATGCCCCTAATTTGCGCCCACTCTCAGATTTACCCGTAATTTCAAAGCCTGCTCAAATTTGCCCCTCCGCCGTTAAGCGACTTACAATGCCCTTACGTGCGTTGCCGTCGCCCAATCAAAGCAGGTCAAAGCTGGTCAAAGGGCATTGACCGTCCTGAAAAAATAGCAAAAAAGTTCTAAAAAATCTGAAATTGTTTGAGATCAAAGATACTCAGGTTCGCAAGGTGCGTGCAAATTTTTGTGCTGTTTGGGCATTCCAGGAGCTCGTGTGAAAGGAAAAACAATAAATATGTAAGCCTGTAACAATAAATTCAAAAAAATAGCAAGAAAATTAAAAAAATATGATTTTTTTTGGCATCAAAGAGGCTATAGTCTACAAGATGCGTGCAAATTTTTGTTGTGTTTGGACATTGGAGGGGCTTGTGGAGAAAAAAACAAAATTTGGCTCGAGAAAAAACTTGGGAAAAAATGACTATTTTGTTTTTTCTTGCTAGAGCTCCTCGCATGTCATTTGATCACAAAAACTTGCGAGCACCTTGTGCACCCAAGCCTCTTTGATGCCAAATTTTTTCATATTTTTTTGAATTTTCTTGCGATTTTATTTCAAATTTACTGTTCACAAGTGTGCATGTTAAATGTTTTTCCTCGCCATGAGCTCCTGGAATGTCCAAATAGCACAAAAATTTGCACGCACCTTGCGCACATGAGTATCTTCAAACTCACAAAATTTTAGATTTTTTTAAAAAAATTTGCTATTTTTTTCAGGACGGTCAAAGTTGTTTGACGAGACGATATGCAAGTGTAAGGGCATTTACTGTAGGGCACCTAACGGCGGAGGGGCAAATTTGAGCAGGCTTTCGAATTAGGGGTATATATGATTAGGTGGTTCTAGTTAGGGATAGAAATGCAAATGGCCCATTGTTTTATCCAATCATTGTTTTGAGTATGGGCTATCGTCAAATCAAATCAGAACCAACAGTGTTAGTAATGTTGTCTTACTTTTGGGTGATCCCTCGAGCATACACCATTATATCTTTGGGTCTGACCGATGCTATCACCTTATTCACATAATTGTAGAATTCCACTTATATGGAAACCTGGATGAATTGTTGTTGAGCCCATCAGCAACATTGTTATCTTCTCCATGATCTGTGTTGAACATCCCGTTAGTATTGGAAACTTTATAAGCATTATCTTCACATCCCATTCATGAAGCATATGCTTGGATGAAAGGAGTGACTTTCTCTAATTCACGTTGTCGGCATTCTGGGAATGGGGGTCCCCAGACTTGCCTTCCTGCGGCCTGTGGCGTGGCTCAGGCAGAGGCCTAGTACGGCCCATCTTCATCAACCCAAGCTCAAGACCCTCGTAAAGGGCCAAGCCTCGTGGGGTGAATGGCGCAAGGCTTCCTCAGGGACGGCCTCACCAGGCAGGCTCACGAGGAGGCAGAGAGATCAAGGCAGGGGTACCTCACGCGGTGCTGATGACGCAAGCCATGACGATCAAGAACAGGCGGGCGCCAGCTTGTGCAGTGTCCTCATTTTCTCTTTGGTGTAAAGGGGGCAAGCGCAGGCGCGGAGTACCGAGGCATCATGCAAAGGTTACCATTTCGGTGCAATGAGACCAAGACCAGCAGAGCGGCAGGATGGAGGTCACCGTGGAGCCCAAGACGGCGTCATCGCCAGTGCCTTTGGCAGTCGAAGACCAACTTTAGTCAGGATAACTTGTACTAGATGTTCCCCTTCAAAATGGCTGTTGTTGGCTCCCTTACCGCTCAATACTTGGGAAGAGGACTAGGGCCTCTATAAATAGAGATAGCCACCACCATAGTAGAGGGATCGAATCCTTCCCGAGCAAAACACTGCACCATCTCAAGAACACCTCTCGCGAGGCTGTTCTTCCGCTGTACTGTTCATCATCAGCCCATGAGGCAATCCACCACACCACAAACTAGAGTAGGGTATTACACCATAATGGTGGCCCGAACTAGTATAAACTTTGTGTCCCTTGTGTTGTTCATCGTGTAGCTTAGATTGAAAGTGCGTTATATCGACTAGAGGGGGGGGGGGTGAATAGGTGATTTTTATGAATTCTTCACTGAGGAATTTGCCGGTGAGGAAATTCCTTACTGAAGAACTACTCGCAGTGGAATAAGTACTCAGAAATAAGCATAACAGAATACAAGCATGGTCATCATGATGAAATGAGGACAAGCACAGAGAACAGAAGGCATAATCACAGGATAACACAAGACGAAGACAAACAGACTGGAGAAATTGAACTGAGGAATTTGAGAAAGTCTTCAGTCAAAGTCTTCAAGCACAGATATGAACAAACATTCAACACAGTAATGAGGAAATGAAAGGGTTGAGGAAATAGAAATAGTTAGTTAGTGAAGACAATGATTTGGTAGACCGGTTCCAACTGCTGTCTCAGTTGTACGTCTGGTTGGAGCGGCTGAGTATTTAAACTCGAGGACATGCTGTCCCGGACACCCAGTCACTGAGCCGCAACTCAGGACACCCGGTCCTCACCGTATTCTCGTTGAACTAAGACCACGCAGGCCTCGTCCAATCACTCGTGGTAAGTCTTCAGGTGACTTCCAAACCTTCACAGACTTGGTCACTCGGCGATCCACAATTCCTCTTGGATGCTCTAGACCTTGACGCCTAACCGTCTGGAAGAAGCACAGTCTTCAAAGGTAACAAGCGTCGGATCCACGCAGATCAATTTCTTGATGATGGTCAATCACTTTGGGTTTGTGGGGGTTTGGTTTTGGGATTTTCCTCACTTGATGATTTTCGCTCAAAGTCCTCGGAGGATGGGTTGCTCTCAAATGACAAGTGTCAAGTCCTCTCGGAGCAGCCAACCAACTAGTGGTTGTAGGGGGCGGCTATTTATAGCCTAGGGAGCAGCCCGACATGATAAGACATAAATGCCCTTCAATGATATGACCGTTAGGTGGATAAGATATTTTGGGACAGCCGGCACGCAGCACAGCAACGGTCGGAAATTTGACTCTCAAATTCCTCGGGGCTATCATGTTCAATCCTTTGTGTAGGCAATTCAGATGGCGAATTCCTAACTCCTCGATCGAGCGAGTCCTCAAGAACGGAAGAACTGTGTCTCATCCATCAAGAAATTGACTGAATCTGTATGAGATTTCCAATGGCTTCACTCGAAGGATTGGTAGGTGTAGGATTTTGAGTTGAGCATCACATGGAAATTTTTCTTTAGTATTTCCTCGACCCCTTTAACGATGACGGTGTTTCCTATGACTCAAGAAAGAGAAAATGAAACTACGAAAACAAAAGTCTTCACGCTTCATGTTCCTCAAATGAATATCAAGTCTTCAAGGTCACACCAATTTCTTCACTTTCAAAGTCTTCGAAAGTCTTGAATATCAAAGTCTTGATCGAAGAACTTCATTTTAGGGTCGACTTTCTCTGTAAATATCGAACTCTGATAGACCTATGGACCTGTGTACACTCACAAGCGCATCAGTCCCTTAACCTATAATTCTTCAATACACCAAAATCACTAAGGGGCACTAGATGCACTTACAATCTCCCCCTTTTTGGTGATTGATGACAACATAGGTTAAGTTTTCAACGGGGATAAACATATGAAGTGTAAATACTGATATTGAGGAATTTGATTGCAAGATATAGAAGAACTCCCCCTGAAGATGTGCATAGTGAGGAATTTGCGTTTGAGGCAATGCACATTTGAAGAGTTGAATCATGGAGATCTCACCCTATATCTTGTAATTCATACACGCATTTGATATATAATATGAAGAATTTGAAATGCATGATGAAATATGGTGCATGATGTAATTCAACATGCGTGCAATAATATTAACGAGGAATAAGCATGCAGAATATCACATCAAAAGTATCAGATCATAGTGCATCAAAAGTCAGAGCACCATCCAAAAGTATCAAAGCACCATCGGGTTTAAGATTACAACTCGATCCAATAAAAGTTTCGGAAGAGCGAGAGTTGTAACTTAAGAAAAAAAACGCCCTTAGTATAGACCCGCTTGAAGACTAACTCAGATTTCTCCCCCTTTGTCATCAAATGACCAAAAGGATCGAAACTGAAGACTAACGCCCCTGAAGAATTTCAAGTTGATGGAGGAGCGCCAGCGTTGTCGGGGTTGTTTGTTGTAGCAGGGCCTGCCGCAGTGTCTTCCAAATCTTCATACTCATCAGTGTCACGCGATGAAGAATAAGAGCTGGCCACCAGTGGAGGAACTTTGACCCTCTTGAATTTCTTCGGAGGAGGTGCGGACCAGTCAAATTCTTCCTTAAGACCCATAGTCTTGATTCTTGGCGCTATAAACATGAGTGAGAACAGCCAGTGCGGTTGAGGGTTTCATGAAGGCGTAGTGGTTTTTCTTCACCGCATTATGTGTTGAGGTCATGTTGTGAAGAATTGCACCAAACGGCGCTTTACCCATTTGTGATTGCGATCAACCTTCCGATAAAGGCGAGGAGTAACTCACGATCGGTCATCACCACAGGTCTTTGTGGCTTGAGGATTTTCCTTGGCTGAGGTATTTGCGGCAGTGTCATGTGTCGCAGAGTCGTCATTGGTAGAATAAGATGTAGCCAGACGAAATTGACCATCCAATGGATGAGTGCCTTCATCAATCACAGCAGCTACCTTGCCTTTATCATCAGATGATGAAACTGGCCGTTTGAGGACTTCAATGGGAGGCAAGTAGCTACCGTGGTTCAGAGTGTCAGCTTTGTAATTCAGTGAAGATCTTGCCCTTATGAATCTCATAATCCAAGGCGCATAGGGATTCAGCTCGAATGGTGACATAGCAACATTTGCCAGAGTCCTCATGAAGAAATCATGGAAGTTGACGGGAACGCCATGAATGATGTTGAAAAGCATATTCTTCATGATGCCAACGACTTCTTCATCATTTGAATCATGGCCTTTGATAGGACTCATTGTCTTCGTTAGAATGCGATAGACAGTCCGGGGCACATAGAGTAATTCCTTGACGAGGAATTTGGTTCGTGGGGCCTGCCCTAGCTTCAAAGGCTTCATGAGCACTTGCATATAGTGATTTGTCAGTTCAGGGTCATTGTAGATGCAACGTGCACTATCATGGGGAGGATCAAGAGGAAGGACACGAAGCAATTCAGTAGCCGGTGCCTTATAATGAGTGTTTTCAGTCATCCAATCCAGCACCCATGAATTGACATCTTTAGCGTCTCCGGTGATATGCAGTGTAGCGTAGAATTGAAGAATGAGTTCTTCATTCCAATCACAGATGTCAGTGCTGAAATTGAGTAGTCCTGCATTGTGAATAACACCGAGGACTGGCTAAAGCATGGCAGAGATTCCATATCCACACGAGGAATATGTTCATGATCGAAGATTTTGTCCTTGTCAAATAGCACTGAGGAATAGAAGTTGGCTTGACTAGCAGTCCAGAAACGCCTCTTCCTTATGCGAGCAGAGTCATAGGGGTTGTAATCAGTGAAAAATACATGCTCGGAAAAAGTCTTCAGCCTTGAACTTCATTTGCTTGAGCGGATTCTTGGCTTTGGCGGAGGGTGTCGGTGATTTGCAGTACCACCTCAGGAATCGCGAGCTCGGGTTCTTCAGGCTGAGGAATTTCTGGTTCCTCTTCTTGTGCAATTTGAGGATCACCAGTAGCAGGTTCTTCAGCACTAGCGTCTGGAATATCTTCATGAACAGAGGGAGTGGGATGAGTTTCTTCAGAGCCCATCTGAACTGTTGTTGCCGGGGACTGAGGAATCTGTTGGATAGGTGTGAATGGAGGAGTGTTGGGATGCTGACTTTCCCAAAAGTCCTCATTCATCACAGGTGTGGTGCATCCAATATCCACATCTTCATCTTCAATTTCCTCAACACCAGCCTCTTCAGCTGTGAACTGAGGCATTGGTGAGGAAATGACTGGCGTTGAAGGGATTGCGTCCACTTCAATTTCATCATCAAGCTGCTCTGACGTAGCAGCAGAATGATTTTCTTCATCAGATCCGCTTGGGATCTTATAGTCTTCTCCATAAGGAACAATTTTCTTTGATGACATGAAGGAAATTGGAACAACATCAATAGGATTTTCAAAAGAGCTGGTCATTGGCTTCATTTTCTTCGCAGCCGAAGAATTTGACGCAGCTGATGCCTTCCTTTTCTTCACTGCAGCTCGCTCTGCAGCCTTGGTCTTCTTCACCTCATAGGCAGACGGAAGAATTGGAGTTAGTGGAGGCGCGGGAGGAGCTGAGGAATCTGGTTCATTTTCTTCAGGCGCAATTGATGCAGTTGCCCTGATCTCTTCAGTTTCTTCAGGCGCACCACTAGTGGATGCCCTGGCAATTTCTTTAGCGGCTGGAATGGAGTCATCAGGCCTGGAACTTACATTTTCTTCAACAGGCTGAAAGTCATCAGCGGTGCTGGCATGTTCTTCAGCAGGCTGAGCAGAGTCTGCAGCCTAAAGATTTTCTTGTTGCGATGGGGCTGCAACATTCGTGAATTTCTTCGTCAGACCGACGAATCTCACTTTGGCTCCTTGCCAATCAGCATAGTATGCATCGAAGTCTTTGCTGAGGGCGTGAATTTCAGACTGAGCCTTGAGAAGTTCCTCAGGTGTCATTCTGACAACATTTTTCTTCAGGAGCTTCTCCTTTCTGTATTGAGCTTTCTTTATCTCTCTTGCCTTCTCAAATTTCCATTTCTCTTGAGTGATGAAATGGGTCATCATGTGACTTTGACCAGGAGTCAGAGGAAGATCAGGCATGGGGGTGTTTGGATCCTTGTGCCAGAGATCAATGTAGTTGAGGATTTTCCTCGGATCCAAAAGCAGTGGCACAGATGTGCCTTTGGCTCTAGCGCCTGTCTGTCTCTGATGATTTCTGCAAGTTCATCATCAGAAGCTTCATCATCAGAGGGCACATGGAATGCGACCTGCTTCTTCCTTGGACTTGGCCGAGGACCACGTCCAGCTTTTGCTTTAGTCTTCAACAGTGTGGAGCCTGATGAGGACATTGGTGCAGCTGAGGAACTTCTTTGAGACACGGAGGCAATTGAAAACCAGTAGTCCTTTGGCATGTAGCGGATGCACAGGAGCTGAGGACTTTGATGGAGCCGTAGCAGTCTGAGGAATTTGCCGTGAGGGCATAGCTGAGGAACTTGGCCGTGAGGGCGCTGTCGGGGAAGCACTTGGCTTGCGGGCAGGCTTCTTTGGCATTGATTTCCTCGGTCTGATCGAGGTCTCAACAGTAGCAACAGCGGCAGAATCCTCATTGAATTTCTTCACTGCCTCCTTGGCTTGTCTTGCCAATTTGGCTTGGCGTTTAGCCCATTCTTCAGGAAAGTCCTCACCACATTTGATGCTAGTGGGATCAGCTACTTGGCCAGGTGCCAATGGAGCTCTGGGCATGGAGGATTGAGGGCGAATTTCTTCATGTACTTTGGAGTAACATATCTATATTCCCACCAATCTCTTGCCCATCTCCATTCAATTCTCTAAATGCGCACTTTACGCTGATTTTTGTTCTCTTTGCCAAACTTGGCTTCATCAGGTGTGCAATAGTCCTTATATATGTCATCAGGGATCTCGAAAGCAGTCATGACCTCAGGCTTCTTTCCTCCTTTCTGCGGTCTCTTTCCTTGACCATATTCTTGGATGAGGAATTTGAACAATTGAACACTCTAAAGAAGTATGCAGTTTTTCTTCGAGGAACGCTGCAAATGAGTTAAGTTGATGAGAACCTAGTGATTCAGCAGCGGACATGAGTACCTGTGAACAGAGTGTAGGTGCGAGGAATTTGAAGAGGTCATATGCGTTCTTAGAAGGTTTTCGAAAAGACAAGTTTTGAGGAATTTGACCAGATGAGCCTTAAGGAATTTCACTAAGCGTTCTTTGTCTTAGGTTCCAGAGTTGTACAGATCAAAGATCCACACAATTGAGGAATGTTGAAGAAAATGATTGATTAGAGAAATGGATCAAGAGGATACAGTGTGAAGATTTGAAGAATAAACACCTTTGAAGATTCTCAGGAAAGTTTGAGAATCAAAGTGAGTAATAAAAGTAACTTTTAATTACCCGAAATGAAGAACACGACGAACTGAGATGAACAGATGTGAAGTTCGTCAGGTTAGATCTCCCACGCCCTAACTTGGCAGAGGGAGACAGCTACGGCGGCGGCGGAGTTAAAATTTCCGCAACCGGCGCGAGTACGACGACGACGAGGTCGAGGCAGCGAAGCTCTTCCTCACAGGCGACGATGGAGTAGTGGCGGCGCTAGGGTTTGAGGAGCTCGAGCGAGAGACAGCGGTCGAGCGGAGTAAATGAAGTGAGGAAGGGGAGAGGCGTATTTATAGCCACGGTGAAAAACTGTTCGCCCGAAGATTTTGGAACGAACATGCCCCTGCCCTTTCTCCTTCACGTGACATGTGTCACCCACGTACCATGTAGATGAGATCGTGTAAGATCGTGAGTGAATATAATAATGCATCGTGGGATGCGGAACGGTTTGAGCAGCAAAACCGAAAATCTGGATAAGATTTGTTTTAAAGTTTCGTTCGCAATTTCTTCAGCTGACAAGGACAAAGTGAAGATTTTGAACGAGTTTCAAATAGAACGCACATGAAGAATTTGTGAATAGATTGGATTGAGTATAGCATAGAGGGGGAAGGGTCCTATCACATTCACTTAGCGAGCAAAACGCAACTTGAAGAAATAGCTATAAGTGAATCTTTGTGAGAGGACATAACTCATATATATATATATATATATATATATATATGAGTTTATGTATATATATATATATATATATATATATATATATATATATATATATATATATATATATATATATATATAAATGACTAAAAACGACGGAAACAGTGAAGATTTTGCAAAGTTGAAGAATTTGAAAAAGCAAGAATTTCAAAAGCGAGGAAAACTCAAATTTGAAGATTTTCAACTTTTTGTGGTGGCGTGTCCCATCAGATAAGAATGATGATTTCAGACACGCATACAATTGTCGTAGGGTTCTGAGAATCAAATTCTTCATTAATTTATTCACACTTAGAGTGTTATTCTTCATTGATTGAAGAAAAACGTTTCTTCATGTGTTGCACATCTAAGTCATCAATTTTGCATAAGTGTTAGAATGTGTGTCCTTTTCAAAGAACATTCGAAGATTCTAGGATATTTAGCTCACACCACAACTTGCTAAATCTCTTCTCATCCAAGGGCTTTGAAGATATCAGCTAGCTGTTCTTTAGTCTTCACGTGCTCGATGGAGATGTCGCCCTTCAACACATGATCACGAAGAAAATGATGACGAATCTGAATGTGCTTTGTCTTCGAGTGCTGAACTGGGTTGTGAGCAATCTTGATGGCACTCTCATTGTCACGGAGGAGAGGCACATTTTTCACGTTGATGCCATGGTCCTTGAGGGTTTGCTTCATCCAAAGCAGTTGAGCACAGAAGAGCCAACATCAATGTATTCAGCTTCAGCGATGAAGCGGTGATCGCAGCTTCTGTTGCCGAGGACCAATAGACCAAATATCGTCCGAGGAAATGACAAGTGCGGATGTTGACTTGCGGTCCACACGATCACCAAAGCATAGTCGAGTCGTAATATCCAATGAGATCAAAAGCGAGCCCTTGGGGTACCGTAGTCCTAGTGTTGGTGTGTGAGCTAGATATCGAAGAATATGCTTCACAGACCTTATGGTGTGATTCCTTGGTGCAGCTTGAAATCGGGCACACATGCAAACACTAAGCATTATATCTGGCCTAGATGCACATAAGTACAATAAAGAACCAATCATGGGCGGTATACCTTGTGATCAAAGTCAATACCATTTTCATCAATGCATAGATGGCCATTTGTGGGCATAGGAATT
The DNA here is from genome assembly GCA_021437245.1 of Aegilops speltoides. Taxonomy (NCBI): domain Eukaryota; kingdom Viridiplantae; phylum Streptophyta; class Magnoliopsida; order Poales; family Poaceae; genus Aegilops; species Aegilops speltoides. Next base: position 199,402,135 of record CM038142.1, on the reverse strand, counting down.
TTGATGCCTTTGCAATCTTGCATGCGAATTTCCTCGATACATCTTTGAGGTATTTCTCTGAGATATGAATATGCCATTCTTGCTTGGCAATTTGAAGACCTAAGAAGAATTTCAACTCTCCCATCATAGACATTTGATATTCTTCACTCATCATCTAGGCAAATTCATCACTATAACATTGGTCAGTACAGCCAAAGATAATATCATCAACATATATTTGGCACACAAACAGTTCACCATCATAAGATTTAGTAAAGAGAGTAGGGTCGAGTGAACTGGGTGTGAAGCCATTCTTCACGAAGAATTCCTTCAATGTATCATACCACGCCCGAGGGGCTTGCTTGAGGCCATAGAGGGCCTTATTAAGTCTGAAGACTTTGTCAGGATTCTTTGGATCTTCAAAACTTGGGGGTTGAGCAACATATACTTCTTCCTCAAGCTTACCATTGAGGAATGCACTTTTCACATCCATTTGATATAAGATGATATCATGATAGTTAGCGTAAGCAAGTAATATGCGAATAGCCTCAAGTCTAGCAACAGGTGCAAAAGTTTCATCGAAATCAATTCCTTCAACCTGTGTAGCCTTGAGCTACTAGTCGTGCCTTATTCCTCACCACAAGGCCATTTTCATCTTGCTTGTTGCGGTAGATCCACTTTGTGCCAATGATATTATGCTTGCGAGGATCTGGACGGTTGACCAGTTCCCAGACATGCACAGCCTGAATCCACTCCGGCTCCAGAAATGTTTCATCTACCTTAGTGGGCTCTGATAGAGACAAAAGCATAGTGCCCACAAAAGTTAGATAAATGTGAAGCTTTTGAGCGTGTGAGAGGACCTGGTGCACTAATGTCATCGATGATCTTCTCCACTTGCACTTCTTTTGCAACGTGAGGATGAGCTGGTTGTCGCTGAGGAATTTGATCAGCATATTCTTCAGCACCATTTTCTTCAGGTGCATCAGCTCGACGTTCTTCATGAACTGGAATGAATTCTTCAACAGATTCTTCAGTAGGAATGACATCCTCAGTTGCCTTGAACTTGATGGAATCATCAGGTGCTGGTTCATCTAACACAGAAGGTAGGTGCTCTCTTTGCGTGCCATTAGTTTCATCGAACCGCACATCTACAGTGTCAACAATCTTGTGAAGAACAATGTTGAAGACTTGTAGGTGTGCGAGTTCTTTCCGTAACCAAGCATAAAACCTTCATGTGCTTTCGGTGCAAATTTAGAGTTGTGGTGAGGATCTCTAATCCAACATTTAGCACCGAAGACTTTGAAATAACTCACATTGGGTTTCTTGTCAGTGAGGAGTTCATAGGCCGTCTTCTTGAAGAATTTGTGAAGATATACTCTGTTGATGATGTGGCATGCAGTATCAATTGCGTCAATCCAGAAACGCTGAGGCGTTTTGTATTCATCAAGCATAGTGCGAGCCATCTCAACAAGAGTTCTGTTCTTGCGCTCAACGATGCCATTTTGCTGAGGAGTATAGGGAGCAGATAACTCATGAGTAATACCAAGTTCATCAAGATAGGCATCAAGACCGGAATTCTTGAACTCAGTTCCATTGTCACTTCTGATGTGCTTGATCTTCACACCAAAGTTGGTTGAAGCCCTCGAGGAAAGTCATTTGAAGACTTCCTGCACTTCATGTTTGCAAGTAACAATGTGTACCCATGTATATCGAGAATAATCATCAAGAATGACAAAACCATATAGAGATGCATCATTAGTGACTGCCGAGTAATGATTAGGTCCGAAGAGGTCCATGTGAAGCAATTCGAATGGACGAGTGGTGGTCATGATAGTCTTATTTGGATGCTTGGCCTTGGTCATTTTCCCCTTCACGGGCTCCACATAAGTGATCCTTGAGGAAATTGACATTCTCAATGCCAATGACATGCTTCTTCTTCCATAGCGTGCTCAAATTCCTCATGCCTGCGTGACCAAGTCGTCGATGCCATAGCCAGCCTTCTGAAGCTTTTGCAAGTAGACACACGGCTGGTTGTGGTCTGTAGAGAAATCAACAATATACAAATCTCCTCTCCTAAAGCCTTGAAGACTTTGAAATTGTCGACTTCCATAATCACAACACAGCGATACTTGCCAAAGACAACAACCATATCAAGATCACAAAGCATTGAGGCGGCATGAGGTTGTATCCTAAGGACTCAACAAGCATGACTTTGTCCATGTGTTTATCCTTAGAGATTGCAACCTTACCAAGACCCAATACGACTTTTGCCTTTGTCGGCCAAAGATGATATGCTTGAGGTGACGGTGATAAGGGAGCATCCATCAAGAGATTCTTGTCACCAGTCATGTGATTTGTACATCCACTATCGAGGACCCATTCAAGAGTTTTGGGTTGATCATCCTGCGAGATGAATTAGTGTAGCTTACAATCTCATATGCTTCATCGGTGAAGAATATGATATCAAGTTCATCGATGAATTTCATCAAGCGATAAGCAGATATAGCGATATGAGGGCGTGTGAAATGAAAGTTCATTTCATCATGATTCGCCTGCGTCCTTTCGAGCATTTTGTCGGGTCCCAAAGAAATTCTTGAGACGTTAAAGCACGTCCCGAGACTGACCCTACGAAGAGATTAGTTCTTTTTCTTCACCACCCACATCCGAAGGGGTGGCAAAGAGTTCATCACTCTACGAGAACCATATGAGAATGGTGGCAATGATGCCAAACCATTTCGTTTCACATAAGAGGGGTTAGGGTAAGCATATGAATAAGCAAAGAAATTCTTCGAGGACTTATGAACATAATGGTTTGAAGAATAATGCACATATTCATAGCCCTTTGCTCTTCCCTGCGAGACAGAGTTGTTAGCATGATAATAATCATATGAGGACTTTGATCCTTTTGAGGAATTTGATCCATGTGAGGAATTTGGTCCGTATGAGGACTTGGATCCATATGAAGAATTTGGTTCATATGAAGAATTTGATCTGGGGTTCCTGTTCTTCACTGGTGGTGTCATGAGGACATTCACCTGAAGACTTTCAACATAACTTTTGGGAACCTATATTTTCTTCATAGGGGAACCGTTCCTGCCGTTAGTGCCAACATATCTAGCAAATACTTCACCATTCTGATTTTTGAACAGTTTATAGTTGGAGTCAAACGACTCATCAGAAGAATGAGGAGATTCACATGTAAAGCCAGATAAGTTAGATGGATCAACTGGAGGTCCCTTTGCAGCAACCCATGATGTTTTGGGGTACTGCTCAGGCTTCCAATATGTTCCATCAGCATTGAGTTTCCTCTCAAAGGCAATACCCTCTTTCCTAGGGTTTCATTGAGGATCTGCTTTTAAGCACATCACAAAGAGTCGATGCCCTTTGAGGCTTTTGTACATGCTGTCATGTACAATTCCTTCAACCCTGCATGGTCGGTGATACTAGCAATGTCCTCAGATGAGGAATTAGTGATAGCAGAGGCAGATGAAGAATTTGTAAAAGTCGAAGCATTTGAACATTCAGGTGAAGAATTAGCAGATTCACGTTCAATGAACTTTAAGCATGGAGGAACAAATTCTTCCTGAGAAGCACTGATTTGTTGAGCTAGTAATGAATCGCGCTCCTTCTGAAGATCTTCATAACACACTCTTAGCTTTTCAAGATCTTCCTTTCTTTGAAGAGATTCAGAAGAAAGCTTCTCGTGATCAGTCAAGAGGGTATTATGTCGATCTTGAAGGGCGCCAAACTTGGAGTGAATTCTCTGAAGACATTCACCCAATGCTTTTGACTGATCCATTTCTTTACGCAACATATCATCACTTTTGTCTAGCATGTTTTGAACTTGTTCCAAGGCCGTTTGTTGTTTAGTGGCGATGTAAACAAGTTTGGTATAACAAGATTCAATATCATCATCAGATTCATCATTATCAGATTCATCATCACAAAACTCGGATGAGGAGCATTCGGTCACCTCAGCACCGTCTGCCATGAGACATGATGCAGAAGATGATGATTCTGGCTCGAAAGTCATCGTTTTGAGAGATTCCTTGAAGTCCTCAAACCAGGGATCATGACGGGTTCGATGACCTTCATAGACATCAGAGATTCGGTCCCAGATAAGCTTCGAATTGCCAAGATGCATAATGCGCCCAAATTGATCTCTGGATAGGAAGGAACAGATGATATCCTTCGCCATGATGTCAAGTCGAGTGTACTTGCGAATATCATCAGCGTCCGCCATCTTGCATAGATCAGTAAGACCAATCTCAGTGACGGTCCACAGCTCGCTGTTCACTGCCATGAGGCGCTTCCTCATCATGGCTTTCCACTTGGGATAATCATGACCGTCAAAGATAGGGCATGTCACTTTCTTCATACCTGCGGTCGACATAACTAAAACTCCAGGCGGTTAAACCAAAATCACACAGAACAAGGGAGAACCTGGCTCTGATACCAATTGAAAGTGCGTTATATCGACTAGAGGGGGGTGAATAGGCGATTTTTATGAATTCTTCACTGAGGAATTTGCCGGTGAGGAAATTCCTTACTGAAGAACTACTCGCAGCGGAATAAGTAATCAGAAATAAGCATAACAAAATACAAGCATGGTCATCATGATGAAATGAGGACAAGCCTAGAGTACAGAAGGCGTAATCACAGGATAACACAAGACGAAGACAAACAGACTGAAGAAATTGAACTGAGGAATTTGCGAAAGTCTTCAGTCAAAGTCTTCAAGCATAGATATGAACAAACATTCAACACAGTAATGAGGAAATGAAAGGGTTGAGGAAATAGAACCAATTAGTTGGTGAAGACAATGATTTGGTAAACCAGTTCCAACTGCTGTCTCAGTTGTACGTCTGGTTGGAGGGGCTAAGTATTTAAACTCGAGGACACGCAGTCCTAGACACCCGGTCACTGAGCCGCAACTCAGGACACCCGGTCCTCACCGTATTCTCCTTGAACTAAGACCACACAGGCCTCGTCCAATCACTCGTGGTAAGTCTTCAGGTGACTTCCAAACCTTCACAGACTTGGTCACTCGGCGATCCACAATTCGTCTTGGATGCTCTAGACCTTGACGCCTAACCGTCTGGAAGAAGCACAGTCTTCAAAGGTAACAAGCGTCAGATCCACGCAGGATCAATTTCTTCAGTGATGCTCAATCACTTTGGGTTTTGGGGGGTTTGCTTTTGGGATTTTCCTCACTTGATGATTTTCGCTCAAAGTCCTCGGAGGATGGGTTGCTCTCAAATGACAAGTGTCAAGTCCTCTCGGAGCAGCCAACCAACTAGTGGTTGTAGGGGGCGGCTATTTATAGCCTAGGGAGCAGCCCGACATGATAAGACATAAATGCCCTTCAATGATATGACCGTTAGGTGGATAAGACATTTTGGGATAGCCGCACGCGCAGACAAACAGCGGTCGGAAATTTGACTCTCAAATTCCTCAAGGCTATCATGTTCCTCCTTGTGTAGGCAATTTGCCTTTGGCGAATTCCTAACTCCTCGGTCGAGCAGAGTCCTCGGTGACGGAAGAACTGCGTCTCTTTCATCAAGAAATTGATGAATCTGTATGAGATTTCCAATGGCTTCACTCGAAGGGATTGGTAGGTGTAGGATTTTGAGTTGAACATCACATGGAAATTTTTCCTTAGTATTTGCTCGACCCCCTTTAACAGTACGGTGTTTCCTATGACTCAAGAAAGAGAAAATGAAACTACGAAAACAAAAGTCTTCATGCTTCATGTTCCTCAAATGAATATCAAGTCTTCAAGGTCACGCCAATTTCTTCACTTTCAAAGTCTTCAGAATATCAAAGTCTTCAGTCGAAGAACTTCATTTTTAGGGGTCGACTTTCTCTGTAAATATCGAACTCCTCATAGACTTATGGACCTGTGTACACTAACAAACGCATCAGTCCCTTAACCTATAAGTCTTCAATACACCAAAATCACTAAGGGGCACTAGATGCACTTACATAGATTCACGGCAAGGCGTTGGGACATGGATCGGTAGGGGGAAGATCTTCGCGCGCACCCCAGATTTGAACCTTAAGGGTTTTGCCGGAACCCGATATCCGACATTTGGTGCGCCAGGTAGGGGTGCGCCGTAATCTTTCTTCCACCATCATGCGTTCCACCGCTTCGCCACATCCATGTCCGGTGATCCGACGACCAACACCCACTACTAGGGAAAAGCCTATACACAGAATCTTATCTGCAGCGCGCTTCAAAATACCACGCTACTGCTACTTAGCAGCAGCGCGTGTCTGCCAAACGCTCTTCGACTTAGAAGTAGCGATGAGCGTTTGAGGCATACAGCGCCATCGCTATAGTTTCCATGACCTTGGCCCCGCTAGCTATAGCGATGGCGCGTTATCTTGTAGAGCGCTCATCTGCTACTATTAGCTGTAGCGCTTTTGCCAAGCGCTACAACTATCCCTACCTTATCCCCACGGGAGGACCGCCCTCACTCACACTCTCACTCTGCGCCGCGACAACCGTAAATCGTCCGCCGCCGCCGCCGCCGTTAGATTACGCCGAGGTACTCCCTCCTTCCGTCCCTCCTCCATCCTCCTCGCACATCCTCCCCTCCGCTGCTGCTGCCCTCCTCCTCCGCCGCCCTCCTCCATCCGCTGCTGCCGCCCTCCTCCCTCCTCCTTGACAGCCCGCCTCCCACCGCCCTCGACCTCGCCGCCCTAGCTACCTCTCCGTCGCCCCCCCCCCCCTGCCACTAGTTAGTACTAGATTTAGTAGTAGATGTTAATTTAGGGTTAGCTAGTACTAGATGTTAATTTAGTAGTAGTAGATGTTAATTTAGCTTAGTTAGTACTAGATTTTTAGTAGTAGTAGTGGTAGTTGAACTACTTTAGTTGTAGTTGAACTAGTTTAGTAAGTAAATTAATAAACTAGTTGAACTAGTTGAATTAATAGAACTAATCTATTTTTAGTAAGATAATTAATATAACTAGTTGAACTACTTTATTTTTAGAAAGAACTAGTTTTTTTCTATTTATAGTAAGTTTATATTTAGTAAGAACTAGTTGAATTAATAAAACTAGTTGAACATGTTTTGTTGCTAGTGATAACTTATATGGTTTCAGGTGACCTCCGTCGTCCCCGTCACCGACCCCCTCCGACAACCCCGCCGTCATCCCAGTCACCGACGTACCCCCTCCGACATCGAGGTGAGACCAGCCAAATATCCTTGTATATTTTGTGTTGTTTCTCAAATAGGATATGTGGTTGCCCAAGTGGCCTTCATGTTCAGTTTACATCTCCGAGTGGCCTATGTTTTGTCGGAGTGTTGATTAATTTCCGTTCCGCAAATTTCAGGCGCCGATATGTCCTTTTTAGCAAAGGTCATGCGGATTTTGTCGTGAATTCGACATGACTTGTGCTAGAATATGTACAAGTTTAATCTTTGAATTATGATTGTAGGAAATGTCGTACTTTCGGACGACACGGTCTCCGGGGAGTGTAGCTGGTGCCACGACGATCGAGGTATGTGCGACAGGTTTGTTCGGCTAGACGACGATCGCCGCTTCAAAGATTAAGCTCGAGGAGACCTGCGATGTTCATACGATGACATAGCATTTACAATAGTTTTTTCTCCATTAAGCATGACTTCAACTATTTCAACGTCTAATTTTCATATTTTACAATTCGACTAGCTTGTCCCATGCCATGCAAGACGCTATGTCTTGGAGAGGATGGGTTTTGAAGACCATGAAAATTTTGAAACAAAGAAAATACACCTAAGGACCCATCATGATATGGATTTTGAAGTAAATCTGTATAATGCTCAGAGCGTAACCCATTTTGGTTGCCAAAATTGGGAAGCACTTTGCAAAATGTATGGTTTTGATGAGGGTATGATTATCACCATGGATCTTGGTGATCCCGACAATGAGGAAGACAATATGGACATTTGGGTCCTTGTTGATACGCTGCCGATTGTACCGCTATGTGAGTTTATCAAACATAGTTATTAACTAATTTATATTCTTTATTTCAAAATAGTTGATAGCTTATTTCCATTGACAGTTTATTTTGATTCTTCAAAGACTATGCGGAAGATGGTAGATAAAACCCACTACAATCAAGGCACCCAATTAACATATAAGGAGAAAAATCATCGATCGCATTTTGTACTCTTCTTGAGAATTACAATGCCTATTATCGAACTCCTCCAAATTATGGTGAATACGTGCCACTAGTGCATGTGTTGAACAACGATAACTTCTCCGGAGATACCCTGGTAAGATTTTTTACTATTACGACATTCGTGCATTTTTGCATACTTCTAAAACTAGTACATCATTGCTAACTACAAAGTTATTATTATGTTTTTCAACGAAACTCCCGATGGATTGTGTGCCTCATCGATGTGTCTGCATGGTCGCCTCTCGATTCGAACATCTTGCCGGTAAATCTAGGGAGCTCACTGTGCATATCGGATTTCTAAAACCGTGAACACATGATCATCGAGAAATGGAAGAAATGTATGGACATTCGCAAGGAGGTTCTTGGAAGTAACATTCAGCGAAAGGCAAGAATGGGAGACAAGCTAATCTCCATTCTCCATAATGGAGAGTCAGGGCTATCTTGTTTTTGTTATTTTACCTTAGAAAATGTAGTAGGTCTTAATCGAATGTAATAGGTCCTATGAGGTACAATATGTTTATTATGTGGTAATGTGTTAGAGTTGATAATGATGATCTTGAGGAGGTGTTATGTGATGTCAATGATGAAAACGATGATATTGAGGAGGTGTTATATGACAATGATGTATTATGATGCTAAGTTGTTAATGATATGATGATGATGATGATATTATTATATCATTGGGTGAAAGAATCATGATTAGTTTCAAGTGGATGGACATCCACTTGAAACTAGTCCACGTTCTTTCACCCCATGATGTAATAACTCATTATGATGTAAAACAATCTCTAAATTCCTGTTGTATGAAAACTTGTGTAAAGGTGTATGAATACAACATGAAATAGAAAAGAAATAAAATACTAAATAGTAGTAGTAGCGGGTTAGGAGAAGCACTACTACTAATTAACAATAGCGATGTTATAAAGAACCGCTGCTAGTAAGTCAATTTAGCGATGGCGTCGTCAAGCGCTATTGCTAAGTATTAGCTGTAGCGCCTTATCAGTAGCGCTTGTTCCCGCGCTACTGATAGGCCCAAAACCCGCGCTGCTGCTAGGCTTTTCCCTAGTAGTGACCGACCGCTGGGCGGCATGGCCTGCCCACGCCGCGCCGCCTGCCCAACGTGACCTCAACCCCGTGCCTCAGGCAGTCCACGCTCCGCAGAATGCTGCGGGGCGCGGGCGACACGGTCAAGCGCCACCTGCCCTCACCCTGCGGCAGGTACGATCAGCGGCAAGGGCCTCAAACCACGCCACGGCCACAGCACCGCACACCCGACGGGAGCCGGCGAACATGAAGGCCGCGCTCACGGTGGCTCTAGAACTGCTACGGTGCAAGCTACAAGAAAGGGGCTGATGTCTACTACAAAACCTTCTTCTTGTAGACGTTGTTGGGCCTGCAAGTGCACAGGTTTGTAGGACAGTAGAAAATTTCCGTCAAGTGGATGACCTAAGGTTTATCAATCCGTAGGAGGCGTAGGATGAAGATGGTCTCTCTCAAACAACCCTGCAACCAAATAACAAAGAGTCTCTTGTGTCCCCAACACACCCAATACAATAGTAAATTGTATAGGTGCACTAGTTCGGCGAAGAGATGGTGATACAAGTGCCATATGGATGGTAGATATAGGTTTTTGTAATCGGAGATAATAAAAACAACAAGGTAACTAATGATAAAAGTGAGCGTAAATGGTATTGCAATGATAGGAAACAAGGCATAGGGTTCATACTTTCACTAGTGCAAGTTCTCTCAACAATAATAACATAATTGGATCTCATAACTATCCCTCAACATGCAACAAAGAGTCACTCCAAAGTCACTAATAGCGGAGAACAAACGAAGAGATTATGGTAGGGTACGAAACCACCCCAAAGTTATTCTTTCCAATCAATCCGTTGGGCTATTCCTATAAGTGTCACAAACAGCCCTAGAGTTCATACTAGAATAACACCTTAAGACACAAATCAACCAAAACCCTAATGTCACCTAGATACTCCAATGTCACCTCAAGTATCCGTGGGCATGATTATACGATATGCATCACACAATCTCAATTCATCTATTCAAACCAACACATAGAACCTCAAAGAGTGCCCCAAAGTTTCTACCGAAGAATCACGACGAAAACGTGTGCCAACCCCTATGCATAGTTTCATGGGCGGAACCCGCAAGTTGATCACCAAAACATACATCAAGTGGCACGTGATATCCCATTGTCAACAGAGATACGCACGGCAAGACATACATCAAGTGCTCTCAAATCTTTAAAGACCCAATCCGATAAGATTACTCCAAGGGGAAAACTCAATTCATTACAAGAGAGTAGAGGGGGAGAAGAAACATAAGATCCAACTATAATAGCAAAGCTCGCGATACATCAAGATCATATCACCTCAAGAACACGAGAGAGAGATCAGACACATAGCTACTGGTACATACCCTCAGCCCCGAGGGTGAACTACTCCCGCCTCATCATGGAGAGTGCCGGGATGATGAAGATGGCCACCGGTGATGGGTTCCCCCTTTGGCAGGGTGCCGGAACGGGCTCCCAAGAGGTTTTTGGTGGCTACAGAGGCTTGCAGCGGCGGAACTCCTGATCTATCTTCTGCTCTAGAAGTTTTACGATACGTAGGTATATATGGGTGCAGGGGGTACGTTGGTGGACCGAAGGGGGGAGGGGGCTCGAGGCAGGGGCACGCTCCCCCACCCTCGTGAGCACCTTCCTTCTTTCCTGACGTGCACTCCAAGTCCATCGGGTGGCTTTCCTTCCAAAAATAACTTCTCCAGTTGATTTCGTTCCGTTTTGACTCCGTTTGATATTCCCTTTCCTCGAAATACTGAAATAGGCATAAAACAGCAAATCTGGGCTGGGCATCCAGTTAATAGATTAGTCCCAAAAATAATATAAAAGTGGATAATAAAGCCCAATATTGCCCAAAACAGTAGATAATATAGCATGGAGCAATCAAAAATTATAGATACGTTGGAGACGTATCAAGCATCCCCAAGCTTAATTCCTGCTCGTCCTCGAGTAGGTAAATGATAAAAAAGATAATTTTTGATGTGGAATGCTAGTTGGCATAATTTCAATGTAACTCTTCTTACTTGTGATATGAATATTCAGATCCGAAAGATTCAAGACAAAAGTTCATATTGACATAAAAATAATAATACTTCAAGCATACTAATCAAAGTAATCATGTCTTCTCAAAATAGCGTGGCAAAAGAAAGTTCATCCCTACAAAATCATATAGTTAGGCCATGCTTCATTTTCGTCACACAAAGATGTTCCCAACTTATATACCCCCGATGACAAGCCAAGCAATTGTTTCGTACTTAAATAATCTCAAACTTTTTCAACCTTCACGCAATACATGAGCGTGAGCCATGGATATAGCACAGTGGGTGGAATAGAATATGATGATGGGGATTGTGTGGAGAAGGCAAAAAGGAGAAAGTCTCACATTGACGAGGATAATCAACGGGCTATGGAGATGCCCATTAATTGATGTCAACATGAAGAGTAGGGATTGCCATGCAACGGATGCACTAGAGCTATGAATGCGCAACAAAAGAAAACTAGTGGGTGTGCATCCAACTCGCTTGCTCATGAAGACCTAGGGCATTTGAGGAAGCCCATCGTAGGAATATACAAGCCAAGTTCTATAATGAAAAACTCCCACTAGTATAAAAAGACAACTTATGAGACTCACTTCATGAAGAACAAGGTGCCACTTTGAAGCACAATATATGAGACTCACTATATGAAGAACAAGGTGCTACTTTGAAGCACAAGTGTGGAAAAAGAGATAGTAGATTGCCCTTTTTATTTATTTTCTTTTCTTTTCTCTTTTTTTGGGCCTTTCTTTTTTTTCCTTTTGGCCTTTCTTCCTTTTTTTCCTTTTTTTGGGCAATGCTCTAATAATGATGATCATCACACTTCTATTGATTACAACATAAGGATTACAACTCGAAACTTAGAACAAGATATGACTCTATATGAATGCCTCCGTGATGTGTATCGGATGGTGCAATGAATCAAGAGTGACATGTATGAAAAATAATGCATGGTGGCTTTGCCACAAATACGATGTCAACTACATGATCATGCAATGGCAATATGACAAAAGTAGAGTATGTCATGATGATGATGAACGAAACAGTGGAAAGTTGCATGGCAATATATCTCGGAATGGCTATGGAAATGCCATAATAGGTAGGTATGGTGGCTGTTTTGAGGAAGATATAGGGAGGTTTATGTGTGATAGAGTGTATCTTATCACGGGGTTTGGATGCACCGTCGAAGTTTGCACCAACTCTCAAGGTGAGAAAGGGCAATGCACGGTACCGAAGAGGCTAGCAAAGATAGAAAAGTAGACGTGCGTATATTCCATGGACTCAACATTAGTCAAAAGAACTCATATACTTATTGCAAAAATTTAGAAGTCATCAAAAATCAAGTACTACGAGCATGCTCCTAGGGGGATAGATTGGTAGGAAAAGACCATCGCTCGTCCCCGACCGCCACTCATAAGGATGCACAATCCAGGTACACTTCATGTTTCAAATTTGTTACACAACTTTAACCATACGTGCATGCTATGGGACTTGCTAACTTCAACACAAGAATTCTTTAAATTCATAATCACCCAACTAGCATGACTTTAATATCACTACCTCCATATCTCAAAACAATTATCAAGCATCAATCTTTTCTTAGTATTCAACACACTCATAAGACTTCTTACAAATCTTGTATGCTTAGCATATTATGATTATTTAAGCAAATTACCATGATATTTAAAACTCTCAAAATAATCTAAGTGAAGCATGAGAGTTCATCTATTTCTTCAAAATGAAACCACCATTATGCTCTAAAAGATATAAGTGAAGCACTAGAGCAAACGACAAACTACTCCGAAAGATATAAGTGAAGATCATTGAGTAGTCGGATAATTATACAACTATGTGAAGACTCTCCCATTTAGGAATTTAAGATCTTGGTATTTTATTCAAACAGCAAGCAAAGGTAAATAAAACGACATTTCAAGGAAAGCACAACTCATGTGAGGAAGCAAAAACTTAGGCTCAACCGATACTAACCGATAGTTGTTGAAGAAGAAAGGTGGGACGCCTACCGGGGCATCCCCAAGGTTAGGTTCTTAAGACTTCTTGAAACATTATCTTGGGGTGCCTTGGGCATCCCCAAGCTTGAACTTTTGTGTCTCCTTAATTCCATCGTGGTTTCTCTTTTTATCAAAAGCTTCATTCACAACAAACTCAACAAGAACTCGTGAGATAGGTTAGTATAAACCAATGCAAAACCTTATCATTTCCTACTGTAACAAATCACTAAAATTATTATTCAACATTGCACACTAAATTCCTCTGCATATTTAATACTCCTATCCTCAAATAGAATCATTAAACAAGCAAACATATGCAAACAATGCAAACATAACAGCAATCTGCCAAAACAGTATAGTCTGTGAAGAATGCAAGAGTATCAATACTTCCCTGACTCCAAAAATTATGAACTAAAATTCCCACTGTAATAAATTTATCAGAGCTCAATATTAAAAAAGATTAAACATTATACCACTCTCTGACTTTTCTAGTGAATTTTTGCAACAGCGGTAAACTTTCTGTTTTCAAACAGCAACATGTATAGTAGCAAAATAAGCATGGCAAAGGCTATCCTTGACTTTTTTATTGAAACTAAAGATGCAAAACACTATTCTAAATAACATCAAGCAAATACTAACACAATAAAATGACGCTCCAAGCAAAACACATATCATGTGACGAATAAAAATATAGCTCCAAGTAAAGTTACCGATCAATGAAGACGGAAGAGGGGATGCCTTCCGGGGCATCCCCAAGCTTAGGCTCTTGGTTGTCCTTTGAATATTACCTTGGGGTGCCTTGGGCATCCTCAAGCTTATTCTCTTGCCACTCCTTATTCCATAGTCCATCGAATCTTTACTCAAAACTTGAAAACTTCACAACACAAAACTTAACCGAAAACTCGTGAGCTCCGTTAGCGAAAGAAAACAAAACACCACTTCAAGGTACTGTAATGAACTCATTATTTATTTATATTGGTGTTAAACCTACTGTATTCCAACTTATCTATGGTTTATAAACTATTTTACTAGCCATAGATTCATCAAAATAAGCAAACAATCACAATGAAAACAGAATCTGTCAAAAACAGAACAGTCTGTAGTAATCTGTAACTAACACAAACTTATGGAACTCCAAAAATCCTACCAAATTAGGAAGTCCTAACACAGTTGTGTACCAATCCATATCAAAAATAATGAGATCAGAATCACGTTTTTGCTAATTAACAAAACTAATTTACTGGGTGAAAAAGTTTCTGATTTTTAGCAGGATCAACACAACTATCACCAAAAGCCATCCTAAAGGTCTTACTTGGCACTTTATTGAAACAAAAAGCTATAAAACATGATTACTACAGTAGCATAATCATGTGGACACACAAAAACAGTAAGGATAAATATTGGGTTTTCTCCCAACAAGTGCTCTTCTTTAATGCCTTTCTAGCTAGGCATGATGATGACAATGATGCTCACATAAAAGATAAGAATTGAAACATAACGGGAGCATCATGAAGCATATGACTAGCACATTTAAGTCTAACCTACTTCGTATGCATAGGGATTTTGTGAGCAAACAACTTATGGGAACAAGAATCAACTAGCATAGGAAAGCAAGACAAGCATAACTTCAAAACTTTAGGCACATAGAGAGGAAACTTGATATTATTGCAATTCCTACAAGCATATGTTCCTCCCTCATAATAATTTTCAGTATCATCATGAATGAATTCAACAATATAACCAGCACCTAAAGCATTCTTTTCATGATCTACAAGCATAGAAATTTTATTACTCTCCACATAAGCAAAATTCTTCTCATCAATAGTAGTGGGAGAAAACTCAACAAAATAACTATCATATGATTGAAAATTAAGATCAAGATGACAAGTTTCATGGTTATCATTATTCTTTAAAGCATACGTGTCATCACAATAATCATCATAGATAGGAGGCATGCTTTCATCATAGTAAATTTGCTCATCAAAGCTTGGGGGACAAAAAATATCATCTTCATCAAACATAGCTTCCCCAAGCTTGTGGCTTTGCATATCATTAGCATCATGGATATTCAAGGAATTCATACTGACAACATTGCAATCATGCTCATCATTCACATATTTCATGCCAAGCATTCTATGTAATTTTTCTTCTAGCACTTTGGCACAATTTTCCTTTCCATCATACTCACGAAAGATATTAATAAGGTGAAGCGTATGAGACAAACTCAATTCCATTTTTTTGTAGTTTTCTTTATAGACTAACTAGTGCTAAAACAAGAAACAAAAAGATTCGATTGCAAGATCTAATGATATACCTTCACTTACCTAGCCTCCCCGGCAACGGCGCCAGAAAAGAGCTTGATGTCTACTACACAACCTTCTTCTTGTAGACGTTGTTGGGCCTGCAAGTGCACAGGTTTGTAGGACAGTAGCAAATGTCCCTGAAGTGGATGACCTAAGGTTTATCAATCCGTAGGAGGCGTAGGATGAAGATGGTCTCTCTCAAACAACCCTGCAACCAAATAACAAAGAGTCTCTTGTGTCCCCAACACATCCAATACAATAGTAAATTGTATAGGTGCACTAGTTCGGCGAAGAGATGGTGATACAAGTGCAATATGGATGGTAGATATAGGTTTTTGTAATCGGAAATAATAAAAAAAGCAAGGTAACTAATGATAAAAGTGAGCGTAAATGGTATTGCAATGATAGGAAATAAGGCATAGGGTTCATACTTTCACTAGTGCAAGTTCTCTCAACAATAATAACATAATTGGATCTCATAACTATCCCTCAACATGCAACAAAGAGTCACTACAAAGTCACTAATAGCGGAGAACAAACGAAGAGATTATGGTAGGGTACGAAACCACCTCAAAGTTATTCTTTCCAATCAATCCGTTGGGCTATTCCTATAAGTGTCACAAACAGCCCTAGAGTTCGTACTAAAATAACACCTTAAGACACAAATCAACCAAAACCCTAATGTCACCTAGATACTCCAATGTCACCTCAAGTATCCGTGGGCATGATTATATGATATGCATCACACAATCTCAATTCATCTATTCAAACCAACACATAGAACCTCAAAGAGTGCCCCAAAGTTTCTACTGGAGAATCACGATGAAAACGTGTGCCAACCCCTATGCATAGGTTCATGGGCGGAACCCGCAAGTTGATCACCAAAACATACATCAAGTGGCACGTGATATCCCATTGTCACCACAGATACGCACGGCAAGACATACATCAAGTGTTCTCAAATCTTTAAAGACTCAATCTGATAAGATTACTCCAAGGGGAAAACTCAATTCATTACAAGAGAGTAGAGGGGGAGAAGAAACATAAGATCCAACTATAATAGCAAAGCTCGCGATACATCAAGATCGTATCACCTCAAGCACACGAGAGAGAGATCAAACACATAGCTACTGGTACATACCCTCAGCCCCGAGGGTGAACTACTCCCTCCTCGTCTTGGAGAGCGCTGGGATGATGAAAATGGCCACCGGTGATGGGTTCCCCCTCCGGCAGGGTGCCGGAACGGGCTCCCGAGAGGGTTTTGGTGTCTACAGAGGCTTGCGGCAGCGGAACTCCTGATCTATCTTCTGTTCTGGAAGTTTTACAATACGTAGGTATATATGGGTGCAGGGGGTACGTCGGTGGACCGAAGGGGGGGGGCACGAGGCAGGGGGCGTTCCCCCACCCTCGTGAGCACCTCCCTTCTTTCCTGACGTGCACTCCAAGTCCATCGGGTGGCTTTCCTTCCAAAAATAACTTCTCAAGTTGATTTCGTTCCGTTTTGACTCCGTTTGATATTCCTTTTCCTCAAAATACTGAAATAGGCATAAAATAGCAAATCTGGGCTGGGCCTCCGGTTAATAGATTAGTCCCAAAAATAATATAAAAGTGGATAATAAAGCCCAATATTGCCCAAAACAGTAGATAATATAGCATGGAGCAATAAAAAATTATAGATACGTTGGAGACGTATCAGCGGCCATGACGTGCTACTGGAGCTGTCGCCGAGCTCCTGGATGCCGCTGCTTCAGGGGAGCCCCCTTTCTGTGTCCAGCTTCCACCCCAGGCCCCGGGTGGATCACACGACGGGCCCATTCACGCCCGTGCGCCCTCAGGCATACCTCAAGGCTTCATCAACACCAGCTTGGCCATCAGCGTCAGGCGACAAGCTGTACCAGCACCGCCCCTGGTAAGCGAGGGCATGCGCATCGCTGCCTACCGCCCGGGCGGGCCGCCGCCCTACCACCCCCAAGATGGTGCTTCGAGCCAAACCGCGTGGAGCGTGGGGCACTACGGCGAAGCCTTTGGGGCGGCGACCCTGGAGGCTTACGTGCCCCACATGGTGGATCTGGAATACGCATTGGAAGAAGACCATGACTCATTCCTCGGGCCAGGCTGGGAGGAAGAGACACCAGAAGTCGAGCCCTTTCAGGAGCCTCAAGTAAGCCTCGCCAATCGCGCCGGTGGCAGCAACTATCGAGTACCGCTAATCCCTCAGGAGCAAGCTTATGCTAACCATGGGTCGCAGGAAGTCCAGGTCACCACAGCGGAAGGCCGCCCCAGTGCGGCAACCTCCCTCCCCTCAGGAGGAGGGCATTGGGGGCTGCAGGAGATGGGACGGGAGCCAGGCCCCTCCCCCACGACACGCGGAGCAAGGTGTTTCTCGGAGGTAGACCCTCTGTCGGGGAGGTGCCGCAAGGCCTACCCCCGGCAGAGGACCCGTGGTCGTCAGGGGAACCACTGGTGTCCCCTTTACCCCATTGGCGTTGTGCTTGGTTTCCGGTCGCTTTCAATGATGGCCGAGGGTGGCGCAAGGCGGACCCCTCATCTGGCAATATGAAGCAAGGCCGGTACCTGTGAAGAAGGCCCAGTGCCTGTGAAGCTCACCGCCCTTGACACTCTCACGTAATAATGAGTTGGGACTGTACACGCCCCGAAGTCTCCGGAGAGCCGCCCTCGGGCCTCGGGGGCTCCCTCCCACGCCCAGTGGCAGCACTTAGCTCCGCACTGGTGAGAAGACGTCGAAGACTAGACTAGGTGCCGGACGCGGCCTTTTGTTCTTGCTTCCTTTTGTGTGGTCGGACTTTCTTGCCTCGAATTTAAGTTGAAGTTGAATTTGTGTTTGCGTATGCGGGGAGGGGTGACTTGTCTTGTTCGCATGCTTTCTCGTGTTCTGGTTTCTGCTCAAGTTGGAATTCGCACTAGCTGCCTCCCCCTCATGAGCCTCTCGCGGGCGGGGCTGGGCTCAGCACACGCGCGCATGACGTCCCGCGGCCGGCACTCGCTCTCGCCAGAGTCTCGCCACATGGTCAACAGGTCTCCCGAGGGACCTGTGGCGAGTCACCCCAAGCCTACTCAAGGCTCACCAAGGATAAAGGTAAAATCACAGCGACCCACTCATCATAGGGCCCGTAACATCATGTGGGCGCCCATCCGGCGCCGTCCTTAACAATGCATGGACAACAGTCCTTTTTACATGAGGGGCTCCCCCTCCCAAAATACTCTTACCACCTTCAGGGCCACGCCCGAGCTTTTTACGGACAAGATAAACAGCAGGGGGGCGCAGGATCAATCGGAAATGTCGCTCACCACATCCTCTTGGTCGCCTCCAGAAGCGTCGTTGGCGCCACTGTCACTGTCACTAGCTTCACCATCACCGTCGTTGGCGCCATCGTCGCCGCCGTTCACCACGTCACCTTCATCTGTAGCAACTACCACCCCGTCATCATCAGCGGTGAAGGCCCGGACAAGTGCATCCACATTGTCCTCCACCCACCGCACCAGGTCGCCTCGGATAGCCTCGGGCACCGGGGCGATGGAGGCATCGAAGTTAAAGTGGGGGTCGATGTTCTAAAGATGGCTGAAGACACGGCAGAATGCACATGCGAGCAGGCCGCGGCTCCTCTCCTCGACAAGCCGACGACCCCTCTTAGAGCGATTCTCCACATGCGTTACTATGTCAGTAAAGATATGGAGATTACCGGCGTAGTTGGTGACGTGAGGTTGCTCAGCGGCCGCATCACAGATATTGCCCAAGGCCGCATTGGCCCTTTCCCTGAGTATTCGATGCATGTGCTCCAGCATCTGC
This sequence comes from Aegilops speltoides, assembly GCA_021437245.1. Classification (NCBI taxonomy): domain Eukaryota; kingdom Viridiplantae; phylum Streptophyta; class Magnoliopsida; order Poales; family Poaceae; genus Aegilops; species Aegilops speltoides. Next base: position 199,382,749 of record CM038142.1, on the reverse strand, counting down.
CGCTGGAGAATCTCATCTTCGTTCCACCATGCAACGGACTCGGCGTCGTCGACCCTCCGTTGGAGGAGAAGCAGCTCGGCGCGGGAGGAGACCAACTCAGCCTGCGCCGCGACTAAGGTAGCCGCGGTGGCCTCAACACGCTGCATCGCTTCAGTCAGCTTGGTCCTAAGAGCGGCAGTCCTGCCCGCAGCCTGGGCCTTGATCAGCTCCAACCTCTCTTCATACTCGAGCTCAAGATCCGCACGAGCTTCCGCCACGCGGCGGTCAATCTCTTCTTTGATTTGGAACTCCCGCGCGCCAACATCGTCCTCCGCCTGGGTGACTTGGCGCTCCCTCGTCTCCAACTGTTCAAGATCGAGGTTGCGCTCGGCAGCCTCCAGCGTCAGCGCTTCCTCACGCTTTCGAAGCTCCTCCTCTTCGACGGGCGTCCCCTTCAGCGATGCAAGGGCAGCTTGTTGCAGCTCCACTTGCTGCTCCAGGGAATTGAACCAGGCTTGGAGCTCCCACGCTCGCTCCTCCGCGATCTCGCATCGTCGGTCTGCCTCTTGAGCCACCTCAATGGCTCGGGAGCAGGAATTTCGCAAGGCCACAAGAGATGCTTCGGCCTTTGGGTTGTCAAGATCACGCTGGTGGCGTGCAAGACTGACGGCCACCTTCAGCTTGCGCCGCTCCTCGACCAGCCGCAGGCCTTCGGCTTCAAGACACGCATCTGCATCCGTGAGCTCTCCATCGAGCTGGCTCATCGCGTCCGTCGCCTTCTGGAGAAACTCTTGGCGGATGGCGACGTGCTCCCGCACATGCTTGAGCACGTCGTCAACGTCGTCCTCCGCCATCAGCCTCAGTGGAGGGCCCTGAAGTGGTTCGCCCCCTCTCGACAGGGGGCTGGGGGCTAGTGTCGGTGTCAAAACCGGCGAATCTCGGGTAGGGGGTCCCGAACTGTGCGTCTAGGCGGATGGTAGTAGGAGACAAGGGACACGATGTTTTTACCCAGGTTCGGGCCCTCTCGATGGAGGTAAAACCCTACTCCTGCTTGATTAATATTGATGATATGGGTAGTACAAGAGTAGATCTACCACGAGATCAGAGAGGCTAAACCCTAGAAGCTAGCCTATGGTAGGATTGTTGTTTGTCCTACAGACTAAAACCCTCCGGTTTATATAGGCACGGAAGAGGGTTAGGGTTACATAGAGTCGGTTACAATGGTAGGAGATCTACATATCCGTATCACCAAGCTTGCCTTCCACGCCAAGGAAAGTCCCATCCAGACACGGGACGGAGTCTTCAATCTTGTATCTTCATAGTCCAGGAGTCCGGCCAAAGGTGATAGTTCGGCTATCCGGACACCCCCTAATCCGGGACTCCCTCAGTAGCCCCCGAACCAGGCTTCAATGGCGATGAGTCCGGCGCATAGATTGTCTTCGGCATTGCAAGGCGGGTTCTTCTCCAAATCCTGTGTACCTGTTGAATAGCGTCCGGCTTCCTGTGAATATTGCGCTCCTCGGCTTCCACGCCCAATAATGGCCGTCTTCCACGTGTTGAACGAATGCGAAAAGTCAGGGTATTTTTACATTTACCCCCTAGCTGCGCAAATGAGCTGCCTATAAAAGAGACGAGGATCTAGATCCGAATCACACCATCCTCCCTTCGCGACCATTCGTCAGAGCGAATCTGACAGAAATCCACTCCATCATGGACAGTCGATGCGGCTCCCCCTCTCGCCCTCCCAGCCCTCGGCCTGGAGATTGGGAGAGATGATCCGTCCCGTACAGCGAGTTAGTGACGCTCCAAACCAAGGGATTTCTTCCCCCAGCCTTCATGGTTCCGGTTCGAGCCGGACTCGCCACCTATAAGGGCGGAAAGCAAGCGGAGAGCGTCCCCAGCCCCTCCAAAGGAGAGCGGGTATGCCTTGTCTCTTATTTGATAAGAGGGCTCGGATTTCCAATTCATCCGTTTCTCCGGAGGCTCCTGGAGTTCTACGGCCTCCAGTTGCACAACCTTACGCCTGCCTCCATTTTGCATATTGCGGGCTTCGTGGCCCTTTGCGAGCTGTTTTTGGGCATCGAGGCTCATTTTGCACTTTGGAAGAAGTTGTTCTGCCTTGTGCCCCGTTCTCAAGAGGGGTCAATATATCAAGTGGGCGGAGCCGAACTATGGCGCATCGCCGGGACCGGATATTTATCCAGTACCCCGAAGAAGGCGTCCGAAGACTGGCCTTTGGAATGGTTTTATATAGAAGATGTCCCCCTGCCGGACCCTATTCGGACCGGCCTCCTTGAGTTCAGTAACGCTCCTTTGAAGAAACGCCTAAGCTGGCGGCCACGGAGCCCTCAGAAGGAAAATGATAGGGACGTCCTTTACCTGATGAGTCGAATTAGGCTGTTAGCTCATTCCGGACTGACCATGATCGGGGTCATGGCCACATGCATTATGCGGGGGATGCAGCCGCTCCAGTATAGATGCCACCCCATGTGGAATTTCAACAGGGAGGATGATGCCACCCTCTGCGGCCGTAAAGGGCCGGGATCGGTCGCTGTTCTGATGAAGGTCTTGTCCGCATTGTACAAGGGAGAAGAGGAGGAATTTCTCCGCGTTAATCCGCAGGGCGGATTTTCTATGAACAATCCTCCAAGCTGGGTAAGCGGACATTTATTTTTGCCTATCCGATCCGTACTCCCATAGTCAAGTATCTCATTTTGTGATTTCGGCGCAGGAACTGCGCCGGGCCGTAAAGGATATAAACAGCCCACCTCCACAACCCGAGGATCCGGAACGGTTCCTCGATCCGACCTCCCAAGAGGATCCGGACATATCGGTGGAGCTGATCGACGGGGTATTCCACCAACTGAGCATCGATAATGCCTTGGTCGCCATTACGGCCGATTACCCCGGAATACTTCCCGCCTCGCAGGTAACTGAGACTGAAATCCCAATACTTTGAAAATGACCCATCCGTGCGTGTTTTTGATCACTGTATACCAATGGTGTTTCACAGGGGAAGTCCTTGAGGCGGAAGGCCGAGCCTGCGACGGCCAGTCAACAAGGGACAGCAAGGCCCAACAGGCCGAAAAGAAGTGCAGTCCAGATTGAAATGCCGATGCAATGGTATGGCGTGTCATCTTGCTCCCAGGTTTTATTCCCGGGAGGCATACTAACGCTCATGCTTTTTTTAGGAAGAAGAGCGCTCGCCGGACTATATCCGGAGAGGTTGCCAATCAATCCTCCGCTCGCCAGGCTCCAAAGCCAGGTCCGGAAGCGAAGGCGAACACGAGGCATGCGTCGGATGCTCCTCCGACAGAGGATGCCGACATGTTATCTGCCACCAATTCCGAGGTGGAGAGTGCCATGAATCGCAGGCTTCACCGGACAGTTCTTCGTGACGCATGTTTCTCCCCAGAGGCACTGGATGCCTTCAATTCGGGAGATGCGCACCTCAGTGCCGCTCAAAATGGTCTAGCCAGAGCCATGGAGCAGTATGTAAAAGACATACAGGTGAGAAAATTTGACAGTTATATTTGCCAGTAGCGCCCAAGACTTGAAATAGTTAGAATAATTGATTTAAGGATCATTTATTGTGCAGGATCTTACGAAAAAGAATACCCAACTGTCCCAGGAGCTGGAGGAGTTCAAAGCCCAACTTGAGGCCGCACTAGCCGCAGCGCGGGAAGCCAAAGAGACCCCCTCCGATAATATATGCTTTAAAAGATGAGTAATTTGTGAAGTGCGGCGTGTGTATAAGTCTGACAATAATATTGCAGATGGCGCCGGGATAGATCTGGACAAGCAACAGCTCATGCGCCGGTTAAAGGCCGGCAAGAATGTGCTTACAAGGGTGAGGCAAGAGAAAAATAATCTTCAAGATGCCAACATCCAGCTGGGTGAGGAACTAAAGGATGTTCGTGCCCAGCTGTCTGACTCCGTTAAGGAGAATCGGCGGATTCGACGCGGCATTTTTAGTAAGTGCTTGAACGAACTTTGAAAAAAGAGTTCGGCGAGGAAGTTGACTAGCAGAGTTATGTCTGTAGGTATGCTCACTGGCCGTCCTGCAGAGGAAATGCCCGGTTCTACGGTGACCTTCTTCCCGAGCTCTTGCAACTGAACGAACGAGTTCGGCAGGTGATGAAAGGCGTCGCCCAGGCCTTGTGGCCGTCTGTCTCCCTGCCCGAAGGCCTTGGAAAGCTTGCAAAGAGGCTTCAGGGAGCGCCGCAGCACTTCCGCTTATGGAAGATATTGGCCTGCTGTCAAGGCGCCAGGGAGGCCTGGGCCATGGTGAAGACGCGGTATACGAAGGCTGACTCAAACCACATGGCCGAGGTCGGACCTGCGGGGCCTGATGGGAAGGAGATCCCTGTGAGCTTAGTGTACGGCCAAGTAGAATTGGCCGCAAATTATTCCCAACAGGACTGTAAACTAGACAACCTACTGGATGGCATTGAAGAGGAATATGCCCAGTCAAGTTGACTATGTAATTTAAGATGACATGTAAAATGTCTTCTAGCTGGATTGTAGATCGTTTGTCATAGCGGACCCTTTCGCTTCAACCTCGGGACCCAATAGTCCGGAGTGTGTCCAAATACCCTCGCGGTTATATAAGAACCGGGGCATGCGTGGAGACCAGGCATAGGGGTCATAAGTGCTTTATCAGACAAGTGCCCAACTAGTTATGTTATATTACATGGTTAGTAAGAAACATCTTCCAGGGAGAATAGTTCCGTTAGGGGTTCCTTTCCCTGGGAGGCATGCCCTAAAGTGCATGTCCGGACTGCGAAAAAAGCAGAAAAACATCTGGGGGCAGATAAATAAATAGGTAAGAAATCGTCTTTTAGTTCACCGACCGAATATTCCCTTAAGAATGCTAGCTTTCGGCTTCACCCAGTCTGAGGTACACATCCGGCTGACCCGGCAGTAACAATCGCAGAGGTGCTCCCTTTACCGCCTAGCCGAACAATCGGGAACGTAGGGGTAAGCACAGGAGCCAGGCAACCCAGCTTGGCCAAAACTTAAGTCATATCGATGCATATAATGGTGAATAAAAGGTACATGCGGAAGTGTGACACATGTGTTGGGAATGAAGCCCTTATAAATAAGCTTCTGTTAAATAAGCCCCCAGGTATAATGAGCGCGGATAGCGTGTCAAGTGTGTGCGAACAATGTGCAAAAAAACTTTCAAAGGCTGTAGTAGGAAAGGAGGGAGAAGGAGAGAAACAGAAGACAGCTAATATGTAAAATATAGACAGAGGAAGGAGATGAACTTATAATCCGGCGCTAGGCGTAGAATCTTCGGAGACGGGCTGCATTCCATGGGTTCAGCTCGAGTCGGTTATTCGATGCATCTCGCAGACGATACGCTCCACCGGTCAGGACTTGGTCGATGATAAAGGGACCTTCCCATTTGGGCTTGAGTTTGTCCTTTTTCTTGTCCGGCAGGCGTAGAACTAACTCGCCAACGTTGTAAGTTTTGTCCCGTACTTCTCTGCTTTGATATCTTCGAGCTTGCTGTTGATAGAATGCGGAACGGGCTTTTGCCACGTCACGCTCCTCCTCCAATGCGTCCAAACTGTCCTGTCGATCGAGCTCGGCTTCTCTTTCTTCGTACATGCGCACGCGAGGTGAGTCATGAATTATGTCACAGGGCAGAACTGCCTCTGCGCCATATACCATAAAGAATGGTGTAAATCCGGTGGTGCGATTTGGAGTGGTTCGCAACCCCCAGAGTACGGAGTCGAGCTCCTCTACCCGGTGCGTGTTAGATTCCTTGAGGGACTGCACTAATCTGGGTTTGATGCCGCTCATGATTAGACCATTTGCTCGCTCGACTTGACCGTTAGTTGGGGGGTGATAGACTGAAGCATAGTTGAGCTTGATGCCCATGTTTTTGCACTAGAGTTTAACCTCGTCGGCCGTAAAGTTTGTGCTGTTGTCAGTGATGATGCTATGGGGGACGCCGTAACGGTGTACGACCCCTGATATGAAGTCTATCACCGGTCCGGATTCGGCCGTCTTAACAGGTTTGGCATCTATCCATTTGGTGAATTTATCCACCATGACCAGTAGGTATTTTTGCTTGTGGGTTCCTCCTTTAAGGGGTCCAACCATGTCAAGCCCCCAGACCGCGAAGGGCCAGGTTATGGGTATAGTTTTGAGGGCAGTGGGTGGCATGTGGCTTTGATTAGCAAAGAGCTGGCAACCGACGCATTGTTGGACTAAGTCTTGAGCATCTGCCCGGGCTGTCGGCCAATAAAATCCTGTACGGAAGGCCTTGCCTACAAGGGCCCGGGCTGCGGCGTGGTGTCCGCCGAGTCCGGCATGAATTTCAGCCAGAAGGTTCCGCCCTTCCTCTTCGGAGATACACCTTTGAAGGACTCCGGTTGTGCTTTTCTTGTAAAGCTCTCCCTCATGGACCTTATAGGCTTTAGATCGCCGCACTATGCAGCGGGCCTCGTTTTGGTCCTCGGGAAGTTCCTGCCTGGTTAGGTAGGCTAGGAATGGTTCCGTCCACGGGGCAATTACTGCCATTATTACGTGGGCTGAGGATGTTACTTCGTTGGCAGAACCACCAATTGTGTCAGAATGTTCGGTGTCGGGCAGTGCGGTTGGGTCCGGGTTGTTATTTCCGGATTCCCCCTCCCATAGTACGGATGGCTTGAACAGCCTCTCTAGGAAGATGTTGGGAGGGACGGCATCGCGCCTTGCACCAATGCGTGCCAATACGTCTGCTGCCTGGTTGTTATCCCGGGCTATATGGTGAAATTCGAGCCCCTCAAACCGAGCTGACATTTTTAGGACGGCGTTGCGATAAGCTGCCATTTTCGGATCCTTGGCATCGAAGTCTCCATTTATTTGGGATATCGCGAGGTTCGAATCCCCGCGCACCTCTAGGCGTTGAATGCCCATGGAGACTGCCATCCGGAGGCCATGTAGAAGGGCCTCGTATTCGGCTGCGTTGTTGGAGTCCGTATACATTATCTGGAGTACGCATTGAACCGTATCACTGGTTGGGGACGTCAGAACGATGCCAGCCCCTAGACCAGACAACATTTTGGAGCCATCAAAATGCATGATCCAGTTGGAATATGCGTCATACTCTTTAGGGAGTTCGGCTTCAGTCCATTCGGCGACGAAGTTGGCCAAAACTTGCGACTTAATAGCTCGCCGGAGCTTATAGGTTATGTCGAACGGGAGGAGCTCAATGGCCCATTTGGCACGCGCCCGTCGCGTCATGTTGTTTATAATGTCATTAAGAGGTACTTCGAAGGCTACTATTATCGAACACTCTTGAAAGTAGTGTCGTAGCTTCCGGGATGCCATGAACACCGCGTACGCTATCTTTTGATAATGCGGGTACCGTGACTTGCATGGAGTCAGGACAGTGGACACGTAGTAAACTTGTTTTTGAAGGGGGAACTTGTGTCCGTCCGTTTCTCGTTCGACAACGAGCACCGCGCTCACCACTTGATGAGTTGCCGCGATATATAATAGCATTGGTTCGTCCATGTTGGGCACGACCAGGACCGGGTTTGTTGCCAATATGAATTTTATTTCTTTGAGTCCGGCCGTGGCGGCATCCGTCCACTCGAAGTGTTCGGTGCGTCGGAGGAGGCAATAAAGGGGTAATGCCTTTTCTCCTAAATGGGAGATAAAGCGGCTTAAAGCCGCCACGCATCCCATCAATTTTTGTATTTGTTTGAGGTCCTTTGGGATATCCAATTGTGACAGAGCTCGGATCTTGGCTGGGTTTGCTTCAATTCCTCTACCGGATACAATGAAGCCCAAGAGCTTTCGGTCGGTACGCCGAAACACAATTTTCCGGGTTAAGCTTAATGTCATATGTTCGGAGATTATCGAACGTGAGCCTCAAATCGTCTACTAGAGTTTTGACATGCTTGGTTTTGACGACCACATCATCTATGTATGCCTCCACTGTTTTGCCGATCTGGTTTGCCAGACATGTCTGAATCATGCGCTGATATGTTGCGCCGGTGTTTTTGAGCCCAAAGGGCATTGTGTTGAAGCAGAATGGGCCGTATGGGGTGATGAATGCCGTTGCGGCCTGGTTGGGCTCTGCCATCTTAATTTTGTGGTAGCTGGAGTATGCGTCGAGGAAACACAATGAATCGTGTCCTACGGTAGCATCGATAATTTGATCGATGCGGTAGAGGGGGAAGTGATCCTTTGGGCAAGCCTTGTTGAGGTCCTTAAAGTCGACGCATAGGCGCTAGGATTTTTCCTTCTTTGGTACCATCACCAGGTTTGCTAGCCAGTCCGGATGTTTTATATCTCTGATGAATCTGGCCTCCAATAATTTGGCTAGCTCCTCTGCCATGGCCTGTCTCTTGGGTTCGGAGAAACGCCGAAGAGCCTGTTTGACCGGCTTCAATCCTTTTAGGATGTTCAGGATGTGCTCGGCCAGCCGGCGTGGGATTCCTGGCATGTGTGAAGGGTGCCAGGCAAAAATGTCCCAATTTTTGCGTAGGAATTCTCGTAGTGCGGCGTCTACATCAGGGTTTAATTGTGCCCCGCTGGAGCCGTTTTTGTAGGGTCCTTTGGATGTACTTGGAATTTGACTATTTCGTCCGCTGGTTTAAAGGAGGTGGACTTGGATCTCTTATCGAGTATCATATCGTCCCTATTCACCATGGAGCGCAGCGCAGAAAGTTCCTCGGCTGCTAGGGCTTCGGATAGTGCCTCAAGGGCCAGTGTGGCTGTCTTGTTTTCGGCGCGAAGTGCTATGTCCGGGTCACTAGCAAGAGTGATGATTCCGTTGGGCCCGAGCATTTTGAGCTTCATGTACCCGTAATGGGGTATAGCTTGGAAAATTGTGAATGCCTCTGCCCTAATAGAGCGTGATATTCGCCATTGAACGGGGCCACTTGGAACGTGACCTCCTCGGACCTGTAATTATCCGGCGTGCCGAACACCACATCCAGTGTGATTTTTCCAGTACAGCATGCTTCCCGACTGGGGATTATTCCTCTAAAGGTTGTGCTGCTTCGCTCAATGCGGCTCCAGTCTATTTCCATTTTTCGGAGGGTTTCCTCGTAAATGAGGTTCAATCTGCTGCCACCGTCCATGAGTACCTTGGTAAGGCGAAAGCCATCCACTATTGGACTGAGGACCAATGCGGCTGGTGCTCGGGCTGTTCGGAATTTAGGTTCGTCACTGGCATTAAAGGTAATAGCCGTGTCACTCCATGGGTTTATTGTTGCTACTTGGTAGACTTCGGCAAGGTTGTGGAGTGTTCATTTTCGCATATTATTTGATGCGAAAGTCTCGAAGTCTGTTAATACCGTACTGGTATCCTTGGGCTGGTGCTCTGGAGTTAGAAGCTCCTCGCCACTTTTGGCCACCTGCCGTAGTATCCAACATGCTCTAAGGTTATGAGTTGGAGTGGCACCCTCTGTACTATGAATTTTGCAGGGTCCATTGAGCTATCCTTCCAGTACGGTTCCATGCCCTATAGAGGGTTTTTGCTTTTTTGTGTTTATCCCAGGTGCCTGGCGATAATGCACCCTTTTATTTCGGACTGGGGTTGTATTCAGGGCCGGATTGTCCCAAAATTTGATTTCGGTTTTCCAAGCGCTTTCCATCACACAGTACTTCCGTACTATGGATGCCAAGTCAGCGAAGCGTGTAATTTCACAACGACTTACAGCGTTGAGGATTCCCTTGTCCGTGCAATTATTCCAGAAGAATGAAATTGCGTCCTCCTCGCAGTAGTCCTTTATCATGTTCATAACCAGGAGGAATCTGGCCCAGTAATGGTGTACTGTTTCTGCGGGCTCTTGCCGGATTTGGGATAAATCGCTTATGTTTGGGTGGGCGGGTGGAATTAAATTCGGAACCCCATCCACTTTAATACTCAGGGGCCAAGTAGTTTCCGAACTTGGAAGCTTGGGTTCTTGGATGTTGTCCAATGAATCTAGCCCGCAGCCTGACTTCAGGTTCAGGGCTTGAGTAACATCCTCCCCTCCGCGGGAATCCGGCATGAAGGGATCGGGAATCTGGACATAGCTAGTCCTTAAGATAGAAGAAGGGTCGCCGTATTGTTCCTCTACCACAGCAACGTGGTGGGTAACATGGGGAGAATTAATCTCTCTCAGATCGGGTTTAGGCCCAATCTGATCGTAGTCTGTAGCGACTCCCAAGGCGGCGATGCGATCCAAGAGCTCGTTTATGGAAGAGAGCTCCATCGGATCTAACTGCTCGGCGAGTTCCGAGCTAACATGAAGATTGCTTTTGATGACCCGAGAAGTCATCGTCGGTGCAGCGGCTGGACATGCGGTCATAAGGAAACCGCCTAGCCGGAGAGTTGGCCGATAGCCAAAGCTCCTTTAGCAACAGTGCCGTCTTTAAAGACGGGATGAGGCATCCTTCCTGATGGCGGCGACACAGAGGAACTCTCAATGAAAGCACCAATGTCGGTGTCAAAACCGGCGGATCTCCGGTAGGGGGTCCCGAACTGTGCATCTAGGCGGATGGTAACAGGAGACAAGGGACACGATGTTTTTACCCAGGTTTGGGCCCTCTCGATGGAGGTAAAACCCTACTGAAAGATCGTGGATGTCGCCTAGAGGGGGGGTGAATAGGCGTTCTAAAATAATTACGGTAGAGGCTTGAACAAATGCGGAATAAACCTAGTGGTTAATTTGTCAAGCACAAAACCTACAACAACTAGGCTCACCTATGTGCACCAACAACTTATGCTAAGCAAGATAAGCAACTATGTGATAGCAAGATATATGACAAAGAACAATATGGCTATCACAAAGTAAAGTGCATAAGTAAAGGGCTCGGGTAAGAGATAACCGAGGCACGCGGAGACGACGATGTATCCCGAAGATCACACCCTTGCGGATTCTAATCTCCATTTGGAGCGGTGTGGAGGCACAATGCTCCCCAAGAAGCCACTAGGGCCACCGTAATCTCCTCACGCCCTCGCACAATGCAAGATGCCGTGATTCCACTAAGGGACCCTTGAGGCGGTCACCAACCCGCACAAATGGCGACCCTTGGGGCGGTCACCGAACCCGACACTTTGGCAACCCTTGGGGGCGGTCACCGGTACCCGTCAAATTGCTCGGGGCAATCTCCACAACCTAATTGGAGAGCCCGACGCTTGCCCGGAGCTTTACACCACAATGATTGAGCTCCGAACACCACCAACCATCTAGGGCGCCCAAGCACCCAAGAGGAACAAGCTCAAGGGCACCAAGCACCCAAGAGTAATAAGCTTCTCAAACTTCACTTCCACGTATCACCGTGGAGAACTCAAACCGATGCACCAAATGCAATGGCAAGGGCACACGGAGTTCCCAAGTCCTTCTCTCCCAAATCCCACCAAAGCAACTAATGCTAGGGAGAAAAATGAGAGGAAGAACAAAAGAAGAACACGAAGAACTCCAAGATCTAGATCCAAAGGGTTCCCCTCACAAAGAGGAGAAAGTGATTGGTGGGAATGTGGATCTAGATCTCCTCTCTCTTTTCCCTCAAAAACTAGCAAGAATCCATGGAGGATTGAGAGTTAGCAAGCTCGAAGAAGGTCAACAATGGGGGAAGAACACGAGCTCAAAGGATAAGGTTCAATGCGGAAGAAGACCCCCTTTTATAGGTGGGGAAAAATCCAACCGTTATGCTCACGGCCCGCACCAAGCGGTAGTACCGCTTGACATCACGGTACTACCGCTAGGGGTAGCGGTACTACTGCTAAGGGTAGCGGTACTACTGCTTGTGAGCGGTACTAAAAAATTACATCCGTGCCTACCACCGCTGGACTTGTGACGAGTTTTTGGTCCCGAGTGGAAGTAGCCATGGAAGTAGCCGCGGTAGTACTGCTCCAAGCGGTAGTACCGCTCCCAGGAGCGGTAGTACCGCTCCCAGGGGCGGTAGTACCGCGGTAGTACCGCTGCAGCCTTTTCAGAATACCAAAACTACCACAACTTCTGCATTCGGACTCCGAATTCGACGAAACCAAGTTTGTTGGAAAGCTAGCGACAAGGGCTAACACAATATTGATAGAAATACCAATAATAAGCAAATGAGAAAAGTCCCAAAAGAAAATGGTGAGAACCCTTCCTCGGATAAGACCGGTAAAACCTCCAACACCGAAAACATCATAGAAGATGCATGCAAACTTCGTTTTCGATGAACTCAAGCTTGTCATCAAGATGACCATAAGCTCTAAGACTCACAAAGAGAACCAAACAAGAACCAAGAAACATGATGCAAGCATGCAATGGTTTGAGCTCTCGAAGAACGATACGATCAAGCTACTCACTTGAGAGCCCCCCTTGATAGTACGGCTATCGATCCTATAACCCGGTCTCCCAACTACCACCATGAGACCGGTAAAATAGAAAACCTATCAAGGGCAAACCTTTGCCTTGCACATGATCCACTTGAGCTAGATGATGACGGTCTTGTCCTCCGCAAGATGGACCACCTTTCTTGATTGCGTTGGGTCGATGGAGACTAGATGATTGCTCCCCCATACTCCACTATGGGTGAGCCACTCTTCGGCACATCTTCACAAGTCCATTGACCCCACAATGGATGGCAAGCTTCAAGCACTTGATCTCTTCGTGATGCTACACTTGAACTTGCACATGACAATCTTGATGACGATCACTACTTGATGTCATCCTTTCCATGGGTTGTATGATATCTTCCTCTTGACGCAAGCCCATGGACATGTACCTAACCCCACATAGAACTCTCACATAGACCATGGGTTAGTACACAAAGTGCAATGGACAATGCTTACCATACCATGGGATCACTTGATCCCTCTCGGTACATCTTTTACGCTTTGTGAGTTGATCAACTTGATTCACTCTTGACTTAGTCTTGATCAACCTTGAATCTTTCCAACTCTCTTAGTTTGGATGATGTCTTGAAGGTAAACATGAATGATCACACAATCTTCTTCTTCAAGACATGCTTGCAATAAGCTCAACACTCACATGACCAATCTTTGGATAATTCCTTAATAGCACCGAGGTCATCACAAACTCTCCTTGAAACCAACAAATGGACTCCAAGAAAAGCCTATGGACAAACCCTTCAAATATAACTCAAGGCAACCATTAGTCCATAGAGATTGTCATCAATTGCCAAAACCAAACATGGGGGCATCACTTGTTCTTTCAATCTCCCCCATTTTGGTAATTGATGACAATCACTTTCAAGAGAGTTTATACAAGGAATTATGCATCACCATGCAATGCAACAACCAAAGATGCATGAGAATGAGATGCAAAAGCTTAGGAACCAAAACCAAAGCAAGGAGAAAACTCAGAAGACTTCTCCACAAAACTCTCCGAACTCCTCCCCATTGGCATCGATTGCCAAAATGGGTGAAAAGCTTAGAAGGCCAAAATAAACGGTGTTCCTCCATAAATTGTGTATCTCTCAAAAAGAGAGTGGAATGCAATACACATATCCAAAGGTAAATACTTGGAGGAAAACAAACTATATTGAGGCCCAAAGATTGCAAAGGAAAGATATGCCACAAAGACATACCAAGGAGAGACACAAGCAATCAGAAGATACCAATTGAAGCAAGCAATCAACGGGTATCAATTGAACCAACTAGACCAATGATCCTACATGCCACATGAATAAAGATATTATGATAAGTGCAAAGGAGTGTTCTAAAGAAACTAGAGAAGCTCCCCATGTTTTGTGCATACATAAGAATTTTTGTATTTGAATACAAAGTGCACAAAATAGGATCATAGCTCCCCCAAAATCAATAGAAACTTACAACAAGTGCAAGTGAGCATATAGGAAACAAGGCCTAGTACTTGCAACAAACACATGGTTGAGCAACAAGTAAAAGAGGCAACTTAAGAATGGGCTCAACCAAAATGATGTGTGTGAGTCAAGGCAATGCACTTGAGAAGACTAATGTACAGATGAGCATTAAGCATCAATAAAGTCTTGAAAGAATGAGGCACACGATGCAAGGCCTATCATTCCCACGCACAACTAGCAAATGGGTTCGCAAGCTTACTAATACGCAAAAGAGAACATATGCTTGTGACAACCCGTGGTGAAGATAGAAGATGAAAGCCTCATCAAGACGAGGGATACCAATTAAGATGGCAAAAGCCTTGTAGAGATAAGCATGAAGAAAAAAATCTTCGCCACACATGAGTGCAACAAGATGCAACGATAGAGAACACGCACTCAAGGCAAAAGCTTTCATGGAGCCACCAAAGAAATAACAAAGGAAGACAAGGTGGACGTGAAAGAAAGGATATCAACCAGAGATGTCATTTCTCTCAAGTGTATAAGGTTCTAGGTAGACGAAATCATGATGATATATATCTACAAAGAAGGATGTACACCCGAAATAGTTACAACATGAAGGAACAAGATATCCACAAGGAAGTCATAAATATACCAATAAGATATTTGCTTGAAAGCATAGCGCTTGGCTAGATATGGTCTTATGGTATATAAATGAATTCCTACCGCACGAACATGAAAGACATCACAACTAGCAATATGAGATCATCGTTGAGATGCTTTGAGAAAGGAAACAAGTATCACAAGAAAGAAATGAATATCATGCCAAGATACAACCTACACAAGGTTGAATACAAGAAGGGAAAGCATGAATAGATACTTGTTACCGAGATATCATTGGAAGGATGTAGTAGATACCAATTGAAGGTAGATAGTAGTTCATTGATCATCCTAGCTTGACTCCAATATGCACATGGTGACAACACCTTCCTTGTGAGTGAGCCAAGCATCCAATGCATCTCCAAATGTTCCTAGAAGAACAACACAAACTAAACGGTACCCAAACTCATTGGGACCAAATAGTTAGAAACACCAATACATAGGACAAACTCCACAAAAATATGTGCATATAGGTATGAATATGAATTTCATGCACATCTCATCCAAATTGAGACTAGGTGGAGTTTTCCCTATATATTGAGTCAAAGAAAGAAAGCATGCAAAATGAAATACATGAAATAAACATGCATGCTCAAGACTTACAAAACCCGAAACCAAAAGACAAAGAAATGCCAAGTGAAAAGGATACCAAATGGAGAAATCATCACTTGGAAGATATCATTAAAGATACATCAAGGAATGAGATATCCATTGATACACACTAAACTAAAGATGTCATACTCCCAAAGAGAGGATGGTTCCAAACAAACCAAGCTCTCAGCAAAGTTTCATGATGGCACAAAGTACCAAAAAGAAATGGCTTCCCTTCCACCAAAACACACTTGATAAGGATCACAAGAAGAGTGTTTTGGAGAAAATAGAATACCTCCCCCACGAGTTGTGCATTATATAGGATTTGTATTTGAATACAAAACGCACAAGGTGGGATCACCGCTTTCACTATATCTAGAAAACACTAGACAAGAACAAGAAATAAACAAGATCCACAAGTGGTATGGAAGACAACGGGAGTTGACACAATCCTTGGCAAGAGAAAAGGCAAGTAAAACAAAAGCCAATGTAAAGATGATCAATAAATTCTACCACACATAAATGACTACCAATTGTCAAAATACAAGAAGTAGATGGAAATAATTCCCGGTGGTAGATAGCAAGGATATCCAACATCATCTTCACACCACACACAAGCAAATTGCAACTTGTAGAGCTAACATGCCACTAGGAACAAGATAATCTACAATATCAACACTAGGTGACAACATATCAAATGTACACATTTTCTAGGCTAGTAATATACATAGCATATTACTCCCCCATAATGTGATACCAATGAAGAAAACTTAACAAGAGGCAATAAGAGGATCCAACAAGAGATAATTAATGGACAATTTAGAATTTGAATTTCTCATGAGAAGACATACCACATAGTGACTAGATAATCTTGTAATATCAATACTAGATGGTATTCCTCATGTACACACACTTATAGGAGTGTGAGGTGCACAAAGCACATCACTCCCCAATAATGGGATATTCCATTAATCTCTCACAAGAGCCAACTAAGATACAAAGAAGATGCACAAAGGCTCAACACACAACTCACACTTACATGAAGTGCACACCAACATACATAAGCAAGTTGGAAGTGCAACATATACAAACACATGCAAGGAACAAAACCAAAACATCCAAGGGGGCAAGTAACTTTCAAAGTAAACAATTTAAGTACAAGTTACCGCAAGGAGGCACATTGGATATAAGATAGAAACTTGATAATCCAATTGACTTGGCTTGTGACAAAAAGAATGATGAAGTCCCCTTAATTCTTCATAATGTAGCCAAGTCTCCAATGCCCTCCAAAACACCTATTGATCAAGTTTGAGCTTGTTGGTCCCCAACCAAGTTGGGTCCTAAGAGGTTAGTCACAATAGGCTTGGCTACACAAATGGTTCTTTTCTTGACACCACTTTGAGTACCAACAAACTTGGCAAACACATTGCCAACCTTATCCTTCCCAAGAGAATAGATATCATCAATAATAATTGGGTTGGATAAGTTACCACTAGTGCATGAAGAAGCGACGTGATCTTTCTCACGACATAAGTAGCAACGTCTACTCTTCACTTTCTTCTCACTTGATTTTTCCACAAGAGAAGCATTAGCTTGAGTCTTCTTGGGAAGTGGCATTTCTTAAACTTGAGGTTGAGCATGAGATTGAACTTGTGCCCTCTTCCCTTGTTGCTTGACACTAATGGCCTTCTTCTTCAATGGGCAAGATCTAACATGATGCCCTTCTACTTTGCAATTGAAGCAAACAATCTTGGCCGAATTCTTGACTTGTTCTTGGCCCTTCTTTTTGTTCATGTTGGACTTCCTCTTCTTATTGGAGTTGAATCCAAGTCCACCTTTGTCATTGGGGGATTTTTGCACACTCAAGATATTGTTGAGTGCGGATTTCCCTTCATGACACTTTTCCAAGTCTTTCTTCAAAGAAGTGACTTGGGCCTTGAGCTCTTTGATTTCCTCTACATGGTTAGTCTCAACACAAGTACTAGACGAAGTATAAGCTTCATTGTTAGAGCAACAAGGCAAGGAAAGCAATTCATCACAAGATGTACCAACATTGTGAGGAGATGAATTACAAGGACTAGCATATGGCAATATAGCACTTTGACTAGATGTAGTGCTAGTATCCACATGGGGCTCACTAGATGTTACCTTGGCAAGCATGGCCTCATGAGCTATCTTTAGCACACTATGGGATACTAGAAGATCATCACGAGAGCTTGAGAGCTTTTCATGACTTTCTTCCGATTTCCTATAATTGCAAGATAGCACCTCAAGTTGAGCCCGTAGCTCAACATTCTCCTTCAAAATGGATGCTTCACAAGTAATAGAATTAGTAGCACAAGAATCATCATTAACAACAAGAGGATAAGGCAACTTGGAAAGCTCTTTTAAATAAGAAGCTTCAAGTTGAGCATGAGACTCGATGAGTTTGATGAGCTCACCCTTGATGACCCTTGAGCCATTTTCGAGGTGCTCAAAATCCTCAAGGAGTCTAGCATGAGCAACTTCAAGATTTGCATTTTTAGTTTCAAAAACATTGGCCACCTCAAGAGCTCTATCATTAGATTCCTTCACTCTAGATAATTCTAGAGAAAAAGTCTCCTCAAGAGATTCCTTGGTGGTTTGTTCAAGTTCAAGAGCTTGAGAGAGGTCCGCAATCTCATTAGAGTAATCACTCCCATGACCTTCCATTTTATCAATGGTGACCTCATGCTCCTCAAGACGAGATTCCAACTCAGCAATATATTTCTTGCTCTCAATAGCAATGGACATAATTTCCATGAAGTTGGAACGAGCAATTTTATTTTTATGAAGAGCTTTAAAAATCATTTCCCCCTTAGTTTTTAAGGAGGCAACATTATCATTCTCTTCATCATTATCCTCATCATCATTAGCATCAACATCATCATCAAGAGACATATTGGGGTACGAAGTAGGAGATACCTTTGACGCCTTAGCCATAAGGCAAAAAGAAATAGATGATGCTGTAGGATCCCTTGAGGCACCATTAAACACCACATCTTGTTCCATGGAGTGTTGGGTTTCCTCTACATTGTTAGCACAACAACTCGAGGAAATACATGCATTTTTATCATGGCAACAAGATATATCAAGCATATCATCATGAGATTTAGTCACGAAATTTCTATATGATATGCAAGGACTATCAACACAATCATGTGAAACATTTGGAGTGCTCGAAGTGTTAAAGCCCAAAGAGGGTGCATTGCAATAAGATAGTGATGAAGGATCATCCACAATAAGCATACTATCATCATTGCAATGACCAACACTACTCACCATATCATTACCTTGTGGCAAACCACATGTAGGTGAAGTAGAAGAAGTTGAGAAGACTATACGACCGGAGGTGGAGGGAGAACAATCATCCCCACAAATCTTGGACATACCATATTTATCTTGAAGCTTTGTCCACAACTCATGAGCATCCCGGAACGGCATGAGTTCAAATATAACTACATTGCTCAAAGCATCGAAAAGCACATTAGAAACTTGAGCATTGAGATAAGAGTTTTTCTCATCCTCTAAAGATATTCTTTGGGGATCCTTTGGAGGAGAAAAACCCATATCTACAATTCGCTCTAAATTTGGGTCCATGACCCTAAAGAGATTAAGCATGCGAATTACCCAAACATCAAAATTTGTGCCATCGAAACTAAGAGTGTTAGAGAATCCTAATTCCCTAGTCGACATCTTTACTCTCTAGGTGGTTAAGCCTAACAAAGAGAGACGAGGCTCTGATACCAATTGAAAGATCGTGGATGTCGCCTAGAGGGGGGGTGAATAGCCGTTCTAAAATAATTACGGTAGAGGCTTGAACAAATGCGGAATAAACCTAGTGGTTAATTTGTCAAGCATAAAACCTACAACAACTAGGCTCACCTATGTGCACCAACAACTTATGCTAAGCAAGATAAAAAAACTATGTGATAGCAAGATATATGACAAAGAACAATATGGCTATCACAAAGTAAAGTGCATAAGTAAAGGGCTCGGGTAAGAGATAACCGAGGCACGCGGAGACGACGATGTATCCTGAAGTTCACACCCTTGCGGATGCTAATCTCCGTTTGGAGCGGTGTGGAGGCACAATGCTCCCCAAGAAGCCACTAGGGCCACCGTAATCTCCTCACGCCCTCGCACAATGCAAGATGCCGTGATTCCACTAAGGGACCCTTGAGGCGGTCACCGAACCTGCATAAATGGCGACCCTTGGGCGGTCATCGAACCTGTACAATTTGGCAACCCTTGGGGCGGTCACGGTACCGTCAAATTGCTCGGGCAATCTCCACAACCTAATTGGAGACCCGACGCTGCTCGAGCTTTACACCACAATGATTGAGCTCGAACACCACTAACCATCTAGGGCGCCCAAGCACCCAAGAGGAACAAGCTCAAGGGCACCAAGCACCCAAGAGTAATAAGCTTCTCAAACTTCACTTCCACGTATCACCATGGAGAACTCAAACCGATGCACCAAATGTAATGGCAAGGGCACACGGAGTTCCCAAGTCCTTCTCTCCCAAATCCCACCAAAGCAACTAATGCTAGGGAGAAAAATGAGAGGAAGAACAAAAGAAGAACACGAAGAACTCCAAGATCTAGATCCAAAGGGTTCCCCTCACAAAGAGGAGAAAGTGATTGGTGGGAATGTGGATCTAGATCTCCTCTCTTTTCCCTCAAAACTAGCAAGAATCCATGGAGGATTGAGAGTTAGCAAGCTCAAGAAGGTCAACAATGGGGAACAACACGAGCTCAAAGGATAAGGTTCAATGGGAAGAAGACCCTTTTATAGGTGGGGAAAAATCCAACCATTATGCTCACAGCCCGCACCAAGCGGTAGTACCGCTTGACATCACGGTACTACCGCTAGGGGTAGCGGTACTACTGCTAAGGGTAGCGGTACTACTGCTTGTGAGCGGTACTAAAAAATTACATCCGTGCCTACCACCGCTGGACTTGTGACGAGTTTTTGATCCCGAGCGGAAGTAGCCACGGAAGTAGCCGCGGTAGTACTGCTCCAAGCGGTAGTACCGCTCCCAGGAGCGGTAGTACCGCTCCCAAGGGCGGTAGTAAAAAATTACTTCCGCTCCTACCCGCGGTAGTACCGCTGCAGCCTTTTCAGAACACCAAAACTACCACAACTTCTGCATTCGGACTCCGAATTCGACGAAACCAAGTTTGTTGGAAAGCTAGCGACAAGGGCTAACACAATATTGATAGAAATACCAATAATAAGCAAATGAGAAAAGGCCCAAAAGAAAATGGTGAGAACCCTTCCTTGGATAAGACCGGTAAAACCTCCAACACCGAAAACATCATAGAAGACGCATGCAAACTCCATTTTCGATGAACTCAAGCTTGTCATCAAGATGACCATAAGCTCTAAGACTCACAAAGAGAACCAAACAAGAACCAAGAAACATGATGCAAGGATGCAATGGTCTGAGCTCTCAAAGAATGATACGATCAAGCTACTCACTTGAGAGCCCCCCTTGATAATACGGCTATTGATCCTATAACCCGGTCTCCCAACTACCACCATGAGACCGGTAAAATAGAAAACCTATCAAGGACAAACCTTTGCCTTGCACATGATCCACTTGAGCTAGATGATGACGGTCTTGTCCTCCGCAAGATGGACCACCTTTCTTGACTGCGTTGGGTCGATGGAGACTAGATGATTGCTCCCCCATACTCCACTATGGGTGAGCCACTCTTCGGCACATCTTCACAAATCCATTGACCCCACAATGGATGGCAAGCTTCAAGCACTTGATCTCTTCGTGATGCTACACTTGAACTTGCACATGACAATCTTGATGACGATCACTACTTGATGTCATCCTTTCCATGGGTTGTATGATATCTTCCTCTTGACGCAAGCCCATGGACATGTACCTAACCCCACATAGAACTCTCACATAGACCATGGGTTAGTACACAAAGTGCAATGGACAATGCTTACCATACCATGGGATCACTTGATCCTCTCGGTACATCTTTTACGCTTTGTGAGTTGATCAACTTGATTCACTCTTGACTTAGTCTTGATCAACCTTGAATCTTTCCAACTCTCTTAGTTTGGATGATGTCTTGAAGGTAAACATGAATGATCACACAATCTTCTTCTTCAAGACATGCTTGCAATAAGCTCAACACTCACATGACCAATCTTTGGATAATTCCTTAATAGCACCGAGGTCATCACAAACTCTCCTTGAAACCAACAAATGGACTCCAAGAAAAGCCTATGGACAAACCCTTCAAATATAACTCAAGGCAACCATTAGTCCATAGAGATTGTCATCAATTGCCAAAACCAAACATGGGGGCACCGCTTGTTCTTTCACCTACTCCTGCTTGATTAATATTGATGATATGGGTAGTACAAGATTAGATCTACCACGAGATCAGAGAGGCTAAACCCTAGAAGCTAGCCTATGGTATGATTGTTGTTCGTCCTACGGACTAAAACCCTCCGGTTTATATAGGCACCGAAGAGGGTTAGGGTTACACAGAGTCGGTTACAATGGTAGGAGATATACATATCCGTATCACCAAGCTTGCCTTCCACGCCAAGGAAAGTCCCATCCGGACACGGGATGGAGTCTTCAATCTTGTATCTTCATAGTCCAGGAGTCCGGCCAAAGGTGATAGTTCGGCTATCCGGACACCCCCTAATCCGGGACTCCCTCAGCTGGCTCCCCCACAATCATCGGACGGGCCCCGCGAGGGACCCAGCCCGGCGCTGATCCATCCCCAGAAGAGGAGCCGAAGATCGACATCAACCACTCACCATCCATGATCAGGGGAGGAGCCCGGGGCAAGCAGGTTGTGCCCCGGGCAAGCTCACGAAGGAAGAACGGCGAGCGCACAGGCTCAAGTCACACCACGGGTCGGCTCACCTCTCCAGCCGAACTCACGTCGGGGGTGGCACGCAGGCTCGAGACGCTCAAGGTCGGCGATGAAGATGAAGCCTGAGGAGGTGGCTTCTTGTCCGGCCCCGCAGGCTCGGCAGGAGGGATCCTGAAGGGCCACAGTCAGCAAAGGGAACAACGAATAAGGAGTTACAAGAAGGAGGAACTTACTCGTCCATGGCGAAGTACTTCCTGTGCTTCAACGGGCGGCAGGGGCGATCACTGCCACTCAAAGCCTCCTTTCTCTTGCGGAGGGCATCGAAGTCTATGCGGAAACGACCCAAGCTCTCGACGTGAGGGCCGGCGCGTGGCGTGGACGAAGAAGCACCAAGGTGACTTGCATCAGGGGCGCCAGGCTGGGAGGAGCAATCAGGTACCACCTCTCGATGGCCTGCCGAGTCCTCGGGAGCTGCAGGTTGCGTTCCCTCATCAACCACCACCTTGGGATAGTTTTCGCGAGCTCCGGAAGATGACGCCTCGGGAGCCCCGCGTGACATCGGCGTCTCGACACCAGATCCCCCAGCCTCCGACGATGCTTGCCTCCTTGCACCACCTCCTGAGGCAAGATCAACGTGGGCGACGGGGGGAGGAGCCACGACAACTAGATTATTGCGGGGCCCCATGAGGTCAGCTGGGCACAACCCCCATTCATCGAAGCGGGGCATCTGCCTTGCAAACTCGGCCCTGCCCGAGCAAAGATACAGGAGGCCGCCCCCATGCCGGATTTCGCCCGGAGAGGGGTCGCTAGTCAGGACCTTCAGCACCTTCCTCAGCGTTTCAGGCGCAAGATCCACCTCCCGAAGCCTCATGCGGTCTTGATGCCCAGTTAGGGTCCACATCAGTTGAGAGTGGCGCTGAAGAGGGGCGATGCAACACTGGAGGAACTCCTTCACCACCTTGGGCGCAGTCACGCCAAGCTTCCTCAACCTCTCAAATTGGCGCTAGATAAAGGCAAGCTAGGGGCTCGCGAGCCTCTCGTGACCCTAGCCTAGATTGGGGATAGCAGGCAATGTCAGATGTGCGAGCAGGGGGCTGGGCACCCCGACATCCACGTACAGCCACCGCTCTCGGAATCCACTCATGGAAGGTGGAAGACCAAAATCAATCCCCAAGGCGGCCGTCTCCAGCACGGCCTGGAAGCTCACGCACCCCAAGCACTATGAAGGGTCCGTCAGGTGCAGAGAGAAGAAGTGGTGCAGGAAGGCAACGGAAGAGGCAATGCCCACCATGGCTTCGCAGACGAATGCAAAGACAGCAAGAAGAGTAATAGATTGGGGGTCAAGATGCATCATATGGATCTGGTAGTGGGAAAGCACCGCATTGAAGAAGGCAGAGAAGGGAGGAATCAGGCCAGCCCACAGGGCGTCGGCAAAGAATCGAACCTCCGTGATGATCCTGTCGAAGGAGGCATGGGACGCAGGCCAAGCCGTCGTCCTTCCACACTCATTGAAGCTGGAGGCGAGGGCGGAGCGGACCTTGTCCAAGGCCTCCAGATTGAGTATCAGTGACCGGCCGACAGCGGGCGCGATTGCTGGAAGCGAGCTGGCCGAAGGTGCAGGCTTCTTCCCTTTTTCCCTTCTTGTTGGCGCTATGGCAACAAAAATAGGCAGAGCTCAAGTCAGGTTGGAGGTGAAGCAGAGGTTCAAGGAAAAAAGGGGAACAGGAAGCACGCAGGAAGCAAGGAGAAAATAACTGTGTACAGTTTCGTGGCCGCCTAGCCAGGCGGATATTGGGGGATCATGGGGAAGCGGAGATGCCCACGTCCAATCAACTGCCACGCGGCGACGAAGGCCGTAGGCTATTGGGGCCCGCGGCACTCCGCACTTGCCCTTTCGCTTCGCTGCTAAGCCAAGTCCAAGCGCACCTTGGGCCCGAGGGATACTGTCGGCATTCTGGGAACGGGGGTCCCCAGACTTGGCTACCTGCGGCCTACGGCGTGGCTCAGGAAGGGGCCCAGTATGGCCTGTCTTCATCAACCCAAGCTCAAGACCCTCGCGAGGGGCCAAGCCTCGCAGGGAGAACGACGCAAGGCTTCCTCAGGGATGGCCTCACCAGGCAGGCTTGCGAGGAGGCGGAGAGATCAAGGCAGGGGTACCTCACGAGGTGCTCATGACGCAAGCCATGATGATCAAGACCAGGCGGGCGCCAGGCAGGCGCCAACTTGTGCAGTGTCCTTGTTTCCTCTTTGTTGCAAAGGGGGAAAGCGCAGGCGCAGAGTACCGAGGCATCATGCAAAGGTTACCATTTCGGTGCAACGAGACACAGACCAGCGGAGTGGCAGGACGGAGGTCACCGTCGAGCCCAAGACGGCGTCATCGCCAGTGCCTTTGGAAGTCGAAGACCAACTTTAGTCAGTACTAGATGTTCCCCTTCAAAATGGCCGTTGTTGGCTCTCTTCTCGCTCAATACTTGGGAAGAGGACCAAGCCTCTATAAACAGAGATAGCCACCACCACAGTAGAGGGATCGAATCCTTCCCAAGCAGAACACCGCACCAGCTCAAGAACACCTCTCGCGAGGCTGTTCTTCCCTTGTACTGTTCATCATCAGCCCTTGAGGCAATCCACCACACCACAAACTAGAGTAGGGTATTACACCACAATGGTGGCCCGAACTAGTATAAATCTTGTGTCCCTTGTCTTGTTCATCATGTAGCTTAGATACATGGCGAGGCATTGGGACGCGGATCGGTAGGGGGAAAATCTTTGCGCGTACCCCAGAGTTTGAACCTTATGGGTTTTGCCGGAACCCGATATCTGACACACGTGCACATGATGTAAGTTGCCGCCGTGGATCCGAGAAGGATTATTTTTGTTTCCTTTGGAATCATCCCAAGTCAGTCATGTACGTGCAGAGTATTCTATAGTCTGGTAGACTGATCATCTTCATTCTATATGTATCCCTAGCACACCAAGCCACTGATTGATTTGTTCAAGGAGAAGTTGTCGGGGGTTGGATGCGACATATGCCAACGGGTGGCTTATCATGGTGGGGGCGAGTAGAACATCGCCGGTGCCTGGAAATGGGATGAGGCGCAGACATGCACGCCGGCGAATCTTACCCAGCTTCGGGGCTCTCCGGGGAGATAACACCCCTACTGCTGCTCTGCGGGGTCTCCGCATGATCACTATGGTGTGATAGTACAAAGGCGCTCCTAGAGCGGTATCGGGGGGCAGGAGGGAACTAGGCTGGCTCTCTCCCCTGCTTGCTATGTGTCTAAATCTATCCAGGGCCGAACCCTTTGCATGGGTGCCCCGGGGGGTTTATATAGGCCTACCCCCCGGGGGTACAATAGTAATCTGACTGGGCGTGGCCCCCAGCCGTCTGTCTCTCATGCAGCCGTCCTCCCTGCCGGCTTCTGGGGCCCGCAGACTGGCGGGCCCCGCGGACATGCAGAACACTGTGCAGCACTCCTGATGACGCAGGCTCGGTCATGGGGTCGTGGGAACAGTGCCGCCGTCTGTCAGGCGATCACTGTCGCCACTCCCCGTCCAATCTGGTTTATGGCTTGTGGGGCCCTGACTGGGAGGCGGCCGACTCTGGGGAGGCCGACTCCCGCAGGGCCGTCTTCGGGCTCTCTGGCCGTCTTCGATCTTCTCACTGACAGGTGGCCCGGCGATCTTTGGGCCGTACAGGCCGGCGTCGTGGGCACAGTGCATCGCGTACTGTGGCTGAGGTCAGGGGGGCATGGCAACAGTGCCGCGCCTCACCGGAGATCTCCTGGCGATACGGCTCACTGTAGCCATGCCCTCCCCTCGTGGGCCGGAGGGGACGGCCACGTCTGGGCCGTGCCCGGCATCGGTCTTCGTGAAAGGTCGCGGGCCGACTCTCATAGTCGGCCCCTGAAAGGTCGCAAACCCGGAGTCGGCTTGCTTCAGAGTCGCCATTTGGGGACTCGGCTTCTCCGAAGGTCGCCAGCTGGGACTCGGCCTCCCGAAGGTCGCCAGCTGAGACGCGATCAGAGGGGCGCGGCCTGCCCCAATGTCTTGAAAGATCCTGGGTCCCAGGTCGGCCTACCCATGGCCCATTACTCCGACAGTAGTCCTCGAAGCTGGTGAAGCCCGGCGAGCGCCGCCTCATGGGGCTTCAGCAGTTTCAATCTTCTCAGCGCCGATTCTGAGACTCGGCCGCCGTTTCTTTGGGCCGCCTCGCCGAGGTCGGATAGGCTCAACGAGGAGCCACCACTCGCAAGTCGTGGCGGGAAACGGGCGGCGTATCGATTACGCTTCCCTGCCATTATTGAGACGGTCCTATCGCACGGCGCCACGTGGAGGCGATAGTCTGCCTTCCCACGCGCGTGACGGGACGGGCCGCCAGGTGGGGCCCGCCACTACCGCGCCTCGGCTCCCGAGCGGATCCGCTGTGGCCGAGGGCGGTTGGCATCCCCACGTTGTTACTGCACGCAGTAACTTCGTGGGGGTTAATCGTGGGCGGCGTGGGGCCGCGGGCGCAGTTAATCCCACGTCCGCCCCCTCGGCTCCTCAGCCCGCAGGGCTATAAGTAGGCGGGAGGGAGTGGGGCGGCAATGTACGCACACCCTCTCCCCCGCTCTCCTGCCCCTCCTTCTTCCTCCGCCGCGAGCCAAGACATTCTCCCTCGCCGGCGATGAGCTCTTCTTCCGCCGTGCCCCCCACCTCGCACTCCGGCGTGTGGGATGGCTTGGACGTGGAGGCGGAGCACATCGAGTTCCTCCGCCAAACCCGCCGCCTCCCCAGCGCGGATCTGGTGCGCGCCCGTCCCGCGCCGGCGGGAGAGATCCGGCCCGCGCCGGAGGAGGGCGAGCGGGTCATCTTCCGCTCGCATCTCATGCGCGGGCTGGGGCTTCCGGCGAGCGGATTCTTCCGCTCGTTTCTCGAGTTCCACAAGCTGCAGCCGCACCACCTCACCCCCAACGCGGTGGTGCTTCTCTCCGCCTTCGCCACTCTGTGCGAAGGCTACATCGGCGTTCTCCCCACCCTCGAGCTGTGGGGGGAGTTATTCTCTTCAAAACTCGGCACTCAGGCCGCCAGCACGCCGGCTCAGTGCGGCACCTACATCGCAGTCCGGCGCACGATGGCCGACAATCCTTTTCCTCCCATTTCGTTGGTGAAATCGGTGAAGATGTGGCAGAAGTCCTACTTCTACGTGAAGAACATCTCCACCGACGGCGACTGGGTCAACCTGCCGCCCTTCGACCCCGAGCCTCTGACTGGCCGGCTCGCCAGCTGGTCCCACCGGTCCAAATCTCTTTCGCCCTCCGGAGCCGGCGCCGTGGCGCGACTCCGAGTCATGCTGCAGTCGGAGGGGCTCGTCGCCTCCGATCTTCTGGCCGCCTTCGTGGCGCGCCGAGTTCTTCCGCTCCAGGGCCGGCCTCACCTCATCTGTCAGATGAGCGGCCGCCATGATCCGAGCCGGCTGTGCACCAAGGACATGCCGCGTGGGGAGGTGGCGAACTTGGTGAACCACATCGCCCACTGCGAGTTCACGGAGGACTGGCAGTTCGGCAAGGAGCCGTACTCGCGCGACAACCCCCCTCCAATGGTAAGTCGCATCCGCCTGTAGTTCGATCTTCTTTGCGTCTGACCTCGAACTCTGATCATCATGGGCTTCTTCTGAGCAGAACCCCCTCACGGCGCCCGCAGCTGGCGCCACAAGAGAGCCTCGCGACTACGTCCCAGATCGCGAGGTCAGCGACGTTGACGACCCCGACTTGGGGGCCGCGGCGCTGGAGGCCGACGCCGAGGGCGGCAGAGAGGGGGCAGACGGCGGCCTCAGACCGTCGGCGACCTTCGCTGACTGGCCCGAGGACGACGTTGACATGGAAGTCGTTCCGCGCCGCCAGCCGAGAGCTGGCTCCTCCGGCCAAGCCTGCGCGAAGAGGCGTCACGCCGGGCCGAGTGCGCCCGGCGGCAAGCTAAAGAAGTTCAAGGGAGCCGCCTCCGCGACCAAGCGGGAGGAGGCGGCCGCGAAGGCCAACCGCTTCCGAAAGGAAGTGAGAAGGCCGCCACTAGTTTCTTCGTAAGTCCTTTTACTCTTTCATTTTCTTGCTGGATCTTATCCGACTCTCGTTTGATCTTCCCTCCAATCTTCTCCAGAGCTCCCCTCTCCCTTGAGAGAGCCGCCGTCCCCTCCGTCATGGGGTCGGTGGAGACATCCGCCAACACTCGGCAGATTGATCCCGCCGCCGACCTTCGGGAGGCGACGGAACGGAATTCACGGGAGAAGCGCGAGGAGGAGGAGGCCGACCGCCTGGAGAAGGCGGAGGCCGAGAAGGCGACCGCCAATGCCCAGCGACGCCTGAAGGAGGCCGAGACTGCGGCCGCAGCAAAGGGGCATGCTGAGGAGGTCACACGTCGCCGAGCGGCAATGCTTGTCCCCCCGCTGTCATCGGCGCCGCCGGCTCACGAGTTCACGGGGCAGACCGGGGAGGTCGGCACCGCGAACCCTCTCACGGACGAGGGCGGCGACGTCTCAGGCTCGGATACTCACGCGCCGCCTCTGCCACCTCCGCCGCCTCCGTCCTCGAGGCCGCATGGCAAACAGCCGGTGGACCCGCAGGATCCTCCGACTGCGGACGACGCCGACGCGCAACTGCTTCTTCAGGTCGCCGCGCCGGCGCGCCGCCGGCTTGAGAGGACGAGCTCAGCGCCGCGAGCTCGGGAAACCGGCGCTGCAAGTTCGGCGAACCTGGACGTCGAGGCCTCAAGTGCCGCGCCCACCGGCTGGCTGCGTGAAGGCGGCACCGGCCCGCTGAACCAGGCCCTTCTGGACGTCCAGTCGAAGCTGCGCGAAGAGGGCGACGCCCTCCAACTCTGCACCAGGGCGCATCTGGCCTTGCGGACCTCCGTCCGGGTACGTTTCGTTTCTCCTTTTTGATTTCTGTCTTCTTCTGTGGGGGCGCGCCAGCGCACCCACTAGGTGTAGTCCCCGAGTTCGGGGCCGGCTGCTGATCAGGTGGCTCGGAACTCCCTCTGGTGAGCTCCGAAGACTAACATTTGCTTTGCTGGCTTTGCAGGAATACCACAATCTCCGCGCCACTGCCTTCAACCGCAATGTTGAAGAGCTGAAGAAGCGGACCGCCGATCTGACGGAAAGCCGAGGTGAGCTAATTCTTCCTTCTTCGCGGGGGCGCGCTGGCGCACCCGCGGGCTGTAGTCCCCGGGATTCGGGCCGACTGCTGAGCAGTCGGGCCGGATCTCCCTGACGATCTATCTTCCTTCTTCTCCATGAAGCCTAGCTACTGCACGCCATGGCTGTAGTCCCCGAGATTCGGGCCGACTGCTGAGCAGTCGGGCCGGATCTCCCCGGCGATCTACCTTACTGATGACCTTCTTGTCTTTTTTCTTCGATCTTCAGGCGCCAACGCCGCCCTCCAGGAGCAGCTGGGCGAGGCCAACACCGCACGCCGCGCCAAGGAGGAGGAGTGCAACAAGCTTGCCCAAGAGCGCGACCTGCTGGCGACGCAGTTGGCCGAGCAAAAAGAGCTGCTCCGGAAGGCGCAGGACGACGCCAAGTCGCGGGAAGATGCCCTCATAGCCGAGTTCGAGGTCGAACGCTCCGCGTGGACCGACCGGGAGGCGATGCTGACCTCCGGCTACCACGAGCTCGAGGACATCGTTGATGGTAAGTCTTTTTTCTCTTCTTTGGTCTTCCGACTCTGCGTTGGGCTGACTTTGGGTTTTCTGACTGTCTTTCCTTCTGTCTTGGCAGACTTCTTTCCCGGCCACTCGCTGGCCGTTCCTCTGGCCATCGAGGTGGCTCGGGAGGAACGAAGGGCGAAGGGCGAAGTTATTGCCGCCAACGCCCCCCGAACCATTGACGAGCAGCTTCTAAGCATCGGGGTTCGTCTTCGTCCTGCGCACCGTATGCTACGCTGTCTTCAGCGCGCCAGTGCCCAAGTGGTCGCCGCCCTATGGCCGGACGTGCCGGCTCTTCGCACCGCCAATCGGACCGCCGACTGGCTGGAGGTCGCCGCCGGCCGCTTTGAGGCTTGGAGGGGCTCCTCGGCCCATGCCGGAGCACGCCGGGCTTTGGAGTTTGTCAAAGGGTGGTATCCGGGGCTGGACCTGGACCGCCTGGCCGCGTTCCGGTCAGAGGCCTAGGCCGAGCTGGAGGCCGTAGAAGGTGCCCTTGTCGAGCGCGCGACAGCCATCGCCGAGTACACGGGCACCAGTGTCTTTGTGCCCGAGCGAACTAAAGGCGGCGAGGAGGCACCGCAGGACTGGTTCGGGATGAACCCGGAGTACGTGGAGGACTCGGCGGAGGTGATCGACTCCAGCGCCGAGGAGGAGGACGAGTCGGAGGACGGAGGCAAGGAGGAGGTGCCAGAAGACGAAGCAGGTGGCCAGCCTCAGCCTGATCGCGCCTCCAGCAATGAACCGCAGAAGGACAAGGCGACTGTCGCCGGAGGCGACCAAGCCGAGACCGCCCAGCCGACTGCCCCGGCATCCGACACCGCTGTCACCTCCGACCCTCCGGCTCCGGAGGTCGCCCCCTAGAGTGCTTCTGTTTATATGTCTTTGTTGTTCTTTTGAAAAACTTGTTAGGTTCGAACAATTCCACCCACTGGGTGTATTCGGCCAAGGGCCTGATGTAAATATTTATCTAATTTCCGCCTTTCCTTGCTTTTTTGCTCCTTAGACCTTTTTCCTTTGCTGCCTTCCCTCGGTTGTCGCCTTGCTGGATGGGCAGCCGCTCTGCGGACTGTCGCCGAGTCAAGTGCTTGGCTACCTCGGGGAGGCAAGTACTTAGTCGTTTAGAGTATTGCAGCGAGTTGGCTAGAAACCGACAGGCCGACTATTCGAGAGTTGGCTATCCTTGATGAAAATTGAGACGGCGAGCCGACTGCTCATGAGTCAGCTCGGTAAGGGGAGGCTGGTAGCCGGCTTGGGCTATGCGTAGCTCTTAAGTCCTTAGCCATTTTTCATATGTGCGCTCGTTCTTGCTTGTCCCCTGCCCACCGACAGTCGCTCTGCGGACTGCGGCTTTCGGCAAGAGATGGCTTTGAGCACGACACATTACTTGTCTGACCGCAGGGAGCATTTCATAGCGCAAGACGGCGAGTCCCCGGTCCGACTAGTCGGACCCGGTGCCAGACAGTATGATAAAAGGGAACAGCATATTCGGAAGCGTAATCCATATCATACAAATAATCAAAAAGGCAGTCCCCGAGCTCGTCCCGGGGGGCCTAAGGTCTTAGTACTTTAATACAAAAGGGGGTAGCGCGATACATACTGCATCAACTGTAAAATCTTCGAAGAAGATTCGCGTTCCACGGGCGCTCTGTTTCTTTTCTGGAGTCGTCCCTCTTGCGTGCTCGAGGCTTCTGAGCGTCGATCAAATAGTAGGCGTCGTTCCCGAGCACCTTGCTGATGATGAAGGGACCGTCCCAAGGCGCCGACAACTTGTGATGGCCGGCTGTTCTCTGAATCAGCCGGAGCACAAGGTCGCCCTCTTGGAACGATCTTGGCTTGACCTTGCGATTGTAGTATCGGCGCAAACTCTGCTGGTAGATGCTGGACCAACTGAGTGCCAACAGTCGGCCCTCTTCCAGCAGATCGATGCCTACTTGGCGTGCTTCTTCGGCATCCTCCTCGGTGTACATGGAAACTCGTGGAGAGTCGAACTCTATATCCGTCGGGATGACGGCTTCGGCACAGTAGACGAGGAAGAAAGGCGTGAAGCCGGTTGACCTATTTGGGGTTGTGCGCAGACTCCAGAGGACGGCAGGCAGCTCTTCGACCCAACAGCCGGCCGAGCGCTCAAGTGGTTCGACCAATCGAGGCTTGATGCCAGACAGGATGAGGCCGTTGGTTCGTTCCACCTGGCCGTTTTTCTGCGGATGGGCAACGGACGCTAAGTCCAGTCGGATGCCCTGCGTCGCGCAAAAACGAGCCAAAGCGCCCTTGGCGAAGTTGGTGCCGTTGTCGGTGATGATGCTGTGTGGTATGCCGTACCGCACTGTGATGTCGGCAATGAAGGTCACTGCTGTAGGCCCGTTTAATTTCTTGATGGGCTTTGCTTCCACCCACTTGGTGAACTTGTCCACCGCGACAAGCAAGTGAGTTAGGCCGCCTCGGGCCGTCTTGAATGGTCCCACCATATCCAGGCCCCAAACTGCGAAGGGCCAGGCAATGGGGATTGTCTTCAGCGCGGAAGCCGGCTGAAGGGGCTTGGAGCGGAACACCTGGCACCCCTTGCATTTTTTGACTAGTTCTTTAGCTTCTTCCAGGGCAGTCGGCCAAAAGAAACCGTGCCGAAAGGCTTTGGCCACGAGTGCCCTTGAAGCCGCGTGGTGGCCGCACTCGCCTTGGTGGATGTATCTGAGGATCGCTTGGCCTTGCTCTGACTCCACGCAGCGCTGGTGGACGCCCGTAGCGCTGCACCTAACTAGCTCTCTGTTGATTATGGTGTAGGCTGCTGCTCGGCGTTGCACTTGCCGAGCCAGGGTCTCGTCTGCTGGTAATTCCTTGTTCACTAGGAACTTGAGGATGGGCTGTGCCCATGAAGGTGCTGCTATCTCGTCAACTGCTACCGCAGCGACTTGGACAAGGGTGGCTGGGCTGGGAGGCGGCGGGTTGGAGTCTGCTGCCGCTTGCTGGACTGAGGGAATCTCTGGGCCGACTGGGGCAGCTCCCGGGCCGACTGGCGCAGTCCCCGGGCCGGGCTCGGAAGTCCCCAGGCCGACTGGCGCAGTCCCCTGGTTGGGCTCTGAAGTCCCCAGGCCGACTGGCGCAGTCCCCGGGCTGACTGTGGCTTTCTTGAGGTTGCTCGCTGGGGCCTTGGAGTCGGATCCGACTATTTCTGGCGGAGCCGGCACGAAGATGGAGTCCGATTCTGGTGAGGGCTTGATAGACGGCTTGAGGAGGCGCTGAAGGGCGACACCAGAAGGTATCGCTTGGCGAGTGGAGCCGACTCGTGCCAAGGCGTCTGCTTGATCGTTGTCGTTTCTCGGTACGTGAAGGAATTCGCACCCCTCAAAGTATCCGCTGAGTTGCTGTACCAGGAAGCGGTAGCTTGCCATGTTTGCATCTTTGGCGTCCCAGTCGCCGGATGATTGCTGAACCACCAAGTCGAGTCGCCATAGCACAGGATCCGGCGAATGCCGAGTTCTTTGGCAAGCCGGAGTCCGTGGATGAGCGCTTCATATTCGGCGACGTTGTTGGAGGCGGCGAAGTGGATTTGCAGCACGTACTTGAGCTTGTCGCCCTTGGGGGAGGTGAGGACGACGCCGGCTCCGAGGCCGGTGTGCATCTTGGAGCCGTCAAAGTGCAGCCACCAATGAGTAGAGTCGGGCGCTGGCGGCAGGTACTGGGTCTCGGCCCAGTCGACGAGGAAGTCGGCCAGCGCGTGTGACTTGATGGCGGTGCGAGGTTGGTAGTAGATGGTGTATGGGGCTAGGTCGATAGCCCACTTGGCCACTCGGCCGGAGGCGTCTCGGCTTCCAATGATCTCGGCGAGTGGAGCGGTGCAAACCACCGTGATTGGATGCTCTTGAAAGTAGGGCTTCAGCTTCTTGGCGGCAAAATGCACGCTGTAGCACATCTTCTGATAGTGAGGGTAGTTCTGCTTGGAGGTCGACAGTACCTCGCTTAGGTAATACACCGGTCTCTGGACCGGAAGCGCCTTGCCTTCCTCCTTGCGTTCAACTACAATGACTGTGCTGACTACCCGGCTGGTGGCGGCGATGTACAAGAGCATGGGCTCTTTGGGAGTCGGAGCCGCCAACACAGGGGGAGTCGCCAGCATCTTCTTCAGTTGGAGAAATGCCTCATCTGCCTTGTGGTTCCACTCAAAAAAGGTGGTCTTCTTCATCAGTTGGTACAAGGGCAGAGCTTTCTCGCCCAGCCGACTGATAAATCGGCTGATGGATGCCAGGCAGCCGGTGAACTTCTGCACATCCAACAGTCGGCTGGGTACCTCCATTCTCTCAATGGCCTTGATCTTCACAGGGTTGCACTCTATGCCGCGTTCGGAGACCAAAAAACCGAGGAGCTGGCCGGCTGGTACTCCGAACACACACTTCTCAGGGTTGAGCTTGATCTAGAATCATCGCAAATTATCAAAGGTCTCTTTGAGGTCTTCCAGTAGCGTCCCACGCTTTTCCGTCTTCACCACCACATCATCCACATAAACGTGGGCGTTTCTGCCGAGTTGCTTGAGGAGGCACTTCTGCATGCAACGCTGAAAGGTGGCGCCGGCATTCCTCAAGCCGAACGTCATTGTCAGGTAGCAGAAGGCTCCAAATGGCGTGATGAATGCGGTCTTCAGTCTGTCTGCTGGATTCAGCTTGATCTGGTGATATCCTGAGTATGCGTCTAGGAAACTCAACAGCTCGCATCCGGCTGTGGAGTCTATCACCTGGTCAATCCTTGGCAGAGCAAACGGGTCCTTCGGGCAGGCTTTATTGAGGCTGGTGTAGTCTATGCACATCCGCCACTGCTTATTCTTCTTCAATACCAGCACTGGGTTTGCTAACCACTCCGGAAAAAACACTTCCATGATGAATCCGGCTGCCAGGAGCCGGGCTATCTCTTCTCCAACGACTCTTCTCTTCTCTTCTGACAGGCGGCGCAAGGGCTGCCTGACGGGCTTCACATCCGGCCTGACGTGTAACTTGTGCTCGGCGAATTCCGTCGGCACACCCGGCATGTCCTTGGGGGACCATGCGAAGATGTCCCGATTCTCACGGAGGAAATCGACGAGCTCGCCTTCCTATTTGCTGTCAAGGCCTGTGCCTATGACTGCGTATTTCTCTGGGTGCTCTGGGTCCAAGGGTATCTTCTTGGTTTCTTTAGCCGGCTTGAATGATCCTTCTGCTTCCGACTCCTTGGGGTCGGGCGACATCTCCGGCTGCTTCCCAGCCATCGCCACGACATGGTCAAGGAGCCGCTTCTCGGCTGCGAGCACCAAAGACTCGGGCAGCCGACTGCTTTCGGCCACGCAAGCAGACGACTTCTTGTAGTCGCCGGCAACGGTCAGGATCCCCTTGGAACTCGACATCTTCATCTTGAGTAGGCGTAGTGGGGAACCGCCATGAACTTGGCCAAAGCAGGCCGGCCAAGCAGTGCGTGATACGGGCTCTCCAAGTCCACCACCTCGAACCAGACTGGCTCTCGGCGGAAGTGATCTTTGTCTCCGAAGAGGACATCTATTAGAATCTTGCCGATTGGCGAACAGGAGAGGCCGGGTACAATTCCATGGAACACGGTGCGGCTGCTCTGCAGCTGCCTCCGCCTGATTCCGAGCTTCTCCATGGTATCCTTATACAAGATGTTTATGCTGCTGCCTCCGTCTATCAGGACCCGTGAGAAACGGACGGCCCGCCTATCAGTGGCCAAGGTCGCGCCTAGAACCAAGGTGTAGGAGCCTGGACTCGGCATCACCTCTGGGTGATCTGCCCGACTCCAGCTGATAGGCTTCTCGGACCAATGCATGAACTCTGGAGCATCCGTTGCTATTGCATTTACTTCTTGCTGTTGCTGGCGCCTGCTGCGCCGGTCATCTGCCATGCTGGTGAACACTACGTAGGCTCCGTGCTCTTCTGGGAACTCGTCTTGGACTGCGCCGACTGGACCGGCCGCCAGCTGCTGGGGCGGCAGTGGAGGCGGCGGCCCCGCAGGCGGCGGAGGAGTGAGACCGTCCCCCTTGGCGATTCTGGCCAGCCAGTGACACTTTCTTGTGGTGTGGTTCGAAGGCTTCGCGCCGCTGTGGAACTTGCAAGGACCATCCAAAGTCTGCTCATAGGAGAAAGCTGGCAACCAATTGGACTTGCCGCCTTTCTGCCGCTTGGCCGGAGGCTGCCCCTCCGGTTGCTGATCTTCTACCGCTGCAACCTGCCGACTGTTGGAAGTCGGCTGTGGGGCCTTGCGCTTGTTGTTGTTTTGCTGCTGTCGCCGGCTGGCGTCTCCAGCCGGGGTTCTGGGGGCCTGGGGAGTCACCTTGCCAGCCGCGTTGACTTGAATCTCCGTCTTCATAGAAGAGTCGGCCGTGGCATACTTGTCTGCTATGACTAGCAGTTCGTCGAGGGTTTCGGGCTCGTCGCAGAGGAGCTTGTGCTTGAGGAGGGTGCCCTCTCGGCACCCGGCCGTGAAGTACTCGATGGCCTGCACCTCGTGCACGCCCTCGCAGGAGTTTCGAAGTTCGCCCCAGCGCGTGAGGTAGTCGCGTGTTGATTCTTCAGGGCCTTGCACGCACAAGGAGAGCTGGCGCGGCTTGGGAGGTCGCTTGTACGTGCTAGTGAAGTTACGAATGAAGGCTTCGGTGAAGTCGACCCAGCTATTGATGCTGCGGGGCTTCAAGCTGTTCAGCCATGTCCGGGCCGTGCCCTGGAGCATGAGGGGAACATACTTCACGGCAACTAGCTTGTTGCCGTTTGCTATATTGACAGCTGTGGAGTAGTCTATTAGCCAGTCTTCCGGCTTCACGGAGCCGGTGTACTTGGGCGTGTCTCGGGGGAGCGTGAATCCTTTGGGGAAGGGCTCGTCTCTGATGCGGGGCCCGAAGCAAGGCGGACCCAACTCATCTTCTTCCTCTAACGCCAGGGATCGGTGGAGTCGGTCGATCCGATGGCGGGCGTCATTCTCTCCGACTCCCTCTCGGCGGCCAAGGCGACCTCCGAGAGTCGGATGCTCAACAGGCGGCGGAGAAACTCGCCGCTCTCTTTGGGGTGGGGGAGGCAGATAATCATCTCGCCGTTCCACTGCTCTGGGGCGGCCGTCTTGGTCGCGCTCGATGGTGATGCGAGTCCGGCTGTGACTGACAGCCGGCTCCTTCTCTTTCCTTCCGCGGACTCCGCCAGTCGGCGTCCGGGAGGTCGCGCCTTGATCTCGGCGAGGGGGTAAGTCATCGTTCTGCTGCTGCAGCGCGTCTGCGCGGCCGCCTGCCGCGTTTTGCGCAGCAACCGCATCGAGGAGCTGCTGGACTCGCTCCGTCATTACGCGGCACTCTTCGCCTTCGAAGTTCTTCAGCTCTTCGGTTGCCGCTTGGGCGGCGCGGATGTTCTCCGCAGGGGTGGCGTACACGGGTTGTTTCGCCCCGAGCAAGTCGGCGATGGCTGCGCCGCGCTCTCGGACCGCACCTAGACGGCTCGGCCCAGTTGGAGTCGGCGAGCCGCCTACAGCGCGATCCACCTCGCGCTGGTATGCTTCAGACAGGCGCCTCATGCTTGCCAACTTCTTGGCGCCTTCGATGATCTGAAGGTGGCGTTCTTCCAGCGTCTCGGCGTCCGCGTCCTCTGGAATGGGCGCAGTCAGGTCTTGCAGGGCCGCTGGCAGCGGGTCCTTTGCGTCTTCGCCGGAGTGCTCGCCGTGGCCGATGACGAGCACCTCCGTGACGGCGCTTCCACCACTCTCCTCATACGGAAGCGGCTCGTCGTAGACCACCACGTTGGTGGGGAAGATATCAAATGATACGGCGTCGGAGTCGACCAGCATCGGGTCGGAGGAGCCTACGGACTCCAAATCTACGGCGGGCTCACCGGCGACGTGGAGTTGGTCGAGGAGGCCCGCGAGAAGGTTCTCGGGGCCACCCGCGCCTGCACTTAGTGCAGGCTCGTCGGAAAGGCGCACCTCGCCGATGAGTTCGGCGAGGCCGCTCGCGGCGCAGGCGGCCTCGGCGCCACGCAGCGTGTCGATGCAGACACCATCTGGCAAGCCGGGCTGGCTGCGCTCGCCAGGGAGGAAAAGGGTTCCCGTCCAGAACAGATCTCCGGATGACGGTGCACCTCGCCCCACGGTGGGCGCCAAATGTCGG
Source organism: Aegilops speltoides (assembly GCA_021437245.1). Taxonomy (NCBI): domain Eukaryota; kingdom Viridiplantae; phylum Streptophyta; class Magnoliopsida; order Poales; family Poaceae; genus Aegilops; species Aegilops speltoides. The sequence continues at coordinate 199,345,080 of CM038142.1, read as the reverse complement.
GGGTTGGATGCGACATATGCCAACGGGTGGCTTATCATGGTGGGGGCGAGTAGAACATCGCCGGTGCCTGGAAACGGGATGAGGCGCAGACATGCACGCCAACGAATCTTACCCAGCTTTGGGGCTCTCCGGGGAGATAACACCCCTACTGCTGCTCTGCGGGGTCTCCGCTTGATCACTATGGTGTGATAGTACAAAGGCGCTCCTAGAGCTGTATCGGGGGGCAGGAGGGAGCTAGGTTGGCTCTCTCCCTTGCTTGCTATGTGTCTAAATCTATCCAGGGCCGACCCCTTTGCATGGGTGCCCCGGGGGGTTTATATCGGCCTACCCCCGGGGGTACAATAGTAAACTGACTGGGCGTTGCCCCCAGCTGTCTGTCTCTCACGCAGCCGTCCTTCCTGCCAGCTTCTGGGGCCCGCAGGCTGGCGGGCCCCGTGGACATGTAGAACATTGTGCAACACTCCTGATGACGCAGGCTTGGTCATGGGGTCGTGGGAACAGTGCCGTCGTCTGTCAGGCGACCACTGTAGCCACTCCCCGTCCAATCTGGTTTATGGCATGTGGGGCCCTGACTGGGAGGCGGCCGACTCTGGGGAGGCCGACTCCCGCAGGGCCGTCTTCGGGCTCTCTGGCCGTCTTCGATCTTCTCACTGACGGGTGGCCCGGTTATCTTCGGGCCGTACAGGCCGGCGTCGTGGGCACAAATGCATCGTGTATCGTGGCTGGTCGGGGCATGGCAACAGCCGCTACCACACGGAGATCTCCTAGCGATACGGTTCACTATAGCCATGCCCTCCCCTCGTGGGCCGGAGGGGACGGCCACGTCTGGGCCGTGCCCAGAATCGGTCTTCGTGAAAGGTCGCGGGCCGACTCTCATAGTCGGCCCCCTAAAAGGTCGCAAACCCGGAGTCGGCTTGCTTCAGAGTCACCATTTGGGGACTCGGCTTCTCCGAAGGTCGCCAGCTGGGACTCGGCCTCGCCGAAGGTCGCCAGCTGAGACGCGATCAGAGGGGCGCGGCCTGCCCCGATGTCTTGAAAGATCCTGGGTCCCGGGTCGGCCTACCCGTGGCCCATTACTCCGACAGAAGTAGTCTCTTCTTAAGAGCAAGACTTATGCAAGGACTTCGATACCCTTGGTGATGGTTCCCCACCTGAACTCGGTAGTGTCTTATTATAAGACTACTACGTGGTCATGCTTGTCTGGGACAGCGTGTTCACATGTATGTAGCAGAAAAGGCTCATGTATTGGAGCTTGCTATCGTAGTTCGTTCCCCAAGAATCTCGCAACGTCATCTCCTTGATTTGTGTTGCAAACTTTAATTTTTCTTGCTAGACTTGATGAGTCTGGAATGTTCTGACACCAACCAGATCTGAATCTCAGGCAGATATGATTGTTGGAACGTTTCCCTAGAACTATAATATTGGTCTCTCTGTAACCCGATAAAGTGGATGTCGTGGCCAACACACCCAGCCGGAAGACCCGTTATTGTAGTAATCTTGTTTGAGGAAGTTGGCCACATCCCCATAAGGATCTCATAGGGTTTACTCCAATAGTTGTTCCTTATGGATCCTTGTGCTCCTGAAGTCTGACCTTTTACTTGATGTCCTAGACACCAAACCATATCTATAAATGGGTTACGCTAGTACATCAAGGAGAATATTAGAAGCGGAGTGCTAAATGTCTCTCGGTTGATCATCCAGATTTTGTTTCCTTGGCCTCGCCAAGGTGAAATCTGAGAAGGTGTCATCTTCCTTTGCTTCTGCATCGTCCATCACTATTCATCATGGTAGTATGTTGTGTTGCCAGGATCCTTGACACGGATATTGGTAAAACCTTTACGAATATGGAAGTGCTCAAGTTCTTGAGAGAACGCGCAAGCACTAGGTTTATCATCTGCATTAATTGGGATTGCTCCCAGTTTCTTCAACTATGCTATAACCTTTCAAACAATGGAATCACTCTCGTGTGTCGAGTTTTCCCCAGTTAATAGAATCATTCCAACATTTGCATTTTGTTCCCAGCTTGCACCGCCATTGTGCCATTCTACCATGGACTACCCTTCTGAGTAATTATTGGTCAGGATCATCTTAAAAAATTGTCCTACCCTGGGTCCCATTCCTTTCCGTTGATAAGAAAAATCATCCATTGCTTTGTCTTCAACAAGGTAATCCACATCACCCATCTTAGTCCGAGTATGCCATTCTCTCATACTCCGCCAAACAATTGTTGGTGAATTGCCTTAGAATGGTCTAAAGAGTCTCAACGATCTCTATATCAAAACTAATTCTTTTTGCCACTTAAGATAATAATTCTACGAGTCACCTCCTCTAAGATGTATCGTTATGGTATCGTGGCAACTCAACTCCTCCCTACGTTGACAACCGTTCACCACCTTCTTAAGCGTGAAACTGTTGTCTACCTAGTGAACCTTCATCATATGTTTCACTCCATCCCTTTGGATGTGTGCTTCGTGTCTTAGCCCGAGAGGTGTTGCTATGTCTCATTCCGTGAGTTGATCCTAAGTTGTTCGATCTTCGAGAAGATCGATCCTTCTAGAGTTTTCCCTTTCCTCATGTTGTCATGTTGGCTGGAGTTCTCACAACAAGAGGACGAGACAAAGATGGTGATTGAATCAACGCCTTATGAAGTGCAACCTGCATCATGAAGATTATGTTAGTTCGCGCTCCCCCTTCATCTTACCCTACGCTTAAATCTTGGGACATGATTCTTGTTTAGTGGAGGTGAGTTGTCACAACCCCAGTTGAGGCCTTGCCTATCTTTGCATTAGCCTCCATACATCATGTTTAAATTTTATGAAACTTTGAAATGGGGGCTGATAAACCCTAGCAGCAAATGAAATTCAACTAGGGTTCAAATAAAATCATTTTCACTGAACCCAAAATGCCCTTCTAAAATGTTCATCATTTGCCTTGGTCTAGAACCTCTGACAAAAATGGTGCTCACTTTTCTAGGACAACAGAGGGTCATAGAACTAAATCATATAGTATTTGCATTTGGCCATTTAAATGCTATAAAATATTTTAAATTCCCAAATAATCATAAACTGAAATGTTTACTATAGGATATATTCCGAACAGTGGTCATGAGCAGTTTCATGATTTTTGGGATTGAGTTAGTATTTTTAATAAAGCCACAAAGTTGCAGAAAAATAGAAAACAGTAAATAAAAGAGAGAGAGAGAGAGAGAGAGAGAGAGAGAGACTTACCTGGCCTCACCTTTGCAGCCCACCTGGCCTGGCACTATGCGGCCCAGCCCACCACCGCAGCCCCCTTTGCCGCCTTCCTCCTCGCGCCAGTAGGCAAGGGCGCGTGCCCCGCGTGCGCAGCCACACGCCGACCACCTCCACCCTGCCTGCGTGCCCCCTCGACCGCCCGGGTGACCCTGGAGATGCCACGCACCCCTGGACCTCTCTCACTCTCTCCCATGCTTCTCCCTCCTCTGCTCTCTCTCCCTCTTGTGCCCGAGCGCAATCGTCGCCGCCGCTCGTCGTTGTCGCGGCCACCGCATCCCCCTCGCCTCATCGACGTGTGCATGAGCTCTGCCTCGACGCCCTCATCCTTCCTGCCGACTCGCATGAAGCTGGACGCCTCGAAACGTCGTCCCTGACCTCTTCTTCCTCCTCAGATCGCCGAGATCGACCTCACCGCCCTACTCAGCTTCGTCCTTCCCCGAGCCTGCTTCGACGCCCGTCTAAACCGCCGTGAGCCACTGAACCTTTCCCCCCTCCATTCTCGCTCTCGTGTGCCGTAGCCGCCGCACCTTGCTCGCCCGCATGCGCCGCCACCTGTGACCGCCAACGTGCCTCCGGCCACCTAGCGGTCCGGTCGTCGTGCTCAGCTCCCTCCCCGCGCTGCGTAGAACACATAGGTTCCCCGCACAAGCTTCCTCGGCCATCGTAGAGTCGACCCTGAGCTCACCCGAGCTCCGGCGACTGCCAAGATCGACGCCGGTGACGACTCCAGCCATCTCAGGCCCAGACACTGCCACCACTCGACGCGGACGAGTGTCCGCATCACGTAGATGCCCTCGCTCGGCCATTTGGTCGCCGAAGGAGGAATCCCGACGCCCTCCGCCATCTCTGGCATAGCCAGCGTTGAGCCGTGGGTCAGCTCTGTTGAGTTTACTAAGGGTTTGACACCATCTAACTAGGGCTTGATTGCCCTCGGTCACTGACGCGTGGGGCCAGCCCTGCTAATTAACCTAGGTTAGTATTAATTAACTAGGTTAGTTTAGTTAGTCACTGACATGTGCGACCCACACGTTAGGTTTGACCTGGACCGGCCCTATTGACCATGCTGATGTCACCCTAATGTAGTGCTGACGTAGTAAACATTTTCTGGGATTTTAAATAAATCAGAAATGATTTATAAATTCCAGAAAATGCCCAAAACTTCTAAAATTCATAGAAATTCAACAATAACTCAGAATGGAATAAGTTATATATGAAAAATGATCAAAAAAATCCAATCTATCCATCTGCACTAGTTCATGCATATTAAAGAAACTTAAACCTGTTATTTATATCAAAACATGATAAGGCACTATTTAAATTCATAAGTTGAGTTTGGGATTGAACCTTTGGTTCAAAATGACCCAAACCCTTCTGGTTTTAGTTGCATTAGCTCAATCCATAGTGTATTGCCATGTCATGATCATGCATCATATTGTGCATTGCATTGATTGTGTTTCCTTCTCTGTTGCCGGTAATTGTCCCCTCTCGACAGACGTGGTTTCGACGATCAGTTCGATGACACTGATGAAGAGCTATATTATCTTCAGAAGTGCCAGGCAAGCAAAACCCCCTTGTTCATTCTGATACCATCCCACTCTCTCGCTCCTACTCTCTTTTACTGCATTAGGACAACAATGATTCAACTGTTACTTGTTGGGAAAGTTGAACCCCTTTAATCTGCATGACCTGTCATTGCCACAGTAAATAGATGAAACCCACTAGCATGAGTAGGAGTTGTTTGAGACCTGATGTGCCTACTCATTCATGCTTGTTTGCCATGCCTGCTATGCTTAGAGTTGTGTCAAGTCTGATTCATCGGGGATGAATTGGAACAATGGTGAACATGTCCTACTGTGTGTGAGCTAAGTGTGTGAACATGATTTGGTAAAAGTAGCGGTGAGAGGCCATGTAGGAGTACATGGTGGATTGTCTCATTGAAGCCGTCCTCAAGAACTGAGTTCTGTGTTTGTGATCCATGAACAACTACTACCACGCGTTGGGCCCAAAACCAATGGACCCTCTCGGCTTCTTAACCACCCATGTCCTCTGTCCAGGTGTTGCAAGTAGTTTCTGGTGTTTGTTGTATGCTAGAGGTCGTGCGCAGCGCTGACCTGAGGGGTGGGCTATGATGTGGTAGGCACGTGGCCGGGTATGCCGGGCGCCCGTTTGGTGCCACGGAACCCTGTACACATCATTCGGGGCCGTATGTGGAAACCTCGGCCGGACTCCTGCGGATGGAACTTGAATAGGCGATAAATCTGGACTAGAGACTTGAGTGTTTAGGTAGGCCGTGGCCGACACCCTCGCTGGGCTTCCGCCTGAAGGTTGCCGAGTACATGTCGTGTAAACGGCGATAAGTGGTGAGTGCATGTGTGAAGAAGTACACCCCTGCTGGGTTAACATCGTCTATTCGAATAGCCGCGTCTGCGGTAAAAGACCTCTGGGTTGCCTATACAGTTCATAGACAAGTGAAAGTGGATACTCTAAAATGCGCAAGATAAGCCTGAGTGCTATGGATGGCATTCTCGTAGGGAGACAGGAGCAGATCCATTGTGGTGTAATGATATGGTGAATCTGTGGACTCGTGTTTGCCACCTCAAAAGAGTTGCTTGCAGTCGTAGTTCAGGATAGCCACCGAGTCAAAGCTGGCTTGCTGCAGTTGAACCCACCATGATACTGATGCATATGTAGTTAGTTCTGATGTAAGTCTTGTTGGGTACATTTGTACTCACGTTTGCTTAATTTATGTTTTGGCAGAGAGACTACAGTCTCGCTAGTAGTTCCGCATGGACTTCGACGTTTAGCTTGTTACCTCAGCTACGATCTTGTGCCCTCGGAAGGATCTGGTAGATAGTCAGGCTTCTCAGCCTTTTTCATTTGTAGATGTCTGTACCCAGACATGATAAGCTTCCACATGTGTTTTGACTTGTATGCTCTGAATGTTGGGTCATGAGACCCATGTTTGTAATATCTCGCTCCTCGGAGCCTATTGAATAAATACTTTGAGTCATAGAGTTATGTTGTGATGCCATGTTGTATTTGCACATATCGAGCATATTGTGTGTATGATTTGAAATGCTTGGTATGTGTGGGATCTAACAACCTAGTTGTTCATCATTGGTAGCCTCTCTTACCGGGAAATGTCTCCTAGTGCTTCCACTGAGCCATGGTTGCTTGCTACTGCTCCGGAACACTTTGGCTGGCCGCCATGTGTCCTTCTTCGTTCCTGTGTCTGTCCCTTCGGGGAAATGACACATGTTGTTCCTTTAAGTCCATCTAGCTTGCTACAACTTGGGTTCATACGTTGTTGATCGACGCGTTCGTTGTTGGGTCATGTATGCATGTCCCTGTAAGTTAGCGCCACTTTGGGTCCACGACTAGTCATGTCAGCCCGGGTTCTTTGTCATATGGATGCTAGCGGCACTATCATATACGTGAGCCAAAAGGCGCAAACAGTCCTGGGCCAGGTAAGGTGGCACCCGTGGAATACCGTGCGTGAGGCTGCAAAGTGATATGATGTGTTACATGCTAGATCGGTGTGACTTAGGATCGGGATCCTTACAGCATCGCAAGTTATTATGCCCGCAGAAGTATACCCAAGAGGGATATGGTATTCTCAGCTGTGGCCGAAGAAGTGGAATCAATTCCAATGGTCAGCGAGTATCCAGATGTATTTCCTGAGGAATTTCCAGGAATGCCACCAGACAGAGAATTGGAGTTTGCTATTGACTTGGTGCCTGGGACTGCACCGATATATAAGAAATATTATCAGATGCCTTCGTTAGAATTGGTGGAGTTAAATAAATAGCTCGATGAAATGTTGCAGAAAGGATACATCCATCCAAGCTCTTCACCTTGGGGATCACTCGCTATATTCGTGGATAAAAAGGATGCCAGTCTTCGGATGTGTGTAGACTACCGATAGTTGAATGATGTCACCATCAAGAACAAGTATCCACTGCCAAGAATTGATGATTTATTTGATCAACTCAGTGGGGCCAAAGTACTCTCCAAGATTGATTTGAGGACCGGATATCATCAACTCAAAATCAGGAAGGAAGATATTCCCAAGACCGCGTTCACCACTCGGTACGGTCTTTATGAATATACTGTTATGTCATTCGGTCTCACCAATGCCCCCTCCTTTTTCATGCATACGATGAATAAGGTTTTTATGGATTCCTTGGATAAGTTTGTGGTGGTGTTCATTGATGATATCCTCATTTATTCAAAAATTAAAGAAGAGCACAAGGACCACCTCCGAGTAGTGTTCTGAAGACTCCATGATCATCAGCTTTATGCAAAGTTCAGCAAATGTGAATTTTGGCTCTACCAAGTGGGATTTCTGGGGCATATTCTCTCAGCTGAAGGAAACACCGTGGATCCAAGTAAAGTGAAAGATGTGCTTGATTGGTCCGCACCCATGACAGTAGAAATCTAGAGTTTCCTTGGATTAGCCGGGTATTATCGCCGTTTTATCGAAGGATTCTCTAAGATTGCCAAGCCAATGAAAAAGCTCCTAAAGAAGGATAAGAAGTTTATATGGACTGACGACTACGAAAGGAGCTTCAACAAGTTGAAAACCAGGCTGACATCCGCGCCAGTATTGACTCTTCCCGACATCTACCGCAGTTTTGATGTCTACTGCAACGCATCCAGGAAAGGACTCGGATGTGTCCTCATGCAAGATGGCAAGGTTGTGGCCGATGCATCTCGACAACTACGGCCTCACGAAGGAAATTACCCAACTCATGATTTGGAATTGGCTGCGGTGGTGCATGCCTTAAAGATTTTGAGACTCTATCTGACTGGAAAAAGGTGTCAAATATTTACGGACCACAAGAGTCTCAAGTATATATTCACTCAACCAGACTTAAACCTCCGTCAGCGAAGATGTCTTGAGTTGGTTAAGGATTATGTCATCGGGATAAATTATCACCCGGAAAAAGCTAATGTGGTAGCAGATGCCCTTAGCTGCAAGCCCATCAGCCTGAATGCTCTACTGGATACATTGCATCCCAAACTCTGTGAAGAAATGGCTCAGCTCAATTTGTCAATAGTGGATGCCCATATGGCCAGCATACTGGAAATGGCTCCTACTCTCGAGGAAGAAATTCGCAGCGCTCAAGTACATGGCGATTCACTACAATCATATGCCAAGCCAACCAAAGATTTCTCTAAGGATCAAAACGGTACACTGCAGTTTCGAGGAAGGATTTGCGTACCCAACCAAGAAAGTATGAAAAAGAAGATATTATCAGAAGCCCACGAATCTTCGTACTCGATTCACCCAAGTTTAACCAAAATGTATGAAGATCTCCGTCAGGTATTCTGGTGGGAAGGAATGAAGAAAGACATCTCTTACTTCGTAGCTTGTTGCGACATATGCAACAAGGTGAAGGCGGAACATCAGAAGCCCGCCGGTCTCCTTCAACCTTTGCTCGTATCACAATGGAAATGGGACGATGTCTGCATGGACTTCATCATCGGCTTACCAAAGACACACCAAAGGAATGATGCAATATGGGTCATCATGGATACCTTAACCAAGGTGGCTCATTTTCTGCCTATCCGGACCGCTTATCATGCCAATCAACTTGCAAAATTATATGTGTCCAGGATCGTTAGTATTCATGGCGTACCAAGGACCATCACCTCCGATAGAGCATCTCTCTTCACTTCAACCTTTTGGTCCCGTCTACATCAAGCCTTGGGGACTGCCCTGAAATACATCACATCTTATCATCCATAGACAGATGGACAGACCGAGCGGGTAAATTAAATACTCGAAGATATGCTCCGAGCATGTGTATTGTCCCAAGGACTTAAGTGGGAAGACTATCTGCTGTACACCGAGTTTTCCTACAATAACAGTTTCTAGACCAGTTTGAAGATGTCACCATATGAAGCTCTGTATGGTCGTAAGTGCCGCACTACACTGAACTGGTCTCAAACCGGAGACAGTCGTATCTTAAGAATAGACCTAATGATGGAAGCTGAGAAGCAAGCCAAGGAGATCCGAGATAGACTGCAGTTGGCCAAGTCTTGACAGAAGAGTTACAATGATGCCAAGCACCGTCAGATCAGATTTGAACCAGGAGAACACATGTATCTCTGAGTCACCCCGATGAAAGGAATTATGAGGTTTCAGACCCGAGGCAAGTTGGCACCCAGATACATTGGCCCATTCCCAGTCATGAACAGAGTTGGAGCAGTTGCTTATCGATTGGAGTTGCCACCAGAACTGTCAGAGGTACACAATGTGTTTCATGTCTCCTAGCTGAGAAGATGTATCTCGCCACCGAAGAAAATGACTGATATGGCAGAAATACAACTGGCTAAGGATCTGACATATGAGGAAAGACCAGTGAAAATATTGGATAAGACAGAAAGAGTCACTCGCAGCAAAGTAATCAGGTTTTTCAAAGTTCAATGGGAGCACCATACCGAGGAAGAGGCAACCTGGGAAAGAGAGGAATTTTTAAGGACTACTTACCCAGAACTGTTTTCCCAAGCATCCAAATCTTGAGGATGAGATTTGTCCTAAGTGGGGGAGGTTTGTGACAGCCTGGTTTTTGCCTTCTTTCTTTTTCTGGACTTGGTTTGCATTTGCCTTGGTTCTGAGTTTTTAGAATTAATTCAAATGGAGTTGTCACTTGGGCATGCCCTTGACTTTCACCCAAGTGACCCATCTGCACCTCATCCAACTCCATTTCTTTCTAAAACCCTAGAATGGCCCATTGAATATTTTTCATAAGTGAAATTATTCATTTTCTTTCTGAAACCTCATTTCAGAAATTAGGGCTCCAAAGCAACCCCAGTTTTTATAGCTCCAAAAATCTTGAGATAATTCCTGAATTTTCTTTGAACCTTGGCCCACCTCCCTGAGTAAAACTATCGCATGACTTTTTGTAATATTTTTGCTATAGAAAATCTTTTTTCCTTTCTGGCCCAAAAATGCACTTTGTACAGCAAGTGCATTTTTCCTCAATCTTTTGGAGCTGATCTTGCTTAAGCTTAACCACCCTCCTAAGAAACCCTTAACCCAAGGAGATCAGCCCTAATGGCCTTCTAGAAGCTAGCCAAACTTGGCGACCAAGTTTCTGTCCAGAAACTTGCTAGCAAGCTTGAGTCACTTGTGGTCGGCCTGGGTTTGAGTTTCCACCTTTCTTAGACCTAACACTACGTGGACTTTAGCCAGAAAAGGTTTGGCAGCATTTGGGCGTTGTTTTGGCAATGCTAGGGCGGTGACCGCGTGTGGACACGGGGCCTGGCATGCGTTCGACGCGCTCTGCATCGCACCAGCGCCTCTGTTCGGCACGTGCCCGAGTGAGAGCTCGCCGATGACTGCCGCACTGTGCCACCCCCTTCGTCTCATTGCCCTTGACCTCTCCCTGGTGCTCGCCGATGCTGGAGATGCCGCAACAATCACGGGCGCGTCACGGCCAAAAGCCACAGTGCACCTATGCCCGCGTCTTCTACTCCCCCTCCTCCTTGTGCTTGTCCACGAGCGTGGACAGCCTCCGCGTGATCGCTAAGCTTCTCGCGCCCTCGCTGACGCCCCTCGTTGCCTCTTGCCGTCTTCCAGAGAACTCCGGCAGCGACACGTTTCCCCTTCCCCCTCCATTCCAGAGCAACCCACAGCACCATCCAACCTCCACACACGCGCAGCACAGCCGAGCCCGGCCGGGCAGGCCTCCGGCCATCGTGCCCGACCTAAGCTCGCCCGCGACACCCGTAGCTCAGCCACCCCGTCCCCAACCTCCTGGAGCCCAACCAACCACCTAGGCGCATCCCTGGAGCCCCTCTGGTGCCGTCCCAAAGCCGTAGCGCCCCTAGAACAGCCCCTTGCCGTTGCCTTCTTCCTCTCCGGCAAGACCCGACCGCCGCCGCCACTTGCGAGGTTGATTGCGAGCAGCTCCAGCCGTCTCTCATCATGACACGGGTACAGGCAGGTGCGCCGTAGCACCCTCTCCATTTCTATCCCTCCAGTTTGGCCCAAGGACTCCTGCTTGCCGGCGTGACCTCCGGCGAAACACCGTCGCATTCTGTTTCTCTCCCCCCTCTCTCCTGACCGGTGGGGCATGCTATCAGCCTGTCACTCGCACCCAAACTGGTACGAGTAGAGGCGTCTTTTGGCTTTACGCCATCGACGTCACCCCCCCTTTGGATATTCTGTTTATTCAAATTAATTCAAATATCTTGAGCAGAACTTTGACCTTGAATATCTCCTAGCCTATAAGTCCAAATGAGTTGATTCTTTTTGCATTTGGTTTGTCACAGAAAACTCTAGCAGCACACCAAAATGTGGATATTTCCTTGCTGCCTAGAATTTCTGGTGATTTTCAGAGTGGTTCTTGATATTTTGTTTTGTGGTTTTTAAATATTTTCAAAAGGAGAGACTTGTCTTGAAGCTATCCAGGAGGAGTGTGAACCTCCTCTGCACTAAGGGAAGCCACAATAACATTTGGATGGTGTCATCTCAATATCTATGATTTTCTACTTAAATATGAGCTTATTTTCATGCATTTAAAATAGTTAAATAATTATGATTAAATGCTTAGTTACTTTATCATGCCTGTCATGCTTGCTTCAGTTACTGGTTGATTGCATGCAGTAGTTTAATCAAGTAGAGTAAATATTTTGGCTTAATGAAGGTGCTTTGATAAATAATGGTAGTTTATTTTGATAAGTAAATTTTCATATTCAAGATAAATGACTAAAGTGAGGTTTTATAATAACCAGTGTAGTAATACCAGTAGTTTTGTTGATGAGTAGTGCAAAAAAGTTATTCCTTTGATGTTGATCCGTTCTTATGATTTGCATCTTGAGCATATCGGGTAGTTGCATGATCATGGCATCATATGGCTTGTAGTGAGTTTATTTTCAAGTTAAAGATGAAAATAATCCAACTTGAATATTAAGTTGATCAAGTCATGGTGCCTCTGAATCGGGTTCTTTTCAGTGCGACCACATTTACCTTTACGGGGGGTCTTGATTCGGTCCTTTGTCATGCCTCTTATCGGTGCCTCCAACGAGGGAAGGTTATGGGCGTGCGGTACCCTAGCCCGGTAAGCAGAGATAACCTTGTGTGCTTGTTTGTTTTTATGGTACTTGTCCCCGTCTGGGACCGTTTTGCCACGACGGTGGCCGAAGATGCCTTTGGTAGGCATGGGCCACCCATGACTTAGCCCTGAGAGGAGTGAGTTGGAGTGGCCGGGAGAGTGTCATGGCAAGGGAAGGGTTTCGTCGGAACTCCGTGGTCCACCCGAATGGGAGTGCGAGGCCCTTGAGTTCCGTAGTGTGGGTAAAGTGCACTAACCTCTGCAGAGTGTATTTTAATCTATCGATAGCCGCGTCCTCGGTTATGGACACAACTCGGTAGTAAGTCACACCATGGATCAACAATTATAATTAATCTTGCACACTTGGTATTATTGTGGCACTGGTTTCATGATGGACTGTGGACCATGTGATGATTGTAAGTGATTGGCTTCAGTTGTGATCCGAGTATGATCACCGTTCGGTTACAGTGGTAACCCGTCTGGTAAGCGAGTCCGAGGGACTCAGTGCACATGTCGGTTTCATTGCATCTGTAGTATCACTTGCATTGCATTAAACCTGATTAATTGTCATGATATTGTTTGTCATTGTGCTTATGTTTGTTGTGAGCTTGCAAGTACATTCAATGTACTGACTTGGCATGTCATGCTAGCTTTCAGGCAAGACTGATCGGATCGGAGAGCGTCCCGCGTCTAGCATCGTGTCCACGTCGGTGTCCCCGTACTATGGAGTTCCACTTTGTCGTTATTCTGTTGCCACGTAGTTGATATGATCGAGGCCCTTTCTTGTTCATTAAATAATGTACATACTGTTCAGTTGCATCGTGTGTGCCGCTTGGCCTCTTAGCTCAATGTAATATCAGACTTATGTACCCGCTAGCATCAATAAAGCGGTTGTTTTTGTACCATGATGTTGTGTGTTGCCAGAAGACTTGATCTCTGGGCTGGCAATGCAAGGTAAACCGGTTGCTCTGAGCCGGGTTGTCACGGCGCTCATGTATTGCGTAAGGGTTGGAAAAGCTGAAGCACGTTAAAAAGTATGAACCAATTGCTTGGCTTGTCATCGTGGTTGTACATGATTTATACTTTGTGTTAAGAAGACAGAGAATGACAAGACTATATGATTTTGTAGGAATAGCTTTCTTTAGCGTTGATATTCTGAAAGACATAATTGTTTGTTGGGATGCCTGATTATTGATGTCTTTATGTCAAATTATAGACTATTGCTTTGAATCACTTATGTCTTAATATTCATGCCATGACTAGACATATGATCAAGTTTATGTTAGGTAGCATTCCACATCAAAAATTATCTTTTTTATCATTTACCTATTCGAGGACGAGCAGGAATTAAGCTTGGGGATGCTGATACGTCTCCGTCATATCTATAATTTTTGATTGTTTCGTGCCAATATTATAAAAGTTTTACATACTTTTGGCAACTTTTTATATGATTTATTTGGACTAACTAACTTATCCAGTGCCTAGTGCCAGTTCCTATTTGTTGTCTGTTTTTGTATCGCAGAAAATCCATATCAAATGAAGTCCAAACATGATGCAATTCCACAGAGAATTATTTTGTAATATTTGTGATTTTTGGGAGTTGGAATCATCGCAAACGGAGGCCCACATGGACCACGATACACCAGGGCGCGCCCAAGGCTCCTAGTGTGCGGTGGTGGGTTGTGCTCACCTCGTACGTCGGTTGGAGCTCTACTTCGGGTGCAAGGAAGCTTATATCCGGAAAAAATCATGTAGAAAGATCAGTGCAATCGGAGTTACGGATCTCCGGGAATATAAGAAACGGTTTTCAGCTAGATCTGAGGGCGCGAAACAGAAGAGGACAAAGAGACAGATCCAATCTCAAAGGGCCTCTCGCCCCTCCACAGCCATGGAGGCCATGGACCAGAGGGGAACCCTCCTCCTATCTAGGGGGGAGGCCTAGGAAGAAGAAGAAGGAGGGGGGCTCTCTCCCCCTCTCTCCCGGTGGCGCCGGAACACCGCTGGGGCTAGGATCGTGATGGCGATCTATATCAACAACCTTGCTACGATCAACACCAACTTTCTCCCCCTCTATGAAGTGGTGTAACACCTCTTCCCCCCGCTGTAATCTCTACTTAAACATGGTGCTCAACTCCATATATTATTTCCCAATGATCTATAGTTATCCTATGATGTTTGAGTAGATCCGTTTTGTCCTATGGGTTAATCGTGATCTTGGTTGGTATGATTGTATATTTTACTTATGGTGCTGTCCTATGGTGCCCTTCATCTCGCGCAAACGTGAGGGCCCCCCGCTATAGGGTGTTGCAATATGTTCATGGTTCACTTACGGTGGGTTGTGAGAGTGACAGAAACTTAAACCCCAGTAGGTGGGGTATGATGTATGGGAGTAAAGAGGACTTGATACTTAATTCTATGGTTGGGTTTCATGACCTTAATGATCTTTAGCAGTTGCGGATGCTTGCTAGAGTTCCAATCATAAGTTCATATGATCCAAGTAGAGAAAGTATGTTAGCTCATGCCTCTCCCTCATATAAAATTACAAGAATGATTACGGGTACTTGTTTTCGGTTGCCTAGGGACAAATGACTTTCTTGTTGACAAAAGCTATATACTTTTATTACCTTGCAAAGTACTCCTAGTTTTACTCTCGCAAAATAGTTTCATACTTGTTTTAGGTAAAGCAAACATCAAGCGTGCATATAGTTGTATCGGTGGTCGATAGAACTTGAGGGAATATTTGTTCTACCTTTAGCTCCTCGTTGGGTTCGACACTCTTACTTATCGAAAGAGGCTACAATTGATCCCCTATAGTTGTGGGTTATCAATTGTGCCCTTATGACCTGGCATTTTGAGCTGCAGATAAACATAACACGACCGCCCAAACAAAGCATGGTACGAGCTTTTGATCTTAACCACCTCAAAGGTCAATTTCTCAGCTCTGGAATCATGGTCATATCCAAAGGCCACCTCCAGGGTTATCTTGCCCACTAGATACGCTGATTTACCCGGCACCACCCCATGGAAAATAGTAGAAGACGTTTTAAGATCTTTGTTAGTCAAATTCATACGACGAAAAGTCTCATAGTAAAGGATATTGATGCTACTGTCCCCATCTAGGAGTACCCTCCTACCCGAGGAGCAACTACCAACACCAGTTGACCAGGATTGTCAACCCGGGGCGGGTGATCCTCCCTGCTCCATATAATAGTCTACTCAGACCACCACAAATAACGAGGTACTACCAGCTCAACTGAGTTCACTACCCGCTTATGGATTTTCTGATCTCACTTGCACAGACTTATGGTCAACACATGATATTAACCACTATTCAACTACTTTGGATTACTCGGATAACCAGACTATTGTTGTTGATTCCCTTGGCCAGATTGCTGATTGAAACCTCCTTGATTGCCTTGGGAAAACCTCAGCTTGAACCGCCACCTTCAAAACCAGGCCCGTGAGAGCCGAAACCTGAACTGCCGTGCGGGCAATGATTGTTCTGAAAAAAATTAGACTTTCTATACTCCCTCATGATGAAGCAATCCTTCCACAGATGACTGGCGGGCTTATCCTGGGTTTTGTGCTTTGGGCAAGGCTGATTCATCATGGCTTCAAGGTTGAACTTCAGCCCTCTGTCGTGGGAAACGAGCACCTATGGGGCAGGGCCCCTTTCGGTCCGGCAGGGAGCGGAGGGTGCACGAAGAGCAGATCGAGGCGAAGCACGCGAGGGATTTTACCCAGCTTCGGAGCTCTCCGGAGAGATAAAACTCCTACTGCTGCTTTGTGTTTCTATTCTGTTCTTGCTCGAGAGCGTGGGTGTGTTGTAGTTTCGAATGAGTCGAACCTCCTCTACGTTGCACATGGGCCTCCTTTTATAGGCTAAAGGGGTCACCGACAGGTGGCAACGCATGAACATGGGTATAAAAGTAAAGAGAGGGTTGGTACAACCGCTATCTCTGATGCCCCCTACCTAACTCGGCGGCAGGGGACAAGGGCATTTAATGCCCGTCCGGTCGTCAAACAGTCGAGAAGCGACCGTTAGAGGCGCCACCGATCGCCACGATGGCCTTCTCGTCATCTCCACTTGCCACCTCGCACCGCTTGGCTGCACAGCTACCTGCCACGTGCGCTAGGAACGATCCTGCAGCGACACGTCGTTGGATGCGCTGGAGCGTGGTAGCAGAGTGGTAACCGCCTTGACAAGCGCCCTGCATGATCGTTGTCTTGTCGCACCCGGAAGCTTGTCGCTCGCCGGGTCTTGCCGGGACGCGCGGCGCGTCGCGACAAGTTTCTTGGCTGGCCCTCCCGGCAAGCTCCTCTTGCCGGGGCCTTGTCCTTCCCGGCAAGCTCCTCTTGCCGGGGTCTTGTCTTCTTAGTTTAAACACTTTGTTCTTGAATGGCATCAATAGGAATAGCGGAGGATCTTGGCGGACGCCCGACAAGCCTTGCCGTGGGACGCTACGACTGCCCGTGCACAAGTTCGGGATACTAAGGTACCCCTACTTTAGTACACCGGCAGAGCCCGAACTGGGCCACCTACGGTGCCGCGCTGTTGGGCCAGGCCCAAAACAGGGCACGGGCACGCGCGGCCTGGGTCCATACCAAATCTAACTCCGTATCCACCGCGCCCTCCCATAACGGCACGCGTCAAACGTGGCGTCGTGGGAGAGATCGTGGGCAATTCTTTAATCAAGAAAGGCGTAACGTTCGCCTCTCCCCTTTATAAGCAGAGGAAACAGGGGCCGTTCCCCCACCTTCGCCATTTGCGGTTCCTTCCTCAAAAAGCTCCGCCGCTCCCCTCCGCTTCCCAAGCTGAAAGAGAGCAGCGCTCCGCCGCCCGTCGCCGCCGTCGCCCCCAACGCCTCCGCGCTCCCCACCGCCCGCCATGGCTCCGAAGACCGGAAAGAGTACGAAGTCGGCCGAGGCGCTGCGGCTTGAGGCGCTGCGCAAGGAGCGAGCACTTTTCCTCCCCGAGCTCACCCCGAAAGGGCTGCGGGAGGAGTTCTACCTCTTCTGGTCGACGGAGACGCGGGCGCATCCGCGCACGCCATTACTCTCCACTGAGGCTTCTACTTCGAAGCGGTGCCCAAAAGGGTACTACTTCTTTCCTTTGTTCTTCTACTGTGGGCTCTGCCCGCCTTTTTCCGATTTCTTCTGCGATATCATGAATACCTACGGGTTTCATCTCCTTGACTTCACTCCCAACGCCGTTCTGACAATGGCGGTTTTCGCACATCTCTGCGAGAACTTCGTTGGCATCCACCCAAATGTTGCTCTTTTTCTCCACTATTTCATCCCCCGAGCCGAGAAAGGAGAGCCCTTAGCTGGCGGGATCGCCTGGATCTCAAGAGTCGGTATGAAGGAGGTGTATCTGGAAGGGGAGCTCCGCAGCAAGTGGGATGAGTGGAGAGCGGAGTGGTGTTGGATTGTTGACGCCAATCCGCAGCCATTCACCAACTTGCGCCAAACCCGGGTAGTGCGCGGCGGCGACTGGAGCGCTCTGTCGGCGGACGATGCCAAGCTGAAGATCGCCACCACCCAAATCCTGCGGCTCAGACTTGCCAGGCTCACCGTAGGGGCTGTTGGCGCGGACTTTCTTCGTTGCCGCATCGCCCCTCTGCAGGAGAGGGGGAGGCCCGCCTGGCTGTTCGGGGGCCCGGCGGATATCATGAGGCTGCGCCCAGGCCTCAATTTCAACTTCACTATTCTGGAGTTGGATGGGATGCTCAAGGAGCTGTTCAAGGACGATCCCAACCACCCGGAATGGTTCAGGCTGCCGCAGGGCATCATCCCACTTTGCAACAACTCCCAGCTTGATCGCATCCGTGCAATGATGCCGGAGTGCGACTCGCACGGGATTATCCCAACTTGGCGGGAGCCCTCCGACGACGTCGTGCGGCAATTCTTCGACGGCTTGGTGGAGGTAGCAGTCTGCGCCGACGAGCAGAGGCTCCTCACCCGCGACACCACTGACGATGAGATGCGGTACATCGCCACCAGGGCGGAAGAGGCGGCGGCAGCCGCCGCCGCGGGCGAGTTTGGGTTCATGTTGGAGGAGGCAGAGGCGGCAAAGGCGGCAAGCCTTGCCGACCAAGAGGACCTTGGCGGGGAGGTCGTTGGCGAGGGGGAGCCTGAAGCCGAGGCGAGCGAGCCTGCCGGGGGCGCAAGTGGCCAGCCATCTTCAAGCAGCTTGCCGCAGATGGGGCCCTCAGCGCAGCCCCCAGCTCAACCAAGCGTCAAAGGGAGCCTACTCCTCCGCCTCGTCACGCAGAAAGGGTACCGAACTTCGATCTTTCCGCGCTCAGCTCCGACGAGGTGGAAGAAGAGGAGGAGGAGTAAGACTTTCTCCTTGTTGTACTTGTATTTCTTCGATTTTTGTTGTTTCTTGTCTTGCATCTGATCTGCTTCCCTCTGAACTTCGTTCCATTTCAGGACTCTGGCCGAGAGAGCGGCGAAGAGGGCCAAGGTCCCCGTGGTTGTCATCGAGGACGATCCTGCTGTGATGGCGGAGGACACGTCCGAGACCACCTTGACGGACCCGGCACCCTCTCCTCGAAGCAGCCCCCAGCACAGCCCCCAGCGTAAGTATTTGTTCACTTCCTGTTGTGGGGCGTGCGTGGGTGCTCTTTCTTAGCTGATATTTTGATTGTTGACTTGCTTGTGTAGGAGCAGAGCAGGCCCATCAGGAGCAACCAGAAGCCGCTCCAGAGGTGTTGTCTGCTTCGACTACGCCGCCAAGGGGCGATTCCCCAACAAGGGAGCGCTCCCCAGCAAGGGAGAGGTCCCCGGCAAGGGGCGGGACCAGCGAGCCTTCAGTGGTGGAGCCCATGGTCACAGAGCCCAGCATAGGTAACCCTCCTTGTCAGAAATTTTCCCTTGGGTTCTTCTTCTTCTGGTCTTCTTTTTGGATATTTGCTTGCCTTTTCCTTCCTCTTCCTATCTTCAGACCCCCCTGCCACAGACCCGATGGAGACCGAGGCCACCGGCGAGGAGGATGCACGCGGCAACACTGATGATTCCGCCGCCACCGAGGAAGAGGCCGGCGCTGAAGACCCCGCCGGCGAAGAGGCCGCCAAGGCTGCCGGCGCAGGAGCTGGCGAGGGGTCCGGCGATCGCATTGATGACCCCGAGGGCGCAGGAGCGCAAGGCGCTACACCGACCGCCGACCCCTCCGCCGCTGATGCAGCACTGGGCTCCGAAGAGCCCCAGCCCGGCGCCTACTTGAAGGCCGGCGAAGGTGTCTTCATCAAGCTTCCCTGGGCATCGAGCTCCAGGGCGCCGGTTGAGGGAGAGGCTTTTGACGGAGAGGTGCTCGCCTCCGCTGGGCTGACAGTGGTTGACGCACCAAGCAGCAGCGGCGGCGAGTCCGAGGAGGAGCAACTGCTCCGGAAGTTGGTGTCGCTCTACCGCGCCCGGCAAGCGAAGCTGGAGTCCCGGGAAGCGCTTGTCGCGCAGGCGGGAGTTGACATAGAGAAGCATGCGGAGGAGCTCCAGAGCCGCAACCAAGAGGCCCTCCGGCCGATTGCGGAGGAAGGCGCGAGCTTGTCGAGGCGCGGAAGGCCTTCGTCCTTGAGAAGGCAGAAGCTGAGGAGCAACAGAGGCTTGCCGCTGAGGAGGTGTCCACCCGGGAAGGTGAACTGACGCAGCGGAAAGTCAATCTGGACAGCTACGAGGAGGAGCTCGCCGCACGCGAGCAATCACTTGGCGGGGCGCTCAAGGAGGCGAAGGACGCTGCCGCAGCTGCCGAGGCCGCCAAGAAGGAATTGGAGGTGAAGGTGACGCAGCTGGAGGCTGATCTAAAAGGGAAGGATGAGGAGCTTGCCGCACTCCAGCGCGAACGCGAGAAGGATGCCCTTGCTCATGGCGATCTGCAAGTCCAACCCGCTGACAAGGGCAAGGAATTGAACGCCGCCAAGGACTCAAATGCCGACCTGGAGCTGAAGCTGGCCACATTGCTGCAACCATCGACGAAGTGCTGGCGCAACTAGACTTGGCGGGCTTCGGGTACTCCTCCGACGAGAACCTCCAGCCCAGCGCCAAGCTTACTCTGTTCTTCAAGGGCGTGGTGACGGCTCTCCAGCAACTCCGGGAAAGGATCCCAAAGCAGCTGGCTGACGAGTCGCGCGCCATCTGTGCCAGAGTCTTGGACAAGGTGTTGGTGAAGGTGCTTTTCCGCAATCCGACCCTCAACCTTACCAACGTTCTCAAGAAGCTGCCGGCGGGTGCTGATCTTGCAGAACTCAAAGCCCTTGTCGCACCCATTGTGGACAAGGTGAATGAAGTCAGAAAGGTCGACGGCGATCGTGTAGATTAGGCCGCCCTTTTCCTCTTTTTTTCTTGCCGCTGCCAGACATGCCACAGGAACAATCCATTGGAGCGCGGCAAGTTATCTATTGTAATATAACTTTATTCTGGGTAGTATTTGCTATGTTATTTCCTCTACTTTATTCCCTCCCTTGTATGTTTTCACCCTACGCTTTTAGGGAACTTGCCGGTATGAGCACCCTTGCCTGCCGCGAGCGCCGAGTCTTGAGGACATCGGCAACTTCTTTGGCGGTGCTGCCTCCGGCAAGAAACCTTGTCGGAACTAGTCGCAGCACACTTACGTTGTTGAGCGGGCTCGAAACAAAGTAAGGGCGCAACTAGCCACGAGTTGGTTCCTCCGCGCACAGGTTTTCCATACAAAGCACGGTCTTTCAAGGAATATAACTTAAAAAAACTGATCGTGCTCAAACTTTGGCAACTTAGCTTTTCTGTCGTCTGCGTCCCGGCAAGGCTATACTTCTTTGAACGACGCCTAGTCCACACCATTATCTTCTCCTCCCCCCCCCGATGTACTTGTGGGCGGAGGAACCTTCTCTTTGAGAGAAAGAAAGAAGAGAAAATAAAGATATGGAGCCTTAAGGCTCGTTATTGCTTACCGGGGGCAAGTGCTGCACAAGGTGTCAGATAATACATGCAAAAAAGAAAATGGCATGAAATTTGACAACTTTTGCAGAGCATATGATCTTTATTTATGCACGGGATCTGCGCCCGGCTTTGTACAAAGGGTTACATGCAACAGCGGCAAGGCTTGTCCAAAAAGGTGGTTGCCGGGACAGCAGGTTCCGGCGACCGCGCCTTATGGGTAAAACTTACAAAGATGCTCTATGTTCCAGGAGTTGCTCACCGGAAAGCCATCTTCGGTCTCAAGGCGGACAGCACCAGGCCTAGTGACTCGCTTTACCCGATAAGGGCCTTCCCACTTCGGCGTCAACTTGTTGGAATTCTTGGCGGATTGAACGCGCCGAAGAACAAGGTCGCCTTCCTCGAAGCTTCTGGCATTAACTTTGCGGCTATGGTAGCGACACAAAGCTTCTTTGGTAGCGAGCAGCTCGTCTGACACTGAAGGCGATCTTCGTCGAGGAGCAGCGCGTCATCTTGCCGCAGCTGCTCTTGCTCAAGCTCATCATAGCGAGCACTCAAAGGCGATCCATATACGAGTTCCGTGGGGAGAACTGCCACTGCTCCGTGAACAAGAGCAAAAGGTGTGCGGCGATGGCTCGATTTGGCATCGTCTGATCGACCAAAGAACCACCGGCAGCTCCTCGATCCAATTTCTTCCGCACTTGTGCAGCACAGTCGAAAGTTACGGTCTTGAGCCCGCGCAGCTTTGCATTGCCCTCTCGCTTGACCGTTGCTTCTCGGGTGAGCAGCGAGCGAAGCGAGATCTTGGAGCCAAGATCTTGGGCGTCTTGCATGAAGGTGCGGCTCGTGAATTGTGTGCCATTGTCGGTGATGATCTGTTAGGGACTCGAAGCGGCAAACAATCGACTGAAGAACTTGACTCTTGCATTTGTCTGTCACCTTCCTCCTCGCTTCCACTTCCGGCCACTTTGTGAACTTGTCGATTGCCACGTACAAGTATTCAAAGCCCCGACAGCTCGAGGAAAGGGTCGAGGATGTCGAGCCCCAGACGAAAATGGCGAGATAAAGGGATCGTCTGGAGAGCTTGAGCTGGTTGATGTATCTGCTTGGCATGGGCCTGCACGCTTCACACTTGGTTACTTGTGCGATTGCATCTGGAGGGCTGTTGGCCAAAGAAACCTTGCCGGAAAGCTTTGCGGCAAGTGCTCTTGCGCCAATGTGGTGACCACATATGCCTCCATGTATCTCCGCCAACAGCTTGTCCTTCTTCCGGGAATACACTTCAATTTCACTCCGTTGAATCTTCTTACGTATAGTATGTCATCGACAAACTGATACATACTTGATTGCGGGCTACTCTCTCCGCTTCTTCTTGCTCTTGGGAAGTTCTCTGTTTGGAGAAGCGGACGATCTGTTGTGCCCATGCGGAGCTTGTGGCTCGGCGACAAGGACTAAAGGCGCAAATGCTGCTGCGGGGAACATCTGCTTCCACGGCAAGAATTTGCGATTCAGCGGAGCTTGGTGTTCCCGGCAAGATTGCGGAGCAAAACTTGCGGGGCGTCGCTTCAGCGAAACAAACCCTAGGGCTTGTCGGAGTAGACTGCTCCTCGGCACTCTTTGTGTTGATCTTGGGGACCTTCTTGGCGGCGGCGGGGGGAGCTCAGCGGAAAGTAGTCACCGAAATCAACTTCCTCTTCTTGCTCTGTCCGAGTTGATGGTGTTCTGAGATGGTTGAGTCAGCTTGAGCACAAAGATCCCTGGTTCCACAGGCAACTTGAGTGCGGCGCATTTTGACAGGCCATCTGCAATGTCGTTCTGAGCTCTTGGAACATGTTCCATTTGCAGGCCGTCAAAATGCTCTTCCAACATCCTCACTTCATCAATGTAGGCTTCCATCAACGGACTCTGATAATCTTTGTTCACTTGGTGGACGACAAGCTGTGAGTCACCCCTGACAATGAGCTTCTTGATCCCAAGGTCTGCAGCGATCCTGAGTCCGGCAGGCAATCCTTCATACTCTGCAGTATTTTTTGTTGCTTGCTCCTTGGGAAAGTGCATCTGGACCACGTACTTGAGGTGCTCTCCGGTGGGTGCGACAAGTAACACGCCCGCACCGGCGCCTTGCAGCAAAAAGGCACCATCAAAGTACATGATCCATTCCTTGCTAGCTTCCTTGACGGGGATCCTCGTCTCCGGAGTTTCTTCATCAGGTGTTGGCATCCATTCTGCTATGAATTCTGCCAATGCTCGGCTCTGGATAGTCGAAGTACTTTCAAACTTGAGGCCAAAGCTCGACAGTTCCAGTGCCCACTCGACAATCCTGCTGTTGCTTCGGATTACGCAATATCCTCTTCAGCGGAAGCGGTGACAACCGTGATCTCATGTGCTTGAAAGTAATGGCGCAGCTTCCTCGAGGCCATGAGAAGGCGAAAAGCAACCACGCACTCCAGTACCTTGACCTAGCCCACAGAGAAGGCCCGACAAAATAAACTAGGCGCTGCACCATCTTCTTTTGTCTCTCTTCCTGCGGCTGCACAGATCCATCCTTGTCGGGACCAGAGCTTGTCGGGGAATCCCCCTGCTTGTCGCTGGACTCGCTTGCCGTGGTCGCTGGCTCCTCATCCGCCTCCCTTTCTGCTACTAACGCAGCACTAACCACTTGATTGGTTGCCGCTAGATACAGCAGCAACTTCTCTTGTGGCTTAGCTGCGACAAGTATTGGAGTGGAGGACAGGTATCTCTTCAAGTCCTGTAGCGCAGCCTCCGCTTCCGGAGTCCATTTCATTGGACCTGCCTTTTTTAAAATTTTGAAAAATGGCAGGGCACGCTCAACAGACTTAGAGATGAACCTGCTGAGAGCAGCAACGCAGCCGGCAAGCCTTCGCACATCCTTGACGCGCTTCGGTGCTTCGATCTGCTCAATGGCCTTGATCTTGTCGGGATTGGCTTCAATCCCCCTCTGGGATACGAAGAACCCGAGAAGCTTGCCGGAAGGAACTCCAAACACGCACTTCTCGGGGTTTAACTTGAGATTGATCTTGCGCAGATTTGCGAAAGTTTCGTCCAAATCTTGGATCAAAGTTTCTTTGTCCTTTCTCTTGACCACTATGTCATCCATGTAAGCTTCTACATTTCTGTGCAACTGTGGCTCAAAAGCATGGCTGACTACCCTTGCAAATGTTGAACCAGCATTCTTTAGTCGAAAGGCATCCGTACAAAGCGATGCGTGCCACATGGAGTAATGAATGCGGTCTTCTCTTCATCCTCTTACGCCATGAAGATCGATGATATCTGATGTATGCATCAAGAAATGAAAGCAAATCACATCCTGCCGTGGAGTCGACAATCTGGTCAATGCGCGGCAAGGGAAATGGATCTTTGGGACAAGCTTTATTAACATCAGTGAAGTCAATACAAAGCCTCCACTTCCCGTTCGCCTTGCGCACGATTGGCTAACCACGTTGGATGGAGTACTCCTCAGACAAGGCCTGTTGCTTCCAACTTCTTGATCTCTTCTGCAATGAATTCTTGTCGCTCCACTGCTTGTTTCCTTACTCTACCTTGGCGGGCGCGCGTGAGGACGAGACGGAAAGGTGGTGCTCGATTACTTTCCTAGGAACACGGGGATGTCGACGGTTGCCATGCAAACACATCGACATTCGCCCGCGAGAAAAAGCAGCGGCGCTTTCCTATCTAGGGCCAGCGTGGCAGCGATGGTGAAGGTACCACCGGTGCCGTCCTCCTTGGCGGCCACTTTCTTGGTCTCTGGTGAAGCTGTCTTTGCCTTCTTGCACTTGCGGTGGAGCTCGATGGTTCGTCCTCGGCGGTAGCGCAGCACTCAAAGAGGTGTGCTTGCGGAGTGGGCATCGAGCTACTCTTGCGGACTTGGTCTTCTTCTCCCCAGGGAGCTTCAGTGACAAGTGTCTTGCGATCTGCTGCTGCGGCTCTTGCTTCGGTAGATCTTGTCGGTACAGATAAGGGCATCTTTCTTGTCGCCAGGGACAGAAATGACACTTATCGGACCGGGCATCTTGAGCACGTTGTAGGCGTAGTGAGAGGCTGTCATGAACTTGGCGAGCGCTGGACGACCAAGTATCCCATTGTAGGGCAATGGGAAATCAGCAACGTCAAACGTGACCTTCTTTGTCCTGAAGTTCAGCTCGCTACCAAATGTCACTGGCAGTGTGATCTTCCCCTTCGGCTTGCTTCTTCCCGGGTTAATTCCTTGAAAGGTACCAGTCTCTTCGAGCTCGATGTCGGGGATCTGGAGCTTCTTGAGCACCGCGGAGGAGATCAGATTCAAGCCGGCCCCGCCGTCAACCAGCATCTTCGTGACCTTGAGGTTGTGGATGGTTGGCGAAACCAACATCGGCAAGCACCCGACCGTAGTTATGCGATCAGGGTGATCCTCAACATCAAAGATGATGGGCGTGCTGGACCACTTCAGAGGCTTGCGATTCAATGCCGATTTCTGCTGCATTTACTTCCCGCACCTTTGTTTGAGCTGGCGGTGCAAGGTGTGCAGAGAAGCACCGCCGTCGATGCACAAAACCTCTATTGCCTTCTGAAACTCCTGCTCGTCGGTCTCATCCTCATCCATCTCTTCGTCTTCATCCTCGTCTTCATCCTTGTCGCGGCCGCGGGGAGGCCTATCTCCTTGCCGCTGCTTAGCCTTGCCCATAGCGCCCTCCCAGGGCGGGACGCTTCTTGCGGATCCCCACCACCTTCTTGGGCCTTCTCCTTGTCGCGCCACTCGTATTCAGCTTTCGCAATTCTGAGCTGCTCAACCTTCTTGCAACTCTGGGAGATCGTGGCCCTTAGTGCGGTGGATCTTGCGATCTTGCTTGCGAGCCGTCACAGCAGCCGGCGGCCACCACAGCCTCGCCGGAGTCACCAGCTTTGGCCTTCTTGGCACCACCTCCGTTGCCGGACTGCTCGACAACTAGCACATCCTTAGCTTTCCTATTTCTGTTATTCCGCCTCCGGTTCTTCTTTGCCGGGGCGGCATCCTCACTGTCAGATCCTTCTGCTCCTGTGTTCACTCCGGGGAGTTTCCTCCCCTCCTCAGCACGTGCGCACTTGTCGGTCAGAGCATATAGCTCGCTGACATCTCTGATTTTGCACATCGCCATCTCCTCCCTCATCCTGCGATTACGCACGTTCTGATGGAACATGCTGATAACCGCGGCAGGGTGGACGTCTGGGATGTTGCGCTGCACCTGGCTGAATCTCTGTATGAACTTGCGCAGGGGTTCTCCTTCCTTCTGGGCGAGCAGATGAAGATCGCTTTCCTGTCGGCCTGTGAAGGCGCCGACAAACTGATGGCACAGATCCGCCCATGAGGAGATGGAGTTGTCCGGCAAGTGCATGAGCCAAGATCTGACATTGGGCTTGAGCACTAACGGGAAGTAGTTGGCGAGGATCTTCTCGGCACGCCCCCCGGCAGCCTACACCGCAATGGTGTAGATGCTGAGGAACTCCGACGGATGTATCCTACCATCGTACTTCTCGGGTACGTATGGCTTGAAGTTCTTGGTACTGGGCCACTGGACCTGCCGCAGCTCACGAGTGAGCGCAGGGCAACCTACAGCGTACCGCCGTCGCTGGTTCCCTGGCGCATGCATATCAACAGATGGGCCAGGCGCTGGTCGGCACCGACGCTGCGCTTCTCTTGGCCTTCGATCTGGTACAAGCGTCTTCTTGTCGTCGTTCTTGGAGAACTTGGCGCTGATTGCGACGAGCTCGCGGGTCCGACGACGCGGTGGAGTCGGTGTCGAGGTTAGCCCGGCGAGTCGGTGATCTTGGCCTTCGGGGCGGGGAGTGTGCGGTGGTGGCACCCCCACCGGTCTTGTCGCCATCGGCTTGCGCCTGGGCGTCCTGCCGGGGCTTCGACGTGCTCGGTTGCCGGGGCTTGTCGCCGTTGGCGAAGCCGATGAGGCTCTGGATGGTGATCCTCCAGTCGTCGATCTTGTCCTGCGCTGGAGGGTAGTCTAGTAGCAGTTGGGCTCGGGCAGCGCTTCTTCGAGGAGTTTTCGGCGGCGAGGCGAAACGGCGCAAGGCGGGATATGCTCAAACTTCTAACAGTGTTAGAAGGAGCAACATCTCGTCCAGGCGACCGTGCCGCGCTCGCGCCAACATGTTGCCGTGCATGTTCGCCTAGAGCGTCCCGTGATCCACCAGCTTGGCCATGTTCCAACGCGAGTACGCTGCTAGGAGCACCATGGCGTTGTCGATCCCGCGCCTCCTGAGAGGGGCGCGGTGCATGCACGGACGCCGAAGTTTGCGGGGCCTTGTCCTTGGATCTGGTGACAATGCGAGTTCCTCCGTCGGCGCCCGTTCCTCTGCTGGCGTCTACTCCACCGCCCGTTTGCTCCGGTGGTGGTGGAATCGATGCAGACGGGCCAACCACCTCCAAAGCCTTCTTCCTTGGTGGCATGTCGATGAAGATGACGATGTAGCGAGCGCGAACGCCGGATCAGTTCGCACAACCTCGACGCCCCCTACCTGGCACGCCAAAGATGTCGTGGGAAACGAGCACCTGTGGGGCACGACCCCTTTTCGGTCCGGCAGGGAGCGGAGGGCGCACGAAGAGCAGATTGAGGCGAAGCATGCGAGGGATTTTACCCAGCTTCGGAGCTCGCCGGAGAGATAAAACTCCTACTGCTGCTTTGTGTTTCTATTCTGTTCTTGCTCGAGAGCGTGGGTGTGTTGTAGTTTCGAATGAGTCAAACCTCCTCTACGTTGCGCATGGGCCTCCTTTTATAGGCTAAAGGGGTCACCGCAGTGGCAACGCGAACAGGTATAGAAGTAAAAGAGGGGTTGGTACAACCGCTATCTCTGATGCCCCTACCTAACTCGTGGCGGGGACAAGGGCATTTAATGCCCGTCCGGTCGTCAAACAGTCAGAGAAGCGACCGTTAGGGCGCCACCGATCGCCATGATGGCCTTCTCGTCATCTCCACTTTCCACGTCGCACCGCTTGGCTGCACAGACTACACGCCACGTCGCCAGAAGCGATCCTGCGCGACACGTCGTCTAATCACGCTAGGCGTGGCGCAGATTGGTGGCTTCGCCGCGGCAAGCGCCCTGCCGCGGTCGTTGTCTTGTCGCACCCGGAAGCTTGTCGCTCGCCGGGTCTTGCCGGGACGCGCGGCGCGTCGCGGCAAGTTTCTTGGCTGGCCCTCCCGGCAAGCTCCTCTTGCCAGGGCCTTGTCCTTGCTGGTAAGCTCCTCTTGCCGGGGTCTTGTCTTCTTAGTTTAAACACTTTGTTCTTGAATGGCATCAATAGGAATAGCGGAGGATCTTGGTGGACGCCCGACAAGCCTTGTCGCGGGACGCTGCGACTGCCCGTGCACAAGTTCGAGATACTAAGGTACCCCTACTTTAGTACACCGACACCCTCCAAACCAAGGTGCTGGCGTTCTCCCCTTATGACGTTGGTTCTTTCTCTGCGTATTGGTGTTAGCCATGAAGTCTAAACCACCATCCGCCTTACGTGTACCATTGCCACCTTGACTCGTCGTGTTATGTTGTCCCTTTGCATTGCCACTCCTCTTCCCTTTCGCAGTCTTCTCCTCATCAGACTCAGGATCGTTAGTGCTATCAGAGTCGGCATACTTGATGAGAGCCTCCATGAGATCCCCCATATCATTGCAACTGCGTTTAAGCCGCTCCAATTTCTGCTTAATGGGAAGAAAATGGCAATTCTTTTCTAACATCAGGACTGCTGAACCGGCATTGATACTGTTCGATGAGTGTATAATGGCTGAGATTGGGTGCACCCAATTGGTTATTGACTCACCCTCACCCTGGACGCAAGAGTCCAAATCCAGAATTGACATAGGCTACTTGCATGTATCTTTAAAATTTTGAATAAATCGCTTTTTCAACTCTGCCCATAACCTAATGGAGTTAGCGGGCAGACCTTTCAACCAAGTAAGAGCCAGGCCATCCAACATCATGGTGAAATATTTAGCACATGCAGCATCACTAACATCTAGCTTCTCCGTAGCCATCTCATAGCTCTCAATCCAAGCCTATGGGGTTGATCCGCCGTGTAGTTAGGCACCTTGTGGGGGCCTTGAAATCCTTAGGCAAGTGCTCATTGTGTAGGGCCAACACTAAACATGGCACACCCAAGGTTCTAGAGGTCACTCTTGCCTCCACGAACGGTGACGGATAAACTGCAAATTGTTGTTGAGCTGCCAACCGAGCTGCCAACTCCGCCGCACACTGCACTCTGCCCTGGTCCACCAAAGCCATGGCATCATTACCAGCGCACGGCGGGTTAGGCCGACGAGGTTGATTGTGGTGCCGCTCACTGCTCGATACGGTCGGTTCATCAATATGTCTGCTATAACTCCGGCTTGGATGCGAGGTCGAGTGAATCCGTTCACGACTGTATGAATAAGCCGCCTGTTGAGCCATGTCCGTCTGAAGTTCTCTGGCTCGCCGTATTTCCGTCGCAGCTAGCGACTCATCCTGAACCAGGAGAGCCGCCAATCCAGTAGTCACAACTATCATGTTATCTAGAGGATTAGAATAGTGACCTGGGGGCGTCGGAACATGCTGAGGAGGGGTCAAATTCACACGTGGGGGGTCTGCAGCACGTAGCTTGTCACGCCCAATATGCGACCCTATCCTAAAGGAACACAAAGGTCCCACCAAGGATAAAAGCGCATATTGGAGATGCTTTTGCAAGGTGGATATCATTACATCGCACCATTACATAATAGGTGGGGATACATACAAGAGGCAAACAATGCCACATGAATACAACATCACAATACAAAAGAGCAACATCCGACTACGGATGAAACACAAACATAAACTCAATGACATCCACCCTACTAGCCCAGGCTGCCGACCTGGAACCTATCCCCTGATCGAAGAAGTAGCAGAAGAAGAACTTCAAAACAAGCAAACATTGCTCTTGCGTCATGATCGTCGCATAACCTGTACCTGCAACTGTTGTTGTAGTAATCTGTGAGCCACGAGGACTCAGCAATCCCATTACCATGGGTATCAAGACTAGCAAAGCTTAATGGGAAAGGAAGGGGTAAAGTGGTGAGGTTGCAGCAGCGACTAAGCAAATATGGTGGCTAACATACGCAAAAGAGAGCGAGAAGAGAGCAAACGGAACGATCGTCAACTAGTAATGATCAAGAAGTGATCCTGAGCTCCTACTTACGTCAACCATAACCCAAAACCATGTTCACTTCCCGGACTCCGCCGAAAAGAGATCATGACGGCTACACACACGGTTGATGCGTTTTAATTCGTATCTGGTGTCAAGTTATCTACAACCGGACATTAACAAATTCCCATCTGCCACATAACCGTGGGCACGGCTCTCGAAAGTTCATACCCTGCAGGGGTGTCCCAACTTAGACCATGATAAGCTCTCACGTTCAACGAAGGATATTCCTTCTCCCTGGAAGACCTAACCAGTCTCGTAATCCCGGTTTACAAGACATTTCGACAATGGTAAAACAAGACCAGCAAAGCCGCCCCATGCACCGACAATCCAGATAGGAGCTTCACATATCTCGTTCTCAAGGCAACACCGGATAAGTCAAGCTACGAGTAAAACCAGATTGCAGGCTGCTCGGTCCGGACCAGCACTTAGAGAAGCACTGGCCCGGGGGGGCTAAAATAAAGATGACCCTCGAGAGAGCGACTCCCAAGGGAAAAGTAGGTGGTGGTGAGGCAATTGGTAAAACCAAGGTTGGGCCTTGCTGGAGGAGTTTTATTCAAAGCAAACTGTCAAGGGGGTCCCATAAATCACCCAACCGCATTAGGGACGCAAAATCCGGGAACATAATACCGATATGACGGAAACTAGGGCGGCAAGAGTGAAACAAAACACCAGGCATAAGGCCGAGCCTTCCACCCTTTACCAAGTATATAGATGCATTATTTAAATAAAAGATATTGTGATATCCCAAAATAACCCTGTCCACCATGGAGCAATCTTCAACTTCACCTGCAACTAACAATGCTATAAGAGGGGCTGAGCAAAAGCGGTAAGATAGCCAAGCAACGGTTTGCTAGGAAGGGTGACAAAGGTTAGAGGTTCATGGCAATTTGGGAAGGCTTGAGCAACAAGAGATAGGTAGCGCGGTAAAGCGATAGAACGAAGCAATTAGCATAGCAATGATAGTAGTGAGATCCAGGGTAGTGGTCATCTTGCCTGAAATCCTACAAGGAAGAAGAACTTGTCCATGAAGAAGATGAAGCCACGAAGACGAACCAAGCGTAGATGAACGAATCCTCACGATCGCAACGAAACGAGAACTATCGAGAAGAAGCACACAACATGGTAAACACACCACACATGGACATGACATGATGCTCAACCAAGCATGATGCATGCCAAAGCTAGATGAGGCTACTCATGGCAAGAGATGATGCAAACAAGAACAACACATCAAGGCAAGTTTAAATGAGGCCAGAAACAACATAGAACTAATCCGGTAAGTCCTCATATGTAAGTTTTGAAGTTGGTTCAGAACTAAATAACCTTATGTTCAAGTTGTTAAACAGCAAGTTAAGATGCACCAAGATGATCTACACGAGATTCTAGCCAAGTTACATATAAAGTTCAATTAGTCCGGAGCTACGGCCTAGAAGATATGAGCAAAACAAGTTAAACATGGCATTGATGCAAAAGACATCAAACATCAAGCAAACACTCTCAAAACAAGGATGCAACATGATAATATGAAACTTCATGCAAAATCAAGCAAGTTTCATATAGAGCACACTCATAACGGAGCAACGGTTCAACACATACACTCTATACAAGTTTAAAGGACAAGCTGTCCAAAACAGCAACTAGACATCTAGCAAGCATCGAAACAATATGCTACAGCACCTCAACATAAGAACAAAAGGCATGGGCATGAAGTACAGGTAAATCATGACAAAACATAAACACTGAGCTATCTCCAGAAATCACTAGAACATGCTCAAAAGGACATGGCAAGATTGCAAAATATAGCAGTTTTAGACATGGCGGGAATAACATCAGGTTGCAATGTTTAGAGCTATCAAACAACATGTTACAAGAACTTATCATGGAAAATAAAGGCATTGTATGCTAACACTAAAGACAAAGAACAAAACTCCCTTACTAAACTAATTCTAAAGATCAACAGAAAAGATGGTAGCATCCATACAAACATGGCAAATGATATGACAGATTCAGACATGGCAGGAACAACAATAAGTAGGCATGTTGGTGGACTCGTGCAACTCACCACAGAGCAATACATGGCATTACAAGGTAACCAACAGTAATAAGACATGTTCATGAAGCTAAGAATGGCAAGAGCAAGTTCATAGCATGCTTGGATCACTAGCAAAGCTCATGGCAAAACTGAACTTAATGTTAACAGGTGACAGCAACATTATTTATTAACTTTGGAGCATGATAAATGCAACCAGGGGCATGATTGGATAGAGAATGACATTTATAACAAAACATCCTTAGTTAACATCTCCAGATTATGCATAGAATGACATGTAGCAGCAGGTTTACATAGCATCATGATATAGCAGATTCAGCCTAGCAAAACAGCAACAGCAAGTACCCTACTTCACCAGC
This sequence comes from Aegilops speltoides, assembly GCA_021437245.1. Lineage (NCBI taxonomy): Eukaryota > Viridiplantae > Streptophyta > Magnoliopsida > Poales > Poaceae > Aegilops > Aegilops speltoides. Next base: position 199,312,243 of record CM038142.1, on the reverse strand, counting down.
TCGATACACTCACCACAAGGCACACAAAAATACATGGATGGTACCGCTGTAAAGATGGAATGATGTAGCTCAAAACTCATGTAGACATCAAGTTCATAGCATGCACACACAAAATGCAACGAAAAAGACAAATCACCAAGTTATAACACTTTCAGCAGGTTAACATCGTATAGCACTCTTGTAACGATGATTTCAACATCAAGATGGACTCAAACAAGCATAGAATAATGGAATGAAATGAGGAGCATCTCGTGATGAACATTTTGATATATCACACGCACAAAATGGAGCAGTATGCATGGAGATATGATGCGATGAACATGGCATAAAACGTTAATGAGAAAAAGACTTGGTGATATTTTACCCTCCGGATCTAGGGTTGACTTTGGCATGGAAGTCGAGGCAGGGCCGGATCTCGCCGGACAAGTGGCGGGAAGCGCCATGGTCGAGTGAGCTCGGGAGGCGCTGGGGAGGCGGCCCGGCCGGATCTGGCGGATCCGGCGGCAGCGTATGGCAGGCAGCAGCGGGCGAGTGCGTGCGCAGGCGCGGAGAGAAGCGGTGGGGGCGGCGCGGCGAGGTGCGCTGGTGGAGGAGCTCTGCGAGCGGGCGCTGCACCGGGAAAGGCGGAGCGGCGGGCGGCGGCGAGGAGCTGCGAGCGCAGCGCGGCGGCGGCGGCGGCGATGGCGCTTCGCGGCGGCGGCGCTCGGCCAGGCGAGGCGGGCGGAGGGCGCGGCGAAGCAGGCGGGCACGGGCTGCGGCGTGGCGCTTCGGGCGAGGCGGCCAGGCGGGCTCGCGATGGGCCCCGGCGAGCCTGGCGGCGGGGTGGAGAGAGAGAGAGGCCGGCGGGGACACGTGGCAGTGGCGGACAGGTAGGGTTTGGACTGCGATTTTTGGAGGGGGAGGTGTTTATATAGGTAGAGGGAGCTAGGAGAGTCCAAATGAGGTGCGGTTTTCGCCCACACGATCGTGATCAAACGACCGAGAGCATGGATGTGACTTAGATGGGTTATTGGGCTGTTTCGGAGGGGTGTTGGGCTGCACACAAAAGAGACCTTTACAGTTACCCGGTTAACCATTGGAGTATCAAACGGACTCCAAATGACATGAAACTTGACAGGCGGTCTACCGGTGGTGTACCAATGACCGAGAACGTTTAAAACCCGCACATGAAAAGAGGCAAAAGGGGGCGTCGGGGAACATCGGAGTGCCGGATTGCAAAACGGACAACGGGGAAAAATGCTCGGATGCATGTGATGAACCCGTATGCAAAATGAGATGCACATGATGACATGATAAAATGCAACACGCAAGCAAAGACGGCGAATAACTGGCGGACACCTGGCGCATCGAATCTGGGGCGTTACATAGCTGAACCGGTGCTCCAGCTGCCGGCGCCTCAATGGCCCGATCCACACCAGACGGGTTACTGGTTCCTGCCCCAGGCGTATTGAAAAGGTTCCTCGCATCATAAGCCAGGGGTAAACAGCTCACATTCGTTCTATTAAAGACAGCGTTTGATGCGTCCCGGTCCAAGCTCAGGCGAAAAATTTCTGCTTGAAGCCGTTCTACCTCCCTCTCCAAGGCGGCTCACTTAGTCGCCAATGAGGTGTTCTTAGCATTTAGATCCTCCTTGGATTGAGCTATCTCATCACGTAACTTTGCAATGTCCGTGTTATGTTGGGTTTGGTTCGCCGGGTCACCTCTGCCATCAACAACGTTGCCAGAGCCTCCAACAGATCAGACAAAACTTGAGCCGGCGGGCGCACGGGGCCTCCTGCCCTAGCTACCGTTGTCGTCGCTAACCCGGAGATCATTGCTGCTGCAGTTGAAGAATTTTGTCCTGGTTGTGTACCGGGCATGAAGATTGTAACCCGGTTTGGCGGCTCGTAGGGGTCCAGAATAATGTCACCATCGGAACAGCCCCCAAGCCCACCATCCTGAACCTGATACATGGAATTGGTCTCGCCGGTTGACGACTCATCGCCTGAATAGATTGCCGTCTCACCACCATATTTAGATACTCCTTCCAGGTCTACTCCTTGAGTAAAGCCAACAAAGACATGCTTCGGGGTGGCTTGAACCTTGGCGGGTCACGCGCGCTGAGCCGTCTCGACGATGTCGGTGCAGGTGTCGGGCTCAGCTTCCGACTCACTAATCTTGTCGATGAAGACGTGAATTCTGCCAAAGGGGACCCGGTACCCATACTTGATTGAGCCGACCTCGGGGCCCCAGCCCGCGTCATCGATGTAGAGCTTATCGCGATGGCTCTTAGTCATCCGACCCACAGTGTATCCCTTGAGCCCTGTGAAGCTGCCCTTCAAGAACTCGAAACCATCGTGCGCTGGCCCCACGGTGGGCGCCAACTATCATGGAATTGTCACGAAAGATGTCCTAGCATGAGGACTTAGGTGTGGAGCCATCACAACGTAGTTAGCTTGAAGGGGTTAAAACGGGACAAGGGACATAGAGATTTTTACCAAGGTTTGGCCCCTCACAATGAGGTAAAGGCCTACTCCTTCTTTAGGTTGTATTTATTGGGTTTCGATTACCAGGGAGCAAATACACTTGACCCAGTTCTCAACTTGTTTTTCTTTCCCTAACCCGCCACCGGGTCACCCCTTTATATACACAGGCTGATGCCCGACGACTTACAGAGTCCCGGTCGGCTCATACACAACGTATCTGGCTCGGTGATAGACCTAAACTTTCCTTAACATACAAGTTAAATATATGGCGGTTTATGCCCGTGGGCCTCAAGTTTCCTCTGGGTCTTGGGCTTTTAGTATTCTTGCTTCATGAACCACCATCTTCAACATCTTCTTGGGCCTTCTCATTATGAACCGCCAGTGGTATGACCCGGCCCCTCCTGGGCGGGTCATACCCAATAGTTATATCCCTAGCAGGTTTTCTAACTTCTCACGAAGCAAAAGGAATATCATTCATGTAAACATAGGGGTCAATATGAATGTCCACAGTCCCGCTATTGGTCAATTAGTGAAAGGAGTTTCTGTTCATGTCTATGTTTTACCAAACCTACAGGGTCACATGCTTAAGGGAATTAGGACGTGTTGAGTCTTAGATGAGTGAGGAATATGATAATATTCCTGGGATAGTCTCAGAAATGATAGAAATAGTTTTCAGAGAAATTAGGAGCATTTCGGAGTTACGGGAAGTGTTTCATGGAATACCGGGTAAAATCGTGAAATGACATATAGGCAGAAATTGTTTTCTGGGACCTAATATAAATAATAGAGGGATTAGATAATTACCTAGGAGTCTCCAATATATATTTAGAGTCATTGGGCTAAAGAAAATATCAATAGGGCCTAGTATGGATAGTTATTGGGCCATAAGGCCCAATAAGAGTGGGACGCCCCCTTAGCTCATTGGACAAGCTTCGGGCGAAGTGGGGTTGGAGGAGGACTCCTCCCACCAGGGCCAGCGTAAGGGGGGAGTTCTCCTCCCCAAGGTGGCGCCCCTCCCTCTCCCTCCACCTACATATACTAGAGGATTTGGCCCTCTAGAGGCACAACATTCTAGTCTTTAGAGCCTCCTCTAGTTCTCTCTTGTTCTAGTTCTATTTTAGCCTTGATCTAGATTAGTGCTATTTCTAGTTTTCTCAAATCCACATGATAGAGAAGACCTGTGAGGTTTTCTTCTCCCTCGTCTAATTCTCCGGCGACGCCAAGCTCTAGATGACGAAGTGCGGCCGGATCATGAAGCCCGAATGCGTGCAATCCATAGATTGGCCACGCTTTTCTTCTTTGGTGCGAGGGATCATTCATGAATGGTCTGAGGGACTTCATCAAAGATCTCAACTTTTCTTCCACTGCAACTCGAAGTTGGTAATGATATGGTCTAAACCTCTAATGCATCTTCACTTTTATTCGGGTTCTTGATCAAAGGGCGGATTATTTGTTTTCTACTATGTATCCCAACAGCGCACAGTGGGTGTTTGTGATGGGGAAGGGCATGGCTCAACGCGGCTCATCATCGTGGAGCTTCTGATGCTCTAGAAATGGCTGGAGACAATGAAGGCGATGACAACAGCTCGCCGGAAGTGTGAGACGGCGGGGCTGCTTGGGCGTGGATGCACTGCTCGAAATCTAGCACGTCTGGATGCACACATTGGTCAAAAGATGCGCAAGGTCAAAACAAAAGCAATGGACAAGGTTTCGGGGGCTGGAGCTTACGAAGGTCACCGGAGTGAAGCCCACAACAGCGGGTGCTTCCGTTTCCGGCAAACTTGAGCGCGTGGATCATGTCTGGGAGGTTCACTGTGGAGAGGTGGGGCTAGTAGTGGTAGTGGCTGCTCCAAGGGGTGGCTACCTCAAGAGCTAGGGCACTAGCGAAGGGATAGGCTTGATTGCGGGGTAGCCCAGTGGCAATGTTTGGTGCGAGTTGGGGGATTTTGCAGAGGGGGTCGAGGGCTACTTACAGGACGTGGTGGTCGGGGCTGGCGCGCACAGGGGCGTGTGGTCGTGGCCACGGGCGTGCTCAGGTCGTGGGCGTCGTGCGCGCATGGTCAACCCGGGAGGTTGGGGGTCCAGTTGACCGGTGGGACCTGCCTCGCAATGAGAGAGAAGAGGGACAGAGAGTGCGCTGGGTGAACTGGGTTGTGCACTGTTAGTTGTGGCCAGTTGGTTGTGTTGTGGTTGCCGTTGGCCTTTTCTTTTATTTAGTTTTCCTTATGTTTCTCTCTTCTAAATTTTGTTCCGATTTGAGTTGGATTTTTCTTCCCACGCTAAACTTGTTCTGAATTCAAATTTGAATATTCCAGTTTGGTCAACATTTTATTTACCTTTCTGATCAACTATTTCCTGCCACATATTTTAAACCTTATTTAGATATTTTTCTTGGGTATGTTATGATTTTCGTAAAAGTGTTCCTTCTAAATTTCCCTAATTTTGTTTTCTCTAACCAATTTGAATATTCTTTTTTTTCATTCTTTTGGGAATTTTACTTTTCTATTTTACCCATTTAGGGTTTTTCTAACTTTCTGCTTTTGTGACCAGGGTTTCAACTAGACCTCAACTAGGTTCCTACTAGATGTGTAGGGCCTTCGACCCTCCCAAGTGAACACACAAGGTAAGACAATCAATCAATCATAGAAAAGTTATCTAATTAGCACACAAGCATAGGATTTTCTACAAAAAGTTAATTCCATTTGAAATTTTAAACATTCCAGATATTGGGAAAAAATCTAGGATGTGACAGTTTCATATCCAGTTGCCTAGGGACAATACTTTACTTTATTGTTTTTTACAAAACAACAACTAACCATTATTTATAAGTTCTCTATTGTTTTGCAAAGCTATCTCTTTATACCTGCAACCGCAAAGTATATTTATTTCTTGTTTCTAGATAAAGCAAAGGCTTGGTGTACATAGGGTCTTGTCAGTGGCAAATCAGACTAGAGAGAATACCAACCCTACCTTTAGATCCTTGTGGATTCGACACTCCATACTTATCACGTCCATCTTTGAAAAGTGCTACAATAATTCCCTGCACTTGGGGATTATCATAGATCCATGGACTAGCACAGAAAGCGCAGAGATTTGTGTTCCTTGTCAAGGACCGAGTCATCACATATATGTGGTATGGTTTTGGTTATTGGGGCCAAATGGCTAATATATGTCAAACTGGTCATATATCATGCATTGCCCGGTATTAGGTGTTGGGATAAATAATATGTTGCTAGCTTTGGTTCATGTATGCTTGACCGTTTCGAACCCCTGATAAGTATATATGATGTTGGGGAACGTTGCATGGGAACAAAAAAATCCTACACTCACCAAGATCAATCTAGGAGATGAACATCTATGAGAGGAGATATTGGATCTACATACCCTTGTAGACCGCTAAGCGGAAGCGTTAAGAAACACAGTTGATGTAGTCTAACATCTTCGCGATCTAATCACGATCCGTCCACGAACTTCCAATTAAGTGCCCAATAGACGACATCTCCGCGTTCAACACACGTACGTCTTGTCGACGCCTTCACCTCTTCGATCCAGCGAGTGATGGTGAAGTAGTAGCTCAAGTTCCCGGCAGCACGACTGCATGGTGGCAGTGGTGGTGGAGCAATCTCGGCAGAGCTTCGCTAAGCAATCCGAGAGTGAGAGGAACTATGAGGGAGAGGAAGAGCAACATCGTGGGATAGATGGGTGCAGCTGCCCTCCCTATGGGGGCGGCCACCAGATGGGGGCACCCTAGGGTTTGGGTGTCGCCCCCCTAGGTGCCTTGCCTCCCAAGCAAGGGGGTGGCTGCCCTAGGGGGCGCCCCACCCACATGGACGAGTGGGATAGGGTTTGGGGTGGCGCCCAGCCCCTTGTGGGCTGGTGTGCCCCCTTCCCTTGGCCCTTGAGCCCCCCAACACTTGTCGGGACCTCTAGAAACTCCTTTCGGTCTTCCAGCGATAACTCGGTACCTCCCGGAACACTTCCGGAATCCGATTCCCTTCGTCCTATATATCAAGCTTCACCTCCGGACCATTTTGAAGTTCCTCGTCATGTCCGCGATCTCATCCGGGACTCCGAACAACCTTCGGTCACCAACACAATAACTCAACTATACTTAGATCATCACCAAACGTTAAGTGTGTAGACCATGCGGGTTTGAGAACTATGTAGACATGACAAAGACACCTCGACGGTCCATAACCAATAGCGGGACCTGGATGTCCATATTGGTTCCTACACATTCTACGAAGATCTTTATCGGTCGAACCTCGATGCCAAGGATTCAGCTAATCCCGTATGCAGTTCCCTTTGTCCATCGGTATGTTACTTGCCCGAGATTCGATCGTCGGTATCTCCATACCTAGTTTATTGTTACCGGCAAGTCTCTTTACTCGTTCCATAATACAAGATCTCGTGGCTAACTCTTTAGTCATATTGCTTGCAATCTCATTGTGATTTTGTATTACCGAGTGGGCCCTGAGATACCTCTCTGTCATACGAAGTGACAAATCCAGTCTTGATCCATGCCAACTCAACAGAAACCTTCGGAGATACCTGTAGAGCACCTTTATAGTCAGCCAGTTACGTTGCAACGTTTGATACACACAAGGTACTCCTTCGGTGTCAGTGAGTTGCATGATCTCATGGTCATAGGAACACATACTTGACAAGCAGAAAACGATAGCAATAAACTTGATACGATCAAATGCTACACGTTATAGTTTGGGTCTTGTCCATCACATCATTCTCCTAATGTTGTGATCCCGTTATCAAATGACAACTCATGTCTATGGCTAGGAAACCATAACCATCTTTAATCAACGAGCTAGTCCAGTAGAGTCTCACTAGGGACACATTGTTGTCTATGTATCCACACATGTATTTGAGTTTCCAGTCAATACAATTTATAGAATGGATAATAAAACATTATTATGAACAAGAAAATATAATAAGAACCGCTTTATTATTGCCTCTAGGGAATATTTCCAACAGTCTCCCACTTGTACTAGAGTCAATAATTTAGTATTACATGGTAATGAATCTAACACCCATAGAGTTCTGGTGTTCATCATGTTTTCCCCGTGGAAGAGGTTTTGTCAATGGATCTGCAACATTCAAATCTGTATGTACTTTGCAAATGTTCATGTCCTCCTCCTTGACCGCATCGTGGATGGAATTGAAGCCTCGCTTTATGTTTATGGTCCTCTTGTGAAACCTTGGTTCCTTGGCTAGAGCAATGGCACCAGTGTTATCACAGAACAAAGTCATTGGGTCCAGTGCACTAGGCATAACTCCAAGATCTGTCATGGACTGCTTCATCCACACACCTTCCTTCGCTGCCTCTGTCGGCGTTCTGGGAACGGGGGTCTCCAGACTTGCCTGCCTGCGGCCTACGGCGTGGCTCAAAGGAGGCCCAGCACAGCCCATCTTCATCAACGCAAGCTCAAGACCCTCACGAGAGGCCAAGCCTCGCAGGGCGGATGACGAGGAGCTTCCTCAGGCACGGCCTCATCAGGCTGGCTCATGAGGAGGCGGAGATTTCAAGGCGGGGTGCCTCGCGAGGTGCCCATGACGCAAGCCATGACGACCAAGGGCGCCAGTCGGGCGCCAGCCTACGCAGTGTCCTCCTTTCCTCTTTGGTGCAAAGGGGGCAAGCGCAGGCGAGGGCATCATGCAAAAGCGTCCATTTTGGTGCAACAAGACCAAGACCAGCCCAACGGCCGAAAGGAAGTCATTGTGGAGCCCAAGCCGGCGTCACCACCAGAGCCTTTGACAGGCGAGGACCAACTTTAGTCAGGATAAGTGTACCCGCTGTTCCCCTTCAAAATGGCCAATTGTTGGCGCCCTTCCCGCTCAATATTTGGGAAGAGGCCCAGGGCCTTTGCCTATAAATAGGACTAGCCACCCCCGGGGCAGAGATATCTAGAGACCGGACCAAGAATCCAAGAGCCAGAACCAAGTAGCACTAGCCAAGAACAGACCCTCGCGAGGCTGTTCTTCCTTGTATTGTTCATCATCAGCCCAAGAGGCAATCCACTACACCACACACTGGAGTAGATTATTACACCACAATGGTGGCCTGAACCAGTATAAATCTTGTGTCTCTTGTGCTGTTCAGTTTGGTAGTTTAGGTCCTAGCGATTCGGCGAGGAGCGAGCCGGTAGAGGGTTGAATCTCCGCGCGCACCCCAGTGTTCGAACCTCAAGGGTCTGCCGGAACCCGAAATCCGACATTTGGCGCGCCAGGTAGGGGTGCGCCGGAATTTGCCTTCCGTCGTCTCTTTCTTCTCCGACCATCGCATCCATGTCTGACGCTCGTCGGGCTCGCGCCGAGCGCCGAGCCACCCTCGCTTCCCATGTCGTCCAGACGGTCCCGTCGGCGGGCGTCCTCGTCATTCCCCGTCGCCTTCCGTCAACACCGCCACCTCCACGCGGGGAGCGCACCTGAGCAGGACGAGCGCCAACGGGCAGTAAGCATCGTCCCTGCATTCCCCAGTGACCTCTAGGGAGGAGCCGCGCAGCTTCTTCCTCACCCATCCCGTCGCGTCGGCTCCTTCGGTCATCGCGGCCCTCCTGGGCGGCTCGCAGGTGCCGCCCTCCAGCCACCACGTCAAGCTATTCTTTCGCCGGGTGGGCGCCGCCTCCACGCGGCAGGGGGCTCCCTCGGGCCGGACGGAGCCATCGGCCGGGCTGACCTTCGACTTTGAGGATCACCCCACCAACTCGGCCTGCTCAGGTGCGCTCCCCATGCTTTGCACACCCACCATCTGCCAGGTGGCCGTCACCAGGACCCTCATCAACGGTGGTGCGGGCCTCAACATGCTCTCAGTTGAGGCCTTCAACCTCCTCTGCATACCCCGGGAGCGGCTGCAACCCAGCCGACCTTTCTCGGGCGTCGGAGGCGGGTCGTCGAGCTCCTTGGGGCAGATCCGGCTTCCGGTGACTTTCGGCACCTACGACAATTTCCGCACGGAGCTGGTCGATTTCGACATCACCCCCATTGGCCTCCCCTACAATGCTATCCTCGGCTATCCAGCATTGGCCAAATTCATGGCCGCGACTCACCCGGGGTACAACCTCATGAAGATGCCCGGGAGCAACGGCGTCCTCACCGTGCCCGGGGACACCGAAGGTGCGCTACGAGTACTCAAGCTCGCCCTCAAGACGGCGGCGGCGGCGTGGCCCGCCGACGCAGAAACCCCCAAGTCCAAGGGGGCTGCGCCGACGAAGAAGAAGCAGTTGTTCGCCCAAGACAAGGCGGAAACCAAGCAGGTACCCGTCGACGAGGATGGGTCCACTAACGCCACTTTCACCATAGGCGCCAACCTCGAGCCTGAGCAGGAGGAAGCCCTGGTCAAGTTCCTCCGTGCAAACAAGAAGGTGTTCGCCTGGGAGCCCGATCAGCTGGCGGGGATCCCACGGGGCGTAATTGAGCACCACCTCAACATGTGTGCCAACGTGCGTCCCGTGAAGCAAAGGGCGAGGAGGCAGTCCATTGAAAAGCAGGCCTTCATCGTCCAAGAGACCCGCAAGCTAGAAGCCGCGGGGGTTATTCGCGAGGTCTGATACCCGGATTGGTTGGCCAACCCCGTGGTTGTGCCAAAGAAGGGAGGAAAGGAATGCATGTGTGTCGACTTCACCAACCTCAACAAAGCATGCCCGCAAGATCCGTTCCCGCTCCCTCGCATCGACCAGATCGTCGATTCCACCGCTGAGTGTGACCTGTTATGCTTCTTGGATGCCTTCTCTGGGTATCACCAGATCAAGATGGCGGTGGAAGATGTGGAGAAGACGGCTTTCCTAACCTCGTGTGGGGTGTACTGCTATACATACATGCCATTCGGACTGCGCAATGCGGGGGCAACCTTTCAGCGGCTCATGCACATCACCTTGGGCCCGCAGCTCGGGAAGAATGTGGAGGCTTACGTCGACGACATCGTAGTGAAGCCTCGCGAGGCCAAGACCCTGATACAAGACCAGGAGGAAACCTTCGCGAGCCTCGACGCAGTAAGCCTACGACTCAACCCGGAGAAGTGTGTGTTTGGAGTCCCCTCGGGCAAGCTTTTGGGTTTCCTTGTGTCCCACCGAGGCATTGAGGCCAACTCAGAAAAGGTCAAGGCAGTTGAGGATATGAGCCCACCAAAGACCCTCAGGGAAATGCAGAAGCTCACGGGGCGCGTGACGGCGCTGGGGCACTTCATCTCCCGATTGGGGGAGCTGGCGCTGCCTTTCTTCCAGCTGATGAAGAAAAAGGGGCCCTTTGAATGGACTGAAGAGGCCGACAAGGCGTTCCAAGATCTCAAGAGATACCTAACCAGCCCTCGGTGATGGTGGCCCCAGCCTCAAGAGCCCTTGGTACTCTACCTCGCCGCCACTCCCTACTCCGCTAGCGCAGCCCTTGTGGCAGTTAGAGAGGAGCGTCGGGCCAAGACCACGGAAGCCACCCGTGCCAAGGCAAAGCTGGATCAAAAGGAACTCGCGAAAGTCACCACCATGACTGAGGAAGATCAGCCGTCGCAGCGGAGCGCACCAGGGGCGGGAGAGGCCCTTCCTCCAGGCAACCAGCTTCTGGAGGCTCCACCACCTCGGGAGGCACCACGGCCTCCCGAGGACGCCACCAGCACCGACGCCCCAAGCCTCGTTGAGCACCCAGTGTACTTCGTCAGCACGGTGTTATGGGATGTAAGGGCACGGTACCCCATGCCGTAGAAGCTCCTCGTCGCGCTGCTGGTGGCTTCGCGCAAGCTATGGCACTACTTCCAGGGTCATCCGATCAAGGTTGTCTCGGCATACCCTTGGAAAGGGTGCTCAGGAGCCCTAACTCAGCCGGAAGGGTTGCCAAGTGGAACATTGAACTGCAAGCATTCCAGCTCGAATTCAGCACGACCAGAGTCATCAAGGGGGCCGCGCTGGCAGATTTCGTGGCCGAATGGACAGAGGCACCAGGCCTTAGGGCCGACGAGGATCGATCTCTTTCCCCAGGAAGTGAGGCGCCAGAATGCTGGGTCATGTACTTCGGTGGAGCGTTCTCCAGGCAGGGCGCTAGGGCTGGGGCGGTGCTCATATCTCCCACTTAGGACAAGCTCTACTATGCCGTGCAGCTCTGTTTCCAGCAAGGCGAGAAGGTCTCCAACAATATAGCAGAGTACGAGGGACTGATAGCAGGCCTGAAGGCCGCCGTTGCCCTGGAAGTGAAGCGTCTTAATATCAAGGGCGATTCGCAGCTCCTTGTCAATTTCTCCAACAAGGTATACGAGCCAAGAGATGAGCACATGGAGGCCTACCTTGTGGAGGTCCGCAGGATGGAGAAGCGGTTCTGGGGGTTGGAGCTGCAGCACGTGCCCCACGGCACTAATCAAGAGGCCGATGACATCGCAAAATGAGCCTCCAGGCGGTTGCCCCAGGAGCCGGGCGTCTTTGAGGAATGACTCTTCTAGCCTTTGGCCCTGCCACCATTGTCGAGCATGGCACAGTCTCGGGTGGAGCTTCCTCAGCCACCTGCCTCGGGAGCCC